>OY728121.1:244279920-245529920 GCA_963277665.1 Viscum album
GTTTTTTTATATAGATTTCTTACAATCAGGAGTCATATATTTTTAAATTTTATATCTATATTCTTTTACTCGTGATTTATGATCTATGAATGATTTGGTATGGAAATCATATTTCAAGAACAATATATCATAATTTGATACCCTCTAGTTAATAGTTATGTTTATATCTAGGTCTAGTTTATCCCTCTTGAGGGGTAAAAGGATTATGGGAATTAGGGGTCTAGAATTTAGATATTTTGGATAAATAATCTTAATGCACAATCTGTGGATGGTAGGTAGCAATAAAATGTTAATTATGAGAGATTAATATATAATTTATTGTGATATATTTTTGGTTTTATCTGGTTTTTAAAACAATTCATGTCACTAGAAAATCCGTACATATGAAAGGGTAATGGAAAAAGTCCATCACATATCATTCACTTGGGTTTTATAACATTGATACAGTTCACATGTATTTGTGCACTATAATTTTTAGGGGTTATTAGGAACCATAGTGTTATAACAATGTTTTCCTTACCTTATAACCTAAATATTAAACTAGTATCAGTTTCATGAAATTAGATAATTTCCGTTATCCACTTTCATTATTTAACCTATAATCTCTACCAATTTTTTTATTAGCTCAAATAATCCTCTGCTTGATACTCTAGAGGAATCTCCCTTGATTATTTGGTGATTCATTACCCAAAAAAATGGATTTGTTCCATGTATGTTTTTTTGCTATTATTTTCTCTTTTTATTTCAATATCTACCTCGATTCTATCATCTTCTCTATATCATGCATCCCTGATAGGAGTATGATTACTTGAAATATGGTTTGCATGGGGAATTTATTCTGTTTCTCTTGGATCTTTTCTTATGAGGGCTTGATCTATTTATTCTAAACAATTTATATCGAAGTGTTTAATGTTCCTTCTAGTGGTGAAGTTTGTGTCTCTATCCAATGGATAAATTCCCAAGGAAAACATGAATGTTATTAAGAAATCATTTTTTCATGTGAAATGATTGGTTTAAATTAGTTTAGTGCTAAATTACAATTGGTGATTATTACATAATCATTGCCAGTGAAAGTTTTTGTAAAATAGGGATACATTAAAATTGGAATTATGAACATTATGTGTTTGATGAAATTCTATAAAAATAAATTGAACTTATTAGGATTGGATTTTCATATAGGGAATGGAAGAAATTTACCCTTTATCAAGACCTTGGATTATGGGGTTAATAGGAATCTAGTATTAACTATGCTGAAAATAGTTCCTTTGATATCCTAGTATCATAGTTTCTATCCAATAGCCTATTTTTTCCTTATTATACTTTAAATGGTTACTTATACTTCACTTACCACTTATTTTACTATACATATATTTCATAGATTTATAGGTTATTTCATTTTTTAATCAAACAATGGTTAGATCTATTTTCATAAGACATAAGATATGGATCATTTTTTAAAGGAAAATTAAATCAATTATTAATGAAAATATATTTTGATATAAATGGATTTATAAAATTGGGCTTGTTATAAATGTAGATTTAAATACTTTAATGTAAAAAATTTGTCTTGATTCACGATTATATCATACTCGGAATTTCCCCACACCCTATATATACCTTTTGGAAATTGTATTCTTATTTTCAGAATGACTAAGGATAAGGGAAGTGTGTTATGGATAATGGAGGATCCTTCTATTCAATGTCATCTTTGGGTGGTTTTGGATGGTACTGAAAAATGATCACAGAAATATTTAATTTTCTGGATCATGGTTTGATATCAACTATGAACAATTGGTCATTTTCATTTTTATACCTCATGATTTTTTTATAATTCAACATTTATTTATATTTTTCAAATTATATTTTTACTTATATATACATTGGTAAATGAAACACGTATTAAAAATGTTCAGGGTTTAATCATTCTATTTCATTTATATATTCATACCTAGGTACTCTTCACCATCAAATGGAGATCAAGAATTATCTTCATGCCTTCTGATGATTTATCTCAGTGAACATGTTGGGATGACCCAGATTGGTTCTATAAAAAAACGATTCTGGTGATTATCTTGCTAGAATTGTTGTAGATCTTCCTAGGTTTTTTTGGGATTTGGTTGCATTGAGTTAGGATTTTCTAGTGTTCACGGATTTCATAATGAGTAGGTGATTGGTCAACAACTTTTGTAATTCCATATGAGTCACCATGGGTTGTAAGGATTTAATTTCACGGTTTTTCAAGATTGGGTTGGCGAATAGAAAGAGGGGTTGGGTATTGTGGTTGACCTAGATGACTTGAAACCCCATATTGAGATGAAACACTTGATCTAGGAAATGTTAAAGTGTTCAAGGAAGAGTTATGAAATGTCCATCAAACATGTTTCTTGGACATGAATGACTCCAAATCCCTTCTATTTTGTTGTTTAGAACCCATGATTTTGAGATTGTTTCATTGAATATCATTGATGATTGAAGAATCAAGGAGGATATTTGGATATGTTGATATCAAAAACTATTTTGATTGAAAATTATAGAGTTATTTTGTTTGTGTGTGTGAGGAATAACTATTATATGTATGAAAAAATAGATTTGAAAAAAAATCAATTAGTTTTAAAATTGTAGATATAGTTATTTCTTATAAAATGAGTCTTAGTTTCAATCTTGTGTCATTTAAAATTGTTCTTTAATAATAAAATCCTTGATAATTTTTATGTTTTCAACCCAATATATTCTTTAATGATAAAACATTTATACCATTGAATCATATCACTAATAATGATTAATGGATTTAGAATAAATTATTACTTTCCATAAAATTATAATTGTTATGTTTTTTGTAATTATTGGAAAACTCATCAAATTTTAAACATTTAAATTATGAAATAAAATGGTTTTGAAAATGGAATGATAAATCAAGAGAAGATTTTTATTTTTAATATTCAAATGTTTTGTGACATGAATGAGGATTTATTTTATGGAATTATGTACAGCTATGATGTAAATCAGGTTGAAAATCAATGTTCTAAATATGATGGATTGAAAGGTATCAACTTTCATCAAGAAATTAATGAATTTCGTAATGTTCCACATTTGGTTATTTTCTTAATTAATTAAGGAGATTTAATTTTCATATGGGTGGTTGTATAACTCCATTTAATTTTCTATTTGGAGGTTTTCAAAATGAATTGATTTTTAATGAGGTTTCTACTATTTAAGTGGGTTTTCTTTGAGAACTTCTCTTAATGGTTTTTATTTATTTATTGATGTCAATGATTCATCAAACCCTTTCTTGTCTTTATGGGTTTTCTTATGAATTTTTAATGACATAATTTTATGGAATTTTATTCTTGTCTGGATTTATTATGTATTTTGGATTTTTTTTTCTGAGTTTAAGTGAGATATATCCCCAGATAGTGGTGTACTCTATCATATTTAGTCTTTCGTAGTCTCAGATTGGAGTTTTTAGTGTTATCTTCTATATCGATGTTATTTTGTACCTTAGATAAAGAGCTACAGAAAATCAACTTGGTACGTGAGTCCATAAGTTCCAATTGTCTTGGGTTCCTAGTAATCCTTAGGAGGAGTTGAATATTAGGTGAATCGTGTGATATACGTAATAATAAATTTTTTAATCTATAGTTTATAGTTGTTTTGTTTTTAAGGTACAAATATTTAGGCATGAAATTCGACATAATTTTTCACATGCTCCATTGAAATGTAGAAATATTGAGTTTCTTATTATCTGGTTATTTTATTTCATGTTCTGATTCATATTTCTAGGGATAAAGTTTGGAAAAAAATCTATCACATCTATTTTGGTTTACAGTTTCAATCCCCAGCATCCTTATGTAAATGATTGGGTAAATAGGTTTTGTTTTGTGACTCGAAGGGATTTAAAATCCATCATAGGTATGATTGTTTTTAGTTGGATTAATAGTGAATCTAGGTTTCGTTCTTTGAACCTGAATTACCATGAAAGCAGTTTCATGACCAAATACTAGTGCCATGGTATTTCTTATTGAGTGATGTATTCGTTTGAATCATCTAATAGCAACACGATACAAGGTTAATCTTATGAACTGTATTGTTCCTTTTTAATGATCATTAGAGTGGTTAACATAATTTATATTTTAACATCACTTAAGGATGACCTTCCTTTATCGGAATATCCTCGTTTATCTTGGTTTGATACATCTTGTGAGATCATAATTGTTTCCCTGGGTCATGGTTTGTGACTAGTGTGGATTCCTTTTATTGGAATGTAAAATCTATGTTATCATTTTGGAACACTTTCTTATGGATGCAGTTGATGTTTTTAGAACCATTTTATAATCAATCAAATTTGTGGGGACACCCATGTTAGCTCTCAATTCACCCTAGATATTTTTCATGGACAATTGATCTTGTATGAAAACATTAAAATGATGTAACTTAGGTTATATTCATTTATATTATTGATTCATATTATTTTAGATTAGGTATTTATGATGTTTTTTATGACATAGCCATAATTTTTCGATACGTATTAATGTTAGAATAATTTTGTTCTGGAATATATTTTTCGATACTTATTCCCTCATGGAAGGAATTTATCACACAATGACCAATAGTTTAATGTAATTTTATAATATCTTAGATCAAAGTGACCATATCCCCTCAGAGATAATTTTATGATATATTTATATATTAGACTGTATAGTATAGATTTACCCTGATGAATTAGATCTTATGATTGAAATGTTGGGATAAAGGATTTTATCTCTTCAATTTTCATAATCAGAAAAATATATGAAAATTAGGTGTTTCCACAGATACTATGAGTGGGGAATTATCAATTTAGGCTATAAATGAATCCAAAGAGGATGGATCCATGGTGAATATAATTGTCAATATTATCTTGGTTGAAAATTAACCTCTAATTTTATAATATTCCTACCTTTAAACAAGAAGGCTCTTACATGTGTAGTTAGATTTAACTCTGGAAAATAGTTGATGATGGTTGGTATCATTTCATTGAACCCGTATATAGTGGAGGGGACTCATGTTTCTAGTTTCAGTCTCCCAATGCTTCTTTATATCTTCTGTGGTAGTTTCTTGTTTTGGTTTATCTAAAATATTGATTAAATGATCATGAAAATATATCTATATGGTCCATGCAATCAAGGGTTACATTGATATCTCATTAATTTAGACATCAATGCTAGTGTCCTATAATGAACTGATCAATTTCAGAATTTATTTAAAAATTCCCTACTTAACTCAAAATTCAATTAGAACAATACATATATATTATTATGATGTGGACTTATGCATTCCATTATGGAGGATTCATGAATGACACATGGACTTTATAATTATACCACCAAAATCTCTTAGTGGCTAATACGATGTTATTAGGGTTATTAGTATCTAATTCAAAAAATCTATTCATACCAAGGAGATGAATATAGTAGAACAACTGTAATATTTGTATATTTAAGAGGTTATGGATCTCCATGGGGTGATATTGGACTCTCATTTTAGAATATATTCATAGTTTACATTTCACTTCAAAAAATGATTAAATAATATAATGGGATCTCGATAAATGTGGAGCATAATATTCAACCTTTACATAGATTGTCAAATTATATGAAAAAATCCAATATTAAGGATATGCTTCAGGAATCTGTGCTTTATTTAATTATATTTTTGTGTTTTGCATATTCCCTTGTGTAATATTGTATGAAAATAGTTAACATGCTTAGATTAAATATATACACTTTTATGTGTAGTATTGGGGGCCTCATGGAACACTTTGATGTCAAACATCAGTCAGGGGATGGTTTTTGGTAGTACTGAGTCTTGTAAAGGGGAAATGGGGTTAGTGGGGTTATAAAAGTAACTTTTTAGAGAAAATAAAATCGACCTAAAATTTTATTTAGGACACCATCATTTTCCTTTGGTGGTTTAGGTAGGTAATCAAGACACTCTAGTATAATATTATTTTAGATGGATATCATCCTTTAGGTATGTATGGTAAGTCGAAAACAAGGTTTTTTGTCCCATTTGAGACAATTAATGATTTTCAATAGCTTCTTATCAATAGGATATTACATCACAATATGAATTAGTAAATGATATGTTTCATGTCTTTAAATTGAAAATTTTTCCACCAAGCCCTTAATATGTGATTGAATGTGAGTATTTTTTTTCTATATCCTGAGACCATAATGATTGAGTATATAGATCATTATTATTATCATAAATATATGTTTCTGTACAGTAAAACAATCCCTTTAGTTGGTATATTCTGGTATAGTGTATGAGAAAACTAGGAGAAACGAGAGAGGGATGTAATTATGAGGTAGAAGTGGACTAAGCATCCTATGAAACCATAATATTAATCTCTTTTGTTGGAGATATATATTCATGGTGGGGACAATTGTGATTCTCCCCAAGTCAAGGGTATGTTTAATTTTGTTTTTAGTTTATCTTTATTGATGTTGTAAATGATATTGGGGTTGGTGGATCTAGAAATTTTAGTTTTTGGAGAAATAGGTCAAGAACATGGTCTACACATATTAAGTGGTGACAATTTAGTAACTGTGAACGTTAAATTTGTATGTTCTAGTGGAATTACTAACATCTTGAAAATAGTTTTTCTTGCCATAAAAAGAATCCAAAAAACCATATAGATAAAAGGGTCAGGGGAGGAGTATGTCACAAGAGATTCACACGGTTTTTCTAACTTGGTGGAACTTTCTATGTAACTGTGCATTTATTTAATCAAGGAGTTGTATCAGCCAAAAACTAGAAACTAGTTTTTCTATCCTTAAAACCTAATCGTGTAACCATTATGGTTTTCTTAAAATGATAAAATTACAATTATTCCCTCACTCAATTTAACTAGAAATATCCTAAAAAATATTGATTATCTTAAACCATCACCTCCTTGATACTCTAGTTTTCTCTTCCCTTGATCCCTTGTTGAATATCAATCGATCAAGATGGATCTCTTCAAGGTATGTGTGATTTCCTATTTTTTCATATCATCTCTCTAGATCTACCTAAGATATCTAATATTCTCAAGGTCATGTTACACTATAAGGGTAATGATGGGCTAATATTCATTTTAGATAGTTAAATTATGATGTTTCTCTTAGAACTACGCTTTTGAGTATCCAATCTATTCTCTTCTCACCACTAGTTTTAAAGGTGTTTTTTTATCCATTAGTGAGGTATCTGTCTATTTCTGCTGGATTCATTCCCATGGAAAAGATGAATTTTTTTGGTAAATCCATTTATTATATCATATTTAAATGATTGGTTGGATGTTTCTATTTACTAAATTGAAATCCTTGATTTGTTCTTGACTATTTTCAATGATGAAAAATGTTTTAACGGGGGTTTATTTAAAAACATTTATGAACATTAAGTGTTTCGTGGAATTAAATAATGATAATTTTTTTTTCTTGGATCATCTTCTAAATAATGATTTAATTTTTCACATACTGAAGATATTGGGTTAAATGGTTAGTAAGAACCTACAATTAACCTTGTCATATTGAGTTCCATGGTATTACTAGTTTCATAGTATCCATCTTTCATCCCATTTGAGGATTTTTAGAAGGAAGTACATAGATAATTGTTCTTTACATGCACATTTTTTATTAAAAATTGATTACCATAATTTATTAATCATTTACATTTATTTAGTCAGACATTCTTAGTTTCTTACACTTAATGATTTGGATATGGATTAATATTTTGTGGAAAATCAATGAGATGCTTTATGAAAACGTGTTTTCATATAAACTACGTTATAAAACATGTTTTTTTATACAAATATTAAAAATGGATTCATAGTGAAAGAAATCATTATAATTTAATATTTCTATCCAATTATCGATTTCATCACACCCTGCATATGATTTATAGGAATACATATAATTAGTTTTCTTGGAATCGGGTAAAGGGAATGGCATCATGTAGATTGGAATATACTCCTAGTCAATTTCATATTTGGGTGGTTTGGGATAGTGGTTCCCAATAGCCACACTTATATATTATTTTGGATCATTTTTTATATTTTATTGACTATTTGTATTTTTCCTTATTATGTCTCATGTTCTTATGTTTTTTTAGACATCCACTTTATACATAATTTTATTTATTTATATTACTGTATGTATTTCCATTAGTACATGAGACATGTCTTAGAGATATTATGGTTCATATCATTTCCATTATATTCTATATTTTTACCCAGGATAATTTTCCCATCTCATGTTGTTCAAGAACAAACTGTGGGAATCTTTGTGAGCCATATTGTGTGACATGTTAGGTTAACCAATTTTTTTTTCTATACACATACCAAGATGTTTGTATTCTTATTGTATATGATCCTTAACTGTTATCTCCCATGTTTACCCTTACTGGAATCCGGGCTCACCCTTTCTTAGGTTTCTATTTCCTATGGTTATAAATATTTATATTTTTTAAGATATGTCTATAAGGGTTTCAAATGTTGAAAGGTTTGTGGGTGATGTTGAAGTCTTCCTTTAAAATATTAAAATATTGGTATAATGGGAAAAAATTCCCATTTTATGAGAATTATTGTTGAATTTTTATTTTAAGGTGGGTCCATAATTATCTAAAACTCTAAAATAAAATATCATTGTTATGTAAGTGAATCAAAATTGGCTATTGAAATTTTTTTAATCATTGTTCAAAACTAGGTCACATAAATTGATATTTAAGATCGTATGAAAAAAATATTCATTTAGCACTAGATTTGGGTGTACAGATCATGGGTTGTCTCATACGGATTGGTACAAGATCATATATTCCATCTATTGTAGAGTTAAAAAAAGAAAGTATGGATAAATATCACATATATATGTTCTCTAAATATCCTAAATGAATAAAAATGTATCGATATATGTGAGATCATTATTTATAGGATGACATGAAATGAAATATTTCTAATTCAACTTCATGATGTTTGGATTAACAGTAAGTGAAGGTAGAGTAACAAATATCAAATGGAGTGTTCAAATCAGTACCCATACACATATGGACAAGAGGAAAAATATAAGGCCCCAGCCTTAAACCTTACTTAATCTTGAGTTATTACAAGATTACACATTGAGGATCTTTTCAGGTTTATAGTTTAAGAGAATTAGATCATGAAACTTGCATTACATTCCACATTTAAACAAAGTGGTTACATAAAAGAAAGTATTCATTCTTCCCATCAACGGAAGCATATTTAAAATGAAACATAGATTCTTTCTTGACACATACTTGACACTATCATCACATCATGTACCTTTCCCTTGACCTGTGAAAAACATTTCAAAAACTTGGGATGAGCATAAAAAGCTCAGTAAGGGTTACAAAAAAATATGGAAAGGAAACATGAGTTTATATATACATGAGAATTAAATCATACTTTACCCATAAAACATAGGCACTTTAACATACCTAATAAAACCATAAATAAATCATAGAAAACATAAGACATAAAGGTAACTTGAGGCATTCATAACATTCTTACGTAGGGAGTAACCCTCTTGGTTACGTTTGGAATACCCATCATAGTATATTCCCTAAATCTCTTCGGAGAAACCTTAACGTTTCACTCCTTCGCGTTACCCAATGAATTGGAGAGCTATATCGGGCTCACCCGCCCTTAGTTTATCACGGAACCACCCGTTCTTCATAACAATTCCCACTAACCATAACATTATCGTATCACAAAAACATGAATAAAGGAAACATAACATTTCCACATTTCAATCACAATATAACATTTTAGGATATTGAAATAATGAATCCATTCAAAAAGAAACCATTTCCAAAAGCATTTAAAACATTTAATAAAGAGATTTTTTGAATCAAAGTGTCCCATACCACCTTGAAGTTTTTAAAATTTTAAACCATTAATATCCATATAAATAAATCCTTAAAACCATTTTGAAATCATGGATATTAATAAGAACAAATAATTAAAACATTTAAAGCGATATTTTGGTTAAAGGGGTTTTACCAAAATTAGAGACAGTTGAATACAATAATCGAGGAATAACATTTGGTCAGAACATTATAATATCATGAGAATAAAAGTATTCATGACATAATACTCCAAAGGATAGTATATACACCATATAAGAGTGAATTGGTGCATAACAACAATGAACCCTCAATAGAAATGTCAAATGTGATGAAATCCCTTATAAAGAAGGTATCCTTAACTTAAGGACAAATAAATCTCAAAAATATGTGTGACAAATATATATACACCCAATATAAGTGGATATTACGTGTAAAACAATAAAAGGTCAATCACACATATTCAATGGATGACATATTCAATGACTACAAGTTGAACCCAAAGAAATCGAAATTGGGTTAAAAAGTTCCATTGACAGCCTAACGGCATCACATCAAAATGAGTTGATGAGAGATAAAAAGTGTATCTCATCACTTGGAATAAAAATTTACATCAATAAGGATGTATGAGAACATATCCCAACATAAAAATATGTAAATTAAAAGACCCAATAAAAGAAGTCTTTTAAAAAAGAGGAGGGTGAAAGGTTCCCTTACCGACTTGGGTATCTTTCAAAACATACACCCCATGGAAGAAAGACAATAGGTCATTGATGTAAATACTCATAAACGAAAGTATATTACACAAAGAGTAGAATAATGGGCAGTACATACACCAATCAATGGAATTTGTGGCGAATGTAGCATAAATCTCACGGGAATAAAAGTGAGATGAAAAATCCCTTACGAAAACTCGGCAGCCTAACGACGCCACATTAAACTTCCGAATATGGATTGTTGAGATCAAATAGAGTATCCCATCATATTAAAATAGAATTTACAGAAAGTGGAATATAAAAGAAAATCCCCCAACATTTCAAGGAGGAGTTTAAAAGAAGTGACATAAAGGAGAGTACTTAAAAGAAAGTGAGAGGTTAGATCTCTTACCAAAGTTCGGCAGCCTAACGACGCCACTCAAAACTTCCAAAATGGATTGATGAGAGAGAATAGGGTCTCTCATCTCATGAAAATAAAAATTACAGTAAAAGTAATATAAAAGAACATCCCAATCATAAGAAAGATGAGCTTAAAATAAATGACATAAAAGAGTGTACTTAAAAAGAAAGAGAGTTGTAGGATCCCTTACCTCGGGTCCGACTTGACTCGATCATTCTTTAATATCCTGAATAAAAAACTTGAGATAATTTCTAATTCCTTAAGAACCTTTTCAAGTTCATTTTTACTTTTATACCACTTATTACCATGTCATAAACATTATGTAATCATTTAAGTTAATAATATTTGTTTTGCCGATATTTGGTTCTTAAGTCGAAAGTGGACTTATTACAATTACATGTTGTTCATGTGGCCAAAAGTTTATTATATCCAGAATTGTATTCATTATGTAGATATCATATATGTCATATATATCCAGTACATGCATGAATTTATAACATTACATAATCATTTAGAGGTAAGAAATGAAATGCACCGTTCATGGAGACGGTAAGCCGTACGTACGCATGAACGCTACTTTCATTTCTATTTCGTATTTTATATAATGGAATAATAATGATATAATGGTATATTATAATTCCAGTATAATATCATATATAATATCATATTTCCATCCTTTATACATCCCACATATGGTATTTAACGAATCAAATCACTTTGAGGGGGCGGTAGTCCGCACTTCCTTAAATGAAGATATCGCATATACCCATAATGGAAGCCATAAATGTAAGACAAAAATGAAAAATACAGAAGCATAAATAAAACATAAACATATTATATATCATATATAAAAATAGTGACATTATAATGGCCACCTTTGAAGGTGTTGAATGAGTATTGAACAATCATCGTTTCGGGAGGCAGAATTTCACCATCCACGGAAACCGTATGTTCTTTAACCATTTGATGTAGTTGTGTGAGAGTGTATCTCGAATAAATCTTATAAAAACAACCTAGTATATTGAAGATACTGGTGTCGTTAAAAAAGAAGTAAATAAAAAGAGTTTATGGGGTTGGAGAAGAAAAATAAAACAAATGAACATGAGAGAATGAATTACCTTTAAAAGTGTAACTTCTTTTGATTTGAGCCTAAAGGCTTCCTTTGAAAGGATTCTGCCCAAAAGGGAATCCTCTAGGATTAGTAGAGGGATGTGGATAGAGTAAATGGGCAGGGGTTGGCCGAGCCAAAGGCTTGAGGAGTGTGTTAAATGAGGTAGAGGTGGGGGCCTTTTATAAGAGGAGAGGAGGGGTACTTTTGGAAAGTAAAGAAATATTACTTTATTTGAAAATGTGTTTCTATTTCAAAAGGCCCCACATTGATATAATTCGTGGATAAGGTGATAAGGCTTCGAAATCCACTCATCCAATAAGTTTTTTACATGTGTAGTTCATATATTTTACATTATCTTTCCATTTTATTTAAATCGTCAAATAATGATGTCATCGCTGCATCATTATTATGTCATAAATAATTTAATTTATTTAATGTCTAAAAATTATAAAAAAAAATACTATGATGTAGGAAATATTTTTAGCTTTACAATGAATATTTATAATCAAAACTATGACTTGTATAAGCCCACTTAAAAATTGTTTTAGTAAAACATATCATGTTTGTGTCAATTTTACTTTTACATTAAATAAAATGCTATTTATGTCATTTCCCAACCAAAGTGGATCCATGGGGTCCCCAAGTTGACCCACGGCTTGTCTTGGTCGGCCATGATACAACCAATAGGTGTAGGACAAGTGTAATGGTGTTTTCACATTCATATAATATCATTTTTACCTTAAAGTACACTAATTACCTCTAATCGCGATTAAAAACTTAATAAGTTACTATTCACCAAAAAATTATTTTAATATCATTGAACCACATTTTCCTTCTTAATGACAACCATGTATGTCGGATTTTTGAAAATCAAAACACAATGATGGAAAAATTTCATTTAAACGGAAAATCAGTTTTCATAAGTACCACTTAGTGGTTTCACTATTCATCAAAAATTGATGTTTTTCAGAAAAATCCCAAAAATTCACCCTAAGCTATATTTGATATTATGAATTCAAAAATGAAGTCTGTTTTACAAAATTCAAAGAATATAAGTCACATTAATTAATTTAATAATTAATTCCCGCTGTCATGACAAATAGCGTGTTTTTATGAAACAATAAGTATCAAAAGATTGACACTAGTTTAAGTCTGATTTCAAAGTGAAATTGATTCCAACGACCACTATTGGATTTAATGGAAAAAATATTTTCTAATTTCACTATAAAACCAATTCAAAATATAATCTAATCATATAAATAAATTAGATTAAAAAGTGGTTTTGAATTAAAATACAACATTTTACACTATTCATTAAAAAAAATGAACTTTATCGGAAAGATACCAAAAATTTACACAAAGTAAATTTTGATGTCCCGATACTTAATAAGAGTTTTATTTGGTCCAAAAGAATGTTTAAGAGTGAACAAAACTATATTTAATGACGGTTCTCCATCAAAAGGTGATAAGTGAACCTTTAGTGAAAACTAGGGCATATACGCCTAAAATTGAATTCTTTCCGTATTTTAAGCCTTTATCGTTTATTTATAAATGTAAAAATATTTAAGAACATTTATAATCATATTTTAGTTATTTCTATCCATTCCCGCCATTACATCGGCTACATGTTAACTACCATTTAAAATAATATTATTTTATTATTAGAGTGCAACGTAAGATTCCCAAGAAACTCGTTGTTGCGTGTTGGGTACGCCATCGAGCATAGCGTCCCCTTTAAAGTCATATTAATATTTTATTCACAAATACAGATAAATATGAAAATGTCATATTCCTTATTTACCTGGGGTGTTACATCCTTCCCCCCTTTTGGGAATTGCATCCTCGCAATTTTAAAATTGCGCTCGAAAACATCCTTGAACGTCCCACATCGAAACAAGAGTCGGTAAAACAATCTCTTTAAAATAAAGAAAGATAAGCACCGAGGTCACCCGAGTTAACCCATACTAGGATTCCAAGTATGAAAATATAGACATGGAGGAGATAACATAGGGTCATGTTCTGATTGAGAGTGATAGAAAACATGTTTAGGAGAAAGTTAACAATAAGAAAATCACAAACTTGTGATGGGTTAAACGGTGTTGGGTTCCCCAGTAGGAAAAGTTAATAGACAAAATTTTTGTATTAAGTTACTTTTTATTGAGGAATTTATTCATAAGGAAGCATAATCACTTATCTTGTTGACTTTCAACTTTTACTAGATTCCTTAGTCAAACTCATATTTTATCCAAAAGATGAGTTTTTAGGGAGACTTTTTCGCATTAAGAGTACTATAACAAACTTATAGAGAATCACCTAATCCACAAAATAGAACTATATACATCCCAAGTCTTTATACTTTAACCAAAACCAAAACCAAAAAGGTTAGTACAAGATCAGATAATCCAGAAAAGGATAACCCCTTATAAAAAGAAAATCTATTCTTAATCTCTAAAATTTGTCCAACAAAACCCAAAGTTCAACGAGGATCATCCGATAAACAATTTTTCCATAAAATTCTTCAAAGTAAACCAATATAAGATTGAAACCCAAATATTTGAAGGATTTAGTCACATAGTCTTCAATGTTAAATCGTAACATTTATCTCCAAACAACATCAGTTGCTCCTAAAGTCTCACATTGAAAAGTAATTATCCTAATCACATATCCTCCAAAATCAACTTACTCTTAATTCATAAAATCATATAACTAAAAATAATCAGTCAAACTAACCAGGGACTTCACGTAGTCCAGTGGTAGGCGATAAATACCAGTCGCACTTTGGTTGTGGGTTCGATTCCCGCAGCATTGTCCGACGCGACGGGTTGTCACACGGTCTGCGTGTTGTCCTTTTTCCAAAACTATATAATTCTCAAATCATTACCAAAAAAGGGATAAAATCATCAAAAATAACCATAACATAATTTAACCTCAATTTTATCTCATGCCTTTCACTTCAATCATAACATATGGTAACCCATAATTACCTCAAAAGTAAGGATCATATAAACCCAAATGGTTCTTTATAACTATGTACACAAAAGAAAAGATAACTATTACTTGAATAAAATTTGCCTATATTAAACATCAGGGTTACACATAATATAAAAGGTCTTCTAATGTAACCCCATCATCAAAAGAGACTTAATACTCTTAAGAATTTCACCCAAACTCTTGAAGCCCTTATATGTTGACATCTTACTCATTCAACATTATTCATGATCCATTATCCATTCCTTTCCAACTTATTACGAAATACCTCTTTCCTACAAACAAAATCATGAATCATATCCTAAGATTCCAAAATAAGAAAACAATAGTCATGAAATAGTACATACCTTTGATTGGTCATTGTCAGTTTCTTCATCCCCAATCGGAATGGCATTAGGTATTGGTAGACGAATATTGGTACGCTCTTGGTGACCCCATTCACGAAACTTCTTCATAGGACATGTGTTTGCATAATGACCATGCACACCACATTTAAAACATTCAATTGATCCCTCATAAAGAACTTCTTTCCCTTTCCTCGAGTCAACTGGATGCTTCCTTTTTCCATGGCAGGTTCTTGCTTTATGACCTTCATTTCCAAATCTATAGCATATTTCTGTCCCTTTGAAACATTTTCCTAGGTGTTTCTTTCCACATCTTTGACACATAGGTTTTTGAACACACTTACCTTTATGATTATTACATGTACTTCCGTAGGGATTTGTTTCTTGCATATATGATGCCTTAGAGAAACCTCCAAGGTTTAGGTGGTCAATCATGACTCCAGATAGTTGGTTGAGGATAATCAAAAGAGTTCTCATTGCAGCTCCCATATCATTCAGTTGCTTGCTCAAAAAACTGTCACAGTTTCCTTTACATCCACTATTACTTTGGTGCCTGCTAGATCCAGCCATTTACTAAAACCAAAAAGGTCATTGTGAGTATATCAACAAAACCATCATGTACTAATGAGTAAGATAGACAATAACATATACTTACTCATTAACTTTATCTAAAACTAAGACTCTTTCTGAAATCCTAACCATTATGGTAATTGTCACTTATGCTTAAAGAATACCCTAACCTCTAAAGTTATCTAAACCGACCTTTGATACCAACTATAAGGCCCCATCCTTAAACCTTACTTAATCTTGAGATATTACAAGATTACACATTGAGGATCTTTTCAGGTTTAGAGTTTTAGAGAATTAGATCATGAAACTTTCATTACATTCCACATTTAAACAAAGTGGTTACATAAAAGATAGTATTCATTCTTCCCATCAACGGAAACATATTTAAAATGAAACATGGATTCTTTCTTGACACATCCTTGACACTATCATCACATCATGTACCTTTCCCTTGACCTGTGAAAAACATTTCAAAAACTTGGGATGAGCATAAAAAGCTCAGTAAGGGTTACAAAAAAATATGGAAAGGAAACATGAGTTCATATATACATGAGAATGAAATCATACTTTACCCATAAAACATAGGCACTTTAACATACCTCATCAAACCATGAATAAATCATAGAAAACATAAGACATAAAGGTAACTTGAGGCATTCATAACATTCTTACGTAGGGAGTAACCCTCTTTGTTACGTTTGGAATACCCATCATAGTATATTCCCAAAATCTCTTCGGAGAAACCTTAACGTTTCACTCCTTCGCGTTACCCAATGCATTGGAGAGCTATATCGGGCTCACCCGCCCATAGTTTATCACGGAACCACCCATTCTTCATAACAATTCCCAAGAACCATAACATAATCGTATCACATAAACACGAATAAAGGAAACATAACATTTCCACATTTCAATCACAATATAACATTTTAGGATATTGAAATAATGAATCCATTCAAAAAGAAACCATTTACAAAAACATTTAAAACATTTAATAAAGAGATTTTTTGAATCAATGTGTCACATCCCACCTTGAAGCATTTAACATTTTAAACCGTTAATATCCATATAAATAAATCCTTAAAACCATTTTGAAAACATGGATATTAATAAGAACAAATAATTAAAACATTTAAAACGATATTTTGGTTAAAGGGGTTTTACCAAAATTAGAGACACTTGAATACAATAATCGAGGAATAACATTTGGTCAGAACTTTATAATATCATGATAATAAAAAGATTCATGATATAATACTCCAAATGACAGTATATACACCATATAAGAGTGAATTGGTTCATAACAACAATGAACCCTCAATAGAAATGTCAAATATGATGAAATCCCTTATAAAGAAGGTATCCTTAAATTAAAGACAAATAAATCTCAAAAATATGTGTGAAAAATATATATACACCCAATATAAGTGGATATTATGTGTAAAACAATAAAAGGTCAATCACACATATTCAATGGATGACATATTCAATGACTACAAGTTGAACCCAAAGAAATCGAAATTGGGTTAAAAAGTTCCCTTGACAGCCTAACGACATCACATCAAAATGAGTTGATGAGAGATAAAAAGTGTATCTCATCACTTGGACAAAAACATTACATCAATAAGGATGTATGAGAACATATCCCAACATAAAAATATGTAAATTAAAAGACCCAATAAAAGAAGTCTTTTAAAAAAGAGGAGGGTGAAAGGTTCCCTTATCGACTTGGGTATCTTTCAAAACATACACCCCATGGAAGAAAGACAATAGGTCATTGATGTAAATACTCATAAACGAAATTATATTACACAAATAGTAGAATAATGGGCAGTACATACACCACTCAATGGAATTTGTGGCGAATGTAGCATAAATCTCACGGGAATAAAAGTGAGATGAAAAATCCCTTACGAAAACTCGACAGCCTAACGGCGCCACATAAAACATCCGAATATGGATTGATGAGATCAAATAGAGAATCCCATCATATTACAATAGAATTTACAGCAAGTGGAATATAAAAGAAAATCCCCCAACATTGCAAGGAGGAGTTTAAAAGAAGTGACATAAAGGAGAGTACTTAAAAGAAAGTGAGAGGTTAGATCTCTTACGAAAGTTCGGCAGCCTAACGGCGCCACTCAAAACTTCCAAAATGGATTGATGAGAGAAAATAGGGTCTCTCATCTCATGAACATAAAAATTACAGTAAAAGTAATATAAAATAACATCCCAATCATAAGAAAGATGAGCTTAAAATAAATGACATAAAAGAGTGTACTTAAAAAGAAAGAGAGTTGTAGGATCCCTTACCTCGAGTCCGACTTGACTCGATCGTTCTTTAATCTCCTGAATAAAAAACTTGAGTTAATTTATAATTCCTTAAGAACCATTTTCAAGTTTATTATTACTTTTATACCACTTATTACCATGTCATAAACATTATGTAATCATTTAAGTTAATAATATTTGTTTTGCCGATATTTGGTTCTTAAGTCGAAAGTGGACTTCTTACAATTACATGTTGTTCGTGTGGCCAAAAGTTTATTATATCCAGAATTTTATTCATTATGTAGATATCATATATGTCATATATATCCAGTACATTCATGCATTTATAACATTACATAATCATTTAGAGGTAAGAAATGAAATGCACCGTTCATGGAGACGATAAGCCGTACGTACGCATGAACGCTCCTTTCATTTCTATTTCGTATTTTATAGAATGGAATAATAATGATATAAAGGTATATTATAATTACAGTATAATATCATATATAATATCATATTTCCATCCTTTATACATCCCACATATGGTATTTAACGAATCAAATCACATTGAGGGGGCGGTAGTCCGCACTTCCTTAAATGAAGATATCGTGTATACCCATAATGGAAGCCATAAATGTAAGACAAAAATGAAAAATAAAGAAGCATAAATAAAACATAAACATATTATATATCATATATAAAAATAGTGACATCATAATGGCCACCTTTGAAGGTGTTGAATGAGTATTGAACAATCATCGTTTCGGGAGGCAGAATTTCACCATCCACGGAAACCGTATGTTCTTTAACCATTTGATGTAGTTGTGTGAGAGTGTAGCTCGAATAAATCCTATAACAACATCCTAGTATATTTAAGATACTGGTTTTGTTACAAAAGAAGTAAATAAAAAGAGTTTAGGGGGTTGGAGAAGCAAAATAAAACAAATGAACATGAGAGAATGAATTACCTTTAAAAGTGTAACTCCTTTTGATTTGAGCCTAAAGGCTTCCTTTGAAAGGATTCTGCCCAAAGGGAATCATCTAGGATGAGGAGAGGGATGTGGAGAGAGTAAATGGGCAGTGGTTGGCCGAGCCAAAGGCTTGAGGAGTGTGTTAAATGAGGTAGAGGTGGGGGCCTTTTATAAGAGGAGAGGAGGGGTACTTTTGGAAAGTAAAGAAATATTACTTTATTTGAAAATGTGTTTCGGTTTCAAAAGGTCCCACATTGATATAATTCGTGGATAAGGTGATAAGGCTTCAAAATCCTCTCATCCAATAAGTTTTGGACATTTGTAGTTCATAGATTTTACATTATCTTTCCATTTTATTTAAATCGTCAAATAATGATGTCATCGCTGCATCATTATTATGTCATAAATAATTTAATTTATTTAATGTCTAAAAATTATAAAAAAAATACTATGATGTAGGAAATCTTTTTAGATTTCCAATGAATATTTATAATCAAAACGATGACTTGTATATCCCCACATAAAAATTGTTTTAGTAAAACATATCATGTTTGTGTCAATTTTACTTTTACATTAAATAAAATGCTATTTATGTCATTTCCCAACCAAAGTGGATCCATGGGGTCCCCATGTTGACCCATAGATTGTCTTGGTCAGCCATTATACAACCAATAGGTGCAGGACAAGTTTCATGGTGTTTTCACATTCTTATAATATCATTTTTACCTTAAAGTACACTAATTACCTCTAATCGCGATTAAAAACTTAATAAGTTACTATTCACCAAAAAATTATTTTAATCTCATTGAACCACATTTTACATCTTAATGACAACCATGTATGTCGGATTTTTGAAAATCAAAACACAATGATGGCAGAATTTCATTTAAACGGAAAATCAGTTTTTATTAGTACCACTTAGTGGTTTCACTATTCATCAAAAATTGAAGTTTTTCAGAAAAATCCCAAAAATTCACCCTAAGCTATATTTGATATTATGAATTCAAAAATGAAGTCCGTTTTACACAATTCAAAACATATAAGTCACATTAATTAATTTAATAATTAATTCCCGCTGTCATGACAAATTGCGTGTTTTTATGAAACAATAAGTATCAAAAGATTGACACTAGTTTAAGTCTGATTTCAAAGTGAAATTGATTCCAACGACCACTAATGGATTTAATGGTAAAAATATTTTCTAATTTCACTTTAAAACCAATTCAAAATATAATCTAATCATATAAATAAATTAGATTAAAAAGTGGTTTTGAATTAAAATACAACATTTTACACTATTCATTAAAAAATGAACTGTATCGGAAAGATACCAAAAATTTACACAAAGTAAATTTTGATGTCCCGATTCTTAATAAGAGTTTTATTTGGTCCAAAAGAATGTTTAAGAGTGAACAAAACTATATTTAATGACGGTTCTCCATCAAAAGGTGATAAGTGAACCTTTAGTGAAAACTAGGGCATATACACCTAAAATTGAATTCTTTCCGTATTTTAAGCCTTTATCTTTTATTGTATAAATGTAAAAATATTTAAGAACAAATATAATCATATTTTAGTTATTTATATCCATTTCCGCCATTACAACGACTACATGTTATCTACCATTTAAAATAATATTATTTTATTATTATAGTGCAACGTAAGATTCCCAAGAAACTCGTTGTTGCGTGTTGGGTACGCCATCGAGCATAGCGTCCCCTTTAAAGTCATATTAATATTTTATTCACAAATATGGATAAATATGAAAATGCCATATTCCTTATTTACCTGGGGTGTTACAAAAAATGACTACAAACATTTTTATTATCCTTATTAATATATCAATGTGATTAAACTTCATATGGATAATAATTGATATATTAATAATTTTTCTAATTTTATTGCAGTATGACAGGATTTAAACCTTGAGAACCTTACTCTTCTATATATTCATGTAGTTGTGAGAGTTCATATAGGACTGTTTTTAATTTATTCAAACCATAATCCAATTATTACAACTATATTATGGAGTATCCTCTAAAATGATATGAAAAGTAGAGATAACCAATGAATAACGTATCATATGGAAAATCATGGGATTTCTTAGTGGAGTTATCAGACATTATAATATATTATATATTCTTACTCATTATATTTTCATTGGTGATGAGTATCATCATCGACATATCTAATTATCCAATAAAAATAGTTTATATTTTAGTATTCAAATGAATACTTTGGAGGAACTATATGGATATAGTTTTAAAAAAAATCATGTTGGGATGATGTAGGAGATGGAAAACTCATAATACCAAACAATGTTAAAGATAGTACATATAAGGTATATTTTATCTTCGAACATATCATGTTTACATAGAGTCCAAAAGATAATTATGTTATAAATTAATTGAAGGACTTAGATATCCATCTTGGGGATCATGTATTACTAAAAATATAATCATAGAATGGGGTCATGAAATTTTGAATGAATGGGATACTAAGTCTACGGTATATTGAAACATTTACGATTATAGAGTGTGTGGGGGTAGATTTCTATTTTTTAGAACTACCTCTAAATATTTCTATATTCTATGATTTTTTCCACAAATCCATAATAATAATTTATACGTCAGAACAAACACATATACTCAACACAAATGTTTTTGAATTATAACATGAATATCATATGATGAAGAACATATCCAAATTACTAATGAAAGTGAACAATTGTTGATGAAAAAGAAAACTCGACTCATATAATTCTTGTTAAAAAATCACTAGTTCAATGAAGAAACCCGTGATCCTGATGAATCAGTGATGGAAATATAACCAAATTTATATGTAGAAAGAAATAAATTTCATGAATGTAATTTCTCCTAGGGGGATATAATAAACCAAAATTTCATTCCGCAATTAGAAAAGGAAATCATGTTTCACCGTTAATATTTAATTATTTTCATAAATGAACATAATTTAATCATATAAGAATATACCATATCATGTAATAATATTTATGATAACAACTAAAAATAGTACTCATAGATAAGAACTAAAGAATAGAAAATATATTAGTAGAAACTCTATAAGGCCAAAAATAACCCCATGAATATCAAGTCTACCGTAATTTATGTAAAAATAAATTGATTAATTAGAAAAAAGATAGGCATTATCATGGGAAATGTATAACCTTCTTGAGGTAAGTAGTAATCCTTGATTGAAGGGAATAGTGGAGTATTTAAAGGGTACACTGGGATATGTGACCATTAAGATCGTAATTTTACTCGACTGTTACATTGTTCCCATTATATGATCATTGGATAGTAATAATACTGAATGGAACTAAATATCCATATGATTTTTAACCAATGGGGTTGAATTAGGGGTTTTTGTTATGCATTATATTTCTTTGAATTTAAACCCTTTTCTTTGTTATGGTTCTAGATCTAGTCAAATTTCTATCACAGCCTCACCTCTTGTGTTGTAGTACTCATTGAGAGATTAATAAATTGTATTTAAAATGTTTAGTATAAATATTTTCACCTTGAAATGTTAGTTATATATCCAAATATGAATCCTCTTTTGTATTTTCTTGAACAACATAGTCAAAATCTCTTTATCTTCATCTTTAAAAATATTCCTATTGTAGAAAAAACCTTATTCTTTATATGACCTTCCACTATGAGCTGACATGATCTAACATCCATGTGCACTCCTTCAATAAAATCAATGGATGTTTGAATAGATCGTCTACTTTCGAAAATTATTCTAGATCTTTTATAATTCGGATTAACCTACGCTTGTTTAAAAACTCATGTATTTCTCCTTTAAAGACTCTTTTATTTATCCCACATTTTTCTCTCTTCAAAATATGATTTACTATCGTCTCAATGATAATCTCATAGAATGCATGAAAATTATCTTATGAATATAGTATCTTCATCAGCTTCATATTACTTTTATATTTTAAAAAATAATATCATAAATATTTTATTCATAATCATCATAGTAAATTTTCAATGACTATGAAAACACCACAATAATTTTATATATGTATATATCATCTTCAAATTCGGTCACTGAATCACAAATTATGTCCCATTTTAAATTCACATTTGAATCATTTATCATATGGTTTAAAAATAACAAAAGTATAATATATCAATCATTATTATCACATGACATGCATTTTATTTCATTCATATAACTATAATTAGATAATACTCTTTATTATTCCACTACAAACAACTAATGAATCTTTATATATACATCATTATATTTTTTCATTGAAAGCGCAAATTATTTTCATCATTTAAATTAAATCCCTTATGACTCGAGATTTATTATTCAATCATTTACATGATAACTAGATATCACAACCACATCAATCCATGAATTTATTATTAATTTAAATATTCTTTAGTAATTTATCAGAATACCTATGAACTCAGCTCCCAATTATTTTGTTCAAAAATATATCAGGTGTATTCTTTTGATAATTTTCTCTTATTAATTATCAAAACTCAAATGTAGATCAAACCCCTCAATCAGTCATGGTATTATGAATTAATAATGATATTATTTTATCGTTATTTTAAATGCCATATAATCATGGTGTGATGGAAATCTCATATGAAAGACATGATCTCACAAGAAACTCATTATCATCTAATATGAAATCCATAAGAACTACTTTTGTACCTCATAATCATGAACCAAAAACATACATGCACCCTCTATTACTTCATCTTAATTGAACACATTTTCTCACATTCCACATCACCAAAAATACTAATTACATTATGTTAGAGTATATCTAACATATAGAGAGTCAATATTATTCATTAGATAGATCCATATACCATAAGGAAATCCATTCATGTAGTTGGTTTAGGATTATCATGTGGTTAGTACATTGATCTTGGAATCACACTTCATGTGGTTGGTTATGATGACATAATGTTTATCATCATTTAAGATATTACATTGTTCTTGCTATGTAATATTGGAGAATATGTGGTTAATAATGCTCAATCCACATGGTTGATCTAAATATTTTCTCACTGTTAGAGTAGGAATCATACCCAAGGACACATATTGTCAATCCATGAGATCTCTTGGTTGATCCCCCTTTCATTATAAGGTCAATAAATTTACCATGTTAATACTAATGGCGACATTATATCACTATGATCATAGTATTATAGATGTTTTTATGTTCACTTTTGAGTATACGATATATCACATAACTCAGATTTAGTCGTGAAACCTTTTGTGGTATCTTGGATTACTCATTCGGTAGAACTATTCATTATGGATTAGTTTCATAATCCTCTTCTTGCATGAAATTTTTTTAGATTCCATTAGTGATGGTGTGGTAGGTGATAATCTTGTTTTTTATTTCTTAACAACTCTATATGTGTGATGGATTGATGTTTTTATGCATTGAAATCATTATTTTCTGAGGAGGAAGAAAAACACACAGTGAAGAATCATTCCTCCATACTAATTCATGTTACTCATTAAGGTGGGTGAAGTGTAATCTCTTAACCTTAAATCCAATATCAATTTTCCTTCTATTCTCAGACTAATTCAACTGCAATTTCATATCATTAGATAGCTAAAATAGGCCATAGGGTTATTAAATGATTCCCTATAGCCTTCAATGTTTCCCCACACATGGGAGAATAAAGTAATATTCAGATGTGTTTTTACCTACAAGTATGTCTTCTATGTCAGTTACCATAAAAAAGTGTAGATGATATGCCTTTACGTAACCCAATTTCCTCCATGGATAGCCTTATTGATTGAATTTTTCTTGTTTGATTATTTTCTAACATGAAAACGTCAAATACTTACATCCTCTCCAAACATTAACTCTATTGATTTTTTTTCTAGCATTATTCCCATAATTTCCCATGAAACATATATTCCTCTATCTGACTCATATGATACCATGGTTGGCCATGTTGAGATGGATCCTATGTGGTTGATTATGTTCCCACATGAGTTGTTAAGTAGGATCATTGGTCAGCTATGGTTTGAATTATGTTTTCTTGAAATATAATTAAAATTCATCACTAAACCCCAATAAAAATACTTTGATAAAATAATATAAATTAAACATGAATGTATAAATATCAATTAATACTTATGGAATCCATGTAACACATCTTCTAAATTCAAATAAAAATAATAAATTTTAAATATAGTATTTTTTATTAATATTCATGTAAAAAGAATATATTTTTTCATGGACTTCACATTTCTCCATACCATCAACGT
The DNA here is from genome assembly GCA_963277665.1 of Viscum album. Classification (NCBI taxonomy): domain Eukaryota; kingdom Viridiplantae; phylum Streptophyta; class Magnoliopsida; order Santalales; family Viscaceae; genus Viscum; species Viscum album. The sequence goes on from OY728121.1 coordinate 244,305,453, forward strand.
GACTTCATCCAAAAATCTATTTCATTTAAATGGTTTCTTTAACAATCATGAAATCCAATTCCGTTATCATTTATCTATAAAAATACTTCAATAATTTACATAAACTCTTCTAAAAATTCAATATAACATTGGAAAAAATTAAATTTCATTTATGGTCACTTAAATATCCCCATTTGAATTTATTAGAAATTACACAATTCCAAGAAATGAATTAGTTTTCTGGGATTTATTCATTCATCATCAATTTGTTGAATATGAATAGAAATGTCAATTTAATGGTACTTAAGTCTCTAATATTTCCTATCAAGTATCCCACATTCTCTTCCCCCTTTTCCAGATTCAATGGAAGGATTCCACCACATGGTTCTATTGAAATTTTCCTTTAGTTTTTATACTATAGGTCTATGTGGGAAATAAAATTCTAGAAAAAGATTGAGTTTTCATAAAGGTATTCTATAATTTATTTAAAATAAAATTCTTATGATTCCATCTTCATAAAATGCTCATTTCCAAAATAATGTCAGCATAAATCAATTTTATCATGAAATATGTTGTGACCTACACACATCAAAATAATCACATTAAAATATTGATGTAAAACAAGTTTCACCCCATTTTACCATGTTTTCATGAATCGACACTCCCCCATAAAAAATATATTGAATATAATAATAAAAAAGGACTATCTATGTTAATTAAAAACAAAATTTTTTATACATTTTTAAATATATCTCACAATTAATGATTCAATATAAGATATTGATTGTTTATCCTTAAAAAGGGTACGCCAACTCAATAAATTAATTTACATAGATATTTTGATTGGGTCTTGTATTCAAGAGATCTCTATGTAAGGTACTATCTTTATATTCTCCAAAAGTGAACATATCAAAAAAACTCCTTTCATTCACAACATGTTATGATAATTAAACATGAATAATATGGAATAAAGAGAAAAATATTTGTCCTATTAAACGAAACATTTTTACAGAGAGAGTTTATACTCATCATTTATTTATTTTTTTCCATTATCAATATTGTTAGAGATTTATTCCATGTTCACAACCATCTTATGTTATGAACATATTTTATTCTCTGAATTGAATTCTTAGGTGGTATTTTTTCTCCATCTTAATACTAATGGAAAACTTATTAAATTGTGCTTGTAAAACAATATTCTGAATTTTCATTTCTCCCATTATAGGTGAATTCTCATTTTTTTCTCATTTTACTCCATATCTCACAATTTATTATTTCTTATTCATTGAAAAGATATATTTTTCCAAAAAGAAATGTTTTTGTGTAAATATTTTACATAGATAAAACAATACACGGTGTTTATTAATTTTATAGTTGAATCCAATTTTTATTGTGTTATGTTGTTTCAGTCCCAATTTAAAATGAGATTTTGTTTTAATGGTGGGTTTTGATATCATTACAATTTTCATTTCTCCATGTAATGTTGAAGAGTTCTTGTCTTTTATTCATTCTTGCTCATTTTGGTAAATAACTTATTTTTAAACCTTCTCCATTAAAACTATTTTGTTATTTATTATGAAAGAAAATCATGATTATTAGTTTTATTCCTTTATCCTTATTGAGAATAATCACTTCTAACCTCATATGTATTAGTAAATACTTATTTAAAATTCATTAACTCACCTTCTTTGAAAAGAAAAATAGTTTGTGCATGGATACCTCTAATTGAATAAAATAATATTTCTATCATGATCACTAACCATATTTTGAGGGTTAATCAATTTCAATGTATTATTCTTACTTTTATCAATATGAGATACTTATTTATTTCTAGATTCATTTTTCTTGTTCTCATATTTAGCATAAGAATTGAGAGTAAATTCATTAACAAATTGGTTGTATGATATTGATTAGTTGAATATACCCTCTCTTCTAATTAGATTAATTAATAGGAATTTTATAGAAAGATGTACATTTCCGTTGTGATAGATATATCAACTATACATGGGGACACTTGCAGTTGATATGTGAGAGCCCATAATCTATCTCATTTCCCATACGTTGTTGATCCCTAAAATAGTAAAGAAATTGTGGTAGATTTATCTCACTATGATCATGGTAGATTGGATTTATTTATGGTCTCTTCAGTATATGTGTTATCTTACATCCCTCAAGATAGGTCAAGAATGTAATGGACCATGTTTTAGGATTCATTATTATTATTATTATTGTTATTTGTACTTTTATATATGTTACTAATTTTAATGGAGATTTTTCTATTCCTTTAAAAGTATTGAAACATGATTAGAAAATGTTACATATTTGATATGAACCAAACTAAATAGAAATTAATCATTCATTAGTGGGTTATTTAAATCAAATAATATTTGAAAAGTATTACACACCATGGGTTATTTTTCACCAAGGATGTAATACATCAATTAAAAGTGTATAAACTAATATGAGACATTATATTGACCAAATAAGAACATCACAACCAGGTAATCCCATGGATTCCCTTCAACCATGAGGATCAATAATATAAAAAAACCTTATAATTTAGAACAACATATTGAAAGGAGAAAAGATTTTTATAAATATATAATATGAAATAATAATTATTCCCTATAATGTGAGAGTTGAATAAATGATTGATTTAGTATGTTTAGAAAAATTAATTATATGTAGACATTATAAATCTATTCGTTGAAATTTTTTTATTGAAAATATATTATTCGGCCATTTATTCAATATTTATACAAAAATCATTTATTTTTAATTTATAGATTTTAAAAAATAGAAGTCACAATGTTATAAAAATATTAGATTAAAATATTATAAATTTAAATATTTATGAATTATATATATATAAATATTATTATTATTATTAATATTATTTGATATGAAGTATATATAAAATTCCAATAAATATTTTTAAATAATTAGATTCGAAAAAATAAAGATTACGATATAGATAATTATATTTACTGTTACTTGTTAAAGTATACGTAGTATAAAAATATTATATAGTTTTTATAAAAGAACCCTTTTATTAATCATTTTATATATTATCCTACTAGATTTAATTTAATATTATTTTTTATTACCACATATTAACGTAAATATTAACTTCTTTTAAATTAAATAATGATATAAAATAATATTAAGAACACCTGATTTATAAAACATCATTTTTTCAATAAAATATATTTTTCATTATATTAATTTGTTCATTTAATGGTTAAATATAAATTCTGAAATATAAAGTAAATAGATATGAAATAAATGTTTTATTTATAATGATAAATATCTTTGCATGGTTTTTTGAGAGTTCTCTAAAAACATGAATTTTATTTGAATAATGTATTACATTAATTCTATGTCCTTTGTAACATTATTAGTATATAAGAAAGAATTGGAAATTAATGAAACCTTTTTATAACAGAAAAAATTAATTTATAACTAACTATATAATTTTAAAATTTTTGGTTCTAATTTAATAACTCATATTGGAAATTATAAAAATTATGTTATATTTCCTAAGAAATTCATCTCTAATTCATTATAAATTTTTATTATAAAATTTATTTTAATCACCCTCATGAATAGAAAAAAATAGATTAAAAATTTGGAATCATTAGGTCCAAATTAAAAAATATAGAACATTTTATTTTTGAGAAAAAAGAGTAAATTGCCTATTCAATAACTCCTTACCATCGTCAAAACCCAAAATGGTAAAACATACAAACCAAAATGGTAAAGGAAAAAACAAGTAAAAAATGTGTATTAATTTAGTGTATGAGGTTTTTATTGACCTAATATATTATCCCTTATTTTATTTCACACATTATTATCCATTTTCTATGAGATTCACTTTCTAATATGGAAATGTTATGGGAATAAATAATACAATAGTCCTTTTCACATATAAAACAGGGACTCTTCTCCCCACATCTTTTAACATAGAAACCAAAAAATTGGTTCCAAAAATATATTAATATCTATCATCCATAAAAGTATCCATCTTATATAGGGGTTTTTATTCTAAAACAATAATCCATTAATGGTTTAACTACCTTTTCAAAGGATATAAACCAAGTGGTGAAGTATACAATTCCAACTACTTCTTCCTATTTTTTTAATATATTAATTTTTTCATTCTATTTTTTTATTAATAAAAAAAGGAAAAATTAGTATACATACTATATTGGTAAATTTTTATTATTATTTTACAATATTTAACCGCAATTCCCTTATTCATTAGAAAATATAATATGACATTTATGTGTGCACAAATAACTGCCTCTACAAAACATCATGATTAATATTCCTTAAAAATATTACATTAGTAGAAAAGAAATAAATTCAATAATAAAATATGATATTTATAATTTATTTTATACACAAAAATGATAATACATAATATTCAATTTTCTTATTATATAAAAATGATATTTTCCACCTTGTACACGTTTGGAAAACCTCCTCCATGGGAAGATTGATTTCCATTTTCCCGTCACTTACTTACATGGATTATAATTATAACAGTTTTATGGATAAATAAAATATCTATGATATCATTAATAGTGTATGATAAATTTTATAAAATATTAATGGTATGTTCAACAGATTATTACTATTAATTCCATTGTTTAAAATGACTATTTGAAGAGGAAAATTATAAGATCTATGATTCTTCATAATGTATGTTTTGTTTATGATTCAATTAAAGTTATTTATTTTTGTTCGATAATTTTTTACCCATGTTATTGGGAATTCCTGAAGGTGTTATGGGGGTTTGGGGCATGAAAGAGGAGGAAATATGGATTTCTGGGCATGTTTTATGGTTTACGCATGGTTGGTGAAAACTTTATATAACTCCCAAGAGAACATGATTGGGGGTTAATTTGGGATAGTGTATCATGCACTGATTTCAAATGTTTTTGAAAACAATGTTGGTAAACAGTGTGGCACAATAATGTTTACAAAATTACGAAAATTACAACCTAGGATTTGTCATTATAACTCTAGATTTTAGTTTTCCCTTACAATTGCAACACTATATGCGATCTTGGATGACCCAACCATCACCAGGATTATTTTCATTTAATCCTAGAAAATTATAAGAATCATTGGTTTCAGATCAACTCCCTGGGTTGGGGTTTTAAAGGGTTGTTGAGTTAGGATCTAATGTTTTGATTAGGATTTTTTCTATCAACAGATTCAAGGTTGGTGGTCTACATGTTTTATCCCATAGTTTTAATTATAGATTTGATCATGTTTTACCATGATCATTTTCACTAATTATTGTGATTTTGAACCCCTGGATAAGTTTTGGTATTTTTTGGTGTCTAAATGTGGAATGAAATCCCTCATGGTCTCCAAGGGATGCATTGGGGATTATTTTACCCATTTATGACCACCCAGGCGGTGCACTGCTATTTCAGGAACCTAGAAATAAGCAATGTAAGTTCTATGTAATTGTGGGATAATAAAGATCTCTTTCTGATCATGTAAATAAGTTTACAGGAAGAACAAAAGTAGAATATGGGTCATGGTTCCATGTTTAAAATCATTTAATGGGAGATGACATGACATGGGAATATGTTAAATTGGTTAATAGTGACTGTGGTTTATAGCCAATGAATTATGAAAGAAATTCTTAACCATGTTTGTTCATATGTAACTTTGAATATGTTAAATTGGTAATGGTATGTAAAATGGGAAAACTGGTCAATGGGGTTAGATAATGGGATCGATGAATATATGTAATGGGTTTATATAAGGGAATTATTAAATAGGCGTAGTGAGACAGGCTTGAGAATTGGAATTGGGTAAATGGGTTAATTGAAGAAAATGGAAAATGTGATAATGTGTTATGGAAAAATATTATTTTCTAGGTTGATTTATGTGGATTTTAATTTCCATAAGTACTGGTATGGTTGGGTTGTGATATGCTTCGTGTTTTATTAATGGATAGATAAGCATGTGCACATGGCTTGAGGTGTGGGATAAAGGACTAATGATACTCCCAATTGGTGTGCTGTAATGATGCACTAAATCCACCAAAAATGAAAGGGTTATTTAAGGGGATAAAGCTCTATTCACACAATTTTTTCATTCCACCTAGACTAAGGATTCTAGGTGAGGATATTTTGATATGAAGATGTGTTAACCCTTGTGATATTGGGACTTGAAATATTCCCTTATGTGGAATGATAAGTCCCATTAACCTTGTTAAAATGATGTGAATACATAACCCAATGGTTTCTTTTTTTTTGGCGAAATAAATAATTTACATGATTCATAAAATGAATTTGGTATTATAGGTTGTAACAACTAAGTAATAATTGTTAACTTGCGGGAAAATGTTTTCTATTGTAAACTAGTATTTTCTTTCATGCTTTCATGAACTCTATTTTAGAATTTATATCTTGTAGACACCATTGGTGGTGGCCTTCTAAGTTGTACTCACACCCTACTCGGGCTACTGTTGGGAACCCAAGCAGACTTCATGGTTGTGGGTCAAAACAAGGGAATGATCCCTATGCTGGGAAGTTGAGTCTGGTTTGGGAACAAGAATGGATGAGGATCCAGAAAAGGAGACATGTCCATTTTGGTATTACATTGTTGTATTTATTTTTTGTTTTGTTCACATGTAATTAAAACATGACTTGGAATATCTACTATTTTTGGTGGTTTGTACTCAATTTGAGATAGGGTTATTTATGCTTGTTCATTGATTTTATTACATTGTTCTATGATTTAATCTAGTTATCTACTGTGGATTACTCTAGTAATAGGGCATAGTATCCCCACATGAGTAATGAGACCCTTAATGCTAGATAGAAATATATGGCATTTGATGATGCATGCTTGAAGTCGTGTGATGACTCAACTCGAGGCACCGATTAATGGATTTTGAGTTGGGGATGTTACAAAGTTGTATTAGAGATGGTCTATTCTATGACATACTATTTTGGAATAGTAGAAAAGAGGATTGGAAGGTGTCAGGCCATTATAATGAGATAATTCTTGGGAGTAGCTAAACTATGTATGGGGGAATTCCAAAGTCACCCTCGGTGGGAATTGTTTTTCTTATTGTGTGTTGTTACTTTTGATGATAATTCACTATTGGTTGTTACACATTTTTTGTGGTGTGACCTTTTAATAATATTTTTATTTTAGTTCATATTGTATGAGGTTGTGAATACATGCTTCATTTTAAGAACATATCTGTATAGGCGACATGAATCATTGTAGGCCCACACTAGACAGGTGTGTGGGACATATAGTGCAGAATGCATTTCATTTTCTTGAATATGTTGAAATCATATTATCTTAAAGTTTATAAATAATAAATAAGTGACAATGATTCATAACTGGTGGTAAGAGAATTTATATGTAATATAAATAGTTTTGGAAGTGGGAATCATTTGATAAGGGGTATAATACAAGGATTTTTATCATGCAAGATAGTCATCCTAGGTTAATATAGTCCTATGTAGAGGTGGATGAGGGTAGTGTTCTGAGAGAGATAAATACCATTTGGGTGATATGTGCAAATGGTTTGTTAAAGGATAAGGATTAGTCTTATGTTATATCTTTGAATGATTTATCTTTCAGTTCTAATCACTTTTTTTGAAATGTAGAGACATCCCACCACAAAGGCATGTGTCGATTCAGTGATAGGATGAATCTCAAAAAAAATCCCCAGGTAGTGGAGAAAGAGGATTTTGTGGTTGAAGATAATAGGGAAGATAAGTTACATGAGAACATTTCTCTTTTTATGATGATGATTTAAGGGGACCTAGGGTGGGTCATGCCGAGTATGTTTGAGTTGACCGTGGAATTTCAGTAGCAGCACCCTCCGACAATTATAGTTGTGGGTGGGATAGAAGCAGTATATGTTTGGATAGTATATACCCAAACTATTATTAGTCATTTAGATAATCCTCTTGGGATGTGAGTCAAGTAGGTGGTCGACAAGATAAGAGGTCAGGCCATACATTGGTGGGATGTTATGGTTTATATGGAGTAGGTTAAAGGAATGGAATGGAAGGATTTATAGTAAATGTTTACAGAAAATCAATAACCATAACTATCAGCTAAGCGAAGATTTTAGAGTTTATGAAATTTAGTTAAGGGATATTTTAGTGATGTATTATTCTAGTCGTTTCACAAACTTACGTTGATTCGTCCAGATGGTGGCTGGAGATTCGGCGGATTTGAAGAAATGATTCTAGGATGGGATTAGGCATGATATTAGGTTCCATGTGAACACTGTACTTTAGAAAATGATTGAAAAGGAAGTGGAACATTCCCTTATCTCATAAGGGAACCTCAATGGATCATCATTATGTGGAAATATGGAACCAACTAGGTGGAAAATTGGTACAACCTCCGGGGGAATGTAGTTTCATTTTAGAAGATTCCAGTAGGGAGAAAGTGTACAGAATAGTTAGAAGAGGGTCAGATTCTATATTAGGTGATCAGGTATTCTGTTATCAGTGTGGAATGTTGGGGCACATTTAGAGATAGTGTCCATGACCATCATTCGAGTGTCATTTGTTTTGGTAGGTTCTGACCTATGCAGATGTTCTGCAAGAAACCTCAGAAGCCGGAAAAAATTGGGAGTTAGAGTAAGATATGGAGAATGGGAAGGGGATCGATCACCTCATATTAGGAAGGCAGTTGGACTTCCATTTTCCATACTTAAAGGGGTGGTGAACACAGAACATTGGGACGATACCATCCATACTAGAAGGGAAGTATAGTGTAAGTAATATAGGCAGGATCCCAGGGTAGAGGGACATGCCATCATCATGTAGTTTTTTCTACACATGGAGGTGGAGAGGCTCAACCATATACAATCCATAGTTTTATTCTTTTAGCTTCAACACTCACTAATTCTCTATTTTACAATGGTTCCACACACTATTTTATCTCTACATAGTTCAATGTTGTGTTGTGCATGGCCATGGAACTAGTGTTTGGGGTTATTTCAATTGATATTCCACTAGGGGAATGAGTTAAGGATATAAGATAGTTTAGAGGTCAGGATTGAGAGGGTAGTGGTTATCATTTTATGTGTAACCTCTTTGTACAAAATATTTCTTGTTTTCACCTGATTTTGGGAATTGATTTTTTAGTGCTTTATCATGACGAATCTCACTATAACTGTTTTAGGGAAAAATTCACGTCTCTTAATGGATAAACATACCTCTATTGTGGTGAGTGGGATGTTCTAGAAGGTTGTGCCTAGAGAATTTTCCAATTATTGGGAGAAACCAAGACCCAAGTGGCATGACTCATTTTTAATGAAGGAGGAATGGATCACCAAAATTTCCCTCCCATTGTGGATCACATACAAATGTGTTTCCTTATGATTTCTCAGGGTTACCACCTAAGACAGATGTTTGATTATAATCAAGTTGCTTCTAGGAGAAAAACTAGTTTCAATTACACCATATCGAATGAAACTAGTAGAACTATAGGTGATGAAGTTTCAACGAGATGTGTTAGAGGAAATGGGATTCATCCTTCCTAGTACTTCACCCTGGGGATAACATCTATTTTTTACTAATAATGTCAGCATGAAATTGTGGTTATGTGTAGAATATTGATTATTGAATCAAAAGAAATTTATGAACTGATATCCACTTCATTGAATTGATGACCTATTTGACCAACTTAGGGGTACCTCAGTGTTTTCTAAGACCAGTTTGATAGCAGGGTACCATCAATTGAGGGTGGGACCATTTGATATATCGCTAAAAACTTTCTGGAGTTGGTACATATTGTATGAATTTGTGGTGATGCCATTTTTAATTAAAAATGTGTCGGCTATATTTTAGGAATTAATGAATAAAAAATTTCACCCACATTTGGGTCATTTCTTGGGTTTATTTTTTAAGGACATCGTGGTGAACTCATGTACTCTTGATTATCATTCCAAACAAATTGACATCGTCCTATGTACACTAAGAGAGAATAAGATTTAAGCTAGGCTATGCAAATTTCAATTATGGATAGATCATGTAAATTATATGGGACAAATCATTTTTTATTAGGGTGTGTCGGTGGATCCATAGAAGGTGGAGGCAATGATGTATTAGGAGTATCCTATGAATGATTATGATTCTCATTGTTTTTTGGGATTGGATGGATATTAATGAAGTTTCATTAAGTATTTAAACCATTTAGAACCACCAATATTTGGATTTACCTAGATAGGGTTTAAAATTTATTGGTTGGAGGCCAGCGAGGCAACCTTCCATGATTTGAAGAAGTAGTTGACTACTGCACCGATTCTAATCATACATGAACCTGGTAAGAAGTGCACATTTTTTGTGATGTGTATGATATTGGAGATAGGGTATTTTTGAATCATGATAAGTGGGTTGTATCATATGGGTCTGGACTATTTAGACAACAATAAAAAAACTACACTTTCCATAACCTCAAGCTAGTTGCTGTGGTTTATTCCATAATGTGTTGGAGAGAATTCATGTTGGGAGAATAATTCATTTTTTTAATGATCATAAATGTTTAATATATATATATATATATTATCTCAATGTTATTTTATTTTTTGATAGAGAAGGTTTTTCCAGTACATAAAATCAATCAATTTTGAGTAAGTTTACATAGATGGAAAGGGGGATAGTGTCGCAGATTCTCTAATCCAGATGAATTAGAATCAGGTTATTTAGGAATCCATGATTGAGTAGAGAATGATGGATTTGGTTGATATTATGAACCTAGAGGTGTTGGATGGTTATGAAAAAATTACCCATGTGTTCATAGTGTTTGAATTATCGCTTTTGAGCCCGGTTAAGGAGAATAAGTTAGAGAATATGGAGTTCATGTCTATGATGGAAAATCATAATGGTGGGGAGTCACCTTCTGGTAGGGATGTGTGTGATGTGGGAATTGTTTCTGTTCAGGGCTGTGTTGTGGGTTTTGTGGCTTGGTGACTAACCTTAAAATAGGTGAAGTGAAAACATCAATGCATAGAATGGTTATAATATTACATCCATGTCCTAGAGTGGAAGTGGAATGACATAATGATGGACATAGTAGCGGGTCTTATGATGACACCCTAAAAGAATGACACAATCTAGTAGACTGTGGATGATCTTACTAAAGTGGCTCATTTATTGCCTATCGACGAGATGTACATTTTTCTTCTACTGGGTGATTTATATGTTCGAGATGAAGTGTAGTTTCATCATGTGCTAAGAACCATTGTTTCTGACCAGGATCCAAATTTCACATAACATTTCAAGAAGAGGATATAGAATGAATATGTTATACATGTTTGTTTAGTAAGAATTATCACCCATATATTGATGGGAATTCATGACAAACAATTCATGTGTTGCTGGATATGTTCATATCTTATGTGATGGATTTCATTTGTTTGTGTGAGATGTATTTATATCATTTTGAGTTTTCATACAACCATATTTTTCTTTCTACGATTCATATGGATCCTTTAGAGGCCCTCTATGGTAGGCCATGTAGATATCTGTTATGTAGGTTTGAAGCCAAGGAGTCTGAGAATTTAGGTTTGAGTCTCATATAAGAGATGCTGGAAAATGATTAGTTGATTCAATAAAAAATAATTATGGCATGGAGTAGACAGAAGTCATAGGAAAATCGACATTGTATACCACTCAAATTCATAGTTAGTTATGGTGTGTTTATTCAGGTGACACCAAGATTGGGTCACCATCGAATATTGAAACAAGGAAATTTAGAACCCAGGTATGTGGGGCCGTTCGAGACTGTCAAGATGATTATACAATTGGGGTACCAATAGGCTCATATATAATGACATATTGGGATGCACAACATTTTACAGGATTCACAACCCTAGTATTATCACCCTAATCAATATGATGTAATAAATGTGAATGATTTCAAATGTGATGTTCATTCTTTTGTTGAGGAGAATCTGTTTAGTATTGTGGATCACAGTGATAAGATCTTGCTATAAAAGGTTCTTAGTTGGAATTATATTCCATGGAATCATGGATATGTTAATGAAGAAACATGGGAGTGAAAATTAGATATGTGGGCCTAGTGTCCTAATGTATTTTCTTTGGAAACTCAATGATGCTAGGGAAGAGAATCTCGTGGATAAGACATAATAAGTTGGGGAGGTTATAAGATCCCTGATTATTCATAAGGTATGTTATGATAATGTTTCAGTTTAATCCAACTATTTTGGTAAAATAAGTGATTCCCCAAATTCATGAGAAGGTTAGGGGGTGTTATGGGGGTTCGAGTCCTGAAAGATGAGGAAAAAGTTATTTATAGGAATGTATCATAGTTTTCACATGATTGGTTCAAACCGTGCGGAACCCCCAGGAAAATGTGAGAGGGAGTTATTTTGTGATCATGGATCAGGGACAGTTTACACATGGTTTGAAAAAATATAAAAGTAAACGACATGGCCTAGTAATTTTTGGAAAATTAAAAAAAATACACCCTTGAATTTTTATGTTTATCTCAGGATTTTCCTCCCCTCTTCTTTCTACAACACCAGATGTGAGCATGGATGACACCACCTTCCCAAGTGTGATTCTACTTCGATCCTAATAGGTTTGGAGTGTTGTTGTTTGTGGATAAAATCCCCAGGTTTAGGATACAAATGGTGGTTTAATTGGGATCTAAGGATTTAATTAAAAGTTCATATGTGAATGGATTCATGGAAGGTGGTCTACATGTTTTATCCCATCATTTCATTTTTGATTTGTGCATGTACGACCTGTTAAAAGTCAGTTCATATTGTGTTTTTGAACCCCCCCTGATATGGTATTGTATTTTTGAGTCTTTAAATGTTGAATGGAACCCATCATAGTCCATAAGGGACACATTATGGATGATTTTACCCATTTGAGGCCGCCCATGGGGTGCTATGATATTTCAGAAACCTAGAAAGTTTCTACATAAGTTCTAGGTTGTTGTAGGATAATGTATAGCTATTATTGAGTATGTTTATAGGTTTAATGGAAGTAAAAAATGGAATATTGGTCTTGTTTACCCTTTTTAAATTACCTAATGGGTGTGATAATGGTGGGGAAATAGGTAAAGTTGATTTATTGGGATTAGGGTATGCGACCTATGAATTGTGATGGAAATTCTTAAGTGAATTTTTGCATATAAAATGGTGAATATGATAAATTGGTAATGGTATGTGAAATAGAAAAAATGTTGATTGGGATTATATTAGGGGATTTATTAATATATTTAATGGGTTGATATAAGGTTATTATTGAATTGACAATGTGAGATAGTCTTGAGAATGGGAGTTTGGCTAAATCGGCTAAGTGGAGTAAATGAAAAATGTGATAAGGGGTTATGAGACAATATTAGTTACCATGTTGATTGTTATGGTTTGTGACTACTATATGTATTGGATGGGTTTGGTTGTGATATGGTTTGTGTGTGATGAATGGATGGAAAAACATGTGGACATGGTTTGAGGTGTGGGACAAATGACCGAGGACCCTCCCACATGGAGAGTTGGATTGCTTCTCTGACTCCACCACCAATACAGGGTTAGGGAGGGGGATAATTATCAATTTTCCAAATGGTTTCATTCCACCCGGACTGAGGATTTGTGGTGAGGGTATTTTTATGTTGAGAAGTGTTATCCTGAGTGAGATAGGGACTTCAATTATTCACTTATAAGGATTGATATTTCCTAATAACCTGGTGTGAATGATGTAAAGGATTAACTCATTGATCTAATGATGGTGCTGAAATAATTAATGAACTAGATGAACATAATGAATTTGGTACTATGGTTAGTTACAACTTAGAAATATTTTTTAACTTTTGGCCCTGAGTTTTCATTTATTTAAATGGCGTTTCATTCATTATTGTATGCACTATCTGTTAGACTAGATATTTTTACACACCATTGGTGGGGCCCTACTAAGTTGTAATCACACCCTACTCAGGCTTCCAATGGGCATTTTAGAAGACTTCATGTATGTTGTCTAGGAAAAGGGAAAGGAATATCTGCTTTGATGTTGAGTCAGGTTTGGGAACAAGCATGGATGATGTTCCAGACATGGAGTTAAAAACATTTGGGGATTCCATTGTGGATTTATCTTGGGTTTTATTTACTTAGAATTATAGCATGACATGATATATCTTCATTTGGATATTGTTTGTACCCAGATTGGTAAATGGTTATTTATGCCTTTTCATTTAATTTCTTACCTTATTCTAAAATTTATTTTTGTTATCTTAGGTTCCTTACTCTGGTAATAGTTTATAGTCTCCCCACGTTAAAAATTAGACATTATTTTATAGTCGGTAATATCTGGAATAGGACGAGGTGCATAATAGGTCATGTGATGGCCAAGCTCGGGGAAATAGTTATTGGATTTCAGGTCTGGCCTGTTACAAAAATCATAAAATCAAATTATATAATATTGTCAAAAACATTTATAATAATAATAATAATTGATTGATAATTCAGATATACTACAATAATAAACCCTAAATGGTTTCATTATATAGTGTTTTTAATGGAATTTCAACTAAATTTGTGAGGTCCCGGCCATGGTGCCATGCATGGTTGCCCCAAGCTGGCCAATCACATGACCTCAGGTGTGCCTCTCTATATGCTAGAGGCTATTGAATAGCAGCAATGTTATGATAATTTAATCATGTGGAGAATAAATCCTATTTTATCAGAGTAAAATACTATTGGAAATAATTAATCAATTAATGAAGAACATATGAGAAATAAAATACCAATGTCACAACATAAGAAATTCATTGAAATAAAATGTCAAAAAAGGAACAGAAGATATTCCATGCTATTGTACATTCCAAGTGGCAAAATACAGACCCAAATGTAAAGAATATGAAACTCCCATGAGGGACCCAAAAAACATCTGGTTCCCTAATCCATGATTTATCCCATAGTTGCAATATAAATTAGGGTATTTACCAATAAACTATTTATAATACATAATGTCAACTCAGGTATCGATTAGGAAGCCCGGGTAGGGTGAGAGTACAACTCGGTAGGCCACAAACTACATTGAGTAAGATAAATCCAGTTAGACAACGTATTTAGTAGTATAAATAAATAAGTACAATTAAAAAATATAAAATAATCCAATTATCATTTATTCATTATTTAACTACATTAACTGCATACTTACAAAGGATACCAATACAACAATACTAGCTTCGACTCCTGCTAGATCCCGAAGTGTTCTCTAGGTAATATCATATCTTAATACCTAATTCGAATAATACTGGATCACAAAGTGTTCGATGGTGATGTCATATCTAAGTACCTGATTCGTCTCATTCCAAAGTTAGAAGAATTATCACATGAGGAAATATCTTAGAGTACCATTATTACCATAATTATTTCACAATGAGTGACCATGACACCATTCATTAAATCAGACAATTTGGATGACCATGTTACCATCATTATTTCAAAAATGAAGGACTATGTACTATTTATTTAATCACATGATTTGGATAACCATGCAACCATACATATTTCACAAATAAATAATCAAGTTTTCGTTCATTTAATAATAGAATTTTGAAGACAATCTTACCATAATTATTTCACAAATGAATGACCATGTTACAATTCATTTAATCACACAATGTGGATGACTGTTTTCCGATCCTTATTTTATAAATGAATGACCATGTTACCATTCATTAATCACATAGTTTGGATGACTATGTTACCATCCTTTATTTCATGATGAATAACCATGTTGCCAATCACCATTGAAAAAAACATTATTAAATGAGCAAGATAACATTCGAAATAGTTTGTTGAATGATCATGTCACCATTTACCATTTAACACATATCACATTTATGTCATTTATCTCGGATACGCAACATTAGCCACAATATCAAATATAGAACATCATCACATCATGAACGATTAATAAACATTAAAATTGTTACCCTAATACCACATTAATTAATTTATCAATTAATTAATAATATCATCATAATTTCAAATTCAATAATTATTCTTCACATGAAATCCCATAATTAATTCCATAATTAATTAAGTACATCATTCCCCTAAATTAACCCAAGAGATAATTAATTAATTAATTTATCTAGTTAATTCATCAATTAACAAATCAAATAAACTCCTTTAGTTAATGAAACAATAAACTAATTAATAACATCAATAGTAATAATTAATTGAAAAATTAATTAATCATATCAATTTTATTAGTCAATTCAAAAATTCCATAAAGCACTAATTACTCCACTAAATCAACAGTAAATTTATAACATAAATCAAATTGATTATTTTAAATTATTATTTAACCATTTAAATCCCCTTAATTACACCATAAATTAATTATTTAATATACACAAGCTCAAAATCCCATAATTAATCTATCAATTAATTTTCAAACTCATTGTCTCAATAAATCATAATTTTTTCCACATTGAATTATATCAAATAATCTATCTCAATTTTACATATTTAATTCCACAATTAATTATCTGAAATAAATAATATAATATCAAAAAAATTATTCAACTATTAATTATGTTAAAAATACAACATAATATCAGATGATTAATTCTAAAATTAATCATTTCCAATCAAAAACTAAATATCACATGACTAATTCTACAGTTAATCATGGAAAACGAAAACTAATTATCCTAATGATCCATATTAATTATTTCAATAATGAATTAATCTAATTCAATCAATTTCATCATCACCACAATACCCATTAATTAATCAACTCATTAATTAATCTAACTCATTCAATTGTATTAACACAACATCCTCCATTAATTATTTCACTAATTAATTTATCTAACACATTTTTCATTACGTAATTTTTAAAATAATAAATACATTCAAAACCTCCAATTAATTCACTAAATAATTTTCCACAACAATCATGTTAATTAATTCATAATTAAAATATCCCATTCAATCCCTTCAATTAATTATACAATTAATCATCACAAATCATAAACTACTTGTCCATACTTTTTCAATGGTCACAATCGATTGGGTTTTTGTATAGGTATATTCCCCCAAATATGAAACATATCCTCCATAGATTTGGGAGAATGTATATTGGATTTCACAAAAAAATTTCCATCCCAAATAAATTTATAGATTTTTAGAAATGTCAAGGATTTCGTGCCGCATTCAAATACCAGTTCGAATTAAGGGATGGACATGAATGCATCAATTTCCCCCATTATTGACAGATTTTTGGAATGAAATTATTTTCCATGTTGTATATAGATGTACAAGAATATATTAGGATGTTTTAGAAAATTTTATCTCCTTGATTCAGCCTCAATAATTTATATGCTGGGCTACTCTAGGTTTATCCCAAATTTGGTGGTCCTTATTGTGTGGTCCATATTTCCCTTTATATGGACTATTTTTCAAAAAATCTATTTTATTTATTTTTAAGAAATTGAATTATGAACCCTATAATATAATAATCACATAATTTTGATATTTAAGGTGAGACTTATAGTTGAAATAGTAAACTAACATGAAAAATAATTAATTCAATTAATGATAAAAATTTATATTTAGTATTAAAACATGGGTATTTCACAGAATATATTATTATCGGTTGACAATAACTAGTTGAATTAGACAGAAGTTTAAAAATAATTGATTATCACAAACCCCACCACCCCAAAACATAGTGTTGTCCATGTATCATGTAAAATATATAAAAATATATATAAAATCATTGTTACTCACCAAAAAATATTGAATTTTTTTTAACTGATATGGGGGTATATAATAGTTTATTCATCCATAATTTAATTCCCAAATTTTTTTAGAAATATTCTATTGAAAAAATTCAGTTTTAGGTTCAAAATTTGAAATGGAAACATAGGGAACTAAAAACACACTCTTCTCAAGATGTTGAATGTAGATTATTTATGTAGGTTAACTCATTCACCAACCAAAAGTGAAATCATTGTTTTTATAAGAGACTTTTTCTTCCTTTACATATCATAATTTTCATAATAATCATGATTATTTTTAGTTTTTAGTAGATATGGGACGGTAGGAATATAGTTCCCAAAAAGATAGGAAACGAGGGATAAAACACCAACATGGAAAATGCAATCAAATGTTTTTGTGAAATGAGACATGGATAGAGATGGAAAAAATATTTATAGGGGAATGAATATGTCCCTAATGAAAATAGAAGGCTACATTTTGTAGGGGATGAAATTATAAAATATGCATAAAATAAAAAAAATATCCCTATGCCTCAAGAAAATAAAATTCATTTGTTATTTCTTTGTATCTTTTGTTTCAGAAGTTGTACATGGAAAACATCTCACAATCATCTCCCAACCATTATTTAATATCATAAAAACAATAATTATAATAGTTACACATGTTCAAAGGTTTAGGAAGAGTGATTTTTTTACCTTCCCAAGACACAAGATTTTTTTTTCAATTTTTGGACACTTTAAAAAAAATTACATTATTATATAAATGTTAATCTATTCCAAAATATCACTGAATAAAAATTTATTCCACACACATAAATGGATTCTTTTTATCATGAATATTATAACACATTGAAATTCAATTAAATGGTAGCCAAAATTATATCTATTCCACCACATGAAAATTCAAATAAATAATTAAATTAAAATCCTTGTAGTTGTTTGGTGGGATAAGGTTTTGGGTTTGAAATATGGCTATCAATAAGATTTTTCATTAGAAAAAATGGTTGATAAAAAGGAGGATCAATGTAAGTGTAATTGGAGACAATTTGGATATTCTTAATATCTTGTAGTTTATAAAAGGACATTATCATATTACTGTACACTAAAGTAGGAAATTTCGATTTAAGGTCCACAAACTCAAGACTCACCATTGAAGGTGAGAATCCCACAATTTGAAAATATAGACATAGTTGTCCTTGGAATTAAAGCTAATGTTTTGTCTCACTAGTTGGGTGAAAAATTTCCAAATCAATATTTTTACATTTAAAATATATTATTAATGATAAAAAATTATTTAACAATGTAAATTATTAAATTAAATAAATAATTTACGTGAAAATAATTCATTTGAATCCCTAAATTTTTTTAAAAAAATTCAAAATATATTGGTTAGTATATGGGACCATTTTTTCTATTTTTATTATTTTTTAATTCTATTAATACATACCCACACAATAGAAAAAGAGAAAAAATGGTTTGATGATGAATGTGGTAAAAAAGGAGACCTAGAGAATATGAAGAAGAAATAGAGTAAAAGAGATAGAGAGATTTGGTGGAGGAAGAGGGAAAGAGGTAGATAATGGGAAAAAGGTTCCCCATAGTTTGGATTTGGTTAGTTATCATCTCAATATTGTGGTTGTTAAATGGATTTTGATGTGGTTCCCCAGACATTCTTCCTCTCTAGTGATGCTATATAAAATGTACATTATCAATAAAATAAAAATCATTATACTTTTAATGAAAAAATAAAGAGAAATTAATTTTTTTTAAAGTAAAATAAAACATATGTTTCCTTACATTAATGGATACGTTTATTTTCTCTATAGCTGGAAATATTTATTGGTCCACCCATATTCAATGATGTCCACCTTATTTTCTCAACTCCATTGTGTTTCTAGAAAAAAAAAATCTTTTGGGAGGCCATATTTTTCATTAGATAAATTTTTCCCCTCATTTTTGTTGTGCCTGCAATTAAATGGAGATGAAATAAGTATGTTGGTATTCTCCCTTTGGAATTCAACTTGAGGATTAGTGTTATCCATCGAGGTTTTTTATCTACGAATATAAGTTCATGGAGATGCTTCAATTTTTATAGCGCATTTATGTATGGTTCAGAAAATATGAACTTAAGAGATCCAAATAATTTCCGACTCAGTTATTTCATCACATTGCATTGTGGACTATAAGGATAAAAATGGAAATGTTACTCATTATAGTTATAACGATCCTATACATTAATGTATTTTTCAAATTAATGGTTAATTTGAACCTCCATATTGATCAATTTTCTAATTAATGGAAAAATCTCATAAACATGACTCCGATTGGATATAGGTAATTAAATTTGAATAGGTTTCACTTCATATATAATAGAATTTTCGGATTCATGTATAAAAATGATGAATGTTGGATTATCATATTTTAATAAAAAAAATGAGAATGATAGTCCATTTCCTCATTACCAACCATGTAGGAGTAGTGGAGATCTTGGATGAGATGAGATTATTATGAGTTTTTAAGATCTCATAGAATAATGGATTATAGATTTGAATGGTTAGTATAAGAATCTCAATTTATGACATGGTTAATGATGAAAAAATATATAATAACTAATCTATCATTATAACAGGATGAACATGATGAATCATGGTTTATCACACACATAGATATATATTTAGAATAATGTATATAGAATACAGAATGATTCCCTAGTGGGTATCACATGGCTTGAAAATATTGAATTTGACTAGTTGGTTATGAAATTACATGGATATGATTTTAGCATGGTCCCCAATTCTTGTTCTAGATATCATGAGGAATGGTATTCCAAGAATCAGAAAAGATTAACAAAAAATATTCTTAGCATTCATCTCAATGAATTAAAAATCAACTATAATGAAACAATCACTAACCCAAAAAAGATAATACATGATTATTATCTCAAGAAAATAAGTGATTTTATTGGATAATTTTATAAAAACACACTGTAGGAGAATGGGAAACATACCAATGTCAGATAATGTGGATTTGGTAATGAAATTTATTGAAGCTCTTAGGTCATTGAGTGCATAATCAAAATTTTATTGGTCATGGAATAGTAATGTGAGCTGGATATTTTCACTTCATGGATATGGACAATCTTGTTGAAAAATTTTCAAACTATCCAAAGTTATATCTTATGGGTGAGAAAATCCTTGAAAAATTTTCAAACATATGTATTTTTTATAGAATCAATAAGGATAATGTTTACTTTAACACATCTATACATGTAAATCATTTTAGAATTAGTTTCAATGGACTTCCATGTAATATATATTTCTTAAGGAAAAATAATTACATCCCATAGAGATATAGGTGGAGGTGAGGGAGCGAGTTTGAGTTTATTTCCTATATTTTTTGTTATTTTCATTTTCAATATCAATAATCAATGTTTTATTTGTGGATATATCATGACACATGGATATTTGTTTTCACAATCGATTTGTAATTTAACTTATATTGCCCTCAGGATTGGGAAACAGTTGAGTTGGTTGTTGGGAACATTTATATTTTTTAGGCTCACTATGGTGGTATGCATGTTGGCCAATTTGGTTTTCAATTTTTAAGGATATAACAATTGGGGGAGGCATGATCTTCCACAAAACATAACCATGGTTTCTTGGAATAAGATTCATGTCCCATATTGTTATTGATTTGATTTTGGTTCTTGGGACAATTCTTGTTTTTTTTTTGTAATGGGGAAGGATCATGAGGATGGTGGAATCTAAGACGAGCATGTGGATGATTTTTCACTTGATGTTGAGGTATAAAATGAATCTTTTGTTTAATGTTACCACCACCATGATCATATTTTAGTTGGTTTGTACATTTAGGACGGAGTTGTGGGGGATGAGAAATAGGATTCCCATACCTCAATCTGTGATTATAGGTATAAGATAAGGGATCGGAGCGGGGTTGGGTGGAATTTATATGAACTAAACTCATTCTTAGGCGATGGAGTTCCATTAAAAATATGTTGTGTCGTTCTCCATTAGAGTTGAAGAATTTTATTGGTCATCTTGTAGTTATGGACATATGATTTTTTGGATGATATTTTGAGCTAAATATTCCATAATTATTGATATGTCTAGGTAATATGTAATGTTGAGAAGATGATTTTGTGTCTTTGGTAGCCACATCTAGTTATCGCCAATGGACTATAAGCCCAAAAATTCACTGGGTCCTCTTATTGCGATAAATGGATGGATTCCAATGGAAATATTTTATGTTATCATGATTTCCAATAGGATCATTCAATATGTTTATATCCATATATATTATGATATTGTGTTCACCTTTATGGGTTTTGAAATCATGTGAACCTCCACTTAAGAAATTAATGATAGTTTTATCCATAGTGAATAACCCCTCATTGAAGTATTGGACCTAGAGTTGGCAGGGTATTTGTTAGTGTTTTCATGTTCCTCCATCATTTTTGAACATCTCTTAGTACTTGTGTAGTGATTAATTAAATAATTGATAGATGAAACTTATTTCCATTCAGATAGAAGTTGTTTGACATGTGGGTAATAATTTTATATAAAAATATTCTTCATTTCAATTCATGAGTTTATGGAAGAATGGTGGAGTTAGTAGGTCAATGATATTGAGAATTTAGATAGGGAATAAGGAAATGATCGACACTTGATTTTTTTAATTTAAAAACCCCCTGAGGCTTCATGGTAGAGCACACCACTTGGAACAATTTGAGATAAAGATGTGGATCCTCAATGGATAGCCCATGGAAATGAGGTAGAAGATAAATCATACCATATTTGGGTTCAAAATATTCATGGATATTGAATACCAAGGGAATTGTAATTTGTTTGACCCCCTAGGTTGAATAAACTAAGAGGGGGGTTAATCAGGGTATGAAATATTGATACTCTTTTTATTTTGGATCTTGTTTCATTGTAAAAAACTCAATTCTCTCTTCCTCTATTAGAAATATATGAACGGATCTGAAATCATGAATAGTACACAATGATTTTTACTTGGTTCACACTCCCTGGGATATTTTCAATGAGCATAAAACAGTGATGTGCCAATGTACCAAATCAACTAAGGCTCACTTCCAATAATGAGTACAATGATAGAGCTAGATATTCTATTCCCCGGCTCACTGCCTTTACAAGGATTACAGTTATCTCACTGAATTCCCAAGGGTCACTCCCTATAACTCTTTATCTGGAACACTACGGGTGGAAAGGGTCACCATCTTCCTCTTCCTTCGCTCAATTCTCTGGGAATGGAATCCACACACTATTTATAGACATGAATGTCAAACACAATTTATGGGCATGTAAGTCCCTTAATTTGCATGAATTCATGAGTCATCAACTATATGTAGATGCTCTGTTGATGTTCCTTTTTCACCAGTAGATGAAATCCACCTTCTTGGGTACTGCTAGTTATAGAAAAATACTTTCACAAAATGATTCTATGCGTTTTCAATATTCCTTGTGAAAATCGGGTACCACCATGCTCCACCATGTACTTTGTACTTGGTTTGGTATGTGGTCACCTACTCCTCAAACTACTACCGCTGATGTGAAACACCCTTCATCCGCGGACTACCACTGCCTTCGCAATCACATACCTCCACCGCGTATCGATCCCACGAACCTCCACTGTGAATCACCCTCATTCCGCGAGCTATTCTCTGTTTGAGGACTACCTTTTCTTCGGCTTACTGGTGCTCTCCCTCCGTGTACCACTTGAAGAAATCCCTCTCTCGCATACTTGAAAATCCTCCTCCATGTAATGATTTATTATTGGATACATATTTCTGCTTAAAACCATTGAAGGAATTTCTTCCATGCGAACCACTTTTTCCTTCATGGGATTATCCCTCAAGAACCGCCTTTGAACTTTTCCGAAATCCCAGATCAAAAAAATCTTCTAATGATATTCAATCTCTATAGTAAATAGTGGGATTAGAAAAACATATATAGACAATGATATCGGTAAAAAATGCTAATCAATTATTTACCAAATCATCAACACAACCTTCACCGCATAACAATCCTTATGCCGCCGCGAACCAAAATCCACCTATGAAAATTTTTCATACGCGGTCCACAAACATCCTTTGCTACTACATGATATATTTCCTCCACTGACATCAAGCCATCTACATACCGCACCATTGCTCAGCTGCAAATAGTTTTTTGTTTAGTGAACCTCTCTACTGTAGCATTCCCATCGCTCCACATACCATTTCTGGAATATGGCACACAACCCATAAATTATGGTACACAGTCCTCATCTTTTGCAAGTTTTTTTCCATGTTTTTCATACTGTTCACTCCTATTAATAAATCCTTCCTTTTCTAACTTCTAACTCCAAATTTTGAGGCCCATAAATTTGGAAAATACTTGGGAACTTTTCCACCTTAAAAAACTCTCTTCAGAAAACACTAACCATTTTCATTAACGATCATCTGGATTTTTCAACAAACACAATCACACCCAAAACATACTGAGAGGATACCTTGATGGATTTTTCTCTAACAATCTCCCCCTTCGGGTTTGTTGATAACTTTTCTCAAAACAATTCAATGTATTTTGATGTCTTTATAAAGATCATTCCAACATCAACCATCGTTCAATTCATGCGATTAACATAGTGATCATAGATTTACTCATCACATTCCCACATGATCCATGATCAGTATGATAAATAAGATTATAATGAAAAGTTAATAAATAAACCACTTCATTACTAGTCACCTACTGCTGATACCATACAGATAAATGGATACCGATGAACTACTTTCATCACCAATGTTAGCCATCATTATATGTAATCTTTTATGGATCACTTCTAGAAACATCATATATAATGCACACCCTAAGTTACAGCTCCTCCAAGAGCATCAGCTCAGCATAAACTCCCCTTATCTCCCTTCTCCACTTAACAGCTTATCCCCATGTCTTTTCTCCCCTGGAATATTTACATTTTTGCTACCTTTCTCAATGAACCTGAAGGGAACTTCATGGTTTTCTGTAATATGGTAAATGAACATATATCGACACAATAAGTAAAGAAAAATTATTCCTCGGGGAGAGGGGGATCCCACATCCACACCTTTTAAAGTAATGGAAGTCGACAGAACTCCCAGAGCTAGTTGATTCCATTCCAATGCTTCTTAGGGTAAGGCCTTTGTAAGAATTTCTACAACCCGATCTGTAGGCGTGTGCTCCAACATCACAAGCACTTTCTACACTTTATCCTTGATAAAATAATTTTTCATTTCTATTTTATTTTACCTCGAGTGACGGACTAGATTTTTGCCTATATTTATAGCGCTTGAAATATCACAATGAATCTTGATCAGTTATTTCCCTTCAAATCCCATATATACAACTTGCTGATTCATCCACAATAGCTGCATGTAAGCTTGAGTAACCGAAATGTACTCGGATTCTATTATTATAAAAGAAATAATATCTTGTTTCATGCTTAACCAAGAAATAGACAACCATCAATGATAAAAGTTACCTCCTGATGTATATTTTATATTATCTATTGAACATGCCCAATCATTATATTTATATTCCAATAACTCATGCTGATATTTTTCATTATACCTTAGAACAAAAATCATTGTTCCTTTTATACACTGATGAATTATCTTTAATGCAACCATGTGTCTCTCCTTAGGATTGCTTTGATTCCTTCCTTCTTGTAATGTGGAAAACACAATATCGGGTCTTTTCAATGTCATGTAAAACAGACATCTAATGATTTTCCTATATTATGTGGTATTAACTACCTTGCCTTTATCCTCTCGTGATTGTTTCATTCGTGTAGCAACATGAGTCATCACCTCTTTGGAATTATACATTCCAAATGTTCTCAAAACCTCCTTGTTATTTTTAGAATGAGAAATAATAGTTCCATTCCTTCCATGCATAACCTTTACGCCATGGAAAAATGTCATCCCACCATTCATCCTCATGTCAAATTTTTTTCATGAATTTAGAAAATTGTATGCAATGCGCTTCATCTGATCCCCAAAATATTATGTCATCAACATAAACAGACACTATCATCCTTTCGCTATTTCCATTATTGAAATATAGATTGTACCCAACAACACAATGCTGGAAACTATGTTTCTTTTGAAACTGATCAAGTCTTTAATACCACTCTCTTGGTGTAGTGACTCGAGTTTTTGGCCCTGTCAAACATTTGAATAATTCTACGAATAATTCTAGAGCTATGCGCGAAGACGACATGCGATTCTGAGGCCCGGTGTGCCCAGAATAAATTTTATAAAAATATTAAGTATTTTATACTATGCACGTGGAGGGGGTGTGATATCTCCTAAACGGTAGCTTAGAACGGGAATCCGAGGGTACGGTTGTGTCCTGAATGTGTCTTTTACCCTAGGCGAGGTGTAAAATTTGCGGGCGCGGGCCTGCGGTGAGAAACGCCACCAGGGGAATTTTTGTAAATAAATGGAGAAGTTAGTGTGCGAGCTTCGACTCGAATAACTTCAGAACGGAGTCTAAAATTGAAAATTTGAGTCCACCGTTGCGTTCAGAACAAAGCGTTTACCCTAGAGGTGACCTTACCTTTGTTCGCATCGGGAATCGGGTCTGAGGCGGGTTTGGCGTCGGCGGGCGGCTGATACAAATATTAGGGCCCCCACCCCCTTTACTGTTCCTATCGACGTTCTTCGTCGTTCATCACCGCCTCTCCACCGAATCGAGCAAACGAAGCGCCCACGAGCTCGGATTTTGACGGCGGACGTCCAGGAGCGTGCAACGGAAGCTCTGGAGTGCGGATCTAAGGCAGAACGTCGGCGTTTCGCCCGCGAGGTAGGCGGTTAGAATTTTAATCCCTGATCCCAATTATGCTGTTTTTATCTTCAAATTGAACCCATAGTAGAGTATTAGGGGTCCCTAGGGTCGCGCAGTTGCTTCCGGATCGAAAAATGGACCACCGGGGAGCTCCTGGCGGTCCGTAGAGGTTTTCCGGCGAAGGGGCCCGATTCCGGCGGGTTCCGGCGAGCGGCGGTGCTCCGGAGAGGCGGCGGCGCTCCGGTGCGGTGTTCCGGCGACTCTGGTGAACTGGTCCGGCAACATCGGCGCGGTGGTCCGGTGAGGTGGCGCGGTGGCTCCGGCAGGGCCAGCGGTGGAGGGTCGGCGAGCCAGTCTTTTACGAAAACCATTGTATCTCGCAAACCAGAAGTCCGTTTCGCATTCCGTCTAAGGCAACACAACCCTTGGATCGAGGCGAACCTTTTTGGCATAGGTTCTGGAATTTTTCGGGCTCGGTCCGTGGCTGAGGTCACGAATCATCAGAGAATACTAATATTTTAATTATTATCCGACTTGACCGACCGTAACTTTTACCTGGAGCGTCCGAATGACGTGTCGTCAGTGGCGTTGAGACCCTGATGGTATGACAGACTTTTTGAGTTGGTTTCCAGGTTTTGGGACTAAGAACAGGGTGCGGGCCCCATGAGGCTGGGTTTTGGCATTTGCAAAGAAACACAGCTTTTGCACCAGGAGTACGATTTTGACGGATGAATAGTCTATCTTGTGTGTTTTTCAGAGAGGATCGCAATGGTGTGATCCGTTCGATGTGTTTCTGGATCGTTGTGTTGGCCCCACACTAGCTAGCTTTGGTGAATAGTACCTTTTTCATCGGGTGTCCATTTCGGATGAGCGAGTAGTCGATTTCTCTTTTTTCTGAGGGGATCGTCGTGGTATGATCCGTTCGATGGGTTTCGGGATCGTTGTGTGGGCCTCGCACGAGCATGCTACGGTGAGTAGTGCCTTTCACACCGGTGCTCCGTTTCGGGCGAGTAAACTGCCTATCCTGCGTGTGTTTTCGTGTAAACCGCGATGGTGGCCTTGGTTTTGACCTTGGAGGTGCGCAGTGTGGCATTGTTGTTAATCTATCAGGTTAGCGACGTTTTGGACCAGTTGTGGTTGAGGGTACTCCCTTGGTTCGTTCCCACGATGGTTCGTTTGGCATCACAACCTTCGTAAAGGTTTGTGATCCTCTCGATGGGATTTTTAAACTGTTAGAGTTGTCGCATCCATTCGGTGGGCCCGGAGTGGGATCCTCTAGAATATTTTCCCTAGATCGGGTTCTTAGTATCGTTTTGACAGCTTATTCATGGGCGGTGATCCCCTATCTAGTAGATTAACCTCGTAGGGTTTGTGGCATCATCAGGATTATGATACCCTACGCATTGGGCCGTACTCAGTAGGGTTGTGGAATCATCGGGTATACGATCCCCTACTCAGCATGAGGTGTATAGTAGGGTTACAGTATCGTTGGTTATGTGATCCCCTACTCAGCGCGTGGTTTCGGTAGGGTTGCGGCATCGTTGGGTTGATCCCCTACATCATGAGTTATATCAGATAGGGTTCTGGTATCGTCTTGACCACCTTTATATGGGTGATGATCCTCTATCTGTGGGACGTGCTTCTGTCTAGCGCCAGATCAGGTTGTGATATCCCCCAACAGATCCTGGGTGTGATCCCCTATCTGTGAGAACTACGTATGCCAGATCGGGTCGTGGTATCCCCCTGCGGACCCTGGTAGTGATCCCCTATCTGTGAGATTCGTATACTGGAGTGGGTTCTGGTATCCCCTAGCGGACCCTATGAGCGATCCCCTATCCGAGGAGTTTGGTGGTTCTGTTGTTTCAGCAAGGTTTCCTCAGTGATGCCAACCGACGAGCATGATATCTCAAGTGAGCATCTGGGATGTTTGTGAGAAACCCGATGGAGTGTATCTCTCGGATGAGTGTCATCTGGGATGATAGTGATCCTGGGGTGTACTCTCCTGGTTATGGACAGTTGCTGGTGATGTGGTATGTACCTCTTGTGGCTTGGTGCGTGAGCTAATTATATATGGATTTTTCAACGTGTATGTATGGGCATACACTTGAGCTGAGCTGACTAGTTGTGTTTAGCCGAGGATTGCCACGAGATGGAGTTTCTCTCTCGTCTGGGTTCCCTCTGGCTGGGATGAGCAGACTGTTTCCTTTTAGTTTCTCTCTTTGGTTTTTGGTTTTTGGGGTTCCTACTTAGTATGTTTATACTCACCCCTGCACGGGCTTTGCCCGCACATGTTTGTGTCTTGTGCAGACCACATGCCTTTCGAGGGAGTCCCAGGAGGACCCGGAGTAGGCAGAGCATAGTGAGCGTGTTTGATAGGGGTGTTTACCAGAGCTGTTCCGAGGAGCTTTCTGGCGGGTGTTTGTGGTAGTGTTCCCCTTCTTCAGAGCATGTTGGACGCGCTTTGTAGTTTTCTTTTTGTGGGCCTTGTTTTTCCCTTTTTTACTTTTGTTGCTGCACACTGGTTTGGGATAGTTTGTATGCATGCATTTCCTTTTCAGTTTTCTATATCTCTGCACTGTTTCATGGAGGTGTTTGTCGGTGCGTGTGTATCGGTACCTTAGGCTAATTCCTCCCATGTGTGTGATAGCCTACTCGGTGCTGGTCTCCAGCCCCTGGCCTATTGGAGGTGGGCTTGGGGAGTCGCATATCGAGCCCCGTTGGGTCGGGTCGTGACACTTGGTGCTTTCTTCAATCCATATAAAGCTTTCTTCACCCAAAAAACTATGTTTTAATCTTCATGAATGAGAAAAAATCTGGTTGTTCAATGTATACTTCTACATTAAAAACCCTATTCAGTAATGATGACATGACATCCATCAAGAAAACCATAAAATTTCACCGCACTGCTACGGCCAAGAATAATATAATTGTCTCTAGCCATGAAATGGGTGAAAATGCCTCATCAACATATATACCCTATATCTGGGAGTACCCTTTACAAACCAGTCGTTCTTTATTTCGAATGACAAAACCATCTTCACTCATTTTGTTGTGAAATACCCGATTTGTCCTGATAACATTCTTGTCACCTAGTTTTGAAATAATTTCCCACATCTGATTCTTCTTAATTTGGTCAAGCACATCATTCATTGCCTAAACCAAATTCTCATCTCTATCTGCTTCATCAAATCTATTAGGGTCTACTTGTGATAAGTACGATGCTTGTTGTGGATACTTCATCCTTCTTTTCTACACTGGTAGTGTCTAATAAACAATTATGTTATGTGTATCAATTTGAGATATTCATGCTAGTCTATGGGAAGAAAATTATTTGTTCGCATCATTTGAGTCTTCATCTGAATCAACTTCTAGATCATGAGCATCTCATGACCTGGTTATCTCTTCATAATCGTCCTCTTGGTTCTGATCATGCACTAGCTGAAGATTATGTTCATTCTCAACTATATTCATATCATGACTTTCAACTATCTTTCCTAGATGCTTATTGAAGCATTAACATGTTTCAATTTTCATTGAGTAGCCCGAGAATATCACTCCATCCCCACAAGATTCAAATTTCTTATATTTCTCCTTATTCAGAATGAAGCACTTACTTTTGAATATTCAAACGTACTTCAATGATGGATTATTTCCATACCATAACTCATATGGAGTCCTCTCCTCATTGGAAATTGAAATTCAATATTTGAAGTGTATACTACTCTCATAACTGCTTCGTCCCAGAATTTCTCTGGAAGGTCTTTCTCACTGAGAATTGTTGTGGACATATTATTGGCAATCTGATTTCCCCTCTCAACTACTCTATTTTGATGTGTAGTTATTGCTATTGAAAAAATATTCTTTATCCCATGATTCTCGGGATAATCCTCCCCATGGATATTTGTGATGTTTATTCCATTATTTGTTCGAATCGTCCTGATTTTCTATCCAAGAATCCTTTCACATTACCATCGATATATTTTAATGCAACTGAACACTTAATATATGTGAGTGATTGTTGATACCCATGCCATTCTTTTATAGTGACCAATTAATAGAACACAATATCTCCTCCCATCAATATCCCTCAGTGAAATTGTCCCATACACATCAATATGCACCAACTCAAGAAATCTTGTTGACTTTTACTCCTTTTTGTTATATGTATTTCGAATGATATTCCCCTATTGGAAGTAATCACACGTATGAGTAAAATCACATGATAATCTAGGGATATTTGGAGATGCATCATAATCCACTAGATCATTTAAGGAACCATGGAATATATGTCCAAGATGCTTATGCCATAACTTGTTTTCTTCATCTGTGAACAAAAACCACATATCGTCTTCTCCACTCTTAAGGAAGAGATTCCCTTTCTTACGCTTTCCATGCAACACAACTTCACCATCCTTTACCTTAATGATACATAATTTCTTGGAAAAACATATGGCATGACATGTGTCACATAATTGATTGACACTATGCATATTGTGATTGAGCCCCTCAACAACCATGATCTCTGCTCATATCATGACTTTTCCTACAAACTTGGTTTTTCCTAAACCTATAATTTCCAGGCCCTCATCATTACTGAATCTTAAAATAACTTCATTATCGTACCTCATCACTGTCACTAGATCCTTGTTTCTTATTATATGTGATGTGTATCCACAATCAATTATCCATATCCTTACCCAATCTAATGCCTTGAAAATAGTTTCTTTAACCCGGCCTGCTTAGCCATTTTCTTTTTGACCCAATTCTATTTCTTCATACTTGTCATAGAATAATAATCTTGATCTTTATCAGAATATGATGGAACCTCTTAAACTTGTAGAGCTGCAAATCAATTTTGAATTTCCAGTTATCATGATGATACATTTGGCTTCTTCTTATGAACAAATTCAGTCTTCCTCAAAACATTTCTCTATATTTGTTATGTGAAATATCTTTCCATATGCTCGTGTCCTTTACACCAGAAGCAATGACCATCAAATGATGACCTAGAATTTTCAGCTCTATACGACCACCTCTATTGGTATTCATCCCGTTGGTACCTCTTTTAAATGGAACATACATTTTGAGAATTTACATTATTACCACAACAATATCATCTTATGTGAGGTACATTCTTGTGTTGAAATACACCACTAGTTGTGCCTTGGGTTTTCTGAATCTTCTAATTCTGCTTCATACCCATGTCAATCTTCAATCATGGAGTGGGTGCCTATAGTATGTCTTGAACCATAACTTACATTTTTTTAGATAAATCCTCACTCTAGGCTTATAATTTATAATTGATTGTTGTTTCTGTTATGATGGTCCACTTTTCTCAAAACTCATCATATCTGTTGCCTGTATGATCTTCTATCTAGATGTTTAATCGAGAGTCATCATTTTCTCTTAATCGTCAATTTTTCATCGTAGACTGAAGACTTCCTCTTCTATTCATCTGATACATTTTATTTTACCTATTCCAATTTTAGTCAAAATATCAATGTCTATAATATGTTCATCAATTTTGTGTTTAAACTCAACCACCTTCTCTGAGATTTCTATCATTGAAAACCTCAGATTTTCTATTTCTACATTCATAAGATAATTGCCTTCTAACTATTATTGCATAAAGATATTTTATTCATGAACAACTTTGTAATATTTCTTTGTTTTGGATCTAAAAATATCTACCTCTACAAGGGATGCTTATAATTCAGCCTGAAGATCAACTATTCCTACAATTTCTCCATTATCATTGTCGTATTCCTCTCTTAGTAATTAATTTATAAAAAATACCACCGAAGAATCTATTTTATAATCCTAGCAGTCCTCCAACTCTTCATGCTCACATACTTATGAACATTCATTTACTTTTGAAAGAAGATTCTTATTTTTTATGAACTTTATCTTGGTA
The DNA here is from genome assembly GCA_963277665.1 of Viscum album. Taxonomy (NCBI): domain Eukaryota; kingdom Viridiplantae; phylum Streptophyta; class Magnoliopsida; order Santalales; family Viscaceae; genus Viscum; species Viscum album. The sequence continues at coordinate 244,337,970 of OY728121.1, forward strand.
CTTATCCTCCCGTTCTTATTTGATGAATACTTCTTGTAGGTAATTTCAACACATTATTCAATTCAATCATCCCAATTCTTGGGAAACATTTTTTATTGAAATGGTCCCTATCATTCCGCATCAGAAGCATGAAAATGGATGTTTAAATATGAACATCCCTTTTCCTCTTTTAATATTTGAGGAGTGAAATGACATGATATCGTCCATATTATCCTCATTAGGACTATCTTCAATAGAGAGAATCTTCATGGCCTTGAATTCTACTTCCATAGACATCCCCTTTTCCACTACATCGTTATCATTGTTTCACATTTCATATGTTACAAGGGTACTGTGTAGGCTGTCTACTATCATATCTTTCGGGTCTCTATTTTCCAACACTGAACCTTTTGGATTAAACTGCAAATAAATTTTCCTCAAGATACATTTCACAATATTTATATCATCAATTACATCTCCAAGACCCCACATGTCTTCCAAAATAATATTTATCCTATCAAATAATGCATCAGAATTCTCATTGGGATTAATTTTGAGATCCCCATACTAGTTACATAGAACTTTCATCTTTTCTTCTCATACATTTGTGTCGCCCTCATAAATGATCGACAATTTTTCTCACATTTGATGTGATGTTTTATAGGAAATCACCTTCATATAGATTTAATTTTATAGGTATCCCCTAAAATCATTAATACTATTAGAATCATCATCCAATTCTATTCATTCAGCTTCTGATAAAGTACCACTGTTAATTTTAGCTGATATTCCATGCATTGCTTATGTAAAGACATCAATCCCAATTAATTTTAATTAGTTCTGCATTCGATTCTTCCATAAATGAAAATTATTTCCATAAATTATAAGAATTCCATTATGATTGACCATATCCATTTATTCTTCTTTAGAGGGAACCATTATCTTTTAACATTTTACTCTGATACCAATTTTTTGGTCCATTGCATCGAATACCCTGAGTGGGGGGTGAATCAGGATATGACTGATTGAATCTTGTACCTTTTTTATCATGTTTTTTTGTTAAAAAAACTCAATTATGTCTTCTTCAGATAGAAATATATGAACAGATATGAAATAATGCAAAAAACATAATGATTTTTACATGGTGCACCCTCTCTCAGCTACGTCCAAGGAGCATTCAAGGGCGATATGACGATGTAACAAATCCACTAAGGCTCACATTGAACAATGAGTACAATATTCGGTCTATATCTTCTATACCATGCTTCAATACATTAACAAGTCTTAGGGTATTCTCATTGCATTCCAAAAGTTCACTCCCTATGCCAATTTCCCTAGATCACTACTAGTGGAAAGGGTCACCGCCTTCCCATTCCTTCTTTCACTGCTATTGGAAATGAATCCACTCTTAGTTTATAGACTTTTAGGTCAATCAAAGTTTATAGACAGGTAGGTCCCTTAATTTTCATGATTTCTTACATCCTAAAATATAGGTATATGCTCTCTTGAAATTTTTTTTCACCTGCTGATGAAATCCACCTTCCCTGGTAAGTCTAGGTATCGAAAAATTCATCCTCAAAATGATTTGATTCTTTTGAAAAATTCCATTGGGCAAATAGAAAACCACTTTACTCTTCGTATACTATGTATGAGGTTTGTTATGCAGTAACCTACTCCATGTACTATTTTCGCCGATGAGAACCACCCTTCTTTCGCGAATTGCGTCCGCATTTGCAATCGTGTACCACCACCGCATAACAATACCACAAACCTCAGCTATGAATCACCCTCTTTCTATAAACTGTTCTCTATTCGCATACTTCATTCCCTTTCGCTTATCTGATCTCTCCATCTGCATACCTCTGGTAGAATTCACACTCTCACATACTAGAGATTCCTCCTCCACATACTGAGTCATATGAGGATGCATATTTCTGCTTAAATCATTTACCTGTATTTTATTATGCATGAACCACTTTAGCCTTCGTGGGATTATCCCTCGCGAACCACCTTCATAAAATGCCAAAATCAAGGATGAGAAATATTTTCTAATGATATTCAATATCCACATTAAATCATGGGATTAGAAAATCATGTATAGTAAAATATATCCACAAAAACCGGTAATCCATGACTTACCAAATCATCAATCCAACCATCACAGCGAACCGGTCCTTCTACCGCAACGAACCACAATCCACATGCTAACCATTTTTCATAGGTAGTCTGCATACCCCCTTTTCACCTACATTGTTGATTTCCTCCACTGATGTCAATCCATCTTTATACCACCCCACCTCTCATCACGAACCATTTTTAGTTTCCCGAACCGCTCTGGCATATTGTTCCCAGTGCCCTGCATACCATTCACAAAATATGGTATGTGGCCCAAGTATTATGGTATATGATTCTCTTCCATTACCATTTTTCATAAATTTTCTTCATACCGTTCACTCCAATAAAAAATAATTCTTTTTCCAACATCAATCTCCCACTTTTGTGGCCCAAAAATTTGGAAAACACTAGGTTATTGTGCCACCTTAAAAGCCTCTCTTCTACAAACACCAACCATTCGCATTCACGATCACTTAGCTTTTCCAAAAAACAAAATCCTACTGAAAAAATACCGAGAGGATACAAATAGGGGTTTGGCCAAACATAATTCATAGTAGGGAAAGTGAAATCTGTGAGGGTATCATCCTAAGGATTGGGAATATCTAGTTCAGTTTTGTGAGAAATTAATGGGTTATGGGTGATTTGACTATCCCTATTCTTCCTCCTAATTTAGTGAAGAGTTCGATATACTTTTCTGTCAATAAAATCTGACGGATTGTTTGGGAGGATACATGGAATTCATTTTTATTGGGAAGGATAAGAATAATTTTTTTAATTTTTTCCATTCTTAATTTTTATTGAATGGAAAGCCTTTCATTAGGTTTTTTAATAATTTTTTTGGTTTATAATTTTTTGTGTTTTTTGGTTTTTTAAATAAAATTAAAAAATATAGACAACTAGTTGTATGAATCCTAGAATCATCATTATTTGATTTATGGCTTATTGTTTCAAATCATCTGTTCAATGTTCTGGTCCTCTACTAATGAGTATTGCAGCACTCGGGTCGAATCCTCTACGATGATACCATTTTTTAGCGTCGATTGTTTTTAATTGATTTATCTTCTGAATGGGGCATCACTTTGTAAATCATATTAATTAAATTCATTTATGGATGAAGAATGATTTAACAATTTGAAAAATATTGGGGTGATTTCATTATTGTGGATTTAGTCTTATAATATCCTTAAACTTTTCAGGATATTGAATTAAATTAACAACTAATTCACAAGATGATTTTGATTGAAATTCCCAAGGGATCATGATTTAATCCAAGCCTTAATTAACTATGATACTAATTTAAATAAACAATTGTTTATGGTAGTTTATTTATGATTCTAATAATATATGTAATCCTTGGATTAAAAAACACATCATTCATCCCAGACATTTTAATTTTAAAATACACAATGTTAACCTAAATAATATTTAATGAATAAAATATCTCAATCAGTTAACATCCATGAATTTTTAGTCACCCCAATAGATGATTTACTTATGCATTGTGGTGGTTATTAATATGGGTATCTTTGTTTATTGTGATGATTTATAAATTAAATTGAATGAATTGTAACTGAAAAGAGTGGTGTACTGAACACACACATGAAACGACAAAGAGAGTTAAAAACACACATTTTATTGAATGAGAATGTAATATAAGGTTATAATTTTCTTCTTTATTTAAAAATTTCGATGAAAATTAATATTAAATAATATATTTTGGATTAAAATTATAGATTATTATGAAGAAAAATTCGTTAATATTTAATTGAAATGAAAACAAACATACAAAATTATGATTGAAAACAAGTATAAACAAATAGGAAAATAACAATGGAGGAGACATATATTGTGTTGAAAAAAGGGTAAGGAACATCTCTCTAAGAACATGGAAAGGACATAGTAATTCCTAATATCATCCTTATGTGTTTATATTTCATCCCCATGCAATTAGAATAGGGGAGTGAATTTATCTCCTATTGTGGTAGAATATTTCCATTCCAAAACATCCCTTACACTTAGATCATCAATTAGATAATTTAGAGAACCAAATATGGAGAAATAGTCTTCGTAATAGTATTATATATTGATGTGGGAAGCACACCTTCAAAATTTTACATCCCTTGTAATTTTTTATAAATTGTTATTTCTATGTTATTAACAAATGTTAGGTTGTCCATTTTTATCCACATGTTGTCTACGGTCAAATTCTGAATGGGTTTTTTTTGGAAATTAAAAGGTACAAAAATCTAAACCATTTGTTAATAAATGTTTGGAGGCCACATAATTTGTTTCACACGACAAATTATCAAATAAATTTCGTGACTATATTTGGAGAAAAGGAAAATATTATTTCTACTTTTAAATCTCATACAGAATTGTGGGATGGATATGAATGCATCAATATGGCCCATAATTCACAAATTTGGACCTTGTAATTTTTAAACATGATTTATCTACATTTTCTATATTTTATTATGGTGTTTCATAAAATTTCCTTTTCTGTATTGTGACGAGAAATTATTTCTTCATGGATGGTTCAGTTTTCATCATAGATTCAGTGGGCCTTCTTCTTTAGTACATATAACCCTTTATATGTCTGGTTAATCCGATGATCTAGTTTAATTATTTGTAGAAAATATAATTATTAACCCTATAAAACAATAATATTACAATTTGGATATGCAGGGTGATATTTAGAATCAATGTAACAATCTAACATAAATATTAATTAATATAAATAATGAAAAAAAATTATATAAAATATTAAATAATTAGTATTTTACAACAATTATGAACTATTTATTGAAAAACACCAAATAGATTAGGGAAAATGTTATGAATAAATGGATAACATCAATTAAAATATATAGAATTATAGCGTAGTTTAGATATATTTTTAGATTAGTTTTTCAATCATAGTGATTAAGATGAGGGAACCTATGTGAAAACGATGAAGGAGAGTATAATTATATGATGGTATCCTATAATATTAGTAAATTGTAGAGGACGTGTTTTTACAAGTGAAAAATCAACTTTTGGATACTATCATGTTGATGTATTCTTGGTACATATTCACCCATGGGTAATCTCCAAAAATGGGTTGGTTAAGAATAAACTCAATCATCACCTAAATGCATGATATTTGTGCCTAAGACTGTACACCTGGGTAGAAACTCATGGGTGATATAATTTGGTTTATCTCATTCTCTTGTTAATCCACTATGAAGTATTATTTTCTATGTTACATAAGGAACTTTTTTTAGAAGTTTATGATAGCCTATATTAAGGTAACATATGTTAAAAAAAGATCAATAGTGGTTATGAAAAAGGAACTATATATGAATGAAATATTGTAAAATAATATGTTTTTTTAAAATGAAAATTACTTATATGATTATAATAATTCCCCCATTATAATAATGTTTTATCACTAATCTGAAAAGAATTTATTTAATTAATGTATTACACTTTATAGAGGCATGCATGTGAGAGACAATGTGTAGATTACCTCTACAAATAACCAATCATTTGAGAGCTAGAATTAGAAAAATTATTATATTTACAAACTAGATATTTTAATATATAATTACAAATGATAATTTAGTCAAAATATGAAACACAATAATCAAAATAAGGATGATGCCTCATAAAAAACCATATGATGAAGTTGATAATGTAAATAATCTTCAATTTCAAATTTTTCTTGAATATGGGATGAAGCACCAAGGAAACATCCTAAAGGGGTCTGTAGATTCATTTTTATTAGAATAGGGAAATTTCATTCAATAAACTACCATAGTAAAATTAAAAGTTTGATTAACAAATGTGAAATAAAAAGAGTTCATGCTAATGTACAATTAATAATATATTGACTTATCAGTGAGGATTATAGGAATTATCTCATTCAATTCCCTAATCCATGGACTAACAACAGAGATGAGAATAAAAGAAACAAGGACAATATGATAATGAACTAAATATGCATATAATTACCCTTATGTTTATATTGATACTTAGGAATTTGTAACCTTCAATCCAGATTTGTGGATTTCTTGTTTGAATTGGATTCTAGGAACTCATGTATATATCATTGGATTTATAAGATCATTAAAACAACACACTAATGATTTGGTTGTCAACGAAATAATCTATTAGCATAATTATTTAATTAAAAGGTAAATATTATAGTAATATTCCCTTTGGTGATATTATTATCCTTCATTTATATAAATTTAAAGTGATTTTAGTAATGGATTGGTTCCCTTTACATAGAGGGAAAAATATATGTAATATAGAAATCACATATCATATTTATATATGTTATTATATCAATGGATGTACAATAATAAACAAAATGTTGAAAAATATAAATAAGTTATCCCTTGACACTATATAATGAGATATTATTGGAAAAATGGATAGAGAAAAACTCATCATTAGAGATAATCCTATTCGGAGGAAAGTGATATGTTTCCTATGATTGTAATGTTGATATATATTTATAAATTATATCCTATTTTATCTATGTAAATTATATTCCTTTGTATATTTTACATGTTATATGATATTTGAAATTGGTATGGAAAAAATTATTTCAGAGTGCAGAATGTGACACCCTAGTTTTTAGGATCTATTATTATTATTATTATTTAATTATGAGGATTCTTTCAATATTCTATCAAAATAATTTATAAAAGATTAGAAGATGTATCGTAGAACATATGAACCAAAGAAGACACATTATTAAATTATAAATCGCACATAAAATGAACTATATATAACTATTTATTTCACAACATATATTTTTACACAACATGTATTAAATAAAGTAATTTAATGATCATAAATTATTTGGGAAAATTGATAAAAAACTTTTATGACAATGAAATATATTGGATCATATTCAAAATTATGGAGAACCAATAGTAAAACAAATAATATAATAATGAAGATAACAATGAAAGGAGAAAAACTTATAAAATGTATATAATATGAAATATGAAATGTATTGTGTGATGTGATAGTGAAATAGATGAAGGATTTAGTAAGACTATTTATAGAAATGAATTATGGAGATTATAAAATCTCTCATTGAAAATTAAGTCATTTAAAATATAGTTTGTGGTCATATCTCAAAAAAATATACATAAAAAATATAGTATTATTTAGTAAATTTAAAATCATATAATATATATTGAAATGAAAAATATGATATTGAAGTATTATAAATATATACATACATATATGTGTTTGTTACATAAAAAGATTAATATTATAATTATTAATATATGATATTATGAATATAAAAAATAAATGAATGTATATTAATATGAATAGAGTATAAAAATTAAATGTTAGAATATAAATAATTAATTTTAAAGGTATTTGTTAAAAATTATTCCGTTTAAATGTGATATTTATTTTTTTATTCAATGTATAGTTTTATTAATTATATAATATGGTATCCAAATAGATTAAATTTAAATTGATTAAACTATTTCTATAAATTTTTTAAAATATTAACAAATTTTAAATTAGAAATTTAAAATAATTAATATTAATAATTTTTAATGCTTTAAAAATTAATTTCAATTAATGGAATATTTTTATATATTTTTTCATTTAAAACTACATTTTTTTACCAAACCATAATTATATTGATTGATCCACACATATATATATATATGTATATATTAAAATTAATTTTTGGGTTTATAATTTCGAAATATGCTTAGAATAATTTTATGACATTCTTCTAAAAAATAATTTAATGTGAATATTGACATATTCTATTACAATGAATTTTAAGACATTATTTGAATATAAATATGAATTGGAAAAAAATTGAAAATTTTTTTTGGACACAAACTCTTATTTATAACTTAATATTTAATTATAAATTTTTTTCTAATTTATAAATCCATATTTTTTATATTATCTTTAAATTTATTTTCAAACAAATAGTCATCATATATTATACATGTCGTATTTTCATAATAATATTAATGAAATTTTAAAAATTAAAAAATTTATTTAATATTATGAATCAATAGGTCCAAATAATAAAATAGTTATCATTTTATTTTTGGGAATATAAGATAAATTACCTAGGTAAACATGATTTACAAATGTTAAAACCAAAATGGTAAAAATGATTAACAATAGAGATAAAGGGGAAACATGTTAAAAAATTTATCAATTGAATTTTTTACATGTTTATTAAAATTTTATCTTCTCATAAATAGTATTTCTTTGTTTTTTATCCATTTTTCTTGAGTTTCTTTCCATTAATAAATTTGTTTACGTATTTAAAAAATTCCCCTAATTTTCACTTATAAAGGGGCACTCCACTCCTCAATTATAATCAATGTAAAACTACATAAGATAGGCCCAAAATAATCCCATATGTCTCCTAGAAACACTTATCCACCTTATATATGTTCTTTTATTCTAAAAAGGCAATCCATCAGAGGTTTAACCCACTTCAAAATGGGTAAAACACTATAATGAGTTATTGATTTCTAACACCATCTGTCTATTTTTAATTTCCTTATATTCATTTATTATTTTTAAAATTTATTTCCATAATCATGAAATTTCAAAATAATTATCCTGTTTGTATTGGTATTTAATAAAATTAATGTTAATTATCTAATATCCATTCAATTTTTCCAAAGAAAAACATAATTATATTTGGGTGTTTGCAGACTACTGCCTCAACAATAAAACATATTTCTTTTTCCATAACCAATGTACAATAGTGGTAGAAATGGTGAATTAAATAAATAATATTTATATAATTATATACATTATTTTATACTCTAAAATTATAGTACATACTATTCATTTCTCTCACTCTATGGAAAATGAAATAATTAACCATGTGTATGATTGGACTACAAATTCCATGGGATTATTGATTTATTTTTTCCCCACCACCTTAAATTCTAGGTAAATATAAGGTGTTTAAGGGATAAATATTATATTTATAATGTCATTATTATTTTTCTTTTAAATATTATAAAACCTATTAATGATGTGATCAGTAAATGACTATAATTAATTCAATTGTATAAAACATGTGTACTATGAGAAGAATATTTAATTCAAATAATTTAGTATTTTCATATCCATTAATTCCGCTTATAAATACATAAAATTTAAAATATATCACACTACTATAAATTAAATTGAATCATTATGCTTCTCGTGTAATGATATTGAAAATAAATCAACTCCTAATAAACAATAATAATTTTATGTTTGTGTTTGAGTCGGTTTGATCACCAACTTGCAAAATTCTATGAAAATATTTCATGGATGGGTATGAAAAAAAATTAATGAATAAATATGTTATATATATATATAATAATTTTTTGGGTTTTTAATAAAACATCAATATTAAACTCATCAATTAAGAAAATATCATTCATAGGTTGAAAATCCTCGAAAATTGTTCATTAATGATTTAATCATCTAAGATAATGACTAAAGTAATCATTAAAGGAAATATAAACATCAATAATAATTATAATTCATTAATTTAAGTAACATTAATTATATTTTAGTGATTAACATCATAATATTGAGGAATACCAACCTTAATACTCTGAAACTAGTATAAATAGTCAAAATTGTAAACAAGTTGTCTTGGAAAATAAGAAAAAATACAAATATACATACAGAGAAGGATGATAGATGAAAATTATAAATATTTTATCTCTTTAATGTATATATAATATATTATATTATGATATTTATGTTTACTATATAGGAGGCTAGAGTATACTCGACAAAGTGGGGAAATAAGGAAAGGAGTTATTTGCGTAAAATTTAATTTCAAAAGACTTGTTATTTAATGAAAACATTTAATACATTAATATTCTTTTAAAATTTACCATTGAATGTATTTTACCATATTAATGGATTTATGATCTCATGTCATGTAATTTTTTTAAAATTTACATCAACTCTAATAATACCAAACATGAAAGTGTTTTTGATAAAAATGTTAGTCAAACTGTAAGGGTTTCATTCTGGGGAATTGTAATACTATATAAACCCTCTCATAATTTCCTTTTTATATTCAAGGGGTTTATATGTTCCACAAATATTTTATTTCCACATGACACATATTTTACATTAAATGTTTCTTATAAGAGAAACTGAATCCTTTTATTATTTTCAGTCAGGATCCTTCATTCTTCCCTTTCACAATTCTTCAAATTCTTTTAAAAATTTTATTTTATATTATCCAATACTTCATTGATATGTTATTTTACTAATTTATCTTCATAAAAATGGTTTACTGAAATTTGTTGAAAAGACCCAGAAAATTCAATGTAATTTTTTTAAATATTTAAGATTATTACGATTCTGCAAAAATATATTGCGCGTGATTTCGAGGATCGGTGTGCTTGGAATTAATTTCTGAACCTTTTACAAGGTATTTTCAGTAAACATGTGGGGGACGTTTTCTATCTTTTGGAACAGTGCACAGATTAAATAATCAGAGGGCACCGTTGAATCCACAATGTCGGTATTCGCTTAAGGGATGATTTTCTTCAACTGCACTACGTCGGGAGAAAAAGTTGGTTTTTGGAATTTTTAATGAAAAGTAAAATAACTTGTAATTGTTATTTTCTTTTCTTTTTCTCCAAATGAAGAGCGGCAGTGGTGGGATCGATGACTTGTGAAGCTAATAAATGGCTTGACTCATCAGCTGCATAACACCACCACTGTGAATTAAAATAGGTTCATTAAATCATTTAATGAACCTCATTAATTCTCCAACACACTCCTAACCTTTCCCCCCCTCCTATTTAAATGGAGCACGGGGAGGTGTTTTGGCATAGATTCGTCAAGCAGGGAATCTCTGGTAGAGTTCTACGGTATCATCCACTGACAAAGGATGGAAGCTCGAGTGGTAGATATCTAGAACCGATGAAATGCTGAAGAATTTCATCCTCAACGAAGAATGACAGATGCCGGATGGGAATAACATGGAGGATGACATCGGGTTCAGCAAGTGGTGATGAGTACCACCAAATCACGAACTGATGACAATGATGTTGGAGGTTCTGTCAGTCGTCATCAATAGACGTCTCATCCAGGTTGGGGGTTTATGTTCAGTTTTTGTTTAAAATTATTGAAATGTAACGAATAATTATTCTTATTCATTATATTTCTTACGCGAAGGGTGTTTTCCAAACAAACAAGGCCCCGACCCTCCTCCGCTTCCTTTATCGTTTCTTTCTTCGGGGATGCTTTTTCCAATTTGATGACAAAGTGAGACCGGGGTCCATCATATGTCAATGATAGTACGAGATACCCGTTGGTGTAGAAGGGAATATAAACATTGCTCTGGAGAATCGTCGATGCCTTGCGAAAGCTTCGCCGAAGCGACAGTGGCCCGGAGACACTGACGATCGATGTTGGTGGTGGAGATGGCAGCCGACAGTGGGCCTTCATTAGAGGTGGAGGGAGCCCACCATTGGGCGCCACAATGACTTATAGTCATGGAACAATGGAACAACGAGTTTTAAGGGACCCAACTCCTGTGGGTCATATAGGTTACATGGTAGTGCCACATGTCACCTCCCTTAAATGAAATCGAACGACTCTATGAGCGGTTCGGGAGGTAGAATGCACACCCCTCGCGGGGAGCACCGGTAGCCGGACCGCATCACTGGGCGGGAAAGCCCAGTGGGTGGGCCGGTCCACGACCCAACGGGATGATCCCACCATGGCCCAGCCCAACCGGGCTAACCCAAGTTGGTTCTGGCTAGTCTAGGTCAGACTTGGACCCAGTCAGGCCGGCCTGAATTGGACCAGGTCGGGTTGGCCCGAATCGGGTCAGATGACCCAGCCTAGGTCAGTCCTAGAATGCTATCGGGCCGAGAATCACTTAATGGGCATAAATTGTGAACCATACATCCATTTGATGAACTGTTTTTGTGGCCTTATGATCCATGGAGTGAGATGGTCCTTTAGAGATACTCCATGAGAGTTGTGGTTAAAGTTGTTGTATGACCAGGTTGGTTCGACTACGAATACAACCGGGACCTCGGCACCAAATTTCCTATAACATACAGACTGGTTGTTATATTGATGCACCTTATGTGGAATATGGACACTTGGGACATGGTGGCCCTTTTGAGATACTCTATGTGAGTTTTGATAGAGTTTGGCAAGCGACCTGGGTTGGATCAAACTTGAATCCAACAAGGCTTCATTAACAAAGGGCCCATATCACACAGACTTGGCATATGATTGTTGCATCATCTATCACATTGGGGCCCCTATACTGGGGTGGTAACTTGGGTATTATTTTAGCAGGACATTGTTCTGGATGAAATAATTCGGATGGATTAAGGAGAAAAGTCTTCCAGAGATCAATGGTACATCGTGCGAGAATCCAGTGGATAGTTGTGACATATAGATGAAAAGTGACCAATACGGGCCAATATTCAAAACTCCAGAGTGGGATGATCTAGTTGTATGACTAGGCATACCTACCTCTTTTCCAATGACCAATACGGGTCAGCACCATTGACCAACACGGGTTAGCACCATCGACCAATATGAGTCAGCACCAACGACCAATATGGGTCAGCACCAGCAACCCATACGGGTCAGCACGAGTGACCCATACAGGTCATCACCATCATCTAATATCGGTTAGCATCTATTGAAAAATATGGTTCAACATACAGGGACCTATACGGGTAAGCAGTTGAGTAATTATGGATAAGATGATCTAGCTTTATGACCACTCATCCCTATCACAATAACCTTGAAGTTATACCATTAGAGTGAGCTGTCTCTTTTGATTTTTTAATCATGATTTAGATCATGATTGTGATATTAAATTTTCATTATTTTTTGTGATGGTCTCCTTTTTGGATTGATGAGAGACCATTGGGGGTGTAGGGCCCCCCTACTGAGTTGTTATACTCACCTCTGCATGGTCTTCGCCCATAGGTGTGAGTGAGGTGCAAACTACTGATACTCCAAGGAAGAATTTTGAGGACAAGACATGGTGGATCATGATGTCATGTGAGCAGCCGTGATCCTCTACTTTGACATTAGACAAATAGATAAGACCCTCTAGGTAGATCTCTAAGGAATATGCGATATTAGTTTACGTTATTTTTAGTTTCTATAGCTTGTATTCTAGCCCTCAGTTTTCATTTATCAGTTGTACATGCGGTTGTACATTACTCACATGGTTATACCTTACTTTTTTTGGCTATTTATGTTATTTTACCTTTTTGGGTTTGCACATATCTCTAAGAAACTGCCTTTCTTATTTGAAAAAAACCATTACGTTCTAATCACATACCCTTGGCATATGAAAGCGGGCTTGTGGTAGTCACATTCGGGCCCCGTGGGACGGGTCATGACAAAGTGGATTCCGAGGGAGGTCAGTTATACAAGATGAACTAAGAGTATACTTTTAATGAGGCAGTGGTTTAAAATGCCTTGAGTTCGGTTTTCTGTACAGGGAGTCTACAGTTGGTGCGATGAACAAAATATTCATACACCAGGACCCTAAATTCTGTTTTCTAACTCGAAATATGAAAACTCAGTTCATAGTGTTTTGAAATGTTTTCTTAATCATTATTGGGTCATCTCACTTGTATAACTTATTGACCGTGGCACATCTGTTTCTTATAGGATGCCTCCACTATGATAGCCAACCCAGATTTCGATTAGATATTGTGATAGTGGCCCATCGAGCGACGAGTCATTGGTACATGGACTACTCACTGTGATGGATCCTTTGGGTGGTCTACCAGCAGCATCACCACCCATTGAGTAGAATATGATACTATTGGATCATGGAAAATGTCTAACACGTTCATGAGTTTCAAAAATAGAGGCCTTTTAGGGTTCAAGGTGATATAGTCCCCCCCCCATGTAGCAAAGGATTGTCTTGAAGTTGTTTCACAAGTCTTTCTCTTAGTAGAACACCCTCTGAGTAGATTTCAGCCTTGGCCACTAGCCTTCTTCAGGGCTCGGCTAGACAATGGTGGAGCTCAGTGATCTAGGAGCATGAGGAGATGACCCTCACCTTGCCATAATTTGACAGCCTTTTCATGGAAAAGTTTGTGCCTATGGTAGTATTCTATGTGCCTATTTAAGAGATGTTACATCTTTAGTTGGGAATCCAGACTATGGCTCATCACTCAGTGAGAATTATGGACCTCTCTCGATAATCCACTGACTTGGTACGAGACCCTTACTTTAGGGCCTGAACCTTTGAGCAGGGTATCCGATGATAGATCATAGATGCGATATTTTCTCTCAGTATCCCAATGTAGGTTAGGGTTCTAGACAGAGATATTTTGAGGGATAGATTCCTTGCCGAGTAGGAATAGAAAGTGAGAGCCCATACATGATGATAGGTAGTAGAGTAATCTGTAGCTGGAATTAGGAAAATGACGTAGAAGGCCAAGCAGGCTAGTCATCCTTGAGGGTGACCACGAGACGTAGGGTCAGAGGAGTGACTCTCGAGACACCGAGGGTGCTACCAATGAGGCATGATCTGCTTTCCAATGAGGTTCAGTGTCACAGATCTCATGACTCTCTGACTCCCCGCACAGTTGATCAAATAACATTTGAGGGGCCATCGAGGCAGTGGTAGTGGTAGGAGGATGAGTGTCAACCATGCGGAAGATGAGGCATGGGAGAAAGACATGCAGCGAGAGGTGTTCGGGTTCACTAGACATTACCACCACCACACCCAGGCGGTCCACCACGAGCATAGGGAGAAGGTGAACATGCACATTCCCATCTACTGGTAGTAGAGGCTCAAAATCCTGATGTCCCTAATATTATACGAGGTACGATCTATTTATTCTCTACATTAGGAGAAGTGCTTACCAACATAAGTGATAGTTATTCCTTCCTTGTCGTGGACTTAGTTCGGGAATCCAGGATTCCAACTGAGATTTTAGCTGAACCCTTGAATTTAGATACATCAACGGGAGGAGATTAAGAGGTCACACACTGGTGCTGAAATTGTGATATTACTGTTGGAGGAGATAGTTTTATATGGGATCTTCTAGTAGCTTCATTGAAGAAAAATGAAATCATTCTAGGAATGGATGACCTATTAGTAGTTCACGCCCAGATTGAATGCTTGAGATGTACAGTGCGATGTATGCATAGAGATGGAGGCTAGTATTCCATTGATGGTTAGAAGGAAAGAAAAGTAGCATTAGATGGACTTGCGCTCAAGAGGGTGCAGTTGATTACATATCAGTTGGCTTGAATGACCTTCGACGCGATGGATGAAGCGAGTCCATAGTTCCTAGTGGTGGAGGATGAGTATGGGTGAATCTATCCAGAAGAATTCCTAGGAGTACCTCTTTTCATAGGGGTAGACTTCTGCATTGACCTGTACCCTAGAACATCACTGATATCTACACTAGCATATTAGATGGCCCATGCAGAGCTCCAGGAGGTGAGGGTCTAGTTTTAGGACTTACAGATGAAGGGATTCATAAGGCCTAGGGTTCCTCTATGAGCATCCACAATTTTGTTTTCCACGAATACAAAGAGACATTTTAGTCTATGTGTGGAGATTCTGTGCCTAAACCAGGTGACCATGAAAAACAATTATCTTCTTCTAAGGATTGATTATCTGTTTAATCAGTTGAAAAGAGAGAAGTGGTTCTAGAAGATAGGCCTCAGATCAGGCTATCATCAGCTCAGGGTACTGAATGAAGACATACTAAAGACAAACTTCATATGTTCATATGGCCATTACGAGTTCATGGAGATTCTTTTTTTCATGACAAATGCTCCATTACTATTCATGGTGATCATGAACAGGATCTTCTATCCATACCTCGATCACTTTGTGGTGGTCTTCATCGATGACATCTTTGTGTACTCTATGTCCGAGAAAGATCATGTAGTACATATGGGGATAGTTCTAGACACACTCTGTGAGCACCAGTTATATGGGAAGATCTTTAAGGGTGAGTTATGGATAAAAAAGGTACACTTTTTCAGACATGTCATCTCAAAGGCTGGAGTTGCAGTGGATCAAGAAAATATCGAGGAATTACATGTTGGGATCCACCCAGTAGTGTTATTGATTTGCGAACCTTCCTTGGATTGGTAGGATACTATCGGAGGTTTGTAACCAATTTCTCTAGTGTAGAAGCACCTATGACTGCCTGGAAGGAGAATGGGAAACCCTTTCAATGGTCAGAGACATGCCAGCAGATCATTCAATAGCTAAGGCAGAGCTTGAACAACGCTCCCATTCTGAGGTTTCCCAAGGAGGGCACTGACTATGTGGTTCACTGTGGTACATCAGGGACCGGGCTCCATTGCATCCTGAAGCAATATAATGTAGTGATTCCTTATGGCTCGCAATAGTTGAGGCCTTATTAACAAAATTAGGTGACTCAAGACTTGGAGGTGGAAATAGTCATCTCCACACTAAATATGTGGCGACACTACTATATGGGAAACATGATAATTGTTTAATCTTACCACAAGAGCTTCAGATATATCTTCACATAGAAGGAGCTAAATCTATGAATTTTTTTTAGCTATAGTTCCTCCAGGACTATGACATTGAGATAGTCTATACTCCTCGGATGGGGAATGTAGTGGTAGATTCCCTTAGATGAATATCACTTTTGTAGCTATTGAATGATTCTTCAGTGTAGTTAGCCTCATTTTGGATATCCTACGTGGATAGAGATGAGATAGTCCACCTCTAGTCGATGGTAGTTTCACCTCTACTCATTCAGTGAGTCAGAGAGGTAAATCTCGAAGACATTAGTTGCGAGACTACACAAGATCAGATATCCTCAGGCCATGCACCTAACAGTTATTCTTATGGTGGGGATCATGTTATCCATTTCAGAGGACGTACATTTGTTCCAGTGTAACTACGAGAGGAGGTGCTAAGGGAGTTCCATAAATCCCCCATGGAAATTCATCTAGGAATGATGAAGATGTATGCGGACCTCCGACATCAGTACTGGTGTCCATGGATCAAGAAAGTTGTGGTAGAGTTTGTCTCTAGATGCCTCACTTGATAGGAAGTGAAAGATGAGAACCAGGTGCCAACATTCTTAACCCAACCCATCGAGATACCAGAATGGATGTGGGAAGGGATATTGATGGAATTCATGATAGGGTTACCACGTACGTCCAAATGGAACGATACCATCTGGTTGATCATTGTATGAATCACCATGTCAGACCACTTCCATGTTATTCAAGATAAGGGATGGTAGAGTTCTTTGGATGTCTCTATGTTCAAGAGATCGTGAAACTTCACGGGGTGCCTTCATTGATAGTCTCAGACCGTGACACACATTTCCCATCCCAGTTATGGAAAGGATTGCTGGAGGCTATAGGGACTCAGCATCACTTGAGAACAACTTTCCCCACATACACAGATGGTCTGGTTGAGCGGACCATCTAGACCACGAAGGACATTCTTCGTACCTGTGTCCTAGGTTTTGGATGATGTTGGGAGGACCACATACCTTTGGTGAAGTCTGTTTAAAACAAAATATATCACTCCACTATTGGAATGGACCCTTTTGAGTCATTTTACAGACAACCGTGCTGATCACCATTGTGTTGGATGGATCTTGGAGAGCCAGCACTGATGAGCCCAGAGGTGGTACAGGCTACCACTGAGAAGGTATAGCTCATCCGAGAGCATATTAAAACTGCACAGATCCTATAAAACTCCTTTGAAAATAAGAGATGGAGAATACTAGAGTTCCAAAAGGTGGACCACATATTCTTGCGAGTCTCCCCTCGGTGGGGACTACAGAGATTTGGCTGAGGTGGTAAACTCAAACCGAGGTTTATCAGACCATTCCTGATGCTTTTTAGGATTCACGAGTTGGTGTACCACATGGCACTACAACCATAGTTAAAGAGGGTTCACTACATTTTCCACGTATCCCATTTAAGGAGATACGTGCATGAACCATCTCACGTCATCGACCATGGTGAGATTGATGTTGCTGACGAGATGAATTTTACAGAGTAACCAGTGGAGATATAGGATTGATAGGAGAAGATCCTTTGTGGTCAGTCAATACCTCGGGTGCGCGTTCATTGGCAGCACAAGAATCTCCATGAGAGAACATGGGAGATAAAGACTTATATGCATTCCCAGTACACCTATTTGTTTGTATTTAGTTTTTTGGATTTTGGGGATGTAAATCCCCAAGGTGGGGAGAATGTAATGACCCAAAAAATTCCATTATTGTTTTAAATATTTTGGAATATTATGCGTCTGCAAAAATTTACAGCGCGTGATTCTGAGTAACGATGTTCCTGGAATGAATTTATGATCATTTTTAAGGTACGCTATGTAAATGCATGGGTGGTATTTTATATCTTTTTTTCCGGATCTTAGATTAAAAATATGAGGGAACTATTGAATACACCGTACTGGGATTCACATAAGGGAAGATTCTCTTTGGCCGCAGTATGTCGGGATAAAAAGTTAGCTTTTGGAATTTTTAATGAAAAGTAAAATAATATGAAATTGTTATTTTATTTTCTTTTACTTCAACAAATGAGCGGTGGTGGTGGGATCAATGACTTGTCAAGAAAATAAATGGCTTGAATCCTTAACTGCGTAACTCCACCGTTGTGAATTTAAAAAGGTTCATTAATTTAATTAATGATCGTCATTAATTCTCCAATGTGTTACTCACCCTTCTCCCACCTATTTAAATGGAACTCGGGGTGGGGTTTTTGCACGAATGTTTCATGTGATGAAACTCGGGCAGAGTTATGTGGCATCAACCACTGGGGGAGGATTGAAGCTCTGGTGGTAGTGATCTAGGACCAACGAAACACCGAATAATTTCATCCTCAACGAAGAATGACAGATGTCGGTGAAGAAAAACCTAGAGGATGACACCGAGTTCAGTGAGCTGCGATGAGTGCAAAAGAATCATGAACCAATGGAGGAGATGAAGGATGTTCCATAGATCATCATTAGTAGACGTATCATCTGGGTATAGGAATTATCTTTGGTTTTGTTTTAACATTATTGAAATGTGATGAATAATTATTCCTTCTTTTTATATTTCAAACACAGAGGGCATGAGCCAAACAATGAAGGCACAAACCCTCCACTTCTTTTTTATCATTGCATTATTCATTGATCGTTTTCCCAATTTGATGGAAACACGATAATGAGGGTCAATTATCGTACCACGAATCACTGTTTTATTTCACCATTATACAAATGTATTAAACTGGTTTTGTATTGAATATTAGAAGTATAATAAAAATTTCAATAAAATATTGATTCAATTATTTTTTGTTTAACACTGTTAAAAAGGAAAATGATACTTGTTTTGATAATTATATTGTATGTGGAGGTCATTTGGAGGACCTATGATGAAGTCCAAGAAAAATGGTCCAATCTGCACATGATCCAATCAAACTGGTGGAGTAAAACACATGTTGCTAAAAAAAGTGCATTCAAATCTAATGAGACTCTATGGGATGGTATGAAACTTAATTATCTCCATTTTATATGAAGGAATCGATGAAAAAATTGTTTATTAAGAGGCCCATACAAACCGATCTGTTCAGTAATGTTGATCTGCATGGGGTCAAGACATTGCCTCTGTATTTTAGAAATATCACTTATTATATTAAATATCTGGCCACCAAATTTGACTTGTAGGTATAAATATTATCTTCCAACCACTATATAGTTTTTTATAGTGTTATTTAAGAATTTCTAGCCCGCCAAAACCAATGACCAATTGGATTAGTGAAATCAGGGTGCCCAAAACCACATCCCACTTTGAATATAAATTGGAACCTTGGGAAACCCATTTGGGAGTTAGAACCAGGGGCTAGGTGTTTCTATTTTGAAGTCCCAAATAATTCCACCAACCAATATTTGGTGTTCTGGAGGCTATGGAAAGTGATACTTCAACATCCTCTTCTTCCACCCCTCCCATGAGTTTCTAAACCCCTTATGATCACTCGGGAGAAACATGTTGTAAATCCTGAACATAATATTGTAATATTGGAATGGTCTTTTTAATTCCAGGTTTGTATGTTGTTTTTATCCATCCTGTATCTTTATTTAATTTATTTATAAATTGGTATGTTATACTCAAACTCAAATGATCGTGTTTTTGGGTACCATTTCATGTGATGTTTTACACACCGTTCATCCCTTTTTCTTCTGTCATTCAAATTGCGTTGTTTGTGTGGTTCATATTGGTCAGTTAAACACACATAAGCACTTCCAAGGCCATGTAAATTTAGGACATGGTATCAAAAATAAATAACATATTGACCTAGACTACACATAGTGTTTGTTATTGGTTACATTGGTGAGTTTTGGTTATGAAGACGAAAAGAAAACACCCAATCATCAGCGGTGTTTGATGAATCCTAGTGGGTTTTTGACTGAACCCTAGGAGGTATCCTATTATAAAATTAGTAACATTTTGTTTCATGTAGTTACATACTAGGGATTAAAATATCCTAACTCTCTCTCATTAAGTGATGAAGAATGAGCATCATGATAGTACCCAGGGTTGAACAAGTTTAATTAATCTTGTTTACTTCTACTTTGTTTAATTGCTTTCATTTTCAATTGTCATATATAATCATAAAAACCAAGTATTATAAAAATACCATTTCAATTTTTTACTTTCAAAATTAGGGCCAGATTTTGGAATTAATGATCTAAGGCTCTATCAAGAGACGACCTAGGGTTTCTGCAATACTGCATAAATTCTCGATAAAACTAAACAACTAATTTGATCCGCTCGACAAGCTATCATATTTTGGCACTGTTTCTGGGAAGTTGAGATTAATTTTTTCTTTATTTAATTTTAGTTAATTATTTTTATTCTTAATTAGAACCCCTTTTAAAACCCCACGACCATTCAATTATTTTTATATGGGTTTTTCTGTTTCTATTTTTGGTTGTTTTATGTGTTATTCCGCTATCAATTTTTTTTCTTCTTCTCCATTTATCTCTCTAATTTGTTATTATAAAATTCTATTTTAATTTATCCTATAATTTGTTAAGTATGTTTAATTCATTCATCTTCCATAAAAAAATATTTCAAAATAATCAACAAATAATCAATCAATCAAACTGGACATCATTATTGCATGAAACGATCTGGTAAAGAAACACTACTTGAATTTGACCCTAAAATTGAAAAATCACTCCATTAAAAAATCAAGGCATCTAGATAAGGTCAATAAAGTAATATTGAGGAAACCCTTTTGGATCCTCATGTGGATATAAACCAATCAAAAATTGAACCCAATTGAACCCAATAAAACATGGCTGCAAATAATCAAACCATAAAAGAATTGACCACCCCGGTTGTGGAGTACCGTACAACGTACATCAAATATCCTAAGGAAGTTTCCAACATTGAGCTAAGATCAGGACTCATCCACCTTCTACCTAAATTACATGATCTTTCCAGTGAGGACCCTCATAAACACCTTAAAGAGTTTCACATAGTGTGCTCCACCATGAAACCCCAAAATGTATCTGAGGAAAAAATTAAGTATAGGGCCTTCCCTTTCTCCCTTGATGGTGTATCAAAAGATGGAATATTCCACTTTCCTACCATGATTGGGGGCTGGAATGAACTTAAAATACTCTTTTTAAAGATGTTAATCTCTACCCCCCAAAATGCATCAATTAGGAAAGAAATATGTGGAATTTAGCAATCACAAAGAGAAACCCTTCGTGGATACTTGGAGAGATTCAAAAGACATTGCTCAAGCTACCCCCACCACCAAATTATTGAAAACCTTTTAATCAAATACTTAAATTAGGTAATTATCTCCATGGATCATTATATTATAGTTGCAATAGCTCTTGGTGCCTTGTTTGATAAAACTCCTTCCACCGCTCGTGATTTAATAGCCAATATGGCTAAATATGCACAATAATTTGTTACATGAGAAATTTCAACAACCCGATGAGTTCATTAGGTAAGTCATTCAGCCTTAGAAAAAATGGTAGATAATAAACTGGATGTCATTCATAAGCTTCTATGTAAATTAGCTAAAGCACAATGTTACTCACAATCTCCTCCAGTTCCATTACATTGTGGTATTTTATCTGAAAAAACTCGTTTTTATGACTAGTGTACACAACTTCATGATTCACCTGAGTCTTGAGCAGCCGTGTTCCTAGGGAATCCATTCCAAAAAGAACCTCCCTTCAAGAAAGAACCATTCAGGCTAAATCCAAACCCCGATTGACAAGCACATACCCAGTACCGACAAGGAGGAAACACGGGTACACTAAGCAGAATTGGTATCAACAAGGATAAGGTATGCAACCTTATTATCCTTCAACTTCACAGAACAATCATACTCCTCCTCTAAAATCTAAAGCAATACTCAAGTATATTGTAATGAAAATGGAATCCATGAACCTCCAATTCCAGCAGAACACATAATCAGTAATTCATGACCTACGAACTCTAGTTGGGAAGTTGGAAGACACCATCAGTGAGCTTATGATGCAAGGTTATGGACAACTACCATCCCAAACCATTGTCAATCCAAAAAAATGAGTATTATATGTGCTATTAAACTTCTTAGTGGTAAAGATGTTTCTCCTTATAAGGATTGTTCCCAATAGGTATGCCCCCCTAATGAAAACACTCTTTCTCTAGACATTAAATATTATAATCAAGAAAAAAAATGAAAAGGGTAATACAATTATCATTGATGATTCAAATGAACTATCCATTCCACTTCATTTTCTCCCAAATAATCTCGAAATCAAAGAATAATTTTGATAATGATATTGATAATTAAATAATGGATACATTTAAATGATCAAGTTAATATTCCATTGTTGGATACAGTTAAGAAAATTCCATGTTTTTCCAAATTTATCAAAAATCTCTACACCCATATATGTATACTAAAGGGGATTTAGAGAGTCAACTTCGGAAGAAAATTTTCAGCCTTGATTAAACAAGCAAGGCCAACCAAATGCAAGTATCTGAGAACATTTACGATATCGTGTACCTTAGAAGATACCTTCTTTTCTGATGCTATGATAGATTTAGGTGCTTCCATTAATATAATTCCTCACTCCTTTTATAATTCTCTACAGGTTGGAGAGCTTCAACCAGTATGTATTTCCATGAAACATGCTAGCTGGAGTACTACACATCCAACATGAGTGATTGAGGGTGACCTTATAAGAGTTATGAATCTTATCTTCCCCGCTGATTTCAAAGTTATTTGGATGGGAGATACCCAAACACAAAGACTTGATCCTCTAATAATTGGGTGGTCATTACTAAAAACAACAAATATGATCATCAACATTCACAATGGTATGCAGTGCATGGAGTTCAGAGGAGAAAGGTAAGTTTTGGAATCCGTGAGGCTTTGAAACACCCAGTTTAAAAGAACTCCACACTTACTATATATTCGATGGAAGTTCTCTCAAATTATCCACACACACAATTATCTCATCAACACATACAATGATTCATTCTCCACTTCATCATCCTTGGATGATCAGTGTTTCGATTCATGTTTTGAGTGTTGTCTGGATTCTAAAAAGTGTAAATTTTGTGCTTGAATTAATGATTATGCTCATTTTTAGGCACCCAGGACTGTTGATGATTCTACAAATCTCACTTATAAATATTCTCTATCTTTAGAGAATCAACATGAGCAGATAGATAGTTTAATGGACCTAACTCCCCCTGAATCCCCCCCTTCAGTCCAAAAACCCCGACATTGGAAATAAAACACTTTCCATCTAATTTAAAATTTGTCTATCGAGAGGGTATTGAATAATTTTCCATCATTATTTCCAATAACCTCTCTCAACAATAGGAATAAAAACTTCATAACCTTTTGAGAGAGTGTAAAAAGGAAATAGGATTGACATTGGCTGATATTATTAGGATTATCCCATCTATTTGTATGCACTATATACTTTTTTATTATCAGGCTAAGACAATGTGACAATCTCAACGACAGTTGAATCGCACTCTCCTTGGTGTGACAAAATGGGAAGTCGTTAAATTACTAGTTTTGGTGATAATTTATCCTATATTGTATAGTAAATGGGTTAGACTAGAGAAAATTGTGCCTAAAAAATAGGAATAACAGTTGTGTCAAATAAAATGAATGAATTGGTTCCAACATGTGTGAAAAACAGTTGACGATTCTGTATTGACTACCGCCGACTAAATAAAGCAACTCAAAAGGACCCCTTTCCTCTAACTTTCATTGACCAAATGTTAGAACAATTGGCTGGTAAATCCCATTTTTGTTTCCTTGATGGCTATCCGTGTTATTTTCAAATCCATATACCCCCTGAGGATATAGAAAAAGCCAACATTTACCTTTCTATTTGACACATTTTCATAAAAAAGGATGCCTTTTGGTCTTTGTAATTCTCCTCACACTATTCATCATTTTGTGTTGAGTATTTTTTCTGAGTACCTAGAGAATTGTATGGAAGCTTTTATTTATGATTTGAAAGTCTATGGAACTTACTTTGAAATTTTTTTGTGTCATCTAGGTTCTATCCTCTATCATCACATAAAAAATATCTTGTATTAAATTAATAGAAATGCCATATCATGGTGGAACGAGGTATAGTTCTTGGGCATGTTATTTAAAAAGATAGAATTCAATTGTATAAATCAAAAATTGATTTAATTTCGGCACATCCATATCTAAAATGTGATCCTATAGTGCGACCATTCTTAGGTCATGCTGGTTTTTACCACCGATTCATTAAAGACTCCAGTAAGATCACACTTCCCTTTTATAGATTACTGCAAAAGGATTATTAATTTTTTTTGATAAAAAAATATGAGGATGCTTTCAATTCCCTAAAAAGGAGTCTCACATCACCTCCCATCATCCAACCACCAAGGTGGGATCTCCCCTTCATACTTATGTGTGATTCCTTTAACTTTCCAGTTGGGGTAGTTTTATTATAAATTGTTGAGAAGGCTCCTCATGTCATTGCATATACATCACGTACCCTTGACCCAATCCAAGAAAACTACAAAACCCCTGAAAAACAACTTATTTCTATTTTTTTTCCTTTTAATTTTTGTCTCATTTAATATTGGGCCAAAAGTCATTATTTTCTTTGATCATGATTCCCTTCATTTCCTCCTAACGAAACCTGAAGCCAAGACCCACATAATTCGGTTGATTCTCCTCATCCAATAGTTTTACCTAGAGATTCATGACAAGAGATGAGTGGAAAATGTGGCACCTGACCAAATTAGTTGGATTTCCCCACCATTGGACCATCAAGTTGACTCACCCCTCCCCATTGGATAATTCTTCCCCCGGGAGAACCTGTGTGGTGTTGTGGAACTTACTCCCTGGTATGGGTGTAACGCCCCGACCCCAGCTACCCAGAGTCGGTGCATTACTTCGTAACATTGGCATGATCACAAAAGATCAAGTCTCGAAAGACCGATTAGTTTAGTAGCCTTGGAAACACTAGATACATTCGTAAACGTTACATTACAACATAAAGTGAAAAACTACAATAACAAAGTCTCCATAGTCCACACTCATATCCTCTTCCGACTATCCCTGCAGGTCATTCATAAAATACTTCTTCACATCCTGGAAAATATTAAAACATTGAAAGGGGTGAGCTCAGATGCTCAGTAAGGATAACAATAATGCGGAAGCTTTCATAAATAAACATTAACATTTAAGGCAATGTATAACTAAAACAAAAGCCTCTTAAACATGAACTTCAACATAATATGGCAAAAGTAAAATGAGATAATGCCCTTTACTTCTTCACATGGATATTCTACTGGTCGAATAATCACATGAAATATCAATAACCACTTTCATAATGAGGGAATGTATAATGCCGGACATTCTGAAACATTTTGTCAAGGCCTCGGCCAAGACATCTAAAATGATTAAGGCCTCGGCCAAAACCATAAATCAAATTGGGAAAGGGCCTCGGCCAATTCCACGTCTAGTTGTCTCATGAGACCTACCGATGCATCGAGGAGCTATAGCGGGCTCCACCCGTCACTTATTAAGTCCAATACATTCCTCATATGAATAGGTTTAAACATATCATAAACCATAACATAATCGTATCACATAAAACATGCATAAAGGAAACATAACATTTCCACATTTCAATCACAAGATATCAATACAACACATTGATATAATAAAAATGCTTTCAAAACCATTTTCAATACCAAAATAAAAGAAAGTTAAAACTTTGTATTTATTTTTCATTAAAAAAATGATGGCTTGTATAGGAAGCCGAAACTCAAATAAAGGTCACGGCGGCGGAGAAGTCGTTGTCGCCGCATAAGTACGGAAAGAAAAACATTCCCTTTTGTCGTTTAGCAAAACGCTTCGTATAAAAAAGATTTATTTTGAATAAACGTAAAAGTCAAAGGGGTTTATACACCGTATAAAATAAAGTTATGTATAAAACCAAATATGCCTCGATGAAAGGAGATTGAGACGAAGTCCTTAAAAAGATTATTCTTAAAATAAAATAGATCTATTATGTGTATTCACTATAGGTACACATAAATAAAGTAAAAATACAGAATAAGACGTAATAATATCATGACATAATTTGAAAGTATGAGATTAACCCAAAGAATGGAAATTGGGTTAAGAAATTCCCTTACAAGATCATTTATAAATAAAATAGATCTATTATGTGTACTAACTATAAGTACACATAAAGAAAGTACAAATACAAGATAATACATAACAATATCATGACAGAATTTGAAAGTAGGAGATTAACCCAAAGAACAGAAATTGGGTTAAGAATTTCCCTTACCTCGTGTCTGACTTGACTCAACCGTTCTTTAACCTCCTGAATAATAAACTAGAGTTAATATATACCTTATTAAGAACCATTTTCAACTTCATTATCCTTATTATATCACTTATTACAATGATATGAACATTATGTAATTATTTAAGTTAATAACGGTCGTTTTGTCGATCTTTGGTACTTGAGTCAACAATAAGCTTCTTATAATTACAAGTTGTTTATGTGGTGAAATATCCATTATATCCAGAATTATATTCATGATTTATATGTCATATATATCTTATATATCCAGTATATACATTCATTTATAATATTACGTAACATTTAGAGGTAAGAAATGAAATGCACCGTTCATGGAGACGGTAAGCCGTACGTACGCATGAACGCTACTTTAATTTCAATTTCATATTTAATGGAACTAAATCATAATGATATAAATGTATAATATAATTCCAGTATAATATAGTGTATAATACCATTTACTCCATCCTTTATACATCCCACATATGGCATTAACGATTCAAATCACTTTGAGGGGGCGGTAGTCCGCACTTCCTAAAATGAAATTATCGCGTTTTACCCATAATGGAAATCATAAAGTATGCCATAAATGAGAAATACAGAAGCATAAGTAAAACAAAAACATATTATATATCATATATAGAAATAGTGACATCTTAATGGCCACCTTTGAAGGTGTTATATGAGTGTTGAACAATCATCGCTTCGTGAGGCAGAAATTCGCCATCCACAGAAACCGTATGTTCTTTAACCATTAGATGTAGGTGTGTGTAAGTGTAGCTCGAATCCTTCTTATAACAACATCCTAGTATATTGAGGATACTGGTGTTGTTACAAAAGAAATGAATAAAAAGAGTTTAGGGGGTTGGAGAAGAAAAATAAAACAAAACAACATTAGAAAAGACATTACCTCAAAATCGGGTAACTCTTTTTGATTTGAGCTAAAGGCTTCCTTGGGAAGAGTTCTGCCCAAAGTGAGGTTTCTAGGAGTAAGGAAGGAATGTTGGGAGAGTATTTGGGCAGAGGTTGGCCGAGCCAAATGGCTTGATGGTGTGAATAAGGTGGGAGAGGTGGGGGCCTTTTATAAGTGGAGAGGAGGGGCACTTTTGGAAAGTAATGAAATGTTACATTATATCAAAATGCTTTTCGGATTCTAAAGGTCCCACATCTATATAATTCTAGGCTAAGGTGATAAGGTTTCGAAATATCTTCATCCAATAGGCTTTGGACAAGTGTAAGCCTCGGATTTTGCATTATCTTCTCATTTTATTTAAATCGTCAAATAATGATGTCATCGCTGCATCATTATTATGTCATAAATACTTTAATTTATTTAATGTCTAAAAATTATAAAACAAATACTATGATGTAGGAAATCTTTTTAGCTTTCCAATGACTATTTATAATCAAAATTAGGACTTGTATAACCCCAATTAAAAATTGTTTTAGTAGAACAATTTATGTTAGTGTCATTTTCACTTTAACATTAAATAAAAAGTAATTTATGTTATTTCCCAACAAAAGTGGATCCATGGGGTCCCCAAGTTAGGCCATGGCTTGTCTTGGTCGGCCATGACTCAACCAATGAGGTTGGGACATGTGTCTAGGTCATTTCATATTATTAATGTATTATTTATACCTTAAACTACACTAATTACCACTAATCGCGATTAAGAACTTAAAAGTTACTATTCACCAAAAATTATTTTGATCTCATTGAACCACATTTTACTTCTTAATGACAACCATGTATGTCGGATTTTTGAAAATCAAATCACAGAAGTTGTAATATTTCATTTAAACGAAAAATCAGTTATTTAACTACCACTTAGTGGTTTCACTATTCATCAAAAATTGAAGTTTTTCAGAATAAGGCCAAAATTTCACCCTAAGCTATAATTGATATTCCGAATTCAAAAATGATGTCTATTTTACAAAATTCCAAACATATAAGTTGTATTAATTAATTTCATAATTAATTCCCGCTGTTACAACAAATAGCGTGTTTTTAAGAAACAATTTATATCAAAAGTTTGGCAATTGTTTATGTCCAATTTCAATGTTAAATTAATTCTAATGACCACCATTGGATAAAATGGTAAAAATATTTTCTAATTATACCTTAAAACCACTAAATAGTATAATTTATCTGTATAAATTATTTTGATTAAAAAAGTTGTTTTTATGTATATTTCACTATTCATAAAAAATTAGAAGTTCTCAGAAAAATACCAAAAATTCAACATAGGCTAATTTCGATATTACGAATACAAAAATGAAGTCCATTTTGAAATATAAAATTTCTATAATTTTAAAAAGTGGTTATTACTATTCATAACGGCTATTTTGATTAGTTGCGGTGTGTTAGAACTCGAACTTGCGTACAATGCAAGCTATTGCATTATTGAATGAGAAGCGTATCGTGGAAGCTCGGGGTGTTACATTCTCCCCTCCTTCAATAAATTGCGTCCTCGCAATTTGAAATTTTTCTTTGATAATAAAAGGCTGAAAATAGAAAATACCTTTGTGGAAAACCCACATCGGAAATAAGGTTAATAAATATATAACATTAAAAGAAAGCAGGATAAGTACAAAGGTCACCCGATATAGCCCATTCTAGGATTCTATGAAAATATGGATATGGAGGAGAAACAAACCATCAAGGTCTGATGGAGAGTTATAGAAAACAGGATTAGGAGAATGTTTAACCACAAGAAAATCACAAACTTGTGATTGGTTAAACGGTCATTGAATCCCCAGTTGGAAAAGTTAACCGACAACATTTTTGTTTCAAGTTACCTTTTATAATGTTGAGGAATTTATTTATGAGATTTACTAAGAACGTAGGGGAATATACATACTTGTTATGTATACTTTCATTCGTTAATAAATTTTTACCACAAACCCAACTTTTACTCCAAATGGTAACGGAACTCAAAAATATTCTATTTATCCTAATTGTATAAGGTTCCAAATGTTAACACATACCATTTAGATTAGTAAAACGATTTTGTAATAACCAGGGACTTCCTGTAGGCTAGTGGTAGGAAATAAAGGCCTGTCGCACTTTGATTGTGGGTTCGATTCCTACAGCTTTGTCCGACGCGACGGTTTATGCCCCACCCTGCAGGTTGTCCTTTTCCTAAAACTATAGTATTATAATACTCCAAAAATAATCTTCATAAATTTTTTAACCTTAAACCATACTATCCAAAAATCAACTTAATCCACTCCAACCTTTATAGTTATCCAAAATACCTCTGTCCAGACTTTCTCTAAAAGGTCTCTTAATTCCAAAATCAATTTATCAGATTCCCCAAACAAAGAAATGTTTCTCTTATTGTCACATACCAAAAATATGATTACCTTAATCATATTAAAACCTTACTGAAATCAAAAAGTAATGTAGTACAATCCATATATATATATTACATTATTCTTATAACCAGAATATAATCCTTGAGTCCAAAAGCACCAATACATTAGTTATTCTGCTTCAACTTTAGTAATAGCATAAGATTGTCCTTGATCCCTTGTCCTTTTCTGAGGTAAGTTTCCTTGACGCTTAGGACATTCATTTGCATAATGACCCATTTCTCTACAATTGTAGCATTCAACTTTGACAGCTTCTTTCTTTCCCTTGCAATCACGTGCCTGGTGACCTTTTTCTCCACATTTATAACAGACTCCCATTCCTTTTAGGCAAGTACCAGGGTGATTCTTCCCACAATTATCACATAATGGAAAATCCTTCTTTCCCTTTTTCCCTTTATCTGTCTCTTGTTCCACCGTTCTCTTCTTCTCTTGCTTTACTTTGTTGTCATAAGACTTAGAGAATTCCTTTTCTGTCTTGATAGCACATGAGACTATATCTTCGTATGATGAGAAGGATTGTGATACTAAAGCTCGTCGGAGAAATGGTTTTAACCCATCAAAGAAACGATCAATCTTACTCCTTGGGTTACGTATATAATCGGCAGCATGCCTCGCTAACCTTGTAAAGTTAGCCTCATACTTTGCGACATTCTCATCCTCCTTCTGCCTCAGACTCAGAAATTTCCTTTCCATATCTGCTCGATGGTCACGAGGAAAGTATTTTTCTAAGAAAAGCTCTTTGAACTCCCTCCATTCCATATTCGATACGTCATCATCTTCCTTTGTGTTTTGAATCAGTGACCACCACTGATCGGCATCTCCAGTGAGGCGGTAAACTGCCATGACAACCTTCTCCCTTTCACTACTCCCCAAGGCATGGAATATTTTCTCTAAGGAATTTATCCATTGCTCAGCTACTGTAGGATTTGTACTCCCATTGAAGGTTGGCGGTTGTTGCCTCATGAAACGGTCTAGCATTGATCCTCCACGTTGCGAATCAGGGTGCTCCATACGAGTAAGGTTGTTATTCATAACCTGCGTGAGTTGTCCCAGTATGGTAATAAGTTGATCAGCACCAGTTGTATCTCCAGGTCCACAATAATTATCTTGAGCAGGAGGGCAATCCCTACACGGAGTTCGTGCATTGATACAGTTTCCATTCCTTCTACTAGGCGCCATTTCTAAACAATGGCATAATCCAGATTAGTTTATGAATCAAAATACATAATTCCATACTTGTATAATACTTAACATAAATTGAACTATTTATGGATATAATCCATAATCATAAAAAGAAATGTTTCCTTTGAGGAAGTATGTACTCATAAACCTTACATAATGGTTTGTAAAGAAAATGAGAATTATCCTAAGCATATCCCCCGGGAGTGTCGTAACCAAGAGTGCATCAAGGCCCGTTGTCGTGCACCAGTTCCCGTTCGAGTCTAGCTCAAAGCGGTGTTTTCGGGTTTTACCCCTAGGTACATCTGTGCCAGAGCCGCCTCTACCTGCTCGTATCCAGACAGGGATGCATTGCTCGGAAAACTCACAAACTCTCTACAATAACAAAATTATAGGAAGTTCTTCTATACTAATCCTCAAAGTCTATCTTTGGGCTATGTGCTCTAATCAGAGTTTATCTAAATCTAGCTTCCAAGGTTAGTACTAAACTGCCTCTGATACCAACTGTAACGCCCCGACCCCAGCTACCCAGAGTCGGTGCGTTACTTCGTAACATTGGCATGATCACAAAAGATCAAGTCTCGAAAGACCGATTAGTTTAGTAGCCTTGGAAACACTAGATACATTCGTAAACGTTACATTACAACATAAAGTGAAAAACTACAATAACAAAGTCTCTATAGTCCACACTCATATCCTCTTCCGACTATCCCTGCAGGTCATTCATAAAATACTTCTTCACATCCTGGAAAATATTAAAACATTGAAAGGGGTGAGCTCAGATGCTCAGTAAGGATAACAATAATGCGGAAGCTTTCATAAATAAACATTAACATTTAAGGCAATGTATAACTAAAACAAAAGCCTCTTAAACATGAACTTCAACATAATATGGCAAAAGTAAAATGAGATAATGCCCTTTACTTCTTCACATGGATATTCTACTGGTCGAATAATCACATGAAATATCAATAACCACTTTCATAATGAGGGAATGTATAATGCCGGACATTCTGAAACATTTTGTCAAGGCCTCGGCCAAGACATCTAAAATGATTAAGGCCTCGGCCAAAACCATAAATCAAATTGGGAAAGGGCCTCGGCCAATTCCACGTCTAGTTGTCTCATGAGACCTACCGATGCATCGAGGAGCTATAGCGGGCTCCACCCGTCACTTATTAAGTCCAATACATTCCTCATATGAATAGGTTTAAACATATCATAAACCATAACATAATCGTATCACATAAAACATGCATAAAGGAAACATAACATTTCCACATTTCAATCACAAGATATCAATACAACACATTGATATAATAAAAATGCTTTCAAAACCATTTTCAATACCAAAATAAAAGAAAGTTAAAACTTTGTATTTATTTTTCATTAAAAAAATGATGGCTTGTATAGGAAGCCGAAACTCAAATAAAGGTCACGGCGGCGGAGAAGTCGTTGTCGCCGCATAAGTACGGAAAGAAAAACATTCCCTTTTGTCGTTTAGCAAAACGCTTCGTATAAAA
This sequence comes from Viscum album, assembly GCA_963277665.1. Classification (NCBI taxonomy): domain Eukaryota; kingdom Viridiplantae; phylum Streptophyta; class Magnoliopsida; order Santalales; family Viscaceae; genus Viscum; species Viscum album. The sequence goes on from OY728121.1 coordinate 244,371,018, forward strand.
AAGATTTATTTTGAATAAACGTAAAAGTCAAAGGGGTTTATACACCGTATAAAATAAAGTTATGTATAAAACCAAATATGCCTCGATGAAAGGAGATTGAGACGAAGTCCTTAAAAAGATTATTCTTAAAATAAAATAGATCTATTATGTGTATTCACTATAGGTACACATAAATAAAGTAAAAATACAGAATAAGACGTAATAATATCATGACATAATTTGAAAGTATGAGATTAACCCAAAGAATGGAAATTGGGTTAAGAAATTCCCTTACAAGATCATTTATAAATAAAATAGATCTATTATGTGTACTAACTATAAGTACACATAAAGAAAGTACAAATACAAGATAATACATAACAATATCATGACAGAATTTGAAAGTAGGAGATTAACCCAAAGAACAGAAATTGGGTTAAGAATTTCCCTTACCTCGTGTCTGACTTGACTCAACCGTTCTTTAACCTCCTGAATAATAAACTAGAGTTAATATATACCTTATTAAGAACCATTTTCAACTTCATTATCCTTATTATATCACTTATTACAATGATATGAACATTATGTAATTATTTAAGTTAATAACGGTCGTTTTGTCGATCTTTGGTACTTGAGTCAACAATAAGCTTCTTATAATTACAAGTTGTTTATGTGGTGAAATATCCATTATATCCAGAATTATATTCATGATTTATATGTCATATATATCTTATATATCCAGTATATACATTCATTTATAATATTACGTAACATTTAGAGGTAAGAAATGAAATGCACCGTTCATGGAGACGGTAAGCCGTACGTACGCATGAACGCTACTTTCATTTCAATTTCATATTTAATGGAACTAAATCATAATGATATAAATGTATAATATAATTCCAGTATAATATAGTGTATAATACCATTTACTCCATCCTTTATACATCCCACATATGGCATTAACGATTCAAATCACTTTGAGGGGGCGGTAGTCCGCACTTCCTAAAATGAAATTATCGCGTTTTACCCATAATGGAAATCATAAAGTATGCCATAAATGAGAAATACAGAAGCATAAGTAAAACAAAAACATATTATATATCATATATAGAAATAGTGACATCTTAATGGCCACCTTTGAAGGTGTTATATGAGTGTTGAACAATCATCGCTTCGTGAGGCAGAAATTCGCCATCCACAGAAACCGTATGTTCTTTAACCATTAGATGTAGGTGTGTGTAAGTGTAGCTCGAATCCTTCTTATAACAACATCCTAGTATATTGAGGATACTGGTGTTGTTACAAAAGAAATGAATAAAAAGAGTTTAGGGGGTTGGAGAAGAAAAATAAAACAAAACAACATTAGAAAAGACATTACCTCAAAATCGGGTAACTCTTTTTGATTTGAGATAAAGGCTTCCTTGGGAAGAGTTCTGCCCAAAGTGAGGTTTCTAGGAGTAAGGAAGGAATGTTGGGAGAGTATTTGGGCAGAGGTTGGCCGAGCCAAATGGCTTGATGGTGTGAATAAGGTGGGAGAGGTGGGGGCCTTTTATAAGTGGAGAGGAGGGGCACTTTTGGAAAGTAATGAAATGTTACATTATTTCAAAATGCTTTTCGGATTCTAAAGGTCCCACATCTATATAATTCGAGGCTAAGGTGATAAGGTTTCGAAATATCTTCATCCAATAGGCTTTGGACAAGTGTAAGCCTCGGATTTTGCATTATCTTCTCATTTTATTTAAATCGTCAAATAATGATGTCATCGCTGCATCATTATTATGTCATAAATACTTTAATTTATTTAATGTCTAAAAATTATAAAACAAATACTATGATGTAGGAAATCTTTTTAGATTTCCAATGACTATTTATAATCAAAATTAGGACTTGTATAACCCCAATTAAAAATTGTTTTAGTAGAACAATTTATGTTAGTGTCATTTTCACTTTAACATTAAATAAAAAGTAATTTATGTTATTTCCCAACAAAAGTGGATCCATGGGGTCCCCAAGTTAGGCCATGGCTTGTCTTGGTCGGCCATGACTCAACCAATGAGGTTGGGACATGTGTCTAGGTCATTTCATATTATTAATGTATTATTTATACCTTAAACTACACTAATTACCACTAATCGCGATTAAGAACTTAAAAGTTACTATTCACCAAAAATTATTTTGATCTCATTGAACCACATTTTACTTCTTAATGACAACCATGTATGTCGGATTTTTGAAAATCAAATCACAGAAGTTGTAATATTTCATTTAAACGAAAAATCAGTTATTTAACTACCACTTAGTGGTTTCACTATTCATCAAAAATTGATGTTTTTCAGAATAAGGCCAAAATTTCACCCTAAGCTATAATTGATATTCCGAATTCAAAAATGATGTCTATTTTACAAAATTCCAAACATATAAGTTGTATTAATTAATTTCATAATTAATTCCCGCTGTTACAACAAATAGCGTGTTTTTAAGAAACAATTTATATCAAAAGTTTGGCAATTGTTTATGTCCAATTTCAATGTTAAATTAATTCTAATGACCACCATTGGATAAAATGGTAAAACTATTTTCTAATTATACCTTAAAACCACTAAATAGTATAATTTATCTGTATAAATTATTTTGATTAAAAAAGTTGTTTTTATGTATATTTCACTATTCATAAAAAATTAGAAGTTCTCAGAAAAATACCAAAAATTCAACATAGGCTAATTTCGATATTACGAATACAAAAATGAAGTCCATTTTGAAATATAAAATTTCTATAATTTTAAAAAGTGGTTATTACTATTCATAACGGCTATTTTGATTAGTTGCGGTGTGTTAGAACTCGAACTTGCGTACAATGCAAGCTATTGCATTATTGAATGAGAAGCGTATCGTGGAAGCTCGGGGTGTTACAATGGGGACATAGGGAATTTTCATGCAACATCTTGGGTCCCCACTAATTTCAAAACTACACAATACAAGAGAATTAAATATGATTCTCAATGGTGTATTTGGGATGACCCATATTTGTGGAGAATTTGTGGTGACCATGTTATTCATTGGTGTGTCCCTGACCATGAGTTCACAGTTATTTTTAAATTCTTCCACGCATTGTCTTGGGGGGGTCACTTTGGCTCTCCACATAAAGATTGAATGGTCCTTGACTAATGTCATTATTGGAATAAATTTTATAGAGATGTCATTTAGTTTTGTAATTCATGCACTATATGTCAATTCACATGAAATATCTCCAAGAGGAATGAAATGACCCAACATCCCATGTTATTTTGTGAGATCTTGGATACATGGGTCATTGACTTCATGGGGCCTTCTCCAAATTCATTTGGATTTTTGTTTAACTTATCGGCTGTTTACTATGTATCTAAATGGGTGGATGAAAAAGTTATTAGGACCGATGAATCTCGATTTATTGTTGATTTTGTGATGTCCATGATTTTTAATAGGTTTTTTCCCATATTCATCATTGGTGGCCATGGTTCACATTTTTTAAATCACAACATAGATAATTTTCTTCGTAAGTATGGGGTTTTTCATAAAGTCTCTACAACATATCACCCCCAAAATAAGAGACAAGAAGAAATCTAAAATCGGGAAGTTAAGAGAATCTTGGAAAAATGGTACAACCCAACAGGAAAGATTAGAGTTTGTGTTTAGATGATTCACTTTGGGCTTACTGTACAAATTTTAAAACCCCAATGAAATGTCACGATATAGAATTGTGTTGGGAAAGGATTCTCACCTCCCAGTGGAGGTAGAACACCGTGTATATTGGGATGTTAAAAAATTTAATATGAATCTTTTAGATACAGGTGACCATAAGAAGCTAAAAATTCAAGTGTTGGAAGAAATTCAACGTGATGCATATGATAACTACTAGATCTATAAAGAGAAGACAAAGGATATCCATGATATCATGAATAATCAACAAATGTTTCATATTGGTTAGAAGGTTATCATGTATAATTCTAGGCTAAAGCTCCAACCAGGTAATCTTCCATTCCGGTGGCTTAGTCCTTATACCATTATTGATGTTTTCCCTTTTAGTGCTATACAAGTTTTGCATGAGAAGAGTGGACAAAAGATTTCTGTCAATGGGAAGAGGCTCAAAAACTTCCATGCTAATTTTTCTAAAGTATCTCATGGAGGATATCCAACTAATAGATGCCTCATATGACACCACTTAGCAGGATGTACCTTATCCCATCCTTTATTTACTTTTCTATTTATTTTAAATACTGTCATTGTGGACAATGCTACTTTCTGGTGTGGGGGAGGGTGACATGTCATAGTTATGATTAAAAGAAACAAAAAATTTTTTTTCCATTTTTTATTTACTTTTCCTTAATTTTTGTTTTTAGAAAAAATTGATCTTAAAAAGAATATCCAAAATCATTTCCATGCTTGAGATGATTTTATGGAAAATTCCACTATTTTTGGAAAAAAAAAAATTAAATGAATGTTGATATGTAATATTTTTATATAATTTTATTTTCAAATATTTCATAGTGGTTTAATGTATTTTTTAATCACATGCCTCATTATCACTAACCAATATTTTAATCCATTACCCAAGAGAAATTCTAAACCCCTTATTGCATATTCTTCCTTTTAATCACTTTCATGAGAGTCTTCGGTCATGTAGAAAAACTAAAAATTTCCTTCATTATTTTTAAATCCATAAGATTCAAGTATGCTAGATTCTCGATAGAGTCAATCGTTCATTGAAAGTCCCTTTGTACAATTAATCTCTATTATTGGCCACCTTTACATTATATCTTTATTAAGCCTTAGAGACCATGAATGTTCTGTTAGGCAGCCACATTACAAGACAATTTTCCCTACCTACCCATCTCTTGAGTATATTATTGATTATTCTTAGCATATGTGAGTGAGAGTATGTTTCCATGTGAATTATTGGTAGATAATCATTGTTACGGGTTGATATAATGGGTGCCTACACATTCCTTGGGAAATGGGTTCACAAGACACATTACATCATTTTTTACACATGTTTCCCTCTTTATCCCAAAAAAACCACACAAAAAAGAATTAGTTCTGTACATTCAAAAAAAATTGAACAAAAAAATGGAGAAAAGAGCTTGTTTACTCGAAATTGTTCACTTCGTGGTTGTGACCGAAAATATGGAAAGTGGGGAGAGTATGTTGGAGGTGATACACTTTGTGAGGGGTTGAGTGTGTACAATAATTGTTTACACTTGATGAATTTTGACATGTTTTGTACATAAGAGATTGAACCTTCCTCTTCTATATCATATTTTTAAACATTAAATCTTACCAACCCTTGAACCTCAAAGCAACTTATTGGATGTCCTCTTGAGTTGCACAGTAGTTTCTCCAGGTAGAGAAATGAAAACATTGGCAAGAATATGGTAAGATCACATGAACTCTAGGAAAATAGAAAAAATAAAATTTCATATGTTCTTTTAGTTAAGATGGAAAATATTTAGATGAGGTAGGGTGAGGCATGTTGCATGGGTGAACAAATGATTTTTTATCAAATTTCAATGTGAGAAATGAAAAATTATAGGAAAATTGATTTCATAAAAGAGACATGATGAATTTCATTTCAAAATAATCTTGGAAGTTTTGAAACCATTAATTTATGAATGAGTCATGGTGAGGATATTATACATTATTAGGAGTGCAAATGTTTAGGTTTGGGGGTGTGATCGTAACATGATTAACTATTTTATTTCACCCTTATATAAATGTATTAAAATGGTTTTGTATTGAATATTACAACTATAATTATAAATTTCACTCCATTTTGATTTTATTATTTTTCATTTAACAATTTATAAAAGGGAAATGTTACTTGTTTCAAAAATTATATTACAGGTGGAGGTGGTTTGGAGTACATATGATGAAGTCCATGAAAAATGGGCCAATCCCCACATGATCTGAGCACACCAGTGGAATAAAATTATTGATGCCATTATACCATACATTTAAACAGGATGACACTTGTGGGACGGTCTGAAATTTAATTTTCTCCATTTCATCTGAAGGAACCAGAGCCCAATTCATTCATTAAGAGTCCCATACAAACTGATCTGTTCAATAAAGTTGATCTACACTGGGGCTAGACATTGCCTATGTATTTTGGAAATATCTCTTCAAATATTACATATATGGATGAAATATTTTACATGGAGGTAGAAAAGGTGTTGAAACACCACCCTATAGTTTTTTACATTGTTATTTATGGCATTTTGATATTCCAAAAACATGGACCAAGCAGATTAGTGAAATTAGGGTGCCCAAAACCACTTCCCACTTTGCCTATAAATTGGCACCATGGGCAACCCAATTTGGAGTTCGAACCAGAGGAAAGGTGCTACCATTTTGGAGTCTCAAGGGAGTGCTCCAAACAATATTTGATGTTCTAGAGGATATGGGAAATTCTAATTCAACATCTTCTTCTTCCACCACTCCCATGGGTTTCTAATCCCCTTATGATCACTCGGGGAGGAACATGTTGTAAATCACAATTTTAATGTTGTATTATTTGAATGGCCTTTTTAATTCTAGGTTTGTATGTTATTTTTATTCATCATTCCTTTTTATTTAATTTAGTTATATACTATTATGTTATACTCAAACTCAAATGATCATGTTTTAGGGAACCCATTCATGTGATGTTTTACACACCGTTCATCCCTTTTTCTTCCACCATTCAATTGCTGTGTTTGTGTGGTTCATATTGGTCAATTGAACACACATAATCACTATCAAGGACATGTGCATTTATTTCATGGTATCAAAATGAAATCATTGACAAACCTGGAAAACAAATCAAGTTCTTTGTGTGATTCCATGGTGACATTAGGTTATAAAGTTGAACAAAAATCACCCAATCATAAGAGGTGTTTGATGAATCATTGTGTGTTTTCGAGTGAACCCTAGAAGGTATCCTAGTATATATTTAGTAACAATCGGGTTCTAGGTGATGCAATCCAGGTATTAAATGATCATAACACTATCTCATGAATTGATAAAGGATGAGGATCATGAAGGTACCCTGGGTTGATCACAATTAATTAATCAGGTTTACTTATACTTTGTTTTATCGCATTCATTTTAAATGTCATCTTTAATCATCAAAACCAAGTTTTATAAAACCGTCATTTTCATATTTTAATTTCATAATTAGAACCACATTTTTTAATTAATGATCAAAGGCTCCTTCGAGTGATGACATATGGTTGCTGCTATACTACAGAAATTCTAGTTGAAACTAAACAACTAATTTGATCCTCTCGACAACGCGATCAGTCAAGCTGTGAAAACGGATGTCCGGGAGGCCCGTAGGTGCATACAGGAATGGAAAAAGATCTCCAAGCATCGATAAATCCCCAAAGAAGCTCTTACAGCGAGACAGCCGCACCGGCAGTGTATACAGTGGATGGTACTCACTTGCCATGGAAGATCGTGACGTTGGGGTGGCTGGGCTGGAAGCCGGAAGCGGGTCAGCCACTGAGGTGGAGGCAGAACACCATCACGCTTCCCGTTGAATGAGAGCTGCGACGAGCTAGCAGGGATCCTCCACCTACCGGTCCTTTGGGTGACAAGGAGACACCACCTAACACTACCCTTAAATGTAACCGAATGGCTCTATGCATTGTTCGGGAGGTAGACTACACATCCCATGAAGGGCGTGCCAGCAGACCGGGCCGCATCTCCTGGCGGGCCTGGCCATCCGGCGGGCCAGTACGCGGCCCAGCGGGCAAGGCCCACCACAGCCCAGCACTACCATGGTAGGGCATTCTAGTCCATGACTGAGCGGGCTGAGCCTACCAAGGCCTAGCCTAACCAGGTGGGGTCTGTTAGACCATGTTGGATCGGACCCGGACCCCTCTCCGACCCAAAAACGCTTAAAGTACCATAACTTGTGAACCAGACATCTGTTTGACATCCCATCTGTGGCTCCGGGATATGCAGGGAAAGATGGTCCTTTTGCGATACCCCATGAGAGTTTTAGGGAAATTTTGAGTACGACTGGGTTTTATTGACTATGAATCCAACTAGGCCCTCAACACTAAGATGCTATTAACTATCAGAACGAACGTCCGATCAACACGTCGTCTATGGAATAAAAACCCTTATGAAAGGAGTTCATTTTAAGATACTATATGTGAGTTTTGATTGAGTTTGATTTGCTACGCATGATGGATCAGTCATGAATCCATCCATGCACTTTTTAACAAAAGTTCCCATATCTCTCAGACCGGGCATCTGATCGACGCGTTATCTATCATGTTGGGACCCTTATGGTTGGGTGGTACCTTGGGTACTCTTTTTGAGGTACTTCTTACTAGATGAAATTTGACCAATGGATTGAGGAGAAGTGTCTTTTGGAGATCAGGCGTACTTTGTGTAGGAATCCAGTGGCTGTCTGTGAAATGAAGTAGAAGAGAGACCAATACGGGTCAGCATCAGAAACTTCAGAGTGGGATTATCTAGATGTAAAACTAATAATCCCATCCTCTGTACCAGTAACGAATACAGGTTAACACCAGTGATCAATACAGGTCAGTAATGGTGTCCAATACAGGTCAGCACCAGTGACCAATATGGGCCAGCACGAGCGACCGATCTGGGTCACCACCAGCAAACAATACAGGTCATCATATAGTGACCGATATAGGTCAACTTACAGTGACCTAAATGGGTCAACCGTGGAGTTACTACGGATTGTATAATCTGCCTTTATGACCAGTCATCCTTATCCCAGTAACCTTGAAGTTATACCATTAGAGAGAGTTGTCTATTTTTCTTTTGTCATCATGATTTAGATCATGCTTGTGATATTAAATTTGTGGTATTTATTGTGATGTTTTCCTTTTTGGATTACTAAGAGAACATTGGGTGTCTTGGGATCCACTACTAAGTTTTTATACTTACCCTTGAATGGGATCCAGCCTCACGTGTGTGTCTGGCGCATACTACTAATAGTCCGAGGCAGACTTGGGATGTTCGGGACTTGGTAGAACTTGGTGCGATAGGATCAGTCATGATCCACTTCTTTGACATTAGACATATAGCTACTACCCTCCAGGTAGTGCTCCAGGGAAGAAGCAGCAACTATTTACTTTCATTTTAGTTTCTTGGGATTGTATTCCGCCCCACTGTTACCATTTTATAGCTGAACTTGTGGTTTTACTTTACTCATGTTTCTATATATTATTTTTTTGGTCATTTACATTAGTTTCCTTTCTTGGGTGTGTAATGATCACAAAAGAATATCTTCCCTATTTGAGAAAATCCTTCATATTATAGTCACCAACCCTTGTCCTATGGAAGGAGGGCATGGGGAAGTTTCTTCTATGCCATATGGGATAGTTCATGAAAATTTTAATGTTTTATATATGGGGAATTTTCGTCAAAGTGTAAAAAGAAATTTTATTTTAAAATTTTCAATGTGAACACCTATTTCATTCTTATTTTTATTTTTTGGTGATACGTAGTTTCAATGAATTAATGATTTCCATAAAGATAATATTATTCTCCGTTATTTATAAAATATTTTTATCATTTTCTAAAAGATATCATTGATATTTATTATTTCCAAATAAAATCATCTAAATGATCATAAAAATGGGTTTTATCTAAACCCACATCATTTGTTATACATTATTCCTAATCAGGGGTAATATTTTAATAAAACCATATAAATTCATTCTAAAGATTAATTATGAAATCTCATTCTCTTTTAGTGGAATTATCCATCACTTACTTCGTATTTCCTAATCATAAACTATATATCATCCAAACATTTCACCTAATTTATTTTCATTGTGAATACCATATTTTTTATTAATTTAATTTAAAGGTGTTCACCAAGATTATAATCCTAGGTTGATTAAGGAAGTTAATATTTATGTCATATTCCCTTTATCTATACAGTGTAAATAACATATTATTTATTATCATTATTTAATGGTATTTACCTTGGAGGATAAATGATGGCATTGGATACCCATATACATTCCATGGGATGATCATGTTTTTATTATTAATAAATATATTAATGATTTTATTATGTGAATCCATATAATACACATTGTATAACCATGATCTCTTTAAGTTGTTTTGAAGGAATCCTATTTTCATTCTATGGATTAATTATTCTATAAATGTGAAATATTATAATTTCAAATGTTTTATGACACCCATTTTATACCCATGGGATCTTTCCAATGTGACAAGTGATTGATTTCTAGTGTCACTCATAAGTATGTATGATGAAGGTAGGGGTCATATATCACCCTCCAACACATTATTTTAATGTTTATATCTATTAAAATAATAATTTGGAAGTATATATTTATTTTCTGTAAGAATGGGAACTGTTGGTGTGTCTTATTAATTTAATGTTCCCAGTACTTGTCATGAACCCCTCCCTCTAAATATTTCTCAATTTAGGGTAAGAGATAACAACCCTCTGTATCCCACCTCTAGTAGGCCCTAGGTTTCAACTATCACCAGGGTTATATAAATTCCAAAAATGGGAGGAATTATCCCAAATAATAAATATTATGGGGAGATAGGATATCATTGAAAAATATCAATCATAAAATAATTCAAAAAGTAAAAAAACCTTCACAGAATTTATGTATATATAAAATAAATAATGATAAAAGTTTCCAAATGAAAACGATCAATTAAAGCTATGTTAGTGAAATAGAGAAATCTATAAGGGTCCGAGCTAGTAATGTATAGTATGGCCCATGAAGTATTATTGGATATATTGAAATTAGTTTCTATATGTTGGGGAGAATACATTCATACTCATTAGGTTAACAATGTCCCTCGTGCACATGTGAAAAACAAATAGTAATGCACTCAAGAGAAAACAACAGAGCCAATAGAACCTAAATAGTTGAACTATCCAAACCCAACCCCACCGGGTAACTCAAACCAAAAAATTATTCCATGTATAATAACATAACATGAATAATATTGATAAAGGATTCCCCAAACCCCTATCACAAAAATATTAAACACTCACACTCCAATTTCATTAGTCATGGTACTCCCATATCTTCCAAATAATATATAGCACCACACCTGAGCACATTCATGTCGTATCATACCTTAATACACCTAGGACACCACCCCACAACAGAATCTCATCACATCATGCTTGAAAACACCTAGGACATCACATGAAAACCACTTCCATAACATGAGTTTTTGGCTATCATGACCATGAGTGAATTCAACCTCATTCCATCCTTCTACCATGCTTGACCACTACCATAAGCCTCCCTATATAATGGCCATATCAAATACTACCAAAATGAAATTAGTTCACCAACCCATGACATGGTCATATCACATATGACCTGATGACAGATGTGCCTCCTCCCTATAGAATTTTCAAATCACATATTTCATAAAGTCACCTCTACCATCACCCCATAACATGTTCAAATAACATATCATATGAAGATTCCTGAACAAGAACCTCAAATCCTAGTCATATCACATCTTATCTAAAGAAACATAGGCCATCACCTAGTGCATAAAAGTATTTTAGCTATCAATGATTGTGTATATATACTTTCCATGAACAAAGAGTGGTAAAGAGTGGGTATCCATCAAACCAACCATATCACCTGGATGTTGGGAGAACCCCCCTGTGTCAATATACGGGTGTTGGAACATAATCCTCTAGACGAGTGGGGAACATATAGAAATGACATGGAGTGTTAAAGTATATATATATAATCAACCCATAATACTGACCTATGAGTTGGAAAAAATACTAATAAACTCACAACACATCTGATTTCTCTCCATCCACTAAATTCATAACACCATGGAATTTAGAAGCTAAATTTTACATTTCCCACAATACCCATTATCTGGCCCATTAATTTCATTGTTAAGAATTAATGGAATTTACCCACATATCCCAATATTATTTTTTCATTAATAATTTAGATCCCATTAACACAACCATACCAATCCTTTTAAATGATTATTAACCGATTATTTCATCACTACCAATGTTTCTAACCCTATATAACCATTCTCACAATAAGATTATAATACCTATATATCCATCATATCACAACCCCAAAATCATTTCCGATCAAATTTTCACATCACCACCCCAAAAGAACTTCTAAACAAACCACCACCTCACCTCCCCAGAATCATGGCCAAACAAACAATCTCATCACATCATCAAAATCATGGCCAAAAGAAGAACCACCTCACTTCACCAAAAGTCCTTTAAAAAATCAATACATCACCCAAAACTATATGAGGGTACATAAATCACTCTATGAAAATACCTCCACCACATATTACATCATAATAAATTTCTAGAAATTTATCAAGTGTATTTTACCAAATTCCACAAATTTATTTATGGTATTCTTATGTAAGCCATAATTTAGGGGAAACCATTTTATTTTCAGATAAATAGTTATTATTCAATTTGTAATGCCCTGACCCCAGTAATCCATAGTCGGTACATTATTACATAACATTGGCATGATATAAGGAATAATGTCTCGAATGACCAACCCGTTTCATAGACTTGGATGTATTGGATACATAGATAAGGTTTACATTACTGTATGAAATAAAAAACAACAACATTGTGTCTCCATTGAACACATTCATCACCCTTAGACTATCCATGTAGGTCAGTCATAACATACATATTCACATCCTGGAAAAAATAAATCATAGAAAGGGGTTAGCTCAAATGATCAGTAAAGATAAGAATATTGTGGAAACTTTCATAAATAATCATAAACATTTATTGAAATGTATAATACTGAATCATAATCCTTTTAAACTTAAACTTCATCATAATATGGAAAATATAAATCATATAATTCCTTTTACTAATTCACATGGATATTTTACTAGATGAATAATCACATGAAATCTCAATAGAAAATTTCATAATGATGGAATGTATAATGCCAGACTTCATAACCACATAGTCAAGAACTCGTGCCAAGACTACAAATAAGATTTTGTCAATTTATTATTCCAAGACAACAGTTTCTCTAATGAGACCTACCGATGCATCGAGGAGCTATTGCGTGCTCCACAAGTCACTTACTAACTCTAATGCATTCCTCATATGACAAGATTTAAACATATCATAAATATTCATATTAAAACTGCCCTACGAAATGTTAATACTTTATACATAATCCATGAATGGTATAAAAATAACACATCCACTATCAAAAATATCAAAAAATATTCAATACAATATAGAATATCTGTATCATAATAAATCAACTTCCAACAGGATTAAAATCTATCAAATGACATTTACATAGATGAAATGAAAACAATATGATAGAAATACATATTTCTATTTTGAAATCATTTAAAAGACACATAGTTATAAAAGGAAACATTTATTTTGAAAATATTATTATCATCTTGTAAGGGAAGCTTCATAGGTGTTATAATGACAAAAAATAGCCACCCATCTATATAATTTAAAAATAACTTTATTTCATTAATTTTGTCAAAATGTTCGTAATGGACTTGTTTGGAAAATGAGGGAAAGAATTCTTTATTAAAATCTATAAAATGAAAAAAACGTGTATAAATGACTTTAACCCATACTCTAGGAAATAGTAATTTTTTTTGAAATACATTTTTATGAAACATGGATGTGGATGATAAAGAGGTCCTAGTAGATACCCAAATTTAAACAACCTCAGATAATGAAGAGATTATAGAATTGCCCCTTAACTTGTACTTTCCCTTGGTCAAGGGTAAGTTAACCTCTATTATAATAGTTAAATAATTTTTATTAAATAATTCCAAAACCAAATAAATACACGTGATATCTTATATGATGTTCTAACATTGCATTGTTAATAATATTTCACTAGTATCATCATTTTGGGTGTTAACTAATTTGTTTTCCTTAATATGTTTGGTTTTGTAAGTCATGTTTGTTATGGATAATATTATTTGATACATATCCATAATGATATTAAGTTCATAAATATTATTTTTTAATCATAAATTGATATTTATTCTGTAATGGTTATGATGTGGGAATGAATCTCATCACATTCGTGAAGACGGTAATCCGTACGTACGCACGAGCGACAATATCATTCTATTGATGGGGAAATCATTAGTAATTGGATGGTAGATCATATATAAAGAATTTATAACATGTTATATATATTATTTACATCAGTTATACACATTATTATACCAATCCAAATGATGAAGTGTTTGAATAATAAACTACATCACGACGTGATGATGATAAGTCGTACGTACGCACGTATGGTGACTTTGTAATTCATAGGGTGGATCGAATAATGAATATGGTTGTACCATATTAATAATAACATCACAATATGTATAATTTATGAGATTTATTATTTTGGTATGGAAACAACATATAAAGTGGATGTGGATGTAGAAAAGAACTTGAAAGAGGTGGTGAATTAATTACCTCTTTTTCGGGTGATGCCTTTTGATTAGATCAAAAGGGCCCCATAGGATAGAATTATGATCAATATTTTTCATCTAGGATTAATTGGGAGTTGTTGGGAGGATATTTGGTCAGGTCTTGGGTGACCCATATTTTTTTGGAGGTGTGATATTTATATAAGGAGAAGTGCCCTTTTATTATAGAGGCGAGGGTGACTTTAGGAATAGCTTGAAACATTATTTTATAATAATTTTTTTTTCTATTTCTAAGGGCCTCAAAATTATTTATTTAGAGAATAATGTGGCTATGGGTTAAAAACCCTCTCAATCAAAATGTTTTAGAAATATTTATGTCACCATATTTAGATTAACTTTTAGATTTAACTATATGTTAAATAGTTTAACATTTACCACGTCTCCTTGTATTTTTATATTATATTATTAATAAACAGACTATAAACTGCCAAGGGAACCTTGAATGGTTCATTATTTATATATCAAGCCTTATCAACTTCATTTGGATGAACATATGATTTTTATGAATATTATATCAACTCATTATATAGTATTTCATTTAAAAAATAATTTATGTCAATTTTGACACTATTTTATAATTTTTTGGTAAAGGTCTAACAACTTCATTAATTCGAATGAAATTAAATTAATCAACCCTAAAATGTCATATTAACCTATAAAATTCATTTTATTCATAAAAGGTTTCAATTTTTATTTATTTTTAATATTTATAATATCAAATATTTTAGTCTTTCATTAACAATGTAATTACTTCTTCATCATTGTGTCATGAATAAATTTCATTATTTGTTGTATAAAAATTATAAATAAAATACAAATATCTAGGAAATCTTTTTATCTTTCTAATGAATATTGATAGTCTAATTTTTCTTCTATGTAACCCTATATTAAAAAACATTTTGTTATAAAACATTGAATTTAATACTTTAAACAATTCTATAAATAAAATAATAATAAATGTCCTAATCTAATACAAGTGGACCAAAATGATCATATTTTATTCATAAGGTTGAATTTGGTCATAATAAATTTATCCAATAGAATAATGACATGTGTTAAGGTATTAATAATATCATTTTAACCTTTAATTACTCTATTTTCTCTAAACCATGGTAAATAAAAATCAAAAGGTAATATTCAACGAAAATTATTTGCATCTTATTGAACCAGATTTTACTTATTGATATTAACCATGTCTCTCGGAATTTTGAAATTCAATTCACAGAAGTGGTAAAATTATGATTCATGCAAATTTTCTAACGTGTCTATAAGGTGTTTAAAAGACGGTAAAAAGTTCAACAAAATTGTATATATCTAAATATATTATAAAATGACTCAATGAATTACATTGAACTAATATAAGTATTATCTATATATTTTGACTGGAAATAAATTTTTATAAAATAAATAATTATTTAAATTAAAATTCGGTTTAAAATAATAACTCAGTGTTTTTCACTATTCATCAAAAAATGAATGTATTTTGAAAAATCCCAAAAATTCACCGTAAGCAAATTTTGATATTAGAAATCAAAAAATGAATTCCATTTAAAAAATATGATTTATAAGGTTTTAAAAAGTGGTTATTACTATTCATAAGGACATGTTTGATTTGTTGGGGCGTGTTAAAAATCCAAGTTGCGTACAACACAAGCTATTGCGTTATTTAAAGGGAAACGTATTGTTGAAGCTTGGGGTGTTACATTCTCCCATCCTTCTAAATATTTTGTCCTAGAAATTTCTATAATATTACTATGTAAAAAAGATTCTAGTGGTTCTTCAACATAAGTTCCTTGGGTTCCATGTTTCCTTTTCCATCTAATGATTTCTACATTGAACTTTCACCAGACGAGTAGTCAAGTTTCTCAACCCTTGTTCAACTGTATCACGAATTCTAATAGGCTCTTCGCAATAAGAATGGTCAGTTTCCGGTTCTATTTCTTCATAGGTGAGTACATGTGTTGGGTCATGGATTTACTTTCTCAACAATTATACGTGGATAATATCAAGATATTTGGAGAGACATGGCCACATTTCCAAACGACAAGCTACAACTCCAATTAGTTATAGAATTTCAAAAGGTCTGATGTTCCTAGGAATTAATTTACCCTTCTAACCAAATAGTATAACACCCATCCATGAAGATACCTTCATGAAATCCTGATCACCTACTTTGAATTCCAAATCCTTTCTTCGGTTATCTACATAGCTCTTTTTTCTAACTTCGAGCTTCTTTGATGTGGGTTTGGATAAGCATAACCTTTTCTATTGATTCCTCAACATGTTATGGGACTGTGAGTTTTCATTCACCAACATCATCCTAACATGTTGGTGCACAACATATCTTTTCCATATAATGCTTCCTATGATGCCATCTAAATACTATAATGGGAGTTATTTTTATAGGAAAATTCTACTATAGGTAAATATTGATCCAATATACCTTGAATGTCATGTAAGATATATCTTAACATGTTCTCTAAGGTTTGAATAGTATGTTCGGATTGTCCCTCAGTTTGAGGGTGGTAGGTAGGGTTCAGACAAAGATCAATATCCAAGGCCTTAAGAGGAATTTTCTAGAATCTTGATGTAAAATGGGGATCATGATAAAAAACAATCGATAGGGGTACTCCATGAATTATTACAACATAATTAATATATAATATTTCTAGATTTTCAAGTGGTAAATATTCTCTAATAGAAAGAAAATGTTATTACATGGTATGACTACAACAATGACACAGATTGCATCATTCCTTCAAGGAGTCCTTGTTAGCCCCATGAAAAATCTATCATAATATCATGCCATTTACACCCTGGAATGGGAAGAGGATGCATGACTCATCTAGGATGTTTTCTTCTATCCTTCACCTATAGAAAACCCATAATTCATGACCCATAATCTGCAATCTACTTTATCATGTTGTCCTACCAAAAATTTCATTCAAATATCTATACATATTATTTCTACGAGGGTGTATAGAAAAATAGGCGCTATGAACATCATCCAACAATTCCATTTTAGATCAGGTGTGTTAGGAACATGAATTATCTTCGCAAATTTCCAAATCCCATCATCATATATGAAGTAGATCAGTCTCCCATCATTCACAGCTTTAATTTTATTTTCAAACTCCTCATCATCAGTCTGAGAACTTTTTATCCTTTATAGTAATGATGGTTTAGCTACCATTTGAAAAAATATTGATGTTTCACCTTACATGATTATTCCCATATCCATCTTTAATAGATCCATGAATATAGGATCCCTTTAAACTCTCATCATGTTCAAAAATCCATGATCTTTTTTGCACAAAGTAGTTTCCACCTTATTTTCCTTCACCGGGAGGTAGTGAATAGTGCAATAAAAATTCATGAGTAGTTCAAGCCAATGCCTTTGCCTCATGATAAGTACTTTGTGAAAAAAAAAATATACCTCAAACTCTTGTGATCAGTATAAATCTCACATTTTTCACCATAGAGACAGTTTATCCATATTTTCAGAGTAGTGATTACAGTTGATACTCAAGTCATGAGTGGGATAGTTTTGTTCATTAATTTTTAGTTGTCATGATTCATAGGAAATAACTTTATCATTATACATAAGGACACAACCATGTCCTTTATTTGAAGAAAATTGTACATTACAAACCCATCATTCCACGATGGTAGAGTCAACATAGGAGCATTGACTAATCTTCTCTTCAGTTCTTCAAAAAATTATTCACACTCATTTTTCCAAAAAAATTAACTCCTTTATGTGTGAGGTAGGTTAATTGGTTAGCCAGTCAAGATAACTTCTGGATAAAATTCCGATAATAACCTACTAAACCAAGAAAATTGCATACCTCAGTTATACTCATCGGTTATGGCCATTCATTGATTGCCTTGGTCATTGAAGGATCAACAAAGATTCCATCTTGAGAGACAATATGACTAAGAAATTAAATCTCTTGAAACTAAAATTCACACTTCCAGAATTTCCCATATAATTCATTTATTTTACATGTCTTTAGAATAGTGATCAAGTGATTTTCATGGCCTTAGTAGCTTTTGGAGTATACCATGATTTAAAACATAAATACCACTATGACGTCATCTGGATATTCCTTGAAATCTTTATTCATTAGAACCATGAAAATAGAGGGTGCATTAGTCGGTCCAAAAGACATTACTGTAAACAGTTAATGCCCGTACCTAGTACGAAATGGTATCTTCGGAATATCTTTATTCTTCACACTCAACTGATGATATCACGATCGAAGGTCAATCAAGAAAAAATATTGGCATCCATAAATTTGATTGAATAATTCATCAATTTGAGGTATGGGATACTTGTTATTTATTATTATAGCATTGATCTACTTTTAGTCAACGCACAACCTCAATGATCAATATTTCTTTTTAACAAAAATAATATGAACTCCCTATAATGAAACTCTAGGGAGAATAAATCCCTTATTACTCAATTCCTCTAGTTGTTTCTTTAGATCCACTAATTCTAAAGAGGTCATTCTATAATTTGTCTTAGTTATGGGCCTTGAACCAGGAATTAAATCAATGGAATACACATTTTCTTGTTCTAGAGGATGTCGAGGTAAATAATCAGGAAACTCATCAAAATATTCTTGAAAAATAAGTATATCCTCTATTTGATCTATCCCTTCCTCACCTACAGTTATTTCACTCTCTTCCTCCATAATAATTTAATATTGTTTAGCTACTGGGGGTGGATCTAGAAAAGAATCATATGGTGATGATTATTCTCTAAAGATAAGGTACTCCTTATCTCCATAAACCTTGTAACGTTCTTCTTCATACAATAAATTTTCACATCATGGTCCAAAATTCAATCCATACAGAGGATTGTATCAAATTCAATCATGGGTATGATGATGATATCAATAGATAAATAATGTTTATATTCCTTAATGTGGACTAATTCATAAAACATTGTTTCAATGATACTTCCCTTTGGAGTTTTTACTGAAAAATACCTTGTTAAATAAAATTTGAAATATCTAATTTTCATAGAAAATTGGGATGATATGAAATAATGTGATGATCCATAATAAAATAAATGACTGGATAAACATGAGGAAACCATCAAATTACCTGCCACCACATCTTTTAGAGTTTCATCCTCAATAGTAGTGATTCTATAAGCTTGGCCTTTATTCCTTGGCCTTTTCTGAGGTAAGTTTCCTTGGAGCTTAGGACATTCATTTTCATGATGCCCCATTTCTCTACAATGGTAGCATTTAACATTGATAGCCTCTTTATTAATTTTTCAATCACGAGCTTGGTGGACTTTTTCACCAAAAATGTAATAGACTCCCATTCCATTCAGGAAAGTACTAGGTAGTTATTTCCCACAACCTCTTAAGGATAGAAATTCAACATTTCTCTTCTTCCCCTATTTCCATTTCCAGAGTTTTGAGTAGATATCTTATTCCACATATTTTCTTTAAATTCGTATGACATATAGAATTATTTTTTTGTCTTGATAGCACATGATACAATATCATCGTATGATGTGACAGATTTTGAGACTAATCCTTGATGGAGAAATGGTTTTAAACAATCGAAGAATCTATCAATATTTTTCTTTGGGTTACGTTTATAATCTTCTACATGCCTTGATAACTATGTAAAGTTATCCTTATACATTGCGACATTCTCATCCTCCTTTTTCCTCAACCATAGAGATTTTCATTACACATCCACTTGTGGTTCATGAGGAAAGTATTTTTATATGAAAAAATCTATAAGAACCCTCTATTACATATTTTATACTTATTCAACATCCTTTGTGTTTAGAATTAGTGACCACCATAGATCTGAAAATCCCATGAGGTGATAAACTGGCATGATAAATTCTTCCCATTACGCTACTCCCCAAAACATGAAATATTTTATCTATGGAACATATCCATTGCTCAGCTAAAAATTGATTTTTTGTCCCATTTAATGTTGGTGGTTGTTTCCTCATGAATCAGTCTAAAATTTATCCACCGCATTGTGGATCAGGGCGCTCCATATGGGTAAGGTTATTATTTATAACCTGAGTGAGTTATCCCAGTATGGTGAAAAGTTGATCAGCACCAGTTGCATCACCAACTCGACTATAATTATCTTGGGTTGGAAGGAAATACCAACATGGATTACGTGCATTGATGCATTTTCCATTGCTTAAACTAGGAACCATTTATAGACAATATAATACATTAGATTAGTCTATGAATCATAATACATAATTCTAAAATTGTGAAACACTTAACATAAATTGAACATTTTATTGATATAATCCATAATCATAAAAATGTTTTCTATAAGGAGGTATATAATCATAAATCCTACATAATGGTTTGTAAAGAAAATGTTAACTATCCTAAGAATATCCCACGGGAGTGTCGTAACCAAGAGTAAAACAAGGCCCGTTGTATAAAACCAGGATACCCAAGGGTATGCTCGAAACTCCTTGTCGAAGTTTTAAATCATAGGTACATCTGTGACAGATCTTCCTCTACATGCACGTATCTAGATAGGGTTGTTTATCTTGGAAAACCCACTAAATCATTACATTACCACAATTATAGGAACTTCTTCTATACTAATTCTCAATGTCTATATTATGGTAATGTTTTCTAATCAGAGTTTTCCTAAATCTAGCTTCAAAGGTTGGTACTAAACTTCCTATGATACCAAATATAACGCCTCGACCCAGTTACCCATTGTCAGTACATTATTACATATCATTGGCATGATACAAGGAATCATTTCGCGAATGATAGATAAATTTAGTAGCCTTTGATGTACTAGATACACACATAAGTTTTACATTACATTATGAAATGAAAAACAACAACATTGTGTCTCCATTGAACACATTCATCTCCCTTAGATTATCCCTGCAAGTCAGTCATAATATACTTCTTCCCATACTATAAAAATAAAACATATAAAGGGGTGAGCTGCGATGCTCAATAAGGATAACAATATTGTAGAAAATTTTAAAAATAAGTATAAACATTTAAAGAAATGTATAAGATTAAAACATAAGCCTTTTATACTAAAACTTCATCAGAATATGGGAAATATAAATCAAATAATTTCATTTACATATTCACATGGATATTCTAGTAGTCGAGTAATCACATGCAATATCAATATCCAATTTTATAATGATAGAATGTGTAATTCCATAATTAATAACCACATAGTCAAGGATTGGTTCCATGAATACAAATAATATTTTGTTATGGTCTGGTTCTAATATAGTAGTTTGTCTAATGAGACCCACCTATGCATCGAGGAACTATAGTAGGGTCCACCCGTCACTTACTAAGTCCAATGAATTCCTCATATGAAAAGGTTTAAACCTAACATAAACATTCGTATTAAAACTAGCACATGAAATTTAAATACGTTATCCATTAACCATGAGTGGTATAACAATAATAAATCCACATTCAAACATATCACAAAACCTTCAATATAATATGTAAGATTTCAATCATAATAAATCAACTTCAAACAAGTTTAAAACCCATCAAAGGATGTTGACATTGATGAAATGAAAACTATCTAAAAGAAATAACCCTTTCTATTTTTAAATCAAATAAAATTTACATAATTATAAAAGAAAACATTTATTTTGAAAATATTCATATAATCATGAAATGGAAGCATTGATGTTGTTATAATGGAGGATAATTGCCACACCCATCTTATATGTTAAAAACTTTCTTTCTTTAATATTGTCGAAAAGGTCGCAAATTACCTTGTTTGAAAAATGTTGGAAAGATTACATTATACATATTACATAAAAATTAATAGAATTGTATAAATGAATTTAAAATATAGTCTATTAAATAGTAAAAATGTTTTGAAATTCATTTTTTAGAAACACGGATGTGAATGATAAAGAGGTCCCAGTAGATACTCACGTGTAAACATTCTCTGATAATGAAGAGATTGTAGAATTAACCTTTACAATGTAATTATTCTTGGTTGAGGGGAATTTAACCTCTTATATAATAGTTAAATAATTTTTATTAAATTATAAATGAACCACATACATAAATTTGATATCATATATGATATTCTAATATTGCATTGTTAATAATATTTCAGTAGTATCATCATTTTGGGTGTTAACTGATTTATTTTTTGATATGTTTTGTTATGTAAGTCATGTTTGTTATGGATAAGATTTATCTGATTCATATCCATAATGATATTAGGACCATAAGAATTATTTTTTAGTCATAAAATGATATTTATTCTTGAATGGTTATGATGGGGAATGAATCTCATCATGTTCGTAGAGACGGTAATCTGTACGTATGCACGAGAGACAATACCATTATATTGATAGTAAAATCGTATGTAATTGGATGGTAAATCATATATACAGAATCCTTAATATGTTATGTTTAATATTTACATGAGTTATATTCATTATTATACCCATCCAAATAATGAAGTGTTTGAATAATAAACTACACCACAACGTAGAGACGGTAAGTCGTACGTTCACAAGTATGGTGACTTTTTCAGTCATAGGATGGATAGAATAAATAATATGGTTGTACCATATTAATAATAACATCATATTATGTATAAGATATTGGAGTTATTTTTTTATGGAATCAATAATGGAAGAGGAAGAGGAAGAAGAAAAGAACATGAAAGTTGTGGTGAAATAATTACCTCTTCTTCGGGTGCTACCTTTTGATTATATCAAAATGGCTCCATAGGTTGGCATTATGATCAAAGGAATGCCTCTATGATTAAGTGAGGGTAGTTCGGGGGATATTTGATTAGGCTTTGGATGAGCCAAATGGCTTTGGATGTGTGATTTTTAGAGTAGGGGATGTTCTTTTTATAAGACAGGTGAGGGTCACTTTAGGAAAATATTGAAATTTTATTTTATAATAAACAAATTTTCAGTTTCAAAGGTCTCCAAAATGATTTATCTAGAGGATTAGTTGGGTATGGGTCGAAAAACTGTCATCCAATAGGTTTTAGATATCTTTATTTCACCATATTTACCTTATCTTTTAGATTTATCTCTATGCTAAATATTTTAACATGTACCGTGTATCCTTGTATTTTTATTTTATATGGTTCATAAACTTACTATAAACTACCTAGAGAACCCCAAGGGGTTAATTATTGATATATCTAACCTTATAAATGTTCTTTGGAATAACCATATATTTATAAGAATATTATATCAATTAATAATATAGTATTTTTTAAAAACCCATTTTTGTCAATTTTGACACTATTTATATTTGATTTTTTAAAAAAATTTAACAACTTGATTAATTTGAAAAATATACATTTAATCTACCCTAACCTTTAATATAAACCTATAATTTTTTTGGAATTCATCAAAAGTATAAATTTACATTTATTTGGATATTTATAATATCAATTTTTTTAATCTTTCATTAATAAGGTAATATTGTTTTTAAAGGTTCGGCCCGAAGCCTCATTTATTATTAAAGAAAAGAAAAGACTTTTTTAACTAGGTAGAGGGAGACCCATTACATATCACAAAGGCCCAGTGGAAATTTAGACCATTACATGACATGTAGGCCCATTTTTTGGCCCAAATCCCATTCTGTGAATAGTACTGCTACAGTAACCACACTGCTATAGTAATGCACAGTAACTGTCGCTACTACAGTACTCTATTGCCACTACAGTGAACTTCCACGGTTACAGTTCCTGCCATTGCTACAGTGCTCGCCATAGCTATAGTTCGCTGCTGCTACAGTAAGCTACAGTCCCTGCGCCCAATGGGTTTTGAACCCCCTTTTTCATTAATAAGATAAATATTTAATCATCATTGTGTCATAAATAAATTAAATTATTTAATGTCTGAAAATTATAAACAAAATACCATAATGTATTAAAATATTTTTAGTGTTATAATTATTATTTTTAGTGTAATATATCTTAGTTATATCCATATATTAAAAAAACATAGATATGAAACATTGAATTTAAAACTTATAAATATTCTTTAATTAAAATAATAATAAATCTATTAAACTAATAAAAGTTGACCAAAAGGATCATACTTTATTACTAATGTTGTTTTTGGACTAAATACACTTATCCAATAGAATTACTTCACGTGATATGGTAATAATAATATGATTTTTACCTTTAATTACACTATTTACATTTAACTATGGTCAATAAAATTTATATGTTACTATTCTCAAAAAAATATTTTCATCTTATTGAACTATATTTTACTTACTGATATCAACTAGGTCTCTCAAATTTTTAAAAATAAATTCATAGAAGCGGTAAAATTACGTTTTAGGGAAATTGTCTAATGTGCCTAGAAGGTGGGCAAAAGACAGTTAAAAGTTCATTAAAATTGTATATATCTAATTTTTTAGAAAATTACTCCATTGAATTACATTGACTAATATAGGAATTATGTATATATTTTTGATTTAAATATATTTAAATAAAATGAATAATAATTTAAATAAAAAATTTATATTAAATAATAACGCAGTGTTTTCACTATTCATAAAAAATTGAATGTTATCAAAAAAATAAAAAAAATTAACCCTATGATTATTTAGATATTCCGAATCCAAAAATGAAATCCATTTGAAAAAATAAAAATTGTAATGTTTCAAAAAGAGGTTATTACAATTCATAACGGCTAGTTTGTTTGGTCGCGGTGTTTTAAAACTCCATGTTTCGTAAAACATAAGCTATTGCTTTATTTAATGGGAATTGTACCATGGATTCTTGTGGGGTTACACAATTTCCATATATTGGGTGATTTTAAAAACTCACAACAAAAATGGTTTCCATAATAAATGATGAATCAAAGTAATTAAAACCCCCAACAATAATGATTTTAGAGGGTATTTACACATTAAAATCACAATATCAAGATAATGTCCAATTTTTCAAGGAATTTAAATCATTTGTCAACCCAATAAATTTCAATCAAATGATTTATATATCATGATTAGTTTTACACAACCTTATCCATAAATATATAGATGTAAAATCCTCTCGCATGGTGCACAAAATTGAGAAATGAGGGATTAACTACCTAAAAGAATGAAGCTTTAAAAACATCTCTACACCAAAAATAGAGGTAAACACATAGGAAGAAACAACCTATATGGATCTTGAAATAATTATAGAAACTGTGCTCCATGACTCTTGGGGAAAGGGCTATGAAATCCCATATCTCTTGATAAAAAAATACTAAATGAATTAAGGAAGTATTTTTTATTTATATTGAATAGATCTGAACCTTGTGAGGTTTTATATGGTTTCAATTTACTATTAAATGTGGATATCATCAACTCCACATGGAATATACATTTAAAATGATCTATAAATTAATGGATTGTAATATATAACTATTGTCTATTAAAAAAACGTTTAAATTCCCATAACTAACACAATCATAAATCCTACATCACCATTTTCACAGAAAAGTTGAAAAAAATAAACATGTCAATTTTCAGATAGAAAAATGTCCAACATAACAAAAATTTCCAAGTAACAATTTTAATGTAGTAAAAATACCAACATTGAAAAAATAGCCACATAAAAGTTATCATGTAGTAGACACATCCATGTGGCTTATTCATTTACATAGACGATTCACATTTTCAATCCATCCACATAGCTGATTCTCCCACATAGTTAAATCATGAAGTCGATATTTCTATATAGCCAATTAATTTAAATGATCTTGTGACAAAGTTATTTATTCAACATTGAAAATCCATGAAGATAACTAGATCAGATAACTGATCCATCCAAATTATTGAATTACATAGTAGACCTATTCTTGTTGCTGATTCTACTAGCCATGAGAAGAAACACGTTACAACATGAACCACAAAGTGACCTTGCCAACTGAACACATGACCAAGATACCTATCACAAAAACAAAGCAAGTGACCATTCAAACCAACCACATGATAATACTATACAAGAAAACAAGTTACATCATGGTGGAAAAATGTTACAGAAATAGGGGAAAAATATTGAGAGGAAAACACTCATACTGGACTATTAACTCATGTCAGCCTCAAAAAAGATAATGTAAATGTGTTTATAAATATATGAATAAACATAAAATACCTATAGAAATTTATTCCTATAGAATCTATAAAACATTGAATGGAAGTTAATGAAAATTTATGAATAACCATCCCATGAGTTACCTCTCATTATTCTTCCTATATTTGCAACACTAAAACCATTTGGGAAATATAGTTAAAATCCACACAATACCACTATGGAATAGATGTGAAATGATAAATAATAATTTTAAAACTATATCCTGGGGGAGAAACCTCTTGAATAAGAGTATGTCCATTAATAAATATTTAAATCAATGGAGGAAATCGATCACATATACGAATATGGTAAAAAATAAATCTTCCCAACAAAAAAAGATTTAAAAAACATAGAATTTTGGGCAAATGTTCATGAAAATTATTCCCCGATAAGGTCATTAAATCACATCAAAGGCCACACTAATTGATAATATAAAAATAATCAAAAATAAATTAATCATGGGAAACATTAATTTTAAATTAATTCTTCCATTATAGTTTAAATCCTCAACAATATGATCAAGACCAAATCACAATATATTTAACACATTCATTCCATTCCAAATCATCCTTAATTAGAGGAATATTTTTTAAATTATCCTATTTTATGCGTATTAATTGTAAATGTTATATGGAATAAAATTGTGACTAGGCGTTGAAACAATGTGTGACTCAGTTTCCCGACATGACCATATTAAATGTTTGAAAAATATTAACATATTTAATTGAACCTATGCACCTTTTTACTAAAAAGGTTGAATAACATCTAAACAGGGCCCATATCAGATATCCAAGGGCATCACTACATTCTTCATTGTGACTATACCTTAGGTACAACCTAATCGGTCAGTGCGATTCGACTATGTAATGTTTTCACGGGCTCATTAAATAAATAAAATTAATTGATGAAATATTTATTTTATTTATATTTCATCAACACAGAGATGGAGGGATGGGTTTTATTTTAAATATTCCTATAGAAATAAATATAGGGTTAGTCTCATAAACCTGAAATCCTATTGAGGTCCTTCTGAAAAACCCCGATGGGGAATCCTCTTAATAAGAAATGACAAGACTATTGATTATAGATCGACAAATGTTGTTCTTTATGGATCTCACTAATGACAATGACATGGTTTCTGATATTCATTAGTGAGAAATCCAAAATATATATAGGATTTTTTATTTTAATTCTTATTTTCTTGATCTTGATATCTCAGATGAATGTGGACTAATCCAAGAAGATATTTTCCTACATATAAATCATGCTTGAGGGAGGGGATTCCATTTGCAGGGTTTATCAGGATTCTGATTTTGAAGATTAATTTTCAATTATTTTTTAATTATTATAGGAATGGATCAAGGCTAGAATGGATAATGGTTGGGGTTTCCTTCTTAGGGTTTGTTCCTTGTTATTTTATCCAACAATATCTTGTGTGCATTCTTTATTCTTCCACAAACTATTAACGATAGATAATTGTGCCTTTATTTATGGAGAAATAATCCAAAATTTTAGATCTGATATCAGGATGAATTGATGGAGGTGTAAAAGTTATAGCCACTGAAAAATCAAAGAGATTTGGGAGAAATTGTTCTTTAGGTGGTTTTCACTGAATTTTATGGAATCAGTTTTCCTCCCCCAATTGAATTCCTTAAACACATTTATTTAGTGTTAGTGTTGTAAAATGACCGGCGATTTAGATTTTCAAGGAGAACAGTCCACCGGAACCACATTCTAGAGAGCAGCTAAGGTGCACAGTGGAAGAACACGTCCATCAGGAAATTCTAGAACACACGCCATGTAGTCCCACCAACACTACATGTGTTCCCCACAGGACCACTCATCATGTAATCTGTAGATTGCAAAAAAACTGTGTGGAGTACACTGGTTTCCTTTTTTTTACTCCACCATAGGACATGACTTATATTGGATTAATGGGATACCCAATGTACAGGTACGCGTGCAAGGTTACACAGGATGGCGATGTGTAATGGCACATGACCATGGTACATGGGTAGACCCTGGATGGAAGTACACGTCATGTGACCCCATCTATATGTAGTGTACCCATATTCTACATGAATATTATTAATGACACAGTCTGTTGCACGTGGGCAGTACCTATGGTCATGGTACATTGTGTGTGACCCTACTACACACCATGTACCACATTCTACCTTGTTTGATTTTCATGTCCCCTCGTGTCTTGGAAAATATTCATTATGGTATCTTCCAATTTTTGTTTCCATGAAGGTAGGAAAAAAAATTTCTGACTCATAGGACTGTGGTCCCTTCAGCAGGACTTCAAGGAATGAGTTTTTGGAATCCCTTGAGAGGCCTAGATCAGAATCCTTAATTCATTATTCATTCCCTAGGTTGAGTTCTAGATATCGATGTAACCGACACAACACGAACATGGATCCTATATTTAATGGGTTACTAAAGATTGATTTTTTGGTATGATCACATGGAAATAGTGGTGATACTCATCTATTTTGTTCTATCATATATTTCTTCATATATATTAGTTTCTCTCTCTCCTAGAGAGAACAGACGAGCGGTACCTCTTGGACAAACATCATCACTACCATCAGACTCAGGAGTCTGTTCTTCCGGATGTCTGCTTCACGGAATCTTCAAGCGGAATTCCTTGTGTTTGTCTGTAGTGGTTGGGAAATACCTCCAGACCATGTGTCCTGGTTGAGTATATCGAGATATTCTTGCTTTATGTTTCGTAGAGATATACTAGTGTAGAGCTAATTGTATCTTTACTTTGTTTTATTGCTTTTTGGTTTTCAGATTTCCTATTGTGTATAGTTATACTAACCCTTATACATGCTTTTCCCCTATATTTCATGTCTTGGGTAGATGATTAGGCCTTTTGATTTAATCCTAGGTAGACTAGCAACATATAGTGCTTTATATGACCAGACATATAGAGGTTTGTTCCTGCGACTATAAACAGCAGTCCCAGTGAATTTTTCATAAAGATTGGACTTGGGGTTAATGAAAATCTTCTAGTGTCCTTGAATTTTGGACATGTTTACTTATATTAGTTTATTTCATACTATAGTTGTGGGATACAGTGGTATTAATTCATTTTTTTTACTTAGTGGTTTATATATTTTAGTATTTTGTGGGCTTGGAGTTGTGTGCATGATGATAGGTACATTGAAAATGCATCCCATTACAGTGTCATGGCTACCCAATGAAAGCCTAAAATCCTTGGACTGTTGATTGCAGGTTTGTGGATCATGGTATGGGCCCCACTAGGACAGGTTGTGATAGCATGGTATTATAGATAGTTGGTTCTACCATATGACCGAGAGTCTCTGACATTGGTTCTCAGAAATAGTGTAATGTGTTTTGAGTTTGGACTTTAGGAATGGGACTCCATAGTTTTTTGGTGGCTGATATATCCATACAATAAGACTCAGATAACATTCTTTTTGACTCAGTACATGAAATAACTGGTTGTGAAAATAAGCTACATGGATCATATATGAATGTTTTGTGGTTTCCATGTCATTTTTGAGTCTTCTCTCCAGATATACTCATTGAACATGGTGTATCTTGTCTACTTTCAGGATGCCTTTGTGACACATACATGACAGGATTTAGTAGGTCGATCCCAAAGATGACCCCCCTCCGTGAAGAGGCTTTGACACAAGAACTGGTTCCCAAAATGTCACCTCTATGTGGTTCACAAGCCATATTCCCACCTATTGAGCATCACATGGTATTCGTAGTACCAACAAATGTGGAGTTTATGATGAGTGTGCTTCATGAGTTTTAGAGACAGCGACCCCTCTGGTTTTGAGGAGATCCAGAACCTCAAGCTGATGAGTACTCGCTTGAGGTGGTGACTAGAGTATTCTGTAGAGTCAAGACACTAGAAGATTAGATGGTGGTCTTGGAGGATTCCCATATACATGGTTCCACATAGAGATTGAAGAATATATCAATCTAGACTCATGATGAGGTGAATATTTAATGGATAGTGTATGAGTTCCTCTTTAAAGAGGATTTCACACTTGTTATGTTGAGAGCAGTGTGTATACAGGTGCTTTGTCAGCTCGAACGATGTATCCTAACAATGTGTGATTATTTATTGATTTTTACTGACCATTATAGGTATTCGATGGATATGGGTAGAGATCAATACATTGGGGCTCAGTCCTTCGATAAATTTATGCATAAACACATCTTATCCATCATTATTTGTCAATGATTTAAGACATATGTTGGGGTTCATGAGCGAGATATGGTTGTTGAATGATTCTTATATGAGAAGATACAACCCATGATTGTCAGTAGTGAATGAGCATGAGATGAGTCCTCAAAAGTATGGAGACGACATTAGTCCTCAGAACCTGGTCTTGTGAGATATTTGTAGAGGAGATCCCCCGATGGAGGATCTATATTTCAAGGGTCACGAGGTGGGTCCAATCAGCAGAGGGAGAGGTAGTTATATTCATGTGGCAGCATGGGATATCTCCCTCGTGATTTTCCAAACCATCAATATACAGATAGGGAGACTATGGATGGGCCACTGAGGGAGATATAGTGATATGAGTAGGAAAACTCATTTGGAGGAAGATGTGTTATTGGAGATAGAAGATCATTAGTAGGTGGGTGATGTTTCTTCATTCTATATTCACCACCCCCATGTGGTCTATGAATGGCTCATTGAGCTGGAGGATAGGGGGGGTGACAAAAACATGATGTCAAGGCATATTATCATGGGGCTCTATGAATTATTTGAGGTATGATTTTTTTCATTTATACATTATTTTAAATAATGATAGACATATTTTCTAGTAATTCCTTTCATTCCACATGTCTTGTTTGAGACCTAGAGAATCCGTTTGAATCATTCACTTGACCCTTACACTTGGAGAAAACAATTACAGGGGACTCGATGAACCCACATCTATGTTGACAGTGTGACCATACCATTAATGGAATGAATCTTAGTTGAAACCTATTGGATTTAGGGTCGAGGACTTTCGATTTCATTCATGAGATTGATTTTTTTATATAGTCCATGACCTGATTAATTGTTTAGGTGAATGGTATGGTGTGTCTGCAACATTGAAAATGAGTTTTTACTTTTTCATTGAAATGGAAACCCATATACCAATGGATGGACTCATGCATAAGAGAATGTATATTATTACTCTTCTTTTTAATTGTCTTACCCTAGGCGTAGCGGTTGTTATGAGCTTCCAGTTTCCAGGTGTGGTAGCAGAGTATGAGGATGTCTTTCTTGAAGATGATCCTGGATTACCTCCCTGCTTATTGATATACATAATTCTATATTCATACCCCCAAATGAAACAAATATCATCACCAACATATCCTGTGTCTCCTGTTGATAATCACGAGTGGAGAGTGCAGTTGGAGGACTTATAGAGGAATGAATTCGTGAGAACCTATGCCTCAACTTGATCGGCCCCAATTTTATTTGAAAAAACGGATAATGGATATTGATGTTGTGTGGGGAATATTTGACATTGAACCAGGTTACAATGAATAATAAGTATCCACTACATAGAATCAATGACCACTTTGATTAGTTGAAAGGGAAACAATGGTTCTTAATTGATGATATCAGATCAAGTTATCACCAACTACTTTTATGGGATAAGGATATACCAAAGAATGATTTAAAATTCCATTATGGTAACTATGATTATATAAGGATTCCCATTGGCATGATGAACACCCCAACAGTGTTAATGTGACTCATGAATCATTTATTTCACCATACATGGGCGGTTTCATGGTAGTCTTTACAGAAGATAAACTTGTGTACTCAACATTTGTGGAGGACCATGCGAGACACTTATGGATGGTTCTGGATGTAATCCAAGATTTCCAACAATATTGGAATCTCTCTATGTTATATTTATGGAATCAAGTTGTTGACTGTCTAGGACATGTTATCTCAATAGATGGAGTAGCAGTGGACCTTGTCAAGGTTGAGGAAGTGCTAGAATGGGAGCCACCTATGAAGGTTATAGATGTGTAGAGATTCCTCAGGCCAGTAGGATAATATCAGAGATTCATATCAGATTTCTCTAGGATATCAACACCTATTCCATCATTGAATCATAAGGGACCTCATTTCATGTGGATAGAGAAGTACGAATGGCCCGAAGGCCTTATTTTTTTTATTTTATTATGGATAATCCCCCTTTTAAGGGTTTAAAGGGAACCCATACATGACCCGTATGCCCAAGGCACAAGGCCCGACAAACCTAAAATATATGACCCGAAGGCCCAGAGGCATACCATGCCCAATACATTACACGTAGGCCCAACCCACATGAACTTCCCATCCCTATCATTCAGAGACATTGAACACCTAGCTCCCCACCTTGCATTGCTAATCGGCTAGAATTGCTCGGTACAAAGCTGCACGATGCCTATTCCCGATGGTGGCATCCATACCCTCTCATTCTTCCAATCTGGTTAGCTCTGCATCTAGTGGCTGCTACTCTTGTTGCTTTGACCCTCTTCTGGAGCATGTAATGTGTGAACTAGACTACTCCATATTCTACATGACCCAAAGGCCCAGTAGCACAAAGGCCTTTGATGACCCAAAGGCCCTAGAGACCCGTATGCCCAAACCGGTGGCCCGAAGGCCCAAATCAGGTGAATAGTTCCGGATGATATAGTACAGAATAGTAACTGCTACAGTGACTACTACAGTGCTGCTACAGTATCCTAGAAATTTACCTCTACTCGGTTTTGAACCCAGGTCTCTTGGATGCCAAGAAGGAGCCCTTACCACTCGGGTATGGGCTCGTTGGCAGGTGGATAGAGAATTACATGAAGGATTTCAGAAGATGAGGTAGTGTTTGACAAGTGGTCAGATCTTGATATTCTTAAAGGAAGATTTCATGTATTTAGTGTTCTATGATTCATCAGTAATCTTGATAAGATTTTTCCTGATGAAGAGGTGATTAGAGATTCCATATGTTACATTCTAATTGATTCCAAATTTGAGGAACTATACAATCCATGATCTTCAGTTAGTTGTGGTAGTCTTCATGTTGAAGGCGGAAATACACAACCTGATGGGAGATTAGTTTATCATCTACTTTGATAACATGATTATCAAGTATAAATTCTCTCATATGGATCTAATATTGAGGAAAATGTGATGGAAGCTGTTTCACCAAAAATATTACATTGATATTTTCTATAATTTTGGGAAGGGGAACGTGGTGCCTGATGGTCTCAGAAGGAGATCTAATTCTAATTGGTTGAAAAAGGCACCATAGTAGTTTTTTAAGTTGTAGTTATACTTTTTTGATGGAAAATTTAGCATCTTACCTCTAGTCAATGGATGTTACCCATCCAATATTATAGTGATTTTTGGAGGCATGACTTTGGGATACCCACTATGAGACTTTAAATGGTCCTATATTCTGAGGGTATTCTTTTGTTGTATATTCAAAAGGTGGGGAGCTCATCCTTATTTTCAGAGGATGTACAATAGTAAAAGTGGTGTTGTAGGAGGAGGTTCTATGGGAGATTCATATGTACCCTTTGGAATCTCATCCAGGTGTTGTGAAGAATTACCAAGACCTCCGACATCAATTTTGGTGTCCAAGAATAAATTATAAAGTTGAAATGTTCGATTATTGATTCCATATTTTTCATCTAGCGAAGGGTGAGCACTAGGATCAAACTGGTTAAGGTCAACCCATTAATATGACAAAATGGAAGTGTGATAGAATATCGATGGTCTTCAAGATGGGTTTTTAATTTAATTATTCGGGAAAAAATTCCATGTGGTTGATTATCGACTGACTAACCAAGTTGAATCACTTCCTATCAATCTGAGTGAAGAGCTCAGTAGAGAGCATGGGATGCCTCTATGTTCGTGAGATTGTCCTAGACCAGGGAGTTACACAGACAATACTTTCATATCATAATGTTTGTTTTACATACCCATTGAGAAAGTGATTGTTGGAGGTTTTGGGACCTATTTATTCTTTATAAACATTTCATCCATTGAAGGATGACCAGAAGGAGGGGACCATTTAGGTTCTAGAGGACATGTTGTGGGCTTGCTTGTTAGACATTGGTTATAGATGGGAGGATCAACTAATGTTGCAAGAGATCATGTACCACAATAGATACCATTCACCCATTGGTATGGAACAACTAAAGGCTTTGTAGGGGTGACCCTACAGGTCACCACTTTGTTGGACTGACCAAGGAGAGTCAGCACATATGGTCTCAGAGTTTGTTCAAGAAATTATAGAGAATTTAAGATCATTTGGGTGTAGATAAATACTGCATATAGCCATCATAATTCTTATATTGACTATTAAGGAAGTGATATTTTATCAAGGTAGGAGACCACATGTTCTTCCAGATTTCACATTGACGGGGGTTATATAGATTTGGATAGGATAGGAAGCTAACTATGGGGTTTATCAACTCTTTTTTTGATATTTCATAGAGTTGGAGAGTTGGAATACCACTTGTCTATACCCCACAATTGGATAGTGTACACGAATTATTCCACATGTTGTAGATGAGGAGGTACATGCACGACCCATCGTACATTATCGACTATAGCTAGCTGGACTTTGTAGAAGTACCTACTTTTCTGATTTCCTAGTAGAGATTTAGGATTAGCAGGTCTATTGTGGAATATCGATTCCTTTAGTTTATGTCTGATGGAAACACATGAGTCTCCAGGTAAGAATGTGGGAGTGGGAGGATGAGATTAATTTTCATTGCCCACATATTTTTGTGTATACCTTGTTATGGAATTTTTGGGTCATAAATCCCCAATTTTGGGAAATGTAATGTATCATATTTTATATGTAGTATTTTGAAATATTATGTGGATTAAATTTGATACTAGGAACTGAGATGGTGTTCAATTGGATATCCATGTGTTCCTAGATTTAATTTATGAAATATATAAAAATATAAAATATCATGTAGGTTCAATATTCCAAAAAAGTGGAATAAATTCTAAACGGGTCCCCATATCCGACACATGAGGGTATCATTGCATTCATATCATCAACCTTACCTTATGAACTACCTAACATCAATTGACATGGTTCGAATATGGAATATTTTCATGGGCATAGTAAATGAATAAAATAAATTTATGAAATATTTATTTTATTTTTGTTTCATCGACACAACAACACAGCGATGGTATGTATCTTAAATAATCCTTTGGTTGAGTTACATGGTTAGGCTTATAAAACTGGAATCCTATAGAGGCCCTAGAGGAAAAAACCTGGATAATTCCCTCTATAAGAGATAACCAAACCATGGATCAAATATCGATGAATTTAATTATTAATGGATCTCACCACTGGTGATGATGTGGAAACAGATATTTGTTTGCGAGTGATCCATAATCCTAGTAGGATGTATTATTTCGATTCATCATTCCCATTCTTGATTTCCTTGATGAACATGGACTAATCGATGAACATATTATCCCATGAATCAATAAGGATTGTGGTATTGGATTTCAGCTACTTGGTTTACGAGGATTCTGATTATGGAGAGTTGTTTTCAATTTTATAATCATTTTTATGGGTACAGATCGAGGCCAGAGAAAACAATAGATGAGGTTCATTACTTGAGGGTTTTTTCCTTATGCTTTTCTACACTAATTTCTGGAGCGCGTTCTATGATTCTTACCCAATATTTGAACGATCGATCACTTCAAATTAATTTCATTGTTAAATGATCTGATATTTGAGATCCATCATCAGGACGACTTGATGGAGGTGCGACAATGCTAATGGTAGGCAAATAGAAGTGATTTATGAGAAATAATTCATCAGGAGGTTTACATTGGATATGATTAAATTGGTTTTCTGAGATGCTTCATGGCCTAAAATAGATTGATTTAGTGTTATGGTGGAGAAGTAACCATTGATCACGAGATTTGAGGATAACAGACCACTAGAATGAGGTGAAAATGATTGGTCGAGGAACTTGGATAAAGAACAAACCATTATTGAAATTCTAGAACACATGGTGTGTCATCTCATCTAAATGGAATGTGTTACACTCTAGACTAAAAATAATATACTCTGGAGATACACTGACTCTCGATGGAGACACAGGTTTCATACACGGAGTGTACTCCACCACATGACATTGCATGAACCAGATTCATGACATACCTCGTGTGATGGTACATGGCAAAGGTCACACAGGTTGAAGTTGTGTCCTAGCCCATGACGATAGTACATGGTTGGACCTCGGATGGATGTTCACATCATTTGACTCATTCTACACCCCATTTACCCATCTTATACATGAAATTTTCTAAAGATATGTGTCATTTCGCGTAGGCAGTACATGTGGTCAAGCGACACGACATGTGACCCAACTGCACACCGTGTACCACTTTTTACATGGACTGATTCTCATGTCCACCATATATCAGACATGTTTCATTAGGGTTGGTTCCTTATATTATATCTCTAAATGTTGTTACTAATAATTTATTACTCATAGGACTATGATCCCTTTAGTAGGACTTCCTGAATTTAGTTGTTGTAATACCCTAAGAGGCCCGAATCAGGATCCTCTATTCATTCTTCATTCCCTATATGGAGTTCTCAGTGTCAATATTTCCAACGCTACGACTGTGTTGATCCTTAACATGGTAGGTTAATCTAGATTGAGTTTTCGGTATTATCGAATAGACCTATCTATGATCTCCATCTATTTTGTTGTATCTTATCTCCTTTTAGATAAATCAGCATATCTTTCTCATTGGAAGGGCCGATGAGTAGTACCTCCCTGATGGACTTCATCAGTTTTATCGGAATCTAAGTTATATTCACCCGGAAGCGTGATTCATGGAATCTTCAATCAGAATTCATAGTGTTGCTATGTAGTGGTTGTGACTTACCTCTAGACTGCTTTCCATGGATGAGTATATCTTGATATTCTAACTATATGTTATGCAGAAATATTTTTTTTAATATGTCTGTGTCATTACATTTCTATACAAATTTTTGGTTTTATGGAGTCCTACCATGTATTGTTATACTCACCCCTGCACGAGTTTTTCCCACAGATGTTTTGTTTTGTGCAGATGATTGACCCTTTTGAGGGAGTCCTATGTGGATAAGGACCAGACTGTTAATAGCGAGACTAGAGAGACTGAGGTGTGTCCTTTCGGCTATTGATAGTAGCCCCAGTGCCTTTTACGTACTTGGAAGACTTTTAGTTATAGAACCTTTTTAGCGGGATTGTATTCTAGACCAATTTACATTACATTACATTTTTTCATAATCTGTTTTTGGGATATAGTGGTATGCATTAATTTCTTACATAGTGGTTTTTATATTTCAAAATTTTGACTGTGTAGAGATGTGTGTGTGCATACATGTACATAAGTAATTCCCCCCATGTAATTGATATTCCCACTTGTTGCTAGTAACAAACCCTTATCCTATTGGAGGTGGGATTGGGGAGTCATTACATGGTCACCACTTAGACTAGTCATGATATATTTTCTCTATATCAAAACACATCATTAGTTCACATTACATTTGAGGTCATTATTTTTTTCCACTGAATATTATCAATTCTGATGAAATGAAAAGTTTTATTTCAAAATTATATGCCTTTTATTTCAATAAAATCATTAATTTTTTTAAAAATTGCACATCTCGCATTTTAAATCATCCAAACAGAAATTA
This sequence comes from Viscum album, assembly GCA_963277665.1. NCBI lineage: Eukaryota > Viridiplantae > Streptophyta > Magnoliopsida > Santalales > Viscaceae > Viscum > Viscum album. The sequence continues at coordinate 244,409,369 of OY728121.1, forward strand.
TAAAACATTTGATGCCCTTTTTATTTTATCAAAATTCAAGTACAAATAACAATTTCAACTCAATAACATTCCATGAAAATAAAATAATTAACATAAATTCAATAAAAATGTTTCTCATCACACACACGATGACATTTCAAAATAATTTCATGTTTATCAAATTCAACATATGACATGTAACGTAAAGAAAACTAGATGTTGGAAAAATAAATTTTATGAAGATTTAATTTTATTACAACATTTCAATAAAAATGTTATATACTTGGAGAATATCAAAGAAAAACATTTACATAATATTTCCCATCAAATAGAAACAATCATATCAACAAAGATAGAGTTTCTAAAATCAATCAAATCAAAGGACCCATCCACCATACCGTGAAACTGTTTTCTTTGGGAATCAATAACTCACCTTCATAGTTTTAAAACATGTTTTAATATAATGTTTATTCTAGAGGGAGAGGGTTTCCCACTCTTAGTGTGTTTGAAGCCACAAAACATTCCACAATCATAATATTATTCATAATAATCCCAAGAAAGATGATAAAATTAAAACCACTTTAGCACTTTGTTATTTATAATTTAAGAGTGTGAGGTTGGACCATCTCCATCATTTTCAATATTTTCCCAAAAAGTAATTTTCATTTATTGTTTAGATTTTGTTATGGTCCTTTTTATGGGAGGTGGGATATTTCATAAATACAATATCACCACTACAGAATATAATCCATATCACCACTACAGAATATAATCCATATCACAAAAAGAATGACACATGTCATCCACCACACATCACCACCATCACACAGTACTACCACAAGACCAAACCCACCAACCAATGAAAACATCCACCATACATTTCACTCATCCACATCAGTTCACCACATTACCATCAATAGGAAAACACACATTTCCCAAAACCACTTACTCTTTCTCATCCTCTATATTCCCACAACCAACAATCAAAACAATTTTCACACATAAAATCCCTAAGAAAATAGATCCCAAAATTACATATCCCATGTAATGATATTCTCCGGTTTAGGTTGAAATTACCCATCCTCTTATTTTTAATCATGTTAATGTAAAACACATATCGATTTGGGATTGGAGATATATCTTTTTCTTATATCATGTATATGTAATCAATCATCATAAAAAAATATAATTAAAAAAAATATAAAAAAAATAACACATTCTTGCTTCCACAATTATTCATGTTTTTACATTACTTCAAAATGTTATATAGAATATGAATTCATTCAAAATTTTAAAATTTTCTTGTTAAAATAGTTCATTAACAAAATATATGTTATTAAAAATTTAAAGCATTCTAAACATAAAAATTTTATCATATCAAGGGTCTTATAATCCCCAATAATCAAAATTCAAAAAATGATTCTAAAAATACTTATTCTCAACATGGAATATCATATCACCGAAAAAATAATTAAAATATATCAAAAAAATAAATATTTCCTTGTAATTTTTGATGAAACTATATGAAAATCATTTAAATGTCCCTAACAAGATGTAAAGTTCAAATTCATAATGTATACAGGTTATGTCCCACAACATTTATATTAAATTTAAACAATCAAATTGAACATCATCTTATTGTTGAGAAAATACCCTTCCATATTCATTTGTGAATTTGTACATAATAGTTTCTTATTCTCAATTCAATTATTGTAACGACCCAAATTTCATTATTGTAAATACCTCTTGATCTAATTAAATGTCTCTTTATGTAATAATTTTATATAAAATGTTAACTTATTTGGTTTTATGTTAAGAATTGTGACCGTTACTTTTATAGCTGTTGAACCGTGATCACATGATTAGTATAAATATAAGGCTTTAACAACCCCAATTTACTCAAAAAAAGGAAGCGATGGACTCATACAATAGAATTTCTCCATACGAAGACCATTTGTCGGAGCTCAGAAAATAGGTGGTGTCTTTGGGATTCACTCATGACCAAGCCCAAGTTGAGCTTCATCATGTCAAGCTCGAACATGACCGTCTACGGGAAAAGTGGATGTTGATAGAGATTACCCATCGAGCGATGTTATCCAAGCCTCCACAAGAGTCTGTCACCATCGCACACCATACCCTTAGGTCTTATGTGGCTATTTTAAGGGGTTATGTAACAAATCTCTAGTACTAGGTTCATGTACATTATTTTTGTATATAATAACGAATATATGTTCTTGTCATCATTGATACATTGTAAATAGTTTTTTAAGTACAAATAGTGTTTTTAATTAATATTTAATTAAGAATTCTATATTATTAAAATAAAGGATTTTTGAATGAAATAATATTTTCATAAAATAATATTATTATTTTTAAATTAATTTTTATTAAATATAAATGATCTTATAATATTATGAATTCAATCGTAATTTTTATTAAGGTTTGAAAGCCATTTTTGTCAAAACCCGTGAATTTTCGATAACTGTCGGTATTTATTTTAAAAGTGAAAATTAACATATTTAGAAAACTATTTAGATAAAATAAATTTTGTTTCTGGAATCAGGAGATTGAAATTATCTAATGTTTATTTTTTCATAATTTTTTTAGACAATCTATTTTTTGGGTAAAAATTAAATAATGTTTACATATATAATGTGTTTTATGACATCATAATGACCCAATAGTGATATAATAAAATACTATAAGATTTATGTTTAGTGAATATATTTTTTACCATTAAAATAATGTGATTTTGGGTTTGTTTGACTTATTATACAAAGCATTAATGGACCCCTCAAGGCTTATTAAACATCTTGTCTTTTTAAATTATTTTCCATGGGAGTATGAATCATCTCCACATAAGCAAACCCATTATTTTAAGAAGTTCTGACTTTGGATTCATAAAATATTTTTTTCCTCTACACTTTTCCAAAAACCATGGGCAAAAACCATGAAAAGATTTGTGTTTTGGATTACATTAATATAAGGGGTCACAAACCTAAATAATAATGAATTCACTCACCTTTCCTAAATAAAACCACACAAGCTCCCACTTCCTCCTCACTCAAAGCCTTTGTAGTTCTTCCAACCTCTTCCCTACTCTCTCTATAATCCTCCCAAGGTGCCCCAAGCTCCCAAGAAGCCTCTCTCAAGCCTCTCTCAAGCCATTGGAAGCGCACTTCCAAGTAAGGAGTTTTCTTCCTTTCTCATTTTTGTCCAATTTTCATAATTTTGATATGCCCTTTTAATTTCAATTATAAATACTGGGGTATGGTTTCTAACCTCCCCCATAATTCCCTCTTATTGTTTTAATGATGGGATACCCCTTTCTCTCTCATTAAATGCCTCCCATGTACACCCATTACTATGCCGAAATTCGGAAAAGAACTTCTCTCTCCTCAATTACATTCAAACAATACTTTTGTATCATGATTCAAAAATTCCATTAAAATTGTTGGGACATGTATCTATATGAACCCATTACTTTACATTTCATGTAAATATGATGAGACACCCCTTTCTCTTTCATCAACCATTTTTATGAATTCTTATGTCACGTCGTTACGTTGCCGAAATTGCACCGCTTTTCTAAGCCAATGGCATTGTGTAGTGAATACCATGCCCATTTCCACATAAAGGTTATTAAAATTTATGAAAATTTACATATTTATTATAAATTTTCATGTATTAATTCCAAATTCCTTTATCGTGGAAAAAATAATTATGTTTTATGAATCCATGTTTTATGATCCATGTGGCACACTTTTGCATGAAATGAAATGTTTAAGAAGGGTGTGCCCTTATATCACTCCAATGCATTGGGTAAAGTATAGTATCATGATACGTCATGTGAAATGAGTGTTGTCTTATGATAATTCAAGTGCAACGAGGGTTTACTCATACTTCATGTGTAATGAGGGTTTACTCATGCTCCATGTGCAATGAGCCTTGGCTCATGCTAATTCCATGTTAAGTGTTGTTTCCACATTTCGATGTTATGATTATCATGCTTTATCATGACTTTATGTTAATTTTCCCTTATTCTCTATTTATATGACTATTGTCTAACATGTATTGTACTCCTCATGTATTCCATGTTTATTCCCTTACGGGGCTTTATAGCTCATCCCTTTTTTTATGCATGTCCTCAGGTTATCCCATGAAATGCTAAATACGAGGGAATGTAGTGGTCATGTAAAGGATGTTTTCAATAAAGATGTTGTATTTCATGTTTTAAGTTGTTATGTAATGATCCTAAGATTCAAGGACACTAGACCTCTCGATATTCCATGTGGTATCAAGTGATAAGTTTATGTAATAAATCATGTTTATGTTTGTAATAAAGGAATGGTTTTCATAGTTGGTATAAGAGGATAGGATTAGTTATTTTTGGGATTAGGATTAGAAAACCCTAGTAAAGCCTTAGAGACAAGACTATGTATAATTAAAACATCCCCAAGATTTGGTAAGTACTGATTAAGTGTTTTATCAAACAAATACATCCCTGTCTGGATACGAGCAGGTAGAGGCGGCTCTGGCACAGATGTATCCTAGGGGTAAAACCCGAAAACACCGCTTTGAGCTAGACTCAAACGGGAACTGGTGCACGACAACCGGCCTTGCTTCACTCTTGGTTATGACACTCCCGTGGGATATGTTTTGATAAATTCACAATCATAGTATGAACCCTTGTTAAGGGAATTAAAAAAAACTGCCCCTAAGATTATATGTTAGAAAGTAGATCACGAAAATACTAGATTTAAGCCTATAGACTCACGAGTTAAGGAAATAAAAGTATATCTATAATTCATAAACTTCTGTCTTTGGATTACCCTTTATGTGTTACCCCCCTATCATTAGTTTTATTCGAGCCAATGACTGGTAATAGAAGGACTTGGGCTAACAACTGATGTGAAGATCAATGTGATGACTGTAATAATGAGATGCCCAATCCAATGGGAGCGGGAATCGGGAACATTGTCATGATTATCTCTCAGATAACTCAAGCGTTGAATAGAAACATGGGTCAATAGGAATTTCCAAACCCCCCTAAGAAGGAACACGTCGGTATCGAGAGCTTCATGAGACAAAGGCCTCCTACTTTTAGTGGATCGTCCGATCCCACGATCGCTGAAAAATGGATCATCTCCATTGAAAAGATCTTCTCCATCCTTTAATGTTCTGAACAAGAGATGGTGCTCATGGATGCTTATCGTATAGAGGGTGAAGTTGGTCAATGGTGGACGTTGACCAAAAATACGAAGCCTGAGGAGGAGACAGAGGCATTGGAATGGAAAGATTTCTGGTAGATGTTTTTCGATAAATATTTTCCGCACACCCTCCGGCATAAAATGGAAAGGGACTTCCTTTCCCTCATGAAAAAAGATGAAGAATATGTTGGAGCATATGAGGAAAACTTCACAAGGCTTGAATGATACGCTTCCGGCTTTGTCGTTACCCCCGAATTCAAGGTTGACCGCTTCTTTGGTGGGCTGAATCTTATCCTGCAGAAATCATTGGCGATCCGTGACTTTGAGAGCTATGAGGAAATTTTCCGATGTTCCCTCAAGGTTGAAATGGAGATCGGGGAATCACAGGGGTATAATGGGGACAAGAACCATAAGGTAGAATTCAATGCTGGAGGCCCGATGGATAAATCCAACGATGCTAAGAAGATCCACATAAAGACCTGAAGATTGATGTACATGGACAACAAATTACTTTTTCGGAATACTTAGTACATAACAAAAACAGACACACAAGGACCCTAATAGTTTAGTGTCTTTGGAAACAAGGAACGTAATCTTCTAATCGTGGTGAATGTTTTTCAACATCTCCCATAAAGATCTTCCCCATTTTTTCTTACCTAAAACCTTTCATTATATCATGGGAAAAAGAAAACATATAAAGGGTGAGCTCAAATGATTAGTAAGGGTAATCATGGAGAAAATAAAACAAACCATATAAATTTGAACATAAAAACAAGTACATAATGTTTAAACATAGAAATCTTGTGCAATGACATAAAACTTGGAAATACCTAAGGCATAGATCAAAATAGAAAATCAATCAGGATAAAATAGCTTGTAAATAAAACCTGTAATTGTGGAAAAACATTAAACACATGATATGATTTCCATGTTAGCCGAGGCATTGCTTCCAAGAGCATCTTAGTAGTCAAAGTCCCTTTCTGAATCGAGTTCACTCCTCGTTTCAGTCCGGTAACACTGAACCAGATTAACTTACCGTTCTAGCCACGTCTATCCAATGAGATATAAATCTTTACCCAATTCATTGGAGGGAGATATAGGTACCACCCATCTCATAATGAAACCATTCTTATGTGTGCAACAAAATCATAAATCATACATCATAGCATAACCCATGTAATAAAAATGGGATTCTTAAAAATAATGACATCATAAAACAATTCATATAAGATAAAATAATTTATAAAAATAAATCCATCACTACATAATCAAATAAATTTAATAATAGGGATAGAAACAGAACCCTATATTATCTTAGATGGAAAATAATTTTGATAAAACACTTGAACTCCATTCTTAAGGAAAATATCCTTTCTACTTCAAAAAAATTTTCCTTTCGTAACATGTCATACACTTTTAAACTAAAAGAAGTTGATTAAAAATAAACATGAAAACTTGTAAAGGAATCTTCTTGTAAATAATGTTTTAAAAATCCATTCATGCCGTATAAGTTAAAAAAACATTCTTCTCATACTTTTGTCGGAAAATTCAAAAAGTACCTCGTACGAAAAATGACAAAAGATTCATTTCATATATTTTACTAAAAACTCACCGAAGGATAAAATTGGATTTAAACAATTGTATGTGGATGGAAATAATATTACATATTGAGTAAACATGGATGTGGATGATAAAATACACCCCATTAAATACCAAAGTATAAACAATCTCGGATAAAAATGAGATTGTGATATTTTCCTTTACCTTAGGTCTTATATGCTTAGTACGTATCCAAACCTCCTCTAAAATGATTTAAATAATAACATTGACTTATTGCAGAATATTATTCATTTTTATGATATCATATATGTTTTACTTATGACTTTATATTACCCGTTCTTTTGTAAATTCCATTTTAAAGCAGCGTTTTGGGTAAAATCATTTCATTTATCGTATGTGTTTCGACTTTTCGTTCTTGATATTATTACTTATATCCTAATTTACATAATTACATAATGTAAAAAATGATTAATATATAATATATATTCATCATATACATATATATATTATATATCGATAAAAGAAATGAAATACACCGTTAATGGAGACGGTAGGCCGTACGTACGCATGAACGCTGTTTTCGTTTCCTTATTAAGTTGAGTGAAACTAAATAAATGACATACATATATATATATATACATAAATTAAGTAGCCTTATTATTTCATATATTTCATTATTATTCATTATATAAACTTTATGATCATTCATGTATGGTTAACATAGAGAATTAATCTCATCGCGTCGTAGAGACGGTAGTCCGTACGTACGCACGAGCGATGATATCGTTCCCATAATTTTTGAATAGAATTGGAGTGGATGGTATAATATATCAGAATCAGTATGATGTTATAATAACCATATATAGTTATTCTTTGAACCATTATACCAATCCATGTAAGGTGTTGATGGGAAAACATATTACACCACGACGTGGAGACGGTATTCCGTGCGTACGCACGCGCAGTGATTTCGTTTTCCGTAAGATGTATAGATGGTGAAATAGGGTTTTTTCATACTTATAATAACATATTAGTATATGATTGATACTTATGTTATTACTTCATAATGAAACAACTAAAGAAGATGAAGTGGAAGAAGAAATAACGTTGAAATAATCGGTAACAGACATTACCTCTTCTTTGAAGCGCCTCTTTGAGACCTCCTCTTAGGGCACTAAAATTGGACTCTGAAGAATACCAGGACCACTAGGATGATTCTATGGAAGTCGAGAATAGAATTAGGTAGGGGTTGTCCGAGCATGAAGGCCTAAAGTGGTGTGAGGAAGAGAGGGAGGAGGTTCCCTTTTATAAGGGAGGAGAGGGGCACCTTTGGAAAAACTAAAAATATTATTTTATTATAAAGTCATATTCGGTCTTTAATAGCTTCAAATTGATTTATTTTGAAGCTAAGGTGGTGATGGGTCAAAATAATCTCATCCAATATAATTTAGAAAAGTTTAGGTCATTATATTAACTTTATCTTCTAGTTTTAACTCTTAGTTAATTAGATTGACATTTACCATGTCACTTTGTATTTTTATATTATATAGTTAATAAACTTACCATATACATCCAAGAGACCCCCAAGTGGTCCATTAATGATACACCTATCATGATATAAGTATCTTGGACGAACCTTAGATTTTTAAAAATATAATAACAATTAATAATATAATATATGTTTTAAAAACTATTTTATGTCAATTATGACACTATTGGGTAATTGATTTTTGTGAAAATAATAACAGAATGAGTAGTTTGAAAAAAGTTCATTAAATAAATAATAACATTTAATATTAACATAGAAAATAAATATAATTCATAAAAAGTCTCAAATTACATTTATTTAGGTATTTATAACATCAATTATGTCAATTTTTCATTAATAAGTTAATTACATCATCATCATTGTGTCATAAATAAATTAACTTATATTCAGTCTAAAAATTACAAATAAAATACAATTATGTGGGAAATATTTTTATCTTTATAATGAATATTTATAGCCGAATTTATCTTATGTTTAACCTTATATTAAAAATTATTTACTTATTAAACTTTGATTTTAACTATTTTAACCCTTCTTTAAATAAATTAATATTAAATGTCATAATCTAATCCATGTGGGCCTAAATGGTCATATTTTATTCCTAAGGTTGTTTTTTGTCGAATTAAACTAATCCAATAGAATTAGGACATGTTTTAGGGTAATAATAATATCATTTTTACCTTTAATTATCCTATTTACTTTTAACTGTGGTAAATAAAAGTAAAAAGTTACTATTCACCAAAAAATATTTTCATCAAATTGAACCACATTTTAGTCTTTGATATTAACTGTGTATCTTTGATTTTTGAAATTCAATTCACAGAAGTGGTAAAATTTAAATTAAAAAAGTCAATTTTTTAACTACCACTAAGTGGTTTCACTATTCATCAAAAATTGATGTTTTTCAGAAAAATACTACAAATTCAGCCTATGCATTATATGATATTCCAAATTCAAAATTTATGTGTATTTTTCCAAATTCAAAACATATAAGTGGAATTAATTAATTTCAAATTTAATTCCCGTTATCAAAATAAATAGCGTGTTTTTAAGAAACAATAACTATCAAAAGATTGATACTTATTTATATCCAATTTCAAAGTGAAATTAATTATAATGACCAATATTGGATTGAATGGTTAAAATATATTCTAATTAGGCATTAAAACCAATTAAAAAGATAATCTGACCATATAAATTATTGTGATGAAAAAAAGTTATTTTTAATTAAAATATAGCGTGTTTTTACTATTCATTAAAATATGAAAGTTATCAGAAAAATATCAAAACATTATCCAAATTAATTTTTTATATCCTGAATCCAAGGAAGAATTTTATTTTGTAAAATTTAATTTATAAACATTTCAAAAACTAGATTTAATGCGGGTGCGCCATCAAAAGGCGGAAAAACTGCATTTTTTGGAAAATACTTATTTTACCTGAAACATTATTTTGTTCTCATACCATGTTCTAGAAAATATGTAAGATGAATAATAATGTTATAAAATTCAAAATGTAGTTAATAATATTCATAACGGCTAGTCCATAATAATATTATAACAATATATCAGTTTTATGTGAAACCCAGTATTGCGTACTACACACGCAATCGAGGAAGGTCGCGATTGCGTGTAATGAAAGCCAAGTTAGGGTTGTGTATACTGCAAGATAATACGGTGTTGCATATAGCACAAGATAATCTTGTTGTAGTATACAACAGAAGACATCAATGAAATTAAAAAGAATATTTTTCATAAAATCTCAGGGTGTTACATTCTTCCCCCCTTAAAATGAATTTCGCCCTCGAAATTCGTCGGGGTTATAAATGGTTTACTACTCGAAGTTTTCTTTAATAGAAACCCACATCGTAAAGAGGAATACCAAAACCAATATTTAAAAACTAAATTATGAAACATAACAGTTACCCAAAGTAACTCATCATTGGGTTTCCATATAAAAGAACATAGGTGAAAATATGGATATTGAAGAAAAATCTAAACATCATGTTATAATGTAGAGTGGTGGAGAAGATGGATATGAAAAATTCATCAATCACAAATCCATAGATTTGTGATGATATAAGGTGCCATCTGATTCATCGGATATAAGGGCACTAGGACAACATTTTTGGTTTTCAAGATCATTTCCCTAAAGCTGAGGAAATTGGAATTAGAATAAATACGTTCTTGATTTTGGTACAGTCTCACCGTTGATCGTTCCTTAGAAAATTTCCACTTCATCTCTTAAAGAAATGAAGTTTAATTTGTCATTTGTGAAGTGTTAGAAGATCATGTGATTGAATAATGGTTCATTCCATCTTTCTCAAACAAAAGGTTAGAAAAAGTTATCAAAAATCCATAAGTCCATCTATAGTGAGATTAACCATATATGGTTCTTAAAATGGACTTATACTTCATAAATCATACTTCATAATATAATAAAACTGGTTTCTACTAAATAGGGACTTCCCGTAGGCCAGTGGTAGGAGATAAAGGCCAGTCGCACTTCGGTTGTGGGTTCGATTCCCATAGCCTTGTCCGACGCGATGGGCTGTCGCCCGTCCTGCAGGTTGTCTTTTTTTTTTTCTAAAAAAAACATTATTATAACTTTCCATCAATAATATCGAAAAAGTTCTAGCCTTAAACAATAATAACTTATGTCCAACATAATCCATTCCAATCTTTAGGCTTATCCAAAATACTTCGGTCTAAGATCATAGTATAAAGAAAATGATTACTTGAAATGTCACATAACAATCACATGAATTCCATCATTTATCCCCAATATATCATAAGATATATCTTTTTTGTCAAATTAAAAACATGGGAATACATTAATAATATATTCTCCTGAAGAATGAATACCCATTGATCCTTAGTGAAAACATGAATGTTGTTAAATTTTAACACTTTCCACATACCAAAATCCCAAAAATTATATATACTCAAACCATAATATCACTTAGTCTTTATATCAGTCATGAGCTCATGAATACAATCAAACATCTCATTATCTTCTTATCCCTTAATTATGCGCATATCATCTACATTCCAAAAAATAGCTGAATAACCTTTCATGGTTACCGGTACCATATACTTTCAAATACTGTAGGAAAAAAAATAGTGTAACAATCCTTAGATGTCTCTTTATTCCATAGTACCATGAGATTACTTATACAACATTACACTTGATAAACATATAATAATTCCACTACATTCTTAAACCATTGACCGAGCTTCAACAAGTCTTTCATCTCACATATCATTTGTAGTCTCTTTATCATCAACATAAATACTACCCATACGACCATACTGATTCTATTCATGAGACTTTTTCTTAGGTAATTGGTTTGCATAATGCCCGTACATTCCACATTTAAAAGATTTAACCATTTTTAATGTCATAGAAATACCATTATCCTCATCCATGGTGTTAACTGAACCTTTTCCTTTGCACTTAAAGGATTTGTGTCCTTTTTTTCTCACACCCAAACCATCTTTCGGTTCCTTTGAAACAGTCTCCTTTATGCCTCTTCCCACATGATTTACATAGGGGAAATTGAACATTATTTCCTCTATGATCATCATAAAACTCCATCTTTCTCTTATTAGCCGAGTCAGAAAACATACAAAATTTGAGTATATTGATCATATTATGAGATTTCTGATTCGGCATAATAATGATGTTTGGACTTACAAATCCCATTTCATTTTCTTGCTCATGAAAAAATATCATTCCATTGTCCATTATATCCTCCATTATCGTGAATCATCTTGTTTCCAGCCATTTTCTAAAACCCAAAAAGAATAGTGTGAGAGACAAAAATCATGCTAGGGAAAACAACATAGTAAAGGGGGAGTACCCTCAACATCTAACATATTAGGTTAATTTATAAGATCATTACTGTAGTTCTAGGACTATAACCTATACGTATAGTTATCTCTAGGGACATCCCTAGACATACCTTACAAATATCTATAGGGATCTCACTAATGTTTTCGCATCCTAGTTTCCAAGGGTTGACTAAAACTTTCCTCTGATACCAACTTTAGAGACCCAAAGCCTGACATACATGGAAATTACATTACTTTTTCGGAATACGTAGTACATAACAAAAACAGACACACAAGGACCATAATAGTTTAGTGTCTTTGGAAACTTGGAATGTAATCTTCTAATCATGGTGAAAGATCTTCAACATATCCCATAAAGATCTTCCCCTATTTTTTTCTTACCTAAAATATTTATTTATATCTTGGGGAAAAGAAAACATAAAAATGGTGAGCTCAAATGCTCAGTAAGGGTAAGCATGGAGAAAATTAAATAAACCATATACATTTGAACATAAAAACATGTACATAATTTTTAACCATAGAAATATTGTGCAATGACATAACACATGGAAATACATAAGGCATAGATCAAAATAGAATATCAATCATGATAAAATATCTTTTAAATAAAACTTGTAATTGTGGAAAAACATTATGAACATGATATGATGTCCATGGTAGCCAAGGAATTGCTGCCAAGACAATCATAGTGGACAAAGTCCCTTTCTGAATCGAGTTCACTCCTCGTTTCATTCCTGCAACACTGAACCTGATTAACTTACCATTCCAGCCATGTCTATCCCATGAGATATAAATCTTTACCCAATGCATTGTAAGGAGATATAGGTCCGACCCATATCATAATGAAACCATTCTTATGTGTGCCACAAAATCATAAATCATACATCATAGAATAACCCATGTAATAAAAATGGGATTCTTAAACATCATGAAATCATAAAATAATTCATATAAGATAAAGGAATTCATAAAAATAATTCCATCACAACATAATTAAATCAATTTAATAATTGGGATAGAAATAGAACCCTATATTATCTTAGATGGAAAATAATTTTGATAAAGCACTTGAACTCCATTCTTGAGGAAAATATCCTTTCTACTTCAAAAACATTTTCCTTTCTTAACATGTCATACAATTTTAAACTAAAAGAAGTTGGTTAAAATAAAATTGAAAACTTGTAAAGGAAGCTTCTTTGAAATAATGTTTTAAAAATCAAATCATGCTGTATAAGTTAAAAAAAACATTCCTCTCGTACTTTTGTCGAAAAAGTCAAAAATTACCTCGTACGAAAAACGAAAAAAGATTCTTTTCATATCTTTTACTAAAAACTCACTGAAGGGTAAAATTGGATTTAAACAATTGTAAGTGGATGGAAATAATATTACATGTTGAAGAAACTTTGATGAGGATGATAAAATACACCCCATTAAAACCAAAGTATAAACAATCTCGGATAAAAATGAGATTGTGATATTTTCCCTTACATTAGGTCTGATATGATTCGTATGTATCCAAACCTCCTGTATAATGATTTAAATAATGTCATTGACTTATTAAAGAATAATATTCATTGTTATGATATCATATATGTTTCAATTATGACATTATATTACCCGTTCTTTTGTAAATTCCATGTTAAAGCAGCGTTTTGGGTAACATCATTTAATTTATCGTATGTGTTTTGACTTGTCGTTATTGATATTATTACTTATATTATGATTTAAATAAATCCAGAATGTAAAAAATGATTTATATATAATATATATTCGTCATATACATATATATATTATAGATCGATAAAAGGAATGAAATACATCGTTCATGGAAACGGTAGGCCGTACGTACGCATGAACGTTGTGTTCGTTTCCTTATTGATTTGAATGAAACTAAATAGATAAAATAAATATATATATATACATAAATCCAGTATCATTATTATTTCATATATTTCATTATTATTCATTATATAAACTTTATGATCATTCATGTATGGTCAACATGGAGAATGAATCTCATCGCGTCGTGGAGAAAGTAGTCCGTACGTACGCACAAGCGATGATATCGTTCCCATAATTTTTGAATAGAATTGGAGTGGATGGTATAATATTTTAGAATCAGTATGATGTTATAATAACCATATATAGTTATTCTTTACACCATTATACCCATCCATGTAATGTGTTGATGGAAAAACAGATTACACCACGGCGTGGAGACGGTATTCCGTATGTACGCATGCGTGGTGATTTCGTTTTCCGTAGGATGGATAGATGGTGAAATAGGGTTGTTTCATAATTATAATAACATATCAGTATATTAGTGATACTGATGTTATTACTTCATAATGAATCAACTAAATAAGATGAAGTTGAAGAAGAAATAACGTTTAAAGAATCGGTAACGGACATTATCTATTCTTTGAAGCGCCTCTTTGAGACCTCCTCTTAAGACACAAATATTGGTCTTTGAAGAAGTCCATGACCACTATGATATTTCTAGGGAAGTGGAGAATATAATTTGTCAGGGTCTGTCCGAGAATTAAGGCTCAAAGAGGTGTGAGGAAGAGAGGGAGGAGGTGCCCTTTTATAAGGGAGGAGAGGGGAACCTTTGGAAAAACTAAAAATATTATTTTATTATAAAGTCATATTCGGTTTTTAATAGATCCAAAGTGATTTATATAGAAGATAAGGTGAGTATGGGTCTAAATAATCTCATCCAATATAATTTAGACATGTTTAGGTCATTATATTAAGCTTATCTTTTAGTTTTAACTCTTAGTTAATTAGATTGACATTTACTATGTCACTTTTTATTTTTATATTATATAGTTAATAAACATACAATATACATCCAAGAGACCCCCAAGTGGTCCATTAATGATACAAATATCATGATATAAGTATCTTGTCCGAAACTTATATTTTTAGGAGTATAATAACAATTAATTATATAATATTTGTTTTAAAAACTATTTTATGTAAATTTTGACACTATTTGGTAATTGATTTTTGTGAAAATAATAACAGAATTATTAGTTCAAGAAAAGTTATTTAAATAATTAATAACATGTTATATTAACATAGAAAATTATTTTAATTCATAAAAAGTCTCAAGTTACATTTATTTTGGTATTTATAACATCAATTATGTCAATATTTTATTAATAAGATAATTACTACATCCTCATTGTGTCATAAATAAATTAAATTATTTTAAGTATAAAAATTAAAAATAAAATTCCATTATGTGGGAAATATTCTTATATTTCTAATGAAAATTTATAGTGGAATTTATATTATGTATAACCATATATTAAAAATGATTTTCTTATTAAACTTTGATTTTATCTATTTTAACCCTTCTTTAAATAAATTAATATTAAATGTCCTAATCTAATCCAAGTGGGTCTCAATGGTCATATTTTATTCCTAAGGTTGTTTTTGGTCGAATTACACTTATCCAATAGAATTAAGACATGTGTTAGGGTAATAATAATATCATTTTTACCCTTAATTATCCTATTTACTTTTAACCGCGGTAAATAAAAGCAAAAAGTTACTATTCACCAAAAATTATTTTCATCTCATTGAACTACATTTTAGTCCTTGATTTTAACTATGTCTCTCGGATTTTTTAAATTCAATTCACATAAGTGGTAAAATTTAAATTAAAAGGGTCATTTTTTTAATTACCACTAAGTGGTTTCACTATTCATCGAAAATTGAAGTTTTTCAGAAAAATACCAAAAATTCTGCCTAAGCATTATTTGATATTCTGAATTCAAAATTGATGTCTATTTTTCCAAATTCAAAACATATAAGTAGATTTAATTAATTTTAAAATTAATTCCCGTTATGAAAACAAATAGCGTGTTTTTATGAAATAAAAACTATCAAAAGATTGATATTTGTTTATATCCAATTTCAATGTGAAATTAATTCCAATGACCAACATTGGATTAAATGGTTAAAATATATTCTAATTAAACTTTGAAACCAATTAAAAAGATAATATAACTATATAACTTATTATGATGAAAAAAGTATTTCTAATTAAAATATAGCATGTTTTTATTATTCATTAAAATATGAAAGTTATCAGAAAAATATCAAATCTTTGTCCAAATTAAATTTTTATATCCTGAAACCAAGGAATAATTTAATTTTGTCAAATTTAACTTATAAACATGTCAAAAACTATGTTTAAAGTGGGTGCGCCATCAAAAGGCGTCAAAACTGCATTTTTTTAAAAATAATTATTTTACCCGAAAATTTTATTTTTTTCTCATTCCATGTTCTAGAAAATATGTAAGATAAATAATAATGTTATAAAATTCAATATGTAGTTAATACTATTCATAACAGCTAGTCCATAATAATATTATAACAATATATCGTTGTTTCGTGAAACCCGGTATTGCGTACTACACACGCTATCGAGGCAGGTCGTGATTGCGTGTAATGAAAGCCAAGTTAGGGTTGTGTATATTACAAGATAATACGGTGTTGCGTATAGCACAAGATAATCTTGGAGAATCATACAACAGAAGACATCAATGAAATTAAAAATAATATTTTTCATAAAATCTCATGGTGTTACAATCCAGCACCCCACTTTCCAAAAGTGTGGAAAGAACCACACTGGAAATTGCCTCAAGGGAACGAGGAAATGCTTTAGGTGTGGAAGAGAAGGGTACCTAGCTATTAATTGTCGGCAAGAAAGACCTGCAACTGCGATAGAGGAAAGGAACACTCCGTTCGAACCTCAAAGCGTTGTTCATTGCTACAAATGCAAAGAACCGGGGCATCTTTCAAATCAGTGCCCTAATCCCAGGGTTTTCGGAAGATACCAACAACCTCCAAGGTAGCATGGAAGATATTTTTCCATCACTTCTACTGAAGTGAAACCCGACAACGAAGTGGTGATAGGTATGCTAGTTATTCATTCAAGAATAGAAAACTTACTTTTTGATTTGGGTTCTACACATTCTTTTATATCTCGAATGTTTAGCAGAACAATCCCAGCACCACCAAAAATCATGGAAGTGAAGATGTCGGTGAGTACCGGAAATGGGGAAATCATTGCATCACATGAATATAACTCCTCCCCTGTCTCAATATTTGGATTTAATTTCCCGACGAACCACATCATAGTCCCTCTAGTGGAATTTGATGCAATTCTTGGCACAGATTGGATTTCCTTATATAGAGCCAATGTAATTTGTCGGGAGAGGGAAATCACACTCTATATGGAGAATCGACCCCTGATTCATTAAAAGTGTAAGGAGGAAGATGAATCTCCTTTATCTCCATAATCTCAAGCATGGATATCACTGCCCTATGAGCACGCGTATCTGGCTTAGATGATTGAGTCCAAGGAAGAATCCATCCTTGAATAAATTCATATTGTGATGGAATTCGCTGAAGTGTTTCCCAAGGAACTGCCTGGTCTTCCTCCTAGAAGAGACGTTGAATTATCAATTGAACTCATACATGGGGCACTACAAATATCCAAGACTCTATATAGAATTACTGTCGTTGATCTTGAAGAGCTGAAGAAACAACTATAGGAGAATATGGATAAAGGATTTATACGCCCATGTGATTCACCATGGGGTTAACCAGTCCTCTTCGTCAAGAAGAAGGATGAGTCAATGCGGCTCTGCATCGATTATCATGAACTTAAAAAAATCACAATAAATAACATGTATCCTCTTCCACGGATCGATGACTTGTTCGATCACCTGCGTGGAGAACAATACTTCTCCAAGGTAGATTTGCGATCGGAAATATTTTCATGTAAGGGTGAAGAAGAAGATATCCCCAAGAATGCTTTTCATACAAGATACGGGCATTATGAATTCATAGTAATGCCTTTTGGACTCATCAATGTTCCAGAAATCTTCATGGACTTGATTAATACTGTCTTTAGAGATTACCTAGAAAAATTTGTGGTAGTCTTTATAGATGATATTCTAATATACTCCAAAACCAAGGAGGATCTTGAGGAGCATTTAAGAACTGTACTAGAGACTTTGTGCAAGGAGTAGCTCTACGTAATGTACAATAAGTGTGAGTTATGGTTGAAGGAGGTCACATTCTAGGTCTATATCATCAAAAGTAATGGGATATCTATGGATCCCTCCAAAACAGATGTAATTTAGGGATTGCCAAGGACGAAATCGGTAACAGATATCCATAGCTTCTTGGGGTTGGGTGGATATTATCGACAAATTTTGAGAAATTTTTCACGATTTTCCAACCCTCGTACAAAGCTAACTCAGAAGGGAGTAAAGTTTTCTTGGAGTGATGAATGTGAAGAAATCTTCATGGAGTTGAAAAGGGGTCTTTTCACTGCGCATGTGCTCATGTTAACCACAAGTGGCAAACTTTTTGGGGTATTCAGTGATGCTTTAAAGAAAGTATTAGGTTGTGCACTGATGTAGAATGATAAATTGATATCCTATGACTCAAGGTAGTTAAAAATCCATGAGTAAAACTACCCAACAAATGATCTGGAGTTGGCGGCTGTGATCATTTCCTTGAAAATCAGGCGACATTATCCCTATGGGCAGAAATGTGAGATATATACTAACCACAAGAGTCTTAAATATATATTAACACAGAAAGAGCTTAACATGCGCCAGATAATATGGATAGATCTCATAAAGGATTATGACTATTCAATACGTTACCACCCTAGGAAAGCGAACATGGTGGAAGATGCCCTAAGTAGAAAGGACCCATCGATTCTATCAATGATGATAATTGAGAAGTATCAAATCTTCATAGACTTGATGAAGTTGGACATGGGTATCATAAAGAAGGGAACATCATCAATCCTTTCAAAAATAATTGATCAACAATCTTTTTTTCACATGTTAAAGGATGCTCAAAAAGATGATTTGGGAATTCAGGAAAAACTGGAAGCTATCACAAAAGGGAAATCCTCAGTGATTAATGTTAATGAAGAAGGAATTGTGAGGTTTGGGAAAAGACTATGTGTTCCATAAAGTCCAGAGCTGAAGAAGGAACTATTGGATAGTGCACATAGGTCAAATTTCTTTATTCACACAGGGAGCACAAAGATGTATCGAGGTCTCCAAGAAAACTTTCAGTTGGATAATATGAAGAAGGAGATTGATGAATATACATCAAAGTTCCTTGTGTGTCAGCAAGTGAAGGCATATGGGAAGAAGTCTAAGGGGATGATGCAACCATTACCCATACTAGAAAGGAAATGGGGGAAAATCACTATGGAATTTCTCACCGGACATCTAAGGACATCCAAAGGAAACAATGCAATCTGGGTTGTTGTGGATTGTCATACAATAAGTGCACACTTCATTTCTATTCAAGAGAATTTCTCAATGGATCAACTAGTATAGATATATATCAGGGAAGTGGTAAGGCTGCATAGAGTACCACTATATATTGTGTCTGACAGAGATCTAAGATTCACCTCTATGTTTTGGAAGAGTATTCAACATGGTTTGAATACTGAACTAAACTTCGGTACGTCCTATCATCGTCAAACTAATGTCCAATCTGAGCGAACTATCAAAACACATGAGGAAATTTTGAGAGCATGCTCAATGGATATTAAAGGATGATCGGATCAACATATTTCTCTGGTTTAGTTCTCTTATAATAACAGTTTCCACTCGAGCATTCAAATGGCACCATATGAAGCCATGTATGGGAAAAGGTGCAGAACACCAGCATGTTGGGATGAGTTCGGTGAACGTATGCTGCTTGGAATGGAAATGGTCGAGGAAATGGTGGAGTTGGTGAAAACCATTCAGAAGCATATCAAGGCAGCCCAGAGTCGACAGAAGAGTTAAGCATATAACCGTCGATGAGACCTTGAGATTAATGTTGGAGACATGGTTTTTCTACACAGATCTCTATGGAAGAAGTTCATGAGGTTTGGAAAGAAAGTGATGTTATTTCCAAGGTACATCGGCCCCTTCGATATTTTTGATCACGTCGGGGATGTGGCCTATCGACTAGCACTTCCACCTACCATGGAAAAAGTACATGATGTCTTTCATGTATCCCTCTTGAGGAAGTACATACCAGACCCTTCACATGTACTCTCTTCTAAGGTGGTGCAGTTGGAGGATGATCTTTTTTATGAGGAGAAACTAGTGAAGATCTTAGATCATATAGGAAAAGTTCTATGAAATAAGACAATTCCCATCTTCAAGGTGTTGTGGTGAAACCACAAGTTTGAAGAATCAACATGATAATCATAGGAAATGATAAAGCTGAGTTACCCACATCTGTTTTAGTGTGGGAAAAGGAAATTTCGAGGGCGAAATTTATTAAGGGGGGAATATTGTAACAACCCAAAGTTTCATTAATGGAAATCCCTCTTGATCTAATTAAATTTCTCTTTATGTAAAATTTTTATATAAAATGTCACCTTATTTGGTTTTATGTTAAGAATTGTGACCGGTACTTTTATAGCCATTGAACAGTGATCACATGATTAGTATAAATATAAGGCTTTAACAAACCCAATTTACTCAGACAAAGGAACCGACAGACTCATCCAGTAGAATTGTTCCATATGAAGCCCATTTATCGGAGCTCGGAAAAGAGGAGGCATCCTTGGGGTTTTCTCTTGACCAATCCCAAGCTAAGTTTCATCATGTCAAGCTCGAATGGGACCGTCTACGAGAAAAGTGAAAGTTGATAGAGGTTACCACTCAAGTGATGTTATCCGAGCCACCCCAAGATTCTGTACCCATCACACACCTTACACTTAGGTCTTATGTGGCTGTTTTAAGGGGTTATGTAACAAATTGCTAGTACTATGTTCATGTACATTATTTTTGTATATAATAATGAATATACTTTCTTGTCATCATTGATACATTATAAATAGTTTTTAAAGTAAAAATAGTGTATTTTGTTATTATTTAATTAAAAATTCTATTTTGTTAAATTAAGGTATTTTAGAATTATATAATATTTTAATAAAATATTATTATTATTATTCAATTATATTTTATTAAATATAAATGATCTTATAATTTTATGAATGCAATTGTAATTTTTATTATGGATTGAAATCCATTTTTGTCAAAACCCGTGAATTTTCGATAAATGACTGTTTTTATTTTAAAAGTGAAAATTAACATATTTAGAAATTTATTTAGATAAAATAAATGTTATTTCGGGAATCAGGATGAAGAAATTATCCAATGTTGAATTTTTCATAATTTTATGAGACAGTAAAAGTTTTGAGTAAAAATTAAATACAGTTTAAATATATAATGTGTTTTATGACATCATAATGACCCAATAGTGATGTAATAAAATACAATAATATTTATGTTCGGCCAATATATGTTTTACCATAAAAGAATGTTATTTTTGGTTTGTTTGACTTAGTTTACAAAGTATTATTGGACCCCTCAAGACTTATTAAACGTCTTGTCTTTTTAAATTATTTTCCATGGGAGTATGACTCACGTCCACATAAGAAACCAAAATATTTTAAGATGCTCGGACTTTGGCCTTATAAAATATTTTTTTCCTCTCCCCTTTTCCAAAAACCATGGGCAAAAACCATGAGTTGATTTGGGGTTTGGATTAGTTTAATGTAAGAGGACCCAGACCTAAATAATAAATCATTCACTCACCTTTCTTATATAAACCCACCCAAGATCCCACTTCCTCCACACTCAAAGCCTTTTGAGTTCATCCAAACACTACCCTAATCTCTCTAGAATCCTCCCAAGGTTCCCCAATCTCCCACGAAGCCTCTCTCAAGCCTCTCTCAAGCCTTTGGAAGCACACATCCATGTCAGGGTTTTCCTTCCTTTCTCATTTTTGTCCAATTTTCTAAATTTTGTTATGCCCTATTTATTTAAATTATAAATTCTGGGGTATGATTTTTCTCATACCCTATACTTCCCTCTTATTGTTTGAATGATGGGAGACCACTTTCTCTCTCATTTAATTCCTCCCATTTATAGTCGTTACTATGCCGAAATTCCGAAAGGAACATCTTTCTCCTCATTTAAATTCAAGCAATACTTTTGTACCATGAATACAAATTACATTAAAATTGTTGGGACATGTATCTTTATGACCCCCTTACTGTAAATTTCATGTAAATATGATGAGCACCCATTTCTCACTCAGCAACCATTTTTATGAATTATTATGTCACGTCATTACGATGCTGAAATTACACCGC
Organism: Viscum album; assembly: GCA_963277665.1. Classification (NCBI taxonomy): domain Eukaryota; kingdom Viridiplantae; phylum Streptophyta; class Magnoliopsida; order Santalales; family Viscaceae; genus Viscum; species Viscum album. The sequence goes on from OY728121.1 coordinate 244,431,737, forward strand.
TTTTCTAAGCCAATACCATTGTGTAGTGAATACCATGCCCATTTCTCCATCAAGGGTATTAAACTTTATGCATATTTAATTATTGATTATAAAGTTTCATTTATAAATTCCACATTCCTCTATCGTGGAATAAATAATTATGTTTTATGAATCCAGGTTTTATGATCAATGTGGCACACTTATGCATGAAATGAAATGAATAAGAAGGGTGTGGCCTTAAAGTGCTCCAATGCATTGGGTAAAGTATAGTATCATGATATATCATGTGAAATGAGTTTTGACTCATTCTAATTCAAGTGCAATGAGGGTTTACTCGTACTTCACTTGCAATGATGGATTACTCATGCTCCATGTGCAATGAGCCTTGGATCATGCAAATTCCAAGTTATGATTATCATGCTTTATCATGCCTTTATGTTCATGTTTCTATAATGCTCTATTGATATTCCGAGTGCCTAACATTTATTGTACTCCTCATGTATTCCATGTTTATTACCTTACTGGGCTTCATAGCTCACCCATTTTCTTATGCATGTCCTCAGGATATCCCATGCAATGCTAAGTATGATGGAATGTAGTGGTCATGTAAGGGAATTTTTCAATAAAGATGTTGTTTTTCATGCTTTAAGATGTTATGTTATGATCCTTAGCCCCAAAGACACTATACCTCTCGATCTTCCATGTTGTATCAAGTGTTCAGTTTATGTAATAAATCATGTTTAAGTTTGTAAAAATAGCAGGGTCTTCATAATTACCCCATTACTTACATAACAAGACTATAAAATCCTCAAAATAAAACATTGTCTTAATCAAAAAAATTTATATTTCATGTCCTATACTACTAAATTTCATGATTCATCATGCACAAAGTAAATATTAATTGATCATTTAATTTCTCATAACGTCATGCTTATATATGATAATCAAGATAACATGATTATAAATTAATCGTTTAACATAATATATTAATCATGCTCTATTCTCATGCCCCACGCACAACAATTTCATTAGATACCATTCATATTTTTTCTCCTTTTGGAATGATTCCTAAAAAAATACTAATGACATAACATATATGTAAATGATATCTGAGAAATTCAAAATTATTATTATTCTTAAAAAGAATAATTTCATTTATTTTAAAGTTGTACTGTCCCAATAGGTTACCACAAATCATTTTTACAAATTTCCATGAATATAAATAAAAAATGTTTTTATTTATAAATTTTATTTTATTCTTGAAAGCTACATATCATGTAAAATAAAAAAATACATGGAATGAAATTTACATTTTGATGTTCAAAAAAATAAATAAATAATATAAAACATTGCCTATAGGGAATTACATATACTCATTGGATGGAAACTAATTTTCAAAATCAATTTTACCAAAATGGGAATGATTTTTCCCAAAAAAATAGGACAAAATAAGAAAACTGAGTGCACATACTAACCATGAACAGAAATATATTGATAAATAAAAAATTGATGATGATATAACTACTGCCAATCAAAATAGAACTAAATACTAATATAAGGCCAAAAACCCTAAAACAATCTCAGTGTGACCTCTTGATCACCTCCAACCACAATACGATCCTATTTCAATGATACAAATAAATTAGAAACCTAAACCCACAAAACATATTAGATTTACCGATACAAAGTGGAAGAAGTAGGGTGTGAGCTTAAAAAACTCAGCAGGTAATCACTATAGTTTCCTTGCATTTCCATTCTTGAAATATTCCACAAATACTCGTATGAAATATATTTATAAAAGAGGATTTTAAAAAACTCCCATCATATAAACATAGCTCTCCAAAAATTTTAATTTTTAAAACAAAACATTAGACAATCATTTTGAAAAAACATATCCAATTTTTAAATCACATTTCAATGTAAAAACCAATGTACAAACCCATACCATGTAATTAAAAAGGGTTTTGAAGAATGTGAAGGAATCAAACCCAACTGGCATAAGATTATCAAGATAAAATAAAAATAACTAGCAGAAATAAATAGAATATAAAGGCAGTAATCATGATCATTTGAAGAATATCTCTATAAGTAATCCCTAGACATACATAGTTTGGACTCAACCACCATAATATTGTGAATCAACTTATTCAATAACCATCTGTCTAATCTAGTGGGATCTCAAAAGATATTTGGGGGTACAACCCAGCTAATTGGGGTTGACAAGAAACTATGATTCGACCCTCTGGATGATGCATATGAATATCATGATAAAAATACATGGTGAATAATGGTATAGAAACCCAAACCCACAACATTATTATGAATTTTCCATGATAGGGTAACACTTTCCAAAATTCTAGTTATAGAAATACCAATAGTGTTCACAATAATGAGAATTAATGGGGGCCCCATCCCAAAATTCTAGTGGCCCGTATTCATAATTCAAATCATCAATAACATACATCAAAAAGCATTTCTTTCAAAATATCTAATAAGTTTGTCAACATATTTGAGATTCAAATTTAACATTCTCAATCATTTTCAAATACCAATAGGGCCATATGCTACCAATGTTGTCAACCCATTTTCCTAAATAGGACAACATTCACATCAGTCCCAAATATCACTTGAGTTCCAAACCCAATTTCCATTACATTACAAGGTTCTAATAATTCCTTCACATCACGCCACATAAGAACCATATTTTGTAATAAAGAAAAAAAATTCATCCTTGGACTTTGGCATTTTCTGTCTAATACATTTACAAATCAATTTAAAAACTCTTTACAAAGTAAATTTAAAACCCCACATTCAAATGACCAATAAAAAATGTGGCAAGATATTAGAAATTTTTTTCCAACAACAATTAAATTCACATCAATCCCCAATGTACCATTTATAAATCCAGAATCCATTTTGTAAAAATTACGAGGGATGTGAGGAAGAGCCTTTGGAAAACCCCAGTTTAAGGAAGACCACATTTTCAGCCAATTTCAAAATGGCCCTCAAGAAACCATTAATATAGCACACACACCAATTCAACCATTACAGTGGGAAAATCCCCTTTCCAAATTCAATCACATTGAAAAACTAATTTAATCCTTGATTCACATCACCATTACATTTTACAAACACATTTGAGGTGCAAAACAATAAATTTCATGATCTAAAAAAACATTTCATTTATGAAACAATATTTTAACAAGTTATCACCATTAAATACCATAGAAAACTCATTTCATACTTTTCATAAAATCCATAAAACATATATAAAAATTTCTATAAAGAGACATACTTGAATCACAAGAAATTTACTTTGGAAACCCATCCTGGAACACATGTCTACTTCAAATAACTTTCGATAGTCATTTTTAATGAAACATCACTTGATTTAAAACCAAAACAACCTTAAAAACGTTTGAATCACACCATAAATGTCAAAAAATTTCACATATAACGCCCAAATCACTACCTAATTTTTTTTAAAACAAATAAAATTGAAAATACCACCCAAATCCCCCAATTTAACATTAATTATTCGATTCACATTTTATAAAGCACCTTCAGTTCCTATAAAATAAAGAATAGTTAAATACAGCATTCGAAAACCATTTTGAATCAATTTTCTATCATGCGAATACCGAAATATATATTCTAATACATGACATGAAAGATTATAACATTTTGAAATAATTAGAGGAAATCATAAAGATTATTTTAATGTGTTGGAAAGGGAAATGATTGAAACTTCAACCCCAATGATATATGAACACAATGAAACATTAGCAGAAGGAAGAGACAAGATTGAGAGACAATCTACACTTCCTAACATGAAATAAATTGAACCACACATCAACCTTAACCATTATGGTGCTTCCAAGGGGGGTTCACTAATAAAAAACCATGTAACAAAGAGTTGGATGTTATAATAGGAGGAAATAGAGAAAAAATCTAAAGAAACTCATTGTATAACATTCAAGAAGCATCAATGGTAAATGGAGAGAAAGAGAGGAGAATCTTGGAGTCCCCCATGGTGTACCTAGGTCTAATGGGGGAGGGAAATACATGATTGGGGGGGGGGAATTGGTGGGGGAATGTGGTAATTTCGCACTGGGAAACTCATATGGTTTTACCACATGGTTTTCCAATCCGTTCATGAAAAGTGTTCCCCACACCGACTTAGAAGTATATTCGACATGTTTTTACTAACCATTCACCAACCATGCATCGCCACTATTGAAAAATAATTTTTTCCCCATGGTTTTCGTGGTGAGGGTGTATAGTTTCCCTTATTTAGGATTCAACCATAATGCACCTATTATCTTGCCCTAAATATCCAATTTCGCCAAACAATCACCCGAAAACATCCAAAAATAATTAAAATAGAGAAAAAACCCGATACTGAAAAATAATTATCCAAGGCCATGAATAGAGTAATTTAACAGAGATTACAAGGTTTGAGTGTGACAATTCTCCATAACACAAAAAAATTCTTCCCCAAGAAATTCCCCCAATTTGATGATAAAAAAACATGATTCTAAAACTAAATAAATATAAAAAATTCCATGATCCTCAAGGTGAACATCCTCTTAAAATGAAACACACAACCATTTCAAGAGGAAAAAACATCATGAAGAATAATGGTAGTACACAAGTTCATTCTAACCACCCGAAGAACTGAAATAACACCTTTGAATGACATTGGATCTGTCCAACATGGTATTTACCAACATGAACTAACACAAATTTCTCTACATAAGATAAATATCACCCCCAAAAAAACTAGAAATTCCCCACATAGACCAAACCCCAAACATAAGGGGACCCATGAAATTGAACCCAAACCAATAAGATAACCCAAACACTAGCTAAAATGACTAACTTCCATAACCATGAATATCGATAAAGAAGTGAAACAGAAAACTAAAACTGATTTATGAATCGATATACATTTATTGATTCAATTACAATTTATAAAAATAATTCTATAATAAATTATAAACACCATGTGTCTTATGAAGAACTCTAAAAAATGAGAAACTAAAATAGGATACCTAAATTGTCTCTACTCTAACACTAGAGGAATGAATTGGGATAATGTTCCACACAACCTAGCAATTCCAGACTACATGGAAGCTTCACATCAGGGTCAATGGTAGGGTCCCCCCTATCTAAAGCACACAATTACTCACATTTATGTGTTTAAATCCTCTACTCTATACGTTTTCTTCATGAAATTCATTTTGAAAAACATCTCCATATGACCGAAACTGCCGCAATGATGACATGCCATTGGAGAATTATGAAAAGAATGAATGTAATTCCACAATTAACTACACTGAATTCATATGAGATAATATTCAAAAAAATGAGAATTTTAAACCAATTAAAGAGGTTTATCAGATATATGTTACTCTAACACACACATCTCTTCAGATGGGTAACCATCATGAGCATCAATAGATATCGATTATAAACTACCAATGCTCCGTAAACAAATTCATCTAAGAATATTTCATCCACCTACATCATGAAATATAGATACATGGAGGAAATGGTTCAGTTATCGATCATTAGATGAATACCGAAAAATAGAAAGAGGCTCCTTAAACTTATCCTATGAATCTACCTTCAGGGAACAGTAAACCAGCTCTTCCAAGTTGTCAACATAGGCCTTCACTATCTATTGGCCTTAATAAATACTCAAAAGCCCTTCCAATTTCATAATCTTCATATCATTAGTAAAAAAACAATCAGATTAATGTGGTCCTAAACAATGCCATGTCATCCCGACAACCATCGATGATAGGTAAATCATCTTCCACTGATCCAAATATGGCCCCTCAAACAAACCTATAACATAATGAAATATCATTAACTTGGGAGTTCCAAATGATATGAACATATAATCAACTTCAAAAATCAATTCCACAGTATATAATGGACCCCGATCACCATGATTGTTTGGAAATAGATGATAAGAACCAGAAACGAGATTATACCATTTAGAAAATTTGGGGACCTTTTTGGGCAGCCTAAACCGGGAAACACAAGGATCAAAAAACCAAAATCATTATCAAATGGAAACATAATCTAAAAGAACATCTCAATACAAAACAATTGTCTCACAACCAAACACTACCCGCACAACCAAAATTCCTCTTCTTAAAAATAAATTTCTCCCAATTCCAAAATCTCCTTCTTCTTAGGCCAGTATCCAAACACCAAAATCCATTTTTCATAGAACAAGAACTCATTTTTTTTAAATAACCCTAAAATTAATTTCCTTTTCAAAACCTTTTGTCACGAACCAGCCCGAGTTGACCCTAAACCGGTCATAAGGGCCAGCCCGCAACAAGTCTTGAGAGGCGTTCCCAATCCTCCCAAGATGGAGAAAAGCACCAAGGGCATCAATAATGAACACAATGGATCAATTTTTACCATATATAAAAAATGAATCAAATTTTTGAATGAAATGGATTTCCCAAAATACATTTATATAAAAACTGAACTGAACATTATTTGTACAAGAAACTTAAATTACAAGTAAACCAAGAACTCAACAGACCAAACCCGATAACCAACTAACTACATGTGAACCTTTTGGTCACTCTCCAACATAATGATCACACATCGCCCAAGGTGATCGAACTCAATCTAAAACATGCACAAGGGAAAAATACAAAAGAAGACTATAGGCATGAGTATGAAAACATTATAGGTTAGCCTGATATTCTATTTCCAATGCACATCCTTTAAAATAATAGAAACATCAATTTCAAGGTTTAAATACAATATATAATGGTATGTTTTCAAAATGGGGTCCCATGCTATATAAAAATAATTACCAAACAAAAACGTGCATGTTTTATGAACAAGAATGCTGGTAACAATTTTCAAAGAGTGAAACTTAAAAATGAAAATAGTTTTCAAGAGGGATGCTTTAAATAATTTATACATTAAAATTAATCACACACACTACTGAATTCGCCAACCAAACACACCATATTCCGACAGTGAGTGAAAATAGCCAATGTGCACAAGTCACGGGAACACCCCTAGGCACTAGTTAGTTCTGAGCCCCAGGTGGCTCGTATCTCGGTGAAAGTAACCATAATAAATATCTATTCTCGTGCACACTAGACAAGAGTAGGGAGAATTTAAATGACCTAGTGGCCCCCAACAACAAAAAAATCATATTTTAGTTAGTGTTTTCATCGTCAAACTTGCTACATAAAACAGGGGCCAAACCCCACAAAATCACTATCATACTAGTACACGTCCTCCCACCTAGATACCTAGGATTCCCTGTAGTGATCAATCAAGATACACATATTATCAATTACACTTTACAAATCACAATTCTATTACCAAACCAGAAACACACAAACATCCAGTATACATGCTTAACATTTCTTTCATGAATCAATAAACAACTAAAAATATTCGTAAAACAATTTCAAGGAGTATAACGAGGCCTTGCACATAAAATCCAATAAAAAATTCTCTTTTAAGGCCACAAACCCATAAATAAAATCACAAAATCAGATTTTTCAGCCCAAAAACCAATTTATAAATCATTTTCAGGGACCATAAAATTTCCCCAAATGATAGAACACGAAATACACATGGAATCCATTTTTTAAAAAAAATGCCAAACAAGCCTTTAATCATTTCTCAAAACTATCCATTGACCAAGGTATTAATATCAAAATTATTAGGGAGGTGTATACACACCATTTATAGAAACAAAATAAATAAATAAATCCCTTAAAACCATTAGCTTACAAATTAAAAAACAACCATTTTCAAAATGATGTGAAACATGCCATTTTTCAACAACTCAGGCCAAAACATGTTGTAAACCAAAACCCATTTGTTTTTAAAACCAAATCCAAAATGGAAATCTATATGAGGACCCAAAATTCCAATTATCATTCTTAAAATTCAATTATAAATCCAAACAAATAATTTTTAAATCAAACCTAACACGTATAATCCAACTAGGTAATTTACCGAACACATGATGTGTAACGACCAGAAATTTTGAATAAATATGCTTTCTTAATTTTGTGTGTTATAGTATTTTTATACTCAAAAAAACTATTTCATTTGATAACATGAGTTTAATTAAAATGAGAACGTTGGGTTTTGACTGTTATATGACCATTGGTCAATATGACCGCTGGAAACTAAACTTTTCGATTATTGTATCTAAATACAAGTGATCTTGGTTAATTAATATAGAAAGAAGATTCAATGGCCTCATCTAGTAGTCCCGGGCCAATCGAAGCCCATATAATGGATCTTGGGAAGGAGGTAGCACCACCAGGCTATGCTCTGGACCAAACCCAAGCCAAACTTCATCGTGTGAATCTAGAACGGAATCGCCTTCGCTAGAAGTTCAAACTGATAGAAATTACTACCCGTGCAATGTTGGCCCAGCCACCCCAAGAATCTCTCACCTTAGCACACCTGACACTTAGGTCCTATGATGGGGTTATAAGGGGCTATGTAAGGAGACTGTAACTGCCTTTTGTAATCCCATGATTTAAATAAAAATTGATATTTCTTCTTATGATGATGTTTATGAATTTTCAAATGTATGGATAAATATAGTATGTATATTTTTGATGAATTTTAGAAAAATGATATTTTAAAAATGTTTATTTAAACCTTAAATAATTAAAAATGTGTAATGATTTTAAAAAAAAAGGTCTTCTACAATTACGTTCAGTACAAAATTTAGAGTCTAATAAGATCAACCTATTTTTTGATGAATAATAAATTATGAATAGGGATTTTATGCTTAGGATTATTAATGTGACCTAATGGATTAGTAATATCACTTAAAGAAAGTATTAATATAATCTAGGTACCTTGATTAAGTAATGATATTCAATAAAATAGGTAAATAACTATTTCAGAAATTATTAGTCAAGTATTAGTTTTTTCAGGTGAATAGTGTTTTTTAATAAAAAATTAAATTACAAATATTTGAAAAATTATTTTTATAAAATGGATTTCATTTTTGAACTCAGAGCATCGATATTATGTTAAGGTAATTTTTTGGGATTTTTCTGAAAAAAATGAATTTTCAGTGAATAGTGTATTTATTTAAAAATAAAAGTAAAAATATTTAGAAACTTATTTTTATAAAACAGAGTTCATATTTGAAATCAGAGCATTGATATTTGGTAAAGGTGAAATTTTGGGAGTTTTCGGAAAAATATTGAATTTTTAGTGAATAGTAAAAATACAGTTTTATGGTTTCGATATGTTTAATGACATCATGACTGCATCATTATGACATCATGAGATATTTTATGTTATGGTCGACTAAAGGGGGTGAATTATTGTATGAGGTGTCCCAAGTGGCCAATACCATGGGAAAATACCATGGGCAAGCCCATGGTTTTTCCAATACCACCAATGAGATGTCCTTTGGCCATTAATGCCTTGTCCCCTCACATTCCCTATAAATACCCTCCATTTCCTCCTCTAGTTTTTACTCTCAACTCTCCCCCAACGAATATCTGGTCTCATTACCTCCAATGAAGTCCTACCAAGGTTTCCCCAAGCCCTCAAGGTCCCAACCATTGAGTTTTAAGAGTTGCATTTTAAGGTAACAGATCCAACCTCTCTCTTTCTTTTCAAATAATCTCTTTTAAGTCATTTATTTTATGCTCCATGTTCTTATGTTGTAGGATGTTCTTTTATATTCTTATTACTTCCATTTTTTATGTTCATATGATGGGAGACTCTATTTTATATCGTCAATTCATTTTTTTATGTTTAAGTGACGCTGTTAAGATGCCGAATTTTTAAGGGATTCTTTCACCCTTCTCATTTTCATGTTCTATTTTCTTGTCAAGTCTTTCAAGTTACTTTTTATTATTTTGGGGTATGATCTCTATATTTATCATACTGATATTTTATGTTCATATGGTGACAGACCCTATTTGATCTCGTCCATTAATTTTTTTGAGGTTTAAGTGACGCAGTTAGGCTGCCGAATTTTTAAGGGATTCTTTCACCATTCTCATTTTCAAGTTCTATTTTTTTGTCAGGACTTTAAAGTTCCTTTTATTTATTTAGGGGCATGATATATATATCTAGAATACTGATCTTTTATGTTCATATGATGAGAGACCCTATTTGATCTCGTCAATTCTTTTTTTTGATGTTTTATGTGACGCCTTTAGGCTGCCGAATTTTCATAAGAGAAATCTTATTTTTGTCTTCCTTCCATTTTCTTCATTTCATATGGTATATCTTTAAAATTTCATTAACATGTTCCTAAATCATTTATATTATGTCACCTACTTTTTTATGGATCATTTATGAGTGGGTGACCCATGTCCCCTATCTTTTCAATGTTTTCTAAAACCCTATAACATATCCGTTATGCTGTAGAATTTTCGTCTCAAAATGTCTCTCTCTTTTTCTCAAATTATTTTATTTTATTAAGTGAATACTCAAAGATATTTCTTATACAGTGATATTCACAAATATATCAATATGTTCTATTTTAAATTCTGGTATTTACATACATGAGACCCGCTTTCCTTTTTCTGTGGGTTTAATGTGACATAAAGATCATATACTAAAAGAAGTTTTTGAAATGATATGATTATGAAGTGAACCCCATTTCTTTTATCCTATATGGGTTATTTATGAAATGTTGATGATTATATATGTAGAATACATGATAATAATGAAAAATTTAATAGTCTGCCCTAATAGCGCCCCATTACATTGGGTAATGATGTAACCACTAGAGATTACAAACTTAAGGGTGCACCCCAATAGCGCCCAATTGCATTGGGTAACGATGTAACCACTAGAGATTACAATTTTAATGATACCTTGGGGTTTACCTTGGTAATTTTAAAATGACACCTTGGGGATGGACCTTGGTGATATGTTCATGATTTTCTATGTTAAATGTTGTTGCCACATCTTCAATTCAGGAAATACGTTATTTTTATTATGATATGCCTCATGATTTCAATCTCATGCCTTAAAGTTCATTTTCATAAATTTATTGATGTATCTCAAGTTCACATGTAAAATTCATCCCTTGTTTCCCTTACTGGGCCTTCTGCTAACCCTTTCTTTTGATGTCTGTCCCCAGGTTTTGAGATGTAGTAATGAACATAGGATGAACTTAAGGAGAAGCCTTTCAAGTGCTTAAGAAGAATGATTTATGTTGTTTTCATGTATTAAGTTCCTTGTTTCCAAGATACTAAACCTTAAATATCCTCAGTTTTGTATTTTTTAATGAATGTTCGTGTCATAAAAAGGCGGTATGCTATAGTTAGTATCAAAGGATGGTTTAGTTATTTGTGGAAATTAGGATATGAAAACATTAGTAATATCCCTATAGAAAAGATTAAAAATAGGAAATATTCCTAGTATTTTGGTGAGTATTGAGTAACTGGTTTATCAAGAAAATATATCCCTGTTAGGATATGAGCATGTAGAGGTGGCTTTGGCACAGATGTACATAGGGGTAAAACCCAAAAACATCGCTTTGAGCTAGACTAGAACAGGAACTGGTACACGACAACGGGCTTTGCTGCACTCTTGGTTACGACACTCGCGAGAGATTTGCATTGGTAAATTAATAAGCTTAGTATGAACCATTATTGAAGAAACAAATATAAAATAAAATAAATATTCACATAAGAATATATGATCATGGATAACCTAGATTGGAACCTAGGGGATCACAAGTTAGGATATACTTTTCTTCTACCAGTTTATCCTTCTATGACTAAAGTTTCCTTTTCAAGAATATTGGCTATGTATTTAAGCCCCTAATTATACATTCATTTCTTATTTAATTTCGGGAAATGGAAGAACATGTCCCAATAACCAATGTGATAGGAAATTTTACTATTTCCCTATTAATATGGTAGAGATGACGAGAGATCAAGTTGAACATATTGTGATTATTCCAAACCAGCTATCAAAAATCCCAATTAATAATTGGTACTTAGTTGAATGCCCAAATTAATCAAGGGAGAAGAAGATGATGTCTCAAGGATGTTCATATGATAATGTTGATTATGGGTTTAAAAGATGATTATTATTTTGGAAGACGTTCACTATTTCAGGAACCCTATATGATCGAGGTAAATAGATTACTACGGTATTTTCTTTGAGGAGTAAAAGTTGACTTATATTTTGAAGAATCAATGAATTTAAGGTTAACTTATAGTAATTTAGGATACTTATTGAAATTATTAACCTATATTGTGGAAAATATGTTTAGGTTAGCTACTTTTGTTATAAGATGTTAGGAGTGGTTGATGTTGTTTGGAGATGAACGATGAAGTTTATTTTGGAAGACTATGATATCAAATCCTTCTTGTATTTGGGTTTCAATATTAGTTTGGTTTATTTGGATGAATTTTAAGGACAATTATTTATGGAATAGTCTATGATGAACTTTGGGTAGTACCGTGGATCTTTGAATATTTAAAGTAGTTTCCCTTCCTCTGGGGTTCTTTCTTTTGGGAGTGTTGTTTTATATTACCCTTTCGGTTATTGGTATAATGTTTAAAGATAGAAGAAATAGATAGTTAATCTTTGGTGTATTATGTGATTCTCTAGAATATGATTCTTGTGCTTTGATGAGGCCAAGTAGTTTTGAATGCTCATAATTTGGAGAAAAGATTAGTTTTGGTAGAAACATATTAAAGGATGAAACTATACTTGAAGGTAGGTAAATTTCCTTATGTTTTTGTTCTATGTAGTAAATGAATTCCTCAAAACTATGAACATGAATGTAACAAAAAAACATTGTCTGTTAACGTTTCCTACTAGGAAATCTAATATGGTTTACACACATTATAATTTTGTGATTTTCTTGTGGTTAAATTTCTCCTAATCATGTTTTCTATCACTCTCCCTCAGAACTTGACCCTTTGTTTTCTCCTCCATGTCCATGTTTTCTTTCATGGAATCCTAGTGTGGATTAACTCAGGTGACCTTTGTACTTCTCTTTATTTATTTTAATGTAATAGTTTTACTAACTCCTTTTCCGATGTGGGATTTTCAATGAAATTTTAAAACCCAATTTTAAAAATTGTGAGGATGCAATTTCTTAAGGGGGAAAGATTGTAACAACCCGAAATTTTGAATAAATCTTATTTCCTATTTTTGTGTGTTATTTTATTTTTATACTCAAAAAAACTGTTTCTCATGATAACATGAGTATAATTAAAATGAGACCGCTGGGTTTTTACTGTTATATGACCATTGGTCAATATGACCACTGGAAACTAAACGTTTCGATTATTTTCTCTAAATACAAGTGATCTTGGTTAATTAATATAGAAAGAAGATTTGATGGCCTCTTCCAGTAGTCTCAGGCCAATCGAAGCCCATCTAATGGAACTTGGGAAGGAGGTAGCACCACTGGGCTTTTATCTGGACCAAACCCAAGCCGAACTTCATCGTGTGAAGCTAGAATGAAATCGCCTTCACGAGAAGATAAAACTGATAGAAATTACTACTCGTTCAATGTTGGCCGAGCTACCCCAAGATTCTCTCGCCTTATCACACCTGAAACATAGGTCCTATGATGTGGTTATAAGCGGCTATGTAAGGAGACTGTAACTGCCTTTTGTAATCCCTTGATTTAAATAAAAATTTTGATTTCTTCTTATGATGAAGTTTGTGAATTTTCCAATGTCTGAATAAATATAGTATGCATATTTTTGATGAATTTTAGAGATAGGATATTTTAAAAATGTTTATGTAAACCTTAAATAATTAAAAATGTGTATTGATTTTCCTAAAAAGGTCTTATACAATTATGTTCAGTATGAAAATTTGAGTCTAATAAGATCAACTTATTTTTTTAATTAATAGTAAATTATGAATAGGGATTTTACGCTTAGGATTAGTAATATGACCAAATGGATTAGTAATCTAACTTAAATAAAGTATTAATATAATCTAGTCACCTTGATTAAATAATGAGATTCAATAAAATAGGTAAATAACTGTTTTAGAAATTATTAGTCAAGTATTAGTTTTTTCAGGTGAATAGTTTTTTTAATAAAAAATTTAATTAAAAATAATTAGAAAATTATTTTTATAAAATGTATTTCATTCTTGAACTCGGAGCATCGATATTATGTTAAGGTAATTTTTGGGGATTTTTCAGAAAAAAATGAATTTTGGGTGAATAGTGTAATTTTTTTAAAATTAAAATAAAAATATTTAGAAAATTATATTCATAAAATGGAGTTCATTTTTGAAATCAGAGCATTTATATTTAGTTAAGGTAAAATTTTGGGAGTTTTTGGAAAAAATTTGAATTTTCAGTGCATAATAAACATACAGTTTTAGGGTTTCGGTATGTTTAATGACATCATAAATGTATCATGATGATGTCATGAGATATTTTAAGGGATGGTCAACTAGAAGAGATGAATTATTGTATGAGGTGTCCCAAGTGTCCAATTCCATGGGAAAATACCATGGGAAATCCCATGGTTTTTCCAATACCACCAATGAGGTGTCCCTTGGCCATTAATGCCTTGTCCCCTCACTTTCCCTATAAATACCCACCACTTCCTCCTTAGTTTTCACTCCAATATCACCCCCAACGAAGACCTAGTCTCATTACCACCCAAGAAGTCCTCCCAAGGTTTCCCCATGCCCTCAAGGTCCCAACCATTGTGTTTTAAGAGTTACGTTTTAAGGTAAGGGATCCAACCTCTCTCTTTCTTTTCAAATACTCTCTTTTACGTCATTTTTTATGCTCCATGTTCTTATGTTGGAGTATTTTCTTTTATATTCCTCATACAACCCTTTTTATTTTTATATATTGGGAGACTCTATTTGATCTCCTCAATTCATTTTTTTATGTTTATGTGACGCCATTAGGCTGCCGAATTTTTAAGGGATTCTTTCACCCTTCTCATTTTCATGTTCTATTTTCCTGTCAAGTCTATAATGTTCCTTTTTATTATTTTGGGGCATGATCTCTATATCTATAATACTGATATTTTATGTTCATGTGATAAGAGACCCTATTTTATCTCATCAATTCATTTTTTTGATGTTTAAGTGACGCCGTTAGGCTGCCGAATTTTTAAGGGATTCTTTCACCCTTCTCATTTTCAAGTTCTATTTTTGTCAAGACTTTCAAGTTACATTTATTTATGCAGGGGAATTATCTCTATATCAATCATACTGATCATTTATGTTCGTATGATGAAAGACCATATTTTTCCTCATCAATTTTATTTTTATTTTTTTAAGTGACGCCGTTAGGCTGCCGAATTTTCATAAGAGAAATATTATTTTTGTCTTCCTTCCATGTTCTTCATTTCATATGGTATATATTTAAAATTTCATTACCATGTTATTAAATAATTTATATTATGTCCCCGACTATTTTATGGATCATTTATTAGTGGGTGATCAATGTCCCCTCTCTTTTTAATGTTTTCGAAAACCCTATAACATAGCTGTTATGCCGCAAAATTTTCGTCTCAAAATTTCTCTCTCTTATTCTCAAATTATTTTATTTTATTAAGTGAATAATCAAATATCTTTCTTCTATAGGGGTATTCACATATATATCAATATGATTTATTTTAAATTCTAGGATTTACATACATGATACCCGCTTTCCTTTTTCCATGGTTTTAAAGTGACATAACATTCGTGTCCTAAAAGAAGTTTTTAAAATGTTATTATTATGAAGTGAAACCCATTTATTTTATTATATATGGTTTATTTATGAAATGTTGATGATGATATATGTGGCACACATGATAATAAATACAAATTTAAGGTTGCTCTCTAATAGCGACCCATTGCATTGGGTAATGATGTAACCACTAGAGATTACAAACATAAGGGTGTGCCCTGATAACGCCGCATTGCATTGGGTAATGATGTAACTACTAGAGATTACAATTCTAACGATACCTTGGGGTTTTCCTTGAAAATTTTCAAATGAAACCTTGGGGATGGACCTTGGTGATATGTTCATGATTTTCTATGTTAAATGTTGTAGCCCCATCTTCATGTTATGAAATCTGTTATTTTTATTATGACATTCCTTATGATTTAATTCTCATGCCTTAAAGTTATTTTTCATGAATTTATTGATGTATCTCAAGTTCACATGTTAAATGCCTCCCTTGTTTCCCATACTGGGCCTTCTCCTCACCCTTTCTTTTGATGTATGTCCCCATGCTATGAGATATAGTACTAAACCTAGGATGAACATAAGGAGGAGCCTTTCAAGTGTTTAAAAAGGATGTTTTTATGTTGTTTTCATGTATTAAGTTCCTGGTTTCCAAGACACTAAACCTTAAAGATCCTTGGTTTTGTATTTTTTAATGAATGATAATGTCATAAAAAGGTGGGATGCTATATTACATGCCCTTAAAAAACAATTTATTTTAAACATTTGACAATGAATAAAACAACAATTGCATTCCATATTATATACAAGATACTATAAAATATTTAAAATACCATAAAACAGGTTCTAAACCTCACAAAATAGTTTTAAATGATAGTGTAACATTTAAACAAACACTTGGTTTGCACTTTTATGACCAAACAACACTACCATTCAAATAACAAGGATTAAACAACTATTTTTTACACCATGAAAATTCAGAAAATAATGGAAATTAATAATAAACAAATATATCAGATTATAAACATAAGGAAATGATGGATCATGAATGATAAAGTCATGTTTAAGGGATATCCTACCAAAAATCTTTGGCATAATGGAAACACACACTCAATATCAACAACTGAGGGTTTACAAACTGTAAACCTATGATAACCCGAACCAAAGAACAAAAACCCAACCAAATATCATAGACTAGAAGTACCCTAGGTCTATCAGGACATGTAGAGATTATAAAACCGAGATATAATAAATGGAGGAAGTAGAGGGAGGTGAAGAGAGAAGGAATATAAAATTTTCAACAAGAAAACTCTTCGTCTTCCATTATATTTTCACCATTAGAGAACATAAAATGGCTTGAATCTTCTTTTAGAGTATTATATGGTCTTTACAAACCATGTAATGTTTATTTGTGAGAGAAATATTATGAATTGAATGATTTATGGATGAAAGAATTTACCTTCGTGATTCTGGATGATTTGAGAGACATTGAGATGTTATCTCTAATCAGCTGCTCATATGAGCTTCAAAGAGGAAAACTAGATAATGGAGGTGTGTATAGGGGTATTGGATTAGAGTGTGAGGTGGAATCACTAATAAATATTACAAATTTAATTTAATATAAAGGACTTTTTTTAAAACTGGAAATGGGCCCATGGGATGGACCAAAACCCAAATAAGTATCCTCAATTCACCATGCTTATGAATTTATAATGGGTCAAAAAGGATATGGTAGTTTTAATATATCAATTTAAGAGAAGTGGGAAGTGGAACGAGTCAAAAATTATAAAACATTAATCAGTTATAAAAGAAACGAAATATGTTTTTAAATCTGGAAATGACCACATGGTTGGCCCAAATCATGAAGTAACCACCCTCTCTCCAAAAACTCTTAAACAAGCATTGGAAAACGCAAATTAGGGTTATTAGAAATATATGGTAGTTCAAAACTCAAAACTAATCACACCCAACACCCAATAAAAGGGTCGAAATTTTCAATGAACCAGATCAAAACCATGACATGAAATGAAAAAAAGAAACTGGTTATGACAATTCTCCCCACCATTAAAGATTTCCACCCCCATAAAGACATAACACATTCCATCTGATTGATAAACACCTAAGGATTCTTTATTAATATGATCCAGAAACCTAATCCAATGAAACACTATCAACCATTAGTGGAACTTAATTTTCGTACCCCAAACAAAACACCAACTCTAATCCACTTCCTGAGAATCAA
Organism: Viscum album; assembly: GCA_963277665.1. NCBI lineage: Eukaryota > Viridiplantae > Streptophyta > Magnoliopsida > Santalales > Viscaceae > Viscum > Viscum album. Next base: position 244,449,640 of record OY728121.1, read on the forward strand.
CTGAATGATGTAGTCACCACCTCCAAAACCAATTCAAGAACCCTGTTGTTGGGAATTCTACCAATAAACCCAAAAGTCACCCAAACAAAATATAACTCATGAAAACAAAATATTCCAGTATATTATGGGATAAAATCCCCACCATTATGAAACAAATATCAGTAGAAAAGTTTTTGGTAGGAAAAATCAGTGAGACCCGTGGTGGGTCTCCCCACCATTAGAACCGAACTTCCAATGAACAAAAAAGAATTCTAATTGAGCTAGAATCGGGCCACACTCACTAAATAATACCAAAACTATCCTCCAAAAATCTAACAACCCTTTTTGAGAGGAAAAAAACAAGAAATTTTAATCCACCCCCACTCGAATGGAGGTGGGATGAATTTTTCCATCACTCTCTACACGGATCCAAACCCCCACCAATTATGGAGGGCAAGGAAGGGGACCCAATAATTTGGCCATTGAAACCACAAAAGAAAAAAACTAACTACCTCAATGAAATGATGGATTTATAATCTTAGCAATACTACCCACAATACCAAGACTCATGACTACACGCTGGCTTCACTCGGGAACCTATGGTTGGTGTTGTAATGGGTGAAGCGTCTCTTGACTCACAGTCCGGCTTTGATAATCCCAAACATGTACCCCATCCCTTATTTCCACACTGTACCATATAACACTCCCAAGATGAAACAATAGATCAATTGACACCATGAAACTCTCATCCTCAACAAATTTTTTTTATCAAATCATGAACATGGAGGTACACCAAAATATTTTCTCTCACTCCAAATGAGGTGCAGAATGAACGGGACACACAAAAACACCCACTAAATATCACCACGAACAACTACTTCAACTTAGAGAATAAACATAAAGGGAATACACATTAAATAGATACCGAAAAGCTATTTATTTCAACAAACATGCTGAGGTATCTTTATAAGAGGTGTATTTTAAATTTGAAGCAAATACATAGGTTGATAAACTAGAATGAATGCCAATGGAGAACCATTTGTGGCCACATCACAACATCCAAAATCTTTTTAGAAATCCACTTAACATTACCCCAAAACTGAGCCACCAACAAGATCACATCTTAAGATTTAATAAGAGTATGAATTATATATCATAAGGAAGAATACCGAATAGGCAACACTTGAAAGACAAAGGATAAAACATCCACATAACCATTAGATCATAAAAAAGGCCACAATTTTTCAGGTCAAAACACTTTTGAAAAACAATAAACTAACATGGTGGATTTTCACATTCACCAATGGTGTTTCGTCAAGACTCACTCAAATGATCATTTCTGTGCAACCTAGAGCACTCAAATACCATGCCATACCGGACATTCATCCATATATCCACAAAACCATTCATTTGAAAAACCTTGAAAACACTGAATGCTAAAACAAAACATCCTCATTACAAAAAGAATCATGTACCTTCCAAAGGCACATGAACCACCAAATCAAAAAACAGTTTTCAAATTTCACAAGTCAATTGATGCTTCCTCAAGAACCATTTGATTAAAAAAACAATCCATTTCATTTAATAAAACATCCAAAATAACCATTCTATTCCAAATATTCCATTCCCATTTTAAAAAAATCAGCAAGGTCTATTTTTCATAATGAGACAACAACAAAGGCCAAAACACCATTCCTGAAAAACACCAGCCGCTCAAAACCAAATTTCCAAAACCAATTCATCATTTTCAAACACTTTTCAACAAGCCAAAACAACCCATTTAAAAGAATGTTTCAGAATTAATTTAAAATTATTCACACATTCAAAAACATTTATTTCAACAGACCACATGTCTACATTAGGGAAAATCCAATCCTGTTAAATCATTTTCAATTCCTATCAAATATTGGTTTCAAAAAAAGCACCACCCTCCCAATCCATTTTTATATTTAATTTTTGAAAACCCCTTTTCCAATTTTAAAAATCTAACCAGCCCTTTAAAACTCATTTTTACAATTCTCACACAAGGATTTTCCAAAAAAAATTCAGAAATAAAGAAAGGTCCTCAATACCCAAAAAAGTAACTTGTGTTTTTTGGTGACTTGACCATATTGTTGGCGGCCATATGTCAAGCACAACACCCACATGGAGAGACTTATTAGGACCATTCCCTAGATCCACATGGCTCGCTAGGCCCTGAAAGCTCACGAATTCCATTATTCATACTCCCCTTATCATATCCCAATGCCATAAAATCAGCAAGAACAAAAGACACTAATAAAATCGGACTTCCCATTAAAACTCAAAGATCAGAATAAGATCAATTTCGTGATTCTCTTCTCGCAGTTACCCCTTAAGTCCCAATAATCCAACTCCGTCTACCTTGAAATCCCCCAAATAAAAAGGGAACCCTAAAAAAAGTTATGCTAAGACCGTCCTCCTATGATACCATTTTTATCACGGACCAGCTCGAGTCGACCCTGAACCAGTCACAAGGTCCCGCCTGCGACAATTCCCGAGAGGCATTCCCGATCCTCATGGGATGGTGAAATGCACCAAGGGAATCAATAGAGTACCCAAGAGAATGATTTTCATCATATATAAACAATCAAAAAAACAACGAAAGGAATTGGATAGCCCAAAATTCATTTATATAAAAACTAAAATAAATATTATTTGTACAAGAAACTGAAAGTACAACTAATCCCAAAACTAAACTGACCTAACCCAATAACAAACTAAATCCACTTGACCTTTCTAGTCACTCTCCAATATAATTATCACATGTCTCCCAAGGTGATCAAACTCAATCTAAAACCTCCACAAGGTATAAAAATAGAATAAGACTATAGTTGTGAGTATTAAAACACAGTAGGTTAGCCCGATATTCTATTCCTAATGAACATCCTTTAAAATAGAGAAACATCAATTTCATGTTTTATATAAAATATATAAAGGAATATTTTCCAAATGGGGCCCAGGCTATATAAAAAAATTACTTGACAAAAACTTTCATGTTTTATGAACAAGAATTCCAATAACAATTTTCAAAGTAGTGCAACTTCAAAATTAAATAAGTTTTCAAGAGGGATGCTTTAAAGAATTTAAAATTTTAAATAAATCAAAATAACTACAGAAATTACCAACCAATCACACCGTATTCTGATAGTGAGTACAAAATATCCAATGATCACAAGTCATGGGAACACCCCTAAGCACTAGTTAGTTGTGGGCCCCAGGTAACTCGTATCTCAGTGAATATGAACATAATAAATATATGTTCTCATGAACACGAGCCACTAGTAGAGATAATACCTATAACCTAGTGGTCCCCAACAACATGATCATCATATTTTAGTTAGTTTTGTCATCGTCAAACTTGTTATGTGAAACATGGGCCAAACTCCACAAAATCAATACTGAACTAGTACACATCCGCCCACCAAGATACACGTGATTCCATTTTGTGATCAATAAAATTACACATATTATCAATTTCACTTTTCACATTAAAATTACATTGACAAACCATAAACACACAAACTACCTTAAATCATGCTTCACATTTCCTTCATGAATCAATAAAAAAACTAAAAATATTCGTAAGACAATTTCAAGGAGTATAACGTGGCCTTGCACATAAAATCTATTCAAAAATGATCTTGTAAGGACACAAACCCATAAATATCATAAATAAAATATTTGGAAGCCCCAAAACCAATTAATAATTTATTTTCATGGACCATGAAATTTACCCAAAAGATAGATCATGAAATACACTTGGAAACCATTTAAAAAAACAAATGCCAAACAAACATTTTAACCCTTCTCAAAACAATAATTTAACTTGGGTATGCATATAAATTTTATTAAGGATGTGTATACATACCATTTAATGTATATAAACACATTAATAAATCTATTAAATTCAGCTTACATATTCAGAACACATCCATTTTCATAAGGATGTGAAATGGGCCATTTTCCGACAAGTCAGACCAAAACATGTTGTAAAACAAAACCCATTTGTTTGTAAAACAAAATCCATATTGTAAATACATAAGAGGCCCCAAAATTTCATTTATCATTTTCCAATTAATTTATAAATAAAAAAAATAAATTTTAAATCAAACATAACACATTAAACCAACCGGGAAATATATCGAACACATGACATGCCATAAAAAACAATTTATTTTAAGCACATGACAAAGAATAAAACACCAATTTCATGACATATTTTATAAAATATAATGTGACATGATAAAAATACAATAAACTAGGTTCTAAACCTCACAAAATAGTTTTGAATGACAGTGGAACATTTAAACATACACTTGTTTTGAACTTTTATCACAAAACAACACTACCTTTCAAAAACAAGGATTAAAAAACCATATTTCACATCAAGAAAATTATCCAAATTCTGAAAAATTAAAATAATAATATATTTCATATTATAATGATAAGAAAATTATGAATCTTAAAATATAAATTCATGTGCAAGGGATATCCTACCTCAAATCCTTAGCGCAACTGAAACACACACCCAATATCACCATCTGAGGTTTTACAAACCCTAAAACTATGATGAACAGACCCAAATTAACCAAAAACCCATAAAAATCATAGTATAGTAGAACTATAGGTATATCATGACTATCCGAGTTTATAAAACCAATAAATAATGAATGGAAGAAGAAGAGGGAAGAGAAGGGAGATGGAATCCCGCCTTTTCAAATAGAAGACTCTTCGTCTTCCATTAGATCTGCACCCATACAGAAAATGGAATGGTGTGTAACTTCTTGGAGTGTCTCCTATAGTCTGCAATAACCAGGTATAGATTATTTTTGAGAAAAAGAGTATAAATGGAACAATTTATGGATGAAATAATTTACCATCGTGAATCTAGAAGATTCGAGAGACATTGAGAATATTTCACTAATCCGAGACTCATATGAACTCCAATTAGGTAAAGTAGATAATGGGGGTTAGTATAAGGGAATTGGATTTGAGTGGGAGGTGGAATAATTGAAAAATATTACAAATTGGATTAGATATAAAAGAAAAAAATTATTTTTTTAAAACTAGAAATGGGCCCATGGGTTGGCCTAATACCCAAATAAGTAACCTCAATTCACAATGCATGTGTATTTATAAGAGGTAAAAAAAGGATATGGTAGTTTTAATATTTTAGTTTAAGACAAGTGTTATGTTTAATGAGTCTAAAATTATATAAAATTATTGAGTTATAAAAGAAACAAAATATGTTTTTAAATATGGAAATGAGCTCACGGTTGGCCCAAATCCTGAAGTAACTACCCTTTCTTAAAAAACCCTTAAACAAGCAACAGAGAACAAAAATTACGGTGATTATAAATATATTGTAGTTAAAAACTCAAAATTAATCTCAACCAACACCCAATAATAGGATTGATATTTTAAATGAACCAGATCAAAACCATGAGATGAAAACAAAAAAATCGGGTGTGACTTGTTTCTTATAAAACACCAAGACAGACCTTTGATTTCAAATAATCACTCCTAGAATCTTATGAACTTTTTCATATGAGTTCATCTCACTTCTTCCATATCATCCATGTAGACATTCCAATATGCATTTTCCACAGATACCCACAACTATAAAAATCTTTTAGAAGGAATACATATGGTCACACATACCATTTCTTCAACAAACCCTAGCATTCAACCAATTTTCAATCCCATTTTTTTATAAACCCCATTAATGTCAATAGAAATGAATTTGAAGGAATTACTTTCCATTTCCAAAACTATTTTACATTTAATGACCAATTCACACTAAATTTTACAAAAAAACTAAATTCCCACCAATCTACCTGAATGTGGAACAAGTTGCAAGGCCTTACCCAATGACAAGGGTAGTGGGTCATTCCCAAAGTAATAATTAACAATAAATAAAACCATAAACCATCTACTAGGACTCCATATGGGTCACTAATCCTATTTATATCTTAACATTACATGATCTAGACTCCATTTTCATTCCCCATCCACACAAACCAAAACAATATAATGTCTAAAATATGAGATTACCCTTGGATACTTGGTGATCAGAATGATAATGTTTTCAATAATTCCTTCTAGTTTGAACCTCCTGGGTCCCAAAATTCATAATATTTTATCTAACTGACACCACCAAAATCAAGGGCCTTCATTGATACCATTTGTTCTGGAACCAATCTGGGATGTCATCCAACCTGACACCTGACCTAGTTCGACAAATAGACTAAAGGGTGTTCTTGATCTTCATGGGCTGACAACTACTCTTAGGAATCAATTTAATCACAATGGGAATGATTTTTACAATGAAAATAATGATTAAATAAACAATCTTAGCATGAACCATATCCCACAATAACTAAATATCAATAAATAAAAAATTATTCAACATAAAAAAATTTCTAAAAAATTGAAATAAATAAAAAAATGAGATAGAACAACACTAACACGATCTCCATATGGCCCCTTAGTGACCACTAACCACAAGAACAAGATTATCAAATGGTATAAAAAACTAAAATCTTGATCCTAAAAAATATATTATGTTTACCGATTCCGAGTGGAACAAGTATGGTGTGATGTTAAACATCATTTTAGGTAATCCCCGCAGATTCCCAAAATTTCATTTCCTGAATTAGTCCACATAACCTAGTTTGAAATCCGTTTATAAAATAAACATTTTAAAAATTTATAGAATGTAAAAATAAGGGTTGAAAAATGTCCTTTTTAAAACAACACATAATGATTTCCATTTCATAAAAGTTCAACTTTTAACAACCCACTACAAATCCAATCCCCAATTACAAATCCATAACAGGAAATAAAAATGAGATATACACAATGGGAAGGAAATAAAACCAAAAACATAAACATGTAGAGATAAAATGTATTCAAATCGAAGAAATAAAAAATCATACAGATGTTAATCATGAGTATTTCATGAACAACTTTAGAGGAAATCTCTTGATGTATTCAGTTTAGACTCACCTATCGACATATGGTGAAGCTCAGTAGTCAATAACAAATTGGTAGCTCTAAACTATCTAATCAAATGGAATGTCCCATGGGAATCTCAAATAATCCATGGGGTACAAACCATCTAATCAGTGTTGAAAATCAACCATCACTCGACCCTCTAGATGATAGCCATGAATCCCATGATAATAGTATATTTTTAAACATTGTATAACGACCATTACCCATAGTGTTTTCCCAAATGAGACACTAGAGGGGAACAAATCCAAAAATTCTAGTAGTATCAATATCAATAGTGTTCCCATGCACCAACCACTAGAGGGGATCCCTTTTGAAAATTATAGTGGTCTCCGTTTATAATCAAAATCATCACGAACACACATGAAATATGATTTCATTCAAATGTTTCAATCAGGATTTCACCTCTTTTGAGAATCAAAAACAACTTTCCAAATAAATTTTCAATACCAACCAGCCCTCACACTACCCATGCTTTCAAACCATTTCCCAAAACATGCTAACATGCCCACATGACTCATACCTCAAAGGAGTTCCAAAACCAATTTCCATTACACTAAAAGGTTACAATTGAGCATCAACTTCACTTCACATCAAATCAGTATTTTCAAAGATAACACAATGTTCCATCCTAGACATTTAAAATTTTCAATCCAATACGTTTAAAAATACATTTCCACTCTTTTTAGAAAGTATATATAAAATTCCACTTTCACATTTACAATGACAAATGCAAGAAGCTTTCCTAAACACATATGCATCCACATTTAATGTCACATGAAGCCTTAATATACCATTTAGAAATTAGGAAACAATTTTTTAAAAATAAATTTGATTGAGAGGAGGAGAATTTTGTAAATAATGGTTCATGGAGGAACTATTTTCATTCAGGTTCGAAATAGGACCCAAGAAACAATTAAGAAATAATATTATTAGAGCCAACCAATCCCATGTGCATATCCACTTTCCCTATTCCCACACACAAAAAATCCATTTAAAACATGCTTCACATAACCTTTATAATTTAAAAGCGTGTTTGTGGTGAACACAAAATTTGTTCATGTGACAAAAGCCACATTTAATTTGAAAACCCATATTTAAACAAGTTTTCACCAAAAAAAAACTTTCAAAACACATTTTATATTTATAACACATGGAATAAAACACATATTTAAATAAAAATTAAGAGGCATACTTGAATCACAATAAATTGTTTTTATAGAACCATATTTCCACGCATTCATACATCAAATAACATTGAAAACCCATTTTAAATAAGCAACACTTAATTTTAAAAGAAAACAACAAGACACATGTAAGAATCAAACCATAAAAGTCTCAAATTTATATATATAACACTCAAATCATAGCCCAAAAACATTTAAAAAATATTAACAAGGGATAACACCACCCCAAAGCAAAGAAATTACATTTTTAAATATCAATTGAATTTTTTTGAAACATATTGTTTGCATATAAAATAAAACGTAGCTAAATAAGCCCATTGAAAACCATTGAAAACCAATTTCCTATCATGAAATAACAATATAATTTTTGCTAAATCATTACAAGAAAGATTATATCAATTGATATAATTCATAGAAACCTTATGAATCATCAGAATGAGACCAAAATGAAATGGATAGAAACACTTACCTCAATGATGTGATAATTCAATGAATCTTATAGATAATGAAGAACCAAGACTGAGAGATAATCCACACAGCCTATCAACAATCAAATCAAAGAACACATCATCCCTAATACTTAGGGTTTATCCATGAGGGGTTTTACTGAAGAAAAACTAGGGAACCAATAAAAGGAATGGGGATGAGGGATGTGGTGGAAATTGACCAAAAATATAAATAAACTCACATTAGAACCTTTAGGAAGCTTTAATGGTTGAATAAGAGTCAGGGTGTAGAAGTTTGGAGACCCCCACATTGTACCTAGGTCATATGGAGGAGGTAATTCCAAAACTGGGGTTCTAAACTGAAGGTGAAAAGAGTTAATTTCACAATTTTAATAACCTTGGGTTCTCACAGTGTTTTCCAATCGTTGTGCCAACCGTTCACCCCTCACTTCAAAGAGGTACGTGCCACGTGATTCTCGCACATGTTTTTACAAACTATCCATCAACCGTCCAGCTGACACTACACAAAATATACATTTTCTACATGGTTTCCTTTGTTAGGGTACACGGTTTCCCTAACCATGTTCCACCTAATGTAAAGACCAAAATCATAATATTTAATAAAATAACTCACTTAAAAACATCCAAAACACAAAAAATAAAACTGGTACATCAACCCGAACCTCATTCAAATAATTCAAGGCCATGATGGGAGAAAAATAAAAGATATTAAAAGGTCAGGGGTGTGACATGGTGACTAACACTAATGGTATAAAAAACTAAAAAGTGGGAGGCATTTCCAATTATTACAATAGTTCTCCATATATAGACATTACATCATTTTCTTTTCAGAATATTTATTACATCACACAAACACACGACTGATGACCCTAAGAATATAGTTTCTTTGGATACATAGAAACCTAAACACAGGTTCCTATATGATCTATGTTATCTCCCACAATGTTCATCATAACTAAAACCCATCATTGAAATATTATATATAATATTTATCGTCCAAAACTAGGTAATTAAATCATAAGAAAGTATGATATAAAATTCCTAGTAAGGATAAAAAAGGGGGATACCAATGCATAACATTAGAATATGGTTATGGGAACATGAGAATAACAAATGAAATGTATTCAAAACATATCAAATATCATAATCACGAATCATGGAATAACAATTGGCAGTTAATAAGACATGAATCATATAAAAATCAAGAGAACATGATCCATGATATCATTATATTAGAATAAGGAATAGAATTTTTGGAATACAAATAGGCATAGAAAATCATTTCATATTAGTCATTAATCACTTATAAGAGCATCATAGTAGACTAACTATTATACTAAACTAGGTTTACTCCATATTCCATCCATGTATTATGAAACGAGATTCACTTCTTATTCCAACCCTGTATTATTAAAATGAGTTCATATCCCATTCCAACCCTATATTACTAAACCACATTGAAATCCCATTTCAATCCTATCTATCTCATGGTATAAAAATCATTACCCAATACATTGGAGGTAGATATTGGTCCCAAACTTATTATAATTAATGTATATATATGTTTTCCATAAGATCATAAACATTCATCATATCTTATCCCATGAAATAAAATAACTATCATAAATTGGGAATCATATCATAACCTATATAAAATAGAAATAATTCATATTAATGTTTTCATATCTTAACCCATGAAAAGAAGTAGGGTTTCATAAGAGTTTCTTCATGGTAAAACCTGTATAAGGGAAATGTGTTTTATAAACATCATTACAACAAAACATAAAACATTCAAAGAAATAATATGAATTGTATTCTTATATCATATCCCACGTAAGGAATATTCAACCCCAATAGATAACGCCTCAGATAGAAAATAATTTTGAAAGATCATATATAACATTTCTTGAGGAGAATAAAATTCATTCCTAAGAAAACTATTTTTAAAACATAAAACTTTTTGAAAAATTTTTTATTTTAAAATTAATATGAAAAAATATAAATGTAGGTTTAATGAAGTGATTTTTCATGGTGTTTTATAATTTGATCCATGCTGTACTCATTAAAATGAAGGATCCTTTAACATTTTCTGTAAAAGGAAAATGAGAATTATTTTAAAAAACAACATGAATATTACTATAAAATTATTTTTGAAAAATTGAAATATGGGTAAAAATAAATTTAAAAAAATCCATTGAATGATATAATTTTTTTAAAAAATGCTTATAAAAGTCATGGTTTAAAAAAAAAGATTTTCGACCAAAGAGGGAAACATGGTCAAATTCCCATAAAAATATGTTCACAATTATATTAAGTAAAAAATAGTTGAAAATGGTACCATTACATGATAATATAAAGAATAAATAGAGTCGAAGAATATTAATGACAATTCCTAAGTGGGGGATCATATTATTTAATAAATGAGACCATAATCATAATCAGTCTCGATATATAATGATATTGTAACAATGAAATGTTACATGCTTGGTAGCATTGAATCATAATCCCTATGAGAGAATAATGTTACAAGAAGTATAAAATATCATAAAAATGGGTATATTCATGATATAATATTTCAAGGAGGAAATATACACATCTCATAAAAGAATATAGGTTCTTAAGATAACATGTGTCTCAGAATAAGAAAATTGAGACAAAATTCCCTTACCATAAGTCCCGAAAAATATCATTGTCATTCAAACCTCTAATTTAATAAATTCAATTTTGTTATACATCAATAAAAGGACTATATAAATCTTTATAATAACATATATTATTTACTTATGACATTATAGTACACATATTTTAACAATTCTATGTAAAATACATGTTTCATGTAATAACTGCAACATTTTTTGAAAATATTTGTATTCGTTATATTTATTGTTACCATAAACTAATAATTCATTAATAATTTCTAGAATTATTAAATTTATTTAAATATTATATATAATATGTATATATATGTACTCACAATAATATTTAAAAGATATAAAGTGGAAATGAAATACACTTTTCATGGAGATAATAGGTTGTATATATGTTGGAACAATGTTTCCATTTTTTTGTCAGATTGAAAGAGAGAAAATTATATGATATATTATCACTTTAGATTCCTTTTTATGTCATATATAAACATATGTTAATTATAATCATCCACAATACATACCATTTAAATCATTAATGAATAACACTTCTTCATGAGGTAGTAGTCCATTATATACAGAAACGACATTATCATATTCCAAGAAAATGGGAAACATGAAGGTAAGGGAGATATAAAAAATAAGGAATCATAATAAAATCACAAAAAAATATAAATAAAAAATATAAACAGTATGAAACTCATTATTCCTAGCCATTATATGGGGTAATAAAAAAATGATCGATAATAGTTCATGAGGTAGTAGTACACCGTACACACAAATGATGATTCCATAACCCATTTGAAGGAAGTTTGTGTGTTTCTAGGAAGTAAAAATAAAATAAAAACAACAATTTAAATTTAACATACATCGGATATTATATAATATATATATGGTAATACTTTATATGGTTTTTGGAAGAAATAAAAGAAAAACATAAATTAACTAAGGTTTCCTCTCCTTTTAGTATTCCTCTTTGGTTTTCTCCAAAGGTCATCCATGGACGAATATATGGAAAATTTATGGATTAAATGGAGATGGGGAGGAAATTATTTAATATATATTGATATATATTTTCATATATAATGTATTCTATAGGTATGAATAGAGGCGAAAATGGGGTGAACTTTTATAAGGGAGGTGACTGACAAACTTGTATATTTTGAAGGAGAGAAATATATCAACTCTTTTTAGAATAAAAATCTATTAAAATTGTCTAAAATGTTATAATTAGACATTATAAAGTAGAAATATTTCCATTAAAAAGTTTTAGATACCATTTGGAAAATTGTTAAACCATATTTTGTATGAATAAACACGATTAATCATGTTTTTACCCTTATCATTGAAAATAAATTTTAATTGCATTCACTAATAACATAGCTAAAATATTAATTTATCCTTTTTGTACATTATTGATTATTATTATAAAAAATATGGAATTAAATTGTACAAATTATAATAATATAGTTAAAAAATTTAATTTAAAATTAACCTTTCACACGTATTGAGAATGTGAGTTTTTATAGTGGAAAATATTAACTATTTTCAGAGTATTTATATTAAATTTCAAAATAAAATTGATTCAAATGACATAAATTTTATTAATAAACCTAAAATTGAATTAAATATACTTTAAACCGAAATTATTATATATTTAATTGATATAAAATAATTAATTAAAAATGCATTTTTGAATCAATATTCTGTATTTCTCACTATTCAAAAAAATACAACAATTATAATTAATCCCAAAAATTCACTGAAAGATAATATTAAAATTATGAATTGAAAAATGAAAGTTATTTTTCCAAATTTAATTTCTAAAATTTTCTAAAAGTAATTTAATTATTATTCACAAAATAAATAAAAAGCATATATTTTGGAAATAGTATTTTCCAACAATATAAAGGCTTTACAAAAATTAAATAAATTGTGATCAATATATTTACGTTATGTAAAACAATTATAATTAACATTTTAAATGAGTTATAACTATTATTTTTTCTACATCTAATGTCTAGATTAGTTATGTCACATTTGGATAAGTAAATTAAAAATATTTCATGGTTTTTTTAAAACTATGTTTCGTGTGGGACACACACTAACTAAGTGTTGTGTGCAGTGAAAAACAACCCAATGTTTTGTGTAATGAAATCTTGACTTGGTGTAACATGTAACATAATATATTTGAAAAATTTTATTTATTAGAAAAAATAAATTCATAAAAACAATGGGTGTTATATTATACCCCTTTAAAATGAATTTCTTCTTTGAAATTATTCACTCTAATGAAAAAATTATGATAATTATGCCCCATCATAACCATATGTTCCTGTGTATCTTTTTCAAACTAATAGTTTCTCCAAAAAACATTGACCATGTGAGTGGTCGTCTTTTAATGAACTTCCTCTCAAAGATGTATAATATTTTCTGGTTTACCCCCATAAAAAATATCCTTCTCCGGCAGTATGACATATGAGTTCAGCACATGTTAAGGGTTAGGTATATACCTCATAACGAGAGATTCATGGAACAGATCATGGACTTGAGATAGGTTTGGTGGAATATACATGGGATATTCTTCCATCCTTGTATGATCAATAATATCAATGGGACCAAAATACCTAGGTATTAGTTTCCGTTTCATCCCAAATCACATAACATTCTTCCATGGAGAAATTATTAGAACCTCATTAACAAAAATTTAGAATTATAGATCATGTTGGTGATTATGAGAATAAAATTTATGTCAGCTTTGAGCTACCATGATATGTTTCTGGATGGATCAAACCGTCACAGACATTAAATGAGCTATAAAAGGCCCTAAAATAATTCAAGATCCACATTCATCCAAAAATGATGTAGCGATACATTTCATTTAATATTGGTATTTTTAAGGAGACATATGAGTTCTACAGTGAAAGATATTATTGTATGAAATCTCAACTAGATGAAGGAGTTGATCCCAATAACCATTGAAATCCAAAGAGTATGTTCTCAACATATCATTTTTGATTTGTATTTTTCTTTCTAAAGACCATCCTTTTAAGGATGATATATAGTGCTGAAAATAAATTATGTATTGTGGGATTTTGTGAAGGCTTTCCCAAAAAATTGCGTTAAAACTTAGATCCATATTAGATACAATGGAATGTTGAAGTCCAAGAAACAATAATAATTCCTTAATGTATATCGCTGATTAATGATCTATATATAAATAATCTAATATAACAATTAATTGTGATTAATTAACATAAAGATCGACTACAACCCATATGAAATTATTACCTTTAGATTTTTTTGGGGATCACAATGAAAAAATCCATAGTGATGTTCTTCCATTTTCTTTCTTGTATGGGTAATGGATGAAATATCCCATAATAAATTTTTCATTCAAACTTAACTTGTTTGAATACCAATCCTTGAGACACAAACTCTATAATATCTACATTTATTTAATCCCACTATATATATTCTTCTAAATTACTATTTATATTTGTACGTCCTTTTTGAATAGAGAATGATGAACTATAATATTCTTCTAAAAACAACATTAACTTATTTGTTGGATGGAACACATACATGTTTCCCCATACTTATCATCCTATCATGATCAAGGTAAAACAAAGGAACATTTATATCCTTTATTATCATCTCTATATCATACTTTTGTGTCTTTTTAATCATCACATGAGAAGATTATTGAACATTCCATTGAGAAAGATACTATTATCCCCATTATATCAGGATTTAAAAATACATGGTTTTGAAATCCAAAAATATAGGATCTTTCATTGTACTCATCAATGAAATTATTTTATGAACCTTTTCACTTAGAGCATTAGCCACATTGTTCCCACTCCCAAGGTGGTAATTTATTCAACATATATAATTATTAATCATCTCTAATCATATTTTATGGTGATTGTTCAATTAAATTTCATTGAATATACACATTAAATGTTTCTATGAGTATATGTATCAATATTTTCTCTGTATATATAATTCCACCATATATGTAATAAAAGAATTACAGAAACTTACTCCAAATCAATCTATGAGAAATTTTTCAAATAAAACCTCAATTTATATTATTCATCAAGATATACCAATGACATTATTTATAATAATGCATCCCAAACCCTTCAGAGATGCATCAATAAATATTAAAAACCCATCTCCACTATAATATAATGTAAGGACATGTTCACTAAATAAAATTATCTTTAGTTTTTTATAATTTTCCATACATTCGTATGTCCAAAACAACATTAATCCATTCTGGGTCATCTTGGTTTTATGGATTAGATATTACTAGTAACTTCTACATAAAATATCAATAATATCATGCAAAACAATTTTAACATTGGATCTCAGTCATAATGGATGGATTGAGAAAATATTCAATTGCCTCTTTCATTCACGGATCTATTTATATACCCTCCCTCAAGATTATGTGACCCAAAAATGAAACATTTTGAATCCCAAACTCATAATTTGTAAAATTTAAATATTGTTTCTCTTTTTATAGGGACCTTAGTAAAATTATCAAGTGTAATTTAGGTTTTTCCTTGAAAATTGAATATGTAAAAACATCATCTATAAAGACTTCTAAAAACTAATCATAGTAATCTTTGAAGACTATATTCATTAAATCCATGAAGATAAAAGTGGAATTCCTAAGACTAAAAGGTTTGACTATATATTTATAGTGTCCATACCATGAATGGAAACCATTACTAGGTATATCGTCATTATTGACCCATAATTAATGATATCCAAAACAATAATAAATCTTGGAAATGTATTCATCTCCACACAGTTGATCAAATATGTCATCAATAAGGGGAAGTTGATTCTTTTTCTTAGTTTTGATCTTTTTTATCTATTGAAAATCAATTAATATTCTAATTGTCCAATCATTATTTTTCAAAATAAGAATAGACACACCCAATTGTGTCACACATAGAAAAATAAATCCCTTTTCTATGATTTCCAAGTTATTCTTCAACAATTATACCATCAAAATATGGGATATTTTATAGGGTTTCATTGAAATTGGTGTGTAACTAGGTATGAGTTCTATAGTGAACTCAACATCACGTTTTGGTGAATGTTTAGAAAAACATTCTAGAATGAAATCCACAAATTCCCATAAAATAGGCACATCATCAATTTCATGTCTCTATCATTCCATTTGACTTAAACACCCCTTATGAATGGGTATTAATACACATTAAATGGTTGAAATCACTCTCTAAAGTGAATAATTTTCATCCAATTTTATGAATTATCATAGGACAGTATGGAATATCAAAAGAAACACCCATTCCTTGAAAATTGATCTTGGTTCATGTAGAGAATGGAAATACATGCCTAAGATGCCCTAAAATTCATCTTGGGGAATTATGACATGATTTTTAGGAATCACATTCACACAAACATACACAATAGAGGAATCATATACAAGAGATGAAATCATCATACCATTAGGGGTTGGCACATGTAATTCCACATCTTATCATTTGGGTGGAATTTTGATAACCATAGAGAATTTTTTTGATTTTAAATAATGGATTGATCTATATTCAAATAAGAAAAAACAAGTTCTAGAGTGTATGGTATGTATACATTTCACCACATTATTATTACACCTATCATATGAAATAATGATCAATTAATATTTACCCTTGTCCCTCAGTGTAATAGGTTTCTATTGTAGATCATCATAATTAACCCTCGAGTTTGGAAATTGGTTAACATAATTCCCAGTCTACTTACACTTGAATCACTAATGTGGGGGAGGTTAATTCAATGCAGATGTCTCTCTATTAACATCATTGTATAACTTATTCCCTTCATAATATAATCCAATTTCTCAATGACCATCTCATCAACAGCAAAAATAGTTACTAGTCCCCTTAAAAAAATTACTCTATATTTCATCCCACACACATATCATAAAGGAAAAATCATCTTTTTCTCACTATGGTGCTTAGACTATCCTTTGAACTCAATCATCCTTTTATTATAATAATCATTATATTGATAAGTAATTCTATCATCTTTTTCCACCTTCATTTCCCATTGAGAAATATATTACTATATAACTAAGTCTCTTATCATTAGAACCATTACAAGACATTGTTTCATGCCAATGAATATTTGATCAATCTTAAATTCAGGATGGATTATAATAGTATAAGAATAAAACATAAGTTTTGTAAAATTATCCTAATAGGTACTAACAAATTTCTCACCCTATTTCCACTAATCAAGGTAAAATCTCCCAATATTAATATAAAGAATATGAGGAAAATAAAAATTAAAAAATATGATATTGAACTCATCCAAATACATCTAGTCAATTTATTCTTTTTTCATTGTATTATTATTATGTGTGCAATAGTAATCTGATTCTCCATAAAAATAGTAGACATCCAAAATTTATTTTTCAAGTTAATATCATTGGAGAATGGAAAATAATATTTTTTTTTCATTGATCATTTTTTTGGAATCTGTTGGATCAAAATAACCTCCGAAATAATGCTGATGTTTCCTCATGAAGGACTCAACAGAATGTTGATCCTACCTTTTCAAATTTGGAGGTTTAGTGATATTCATAGATTGAAAAAGTTACGTGAGAATAAAAATGTGGGTATGAATTATATATCCCATAAAATTTAGGTTATAAGGAGTAAAACAATTTCATTATATGTCACACTTAGTGTTAATGTGGTTCCTTTAGGTTCTACCCATTGACTAAAACCAAAAAGCCTAAATTAGAAAACAATATTCCCATTAAGGAACCAAATAATAATAAAAACGACATATAGTATATATAATTATGGAATACTATTTAATATTTGTGTCCATATGTTTATCCTAGTTTATTCATCAGTATCATCTATTTAAATCAATAATGATGGTTTGAGAAGAGTTTGTGAATTTCTAAAGCATATCCTCAAGAGAGTCAATCCATTTGTGCAACAAGGTCGTTTTCATGCACCTATTACCAATTGAGTCATAGTAAATACATTATTTTATGGTTTTCAAATAGATACACATATATTCCATATCATCATACCCTTTTTGTTTCATGATATGGATATATTTCTTGGAAAAGCTCATTATACCATTTACCTACAATATAGGAAATTTTCATATACATTGATTCATCTTTTGATGAATCATTAGACACCATGATTTTCTTATATATATTTCCATATATGAATACAAACCTTTCATCTGATAATAACTATAAGGATTGAGGATATTCATAAATAGAAACTATATCATTTAAATGAGAATATTTATTACATTATATAGGAACATGACTAACGACCATAATAGTTTAGTGTATTTGGGAGCATATAAACATAAAAACTAATTCTTAGGTGATCTACATCATCTCCCACTATGTTATTCACAACAAGATACCTCATATTTCATATAATAGATAATACATGAATTCATAACCTGGGAAAGAAAACACAATAAACGGAGATTTAAAATATTTAGTAAGGGTAAAAAAGGTTGATACATAAGAATATCATGAACGTAAGGGTATGATAAAATTAACATAATAATTGGAATGCATAACCTGAATATCAATTATCCACATATTGAATAATGGAATAATGTTTGATATTTTATAATACATTAATCATATGTAAATCAATGAACATGATCCATGGGAACATAAAATTGGGATATGACATGAATTTTTTTAAATAAAAATAAGGATAAAAAACCATTTCATATGATTTGAGGATCACAACCAAGACCATTAATATAGAAAAGGTATTTTATTTAACAATTTCTAATAACCGTTCCAGCCATGTATTAATGAACCTAGTTGAATTACCACTCTAACCCAATATTACTGAAATGAGTTCACTTCCTATTATATTTTTTTTATAAATATATTTCACTTCCAAATATAGTCTTTCCAATCTCATGAGATATAAATATCTACCAAATACAATGTTTGGGGATATAGGTCCCACCAATCCAATAATCAAATCATATATATGTATTCCAAATATTATAAAAATTCATCACATCATAACCCATGATGTGAAATGGGTATCAAAAACCGTTCATCTTATCATAACCTATCAATGGTAAAGAGGATTCATAAAAATTTCATCATAACAAAAACCATTAAGAGAATATTTTTTCATAATTATTTTATCATAGTATAACCTGTGGAAGAGAGACATGTTTCCTAAAAATCATAATAAAACATAATACTTTTAGAAAAAAATTGAATATTATTCATCGATGACATTACCATTATGTAATTGGTAACACCAACATTTAGAATCTTAGATAGAAAATAACTTTGAATGATAATTTAAACCATTTCTTGAGGAAAATTTCCTTTCCACTTAAGGAATCACTTTCTAAAATTGAAAACATTTTTTAAACCATTTTCACTGAAAATGGACATGAAAACATAAAAAGGAATCATTTTGGAAGTTATAAGTCATGGTAGTGGAGAATTCATTAACAACAGTATGCCTTAAAATAAATATTTCATTCAAATTATTTTATATAATCAATATGGGAATTGTTTTGAAAAAAATAACATTTCTATTGATTTTTTAAAAAATCATTCATGGGTAAAAATTAAATTTTAAAAAATAATAATATATAAAATAAATTTTGGAAAACCTTTTTAGAAAACATGGTTTTTAATGAAAATAGATTTCTAACCAAAGAGAGAAATAATGTCTGAATTTTTTAAAATAATTTTTTCAATTGTCATATGTACAAAATGGTGGATAATTGTACCATTACATGAATATATCATGAATAACCAGAGAATAATGAATTTCATGATTATTTTTTAGATATGGATTATAATATTCCATCAATGGAAGAAAATTCATAAACAATCCTACTAACTAAAGAGGTTGTATGAATACACTCTTATCACATTGGTAACTTTGAATCACAATATCCACAAGAGGATTTTGTTAAATTAATATTAAAATAACATTAAAATTATAATATACATGATATAAAATGTAAAAGGAGGATAATGTGAATCTCATAAATAAATATTGGTGAATAACATAACATGGGTCTCAATGAAGGCAATTTGAGAGAACATTCCATTACCATAAGTCTTGACTCTCTTCATACACATACAAATCACTTATATAATAAGTTTATTATTATTATAAAAATACAATATAAGCATATTAATATATATAATACCATATATTATTTAATAATTTATTTATATTACTCGTATTTTAGAAATTCTTTGTTGAAGATACGTTTGGGGTAATAACTGCTTTCTTTTCCATAAATGTTTTTATTGGTAATATGTTTTATAATGTTAATTTAATCAAAATTTCATGAACTGTAAAATTATAAACATGATATAAGTATCATATATATTATGTATATATATGTAAAAAAATTTAATCATATAAATAAGAAATGAAACACACTATTCCTGCAGATAGTAGGTCGTACATATGCATGAACATTGTTTCCATTTTCATGTATGATTGAATGAATGAAAATTATATGAAATATTATCATTATATAATAATTATTATTATATATATATCAAATATTTTTATTATACTAATACATAAAACATTCCATGTAAAGCGTGAAATAATCAAAACATTTCACGGGATAGTAGTCCACCAAACACAAGAATGAATATATTACATTGCTATAAAATAAAAATAATGAAGATATATGTGATATAAAAATTTATGATTTAAAATTATACCATAAAAATGTTAAATATCATATATAAAAACTTTTTCCATAGTTATTCTTAATTGTTATAGGTGGTAATAGAAAAACAGTTAACATTTGTTCGTTAGGCGGTAGTCTACTGTAAACATCAATAATGATTTTGAAACCCATTTGATGGATGTTTGAGTGGTTTTAGGTAATAAAAATAAAATAAAAATACTATTTATATTATATATAATTATTTTATAATATAATCAAGATATTAATAAAATATGGGTTGTGAGCATGAAATAAAAAATAAAGCTTTTAGATAAACATTACAACTCCTTTAGGTATCTCATTTTAGTTGTCACCAAAGTACTTCCTTGGAAGGATTTATGCGAAATGTATGTCTTATAGGATGTTGGAGAAAGAATTTGGAAAGAGATTGGGATATTTCTTGGCTGAGCCAAAGTTCGTGATGTGTTTTAATAGATGAGAAGTGGGGATGTCCTTTTATAATGGCGGTGAGTGGAAAAAAGGTAAATTCTTGAAAGAGAGAATTCAACCAACATTATTAATATGAAATAAGTGTCCAAAATGGGTTATATTAAAATATTGAAAATTATATTGTGGAAATTATTCCATATAATTAGTTTGTTACATGTGTTGGGTCATTATTCAAATTATCTTCTATGTTTAACCACTAAGTAATCTTATTTTCACCTTAATCGTTATAATTAATTGTTAATTTATTTTACGAATTAGATAGTTCAAAAATTAATTTCACCCTAAAAGTAATTATGAATTATTCATATTAAAAAATTTAATCCATTATTATATTCTTATACCATAATTGAAAAAGATTAATGTATAATTGATGCTTGAGACATGTAAAGAATATGGGGTTTTAGAGTAAAATGATTAAAAGTTTATTATACTTTTATAATAAATTTCAAAATGAAATTGACTAAAATGTAGTAAATTGGATTAATATATTTTTTATTTGAAATAATATTCATTTAAAATAAATTAAAATATAAATAAACTATAATAATATAATAAATGAAAAAATAGTTTTTAATTAAAATTCAGTATTTTTTCTAATCAACAAAAATTATGACTGTTCAAAAAAATACAAAAAAATCAACCTAAGAAAAGTTTAAAATTATAGAAATGAAAATAATATTTATTTTATCAAATTAAATTTCTAAAAGTGAAAAAAATAAATTTTATTATTTTTTACAAATGACATAAAAATAACATTTTTTAGAAAATATTATTTTTGTAACATAAACTGAATTTACAAAAAATTATTTATTTGATTATCAATATTATTCATTTATATAAAAACATTATAATTAATATTTAAAATTCATTTATTACTATTCAATTTTAAAAATCTAATTCCTAGGGTACAATGTTAATATTCTATTAAATATACTAATATTATGTTGATGTTTTTTTTAAAACTTAAGTTTTTGTGTCATACAAGCTAATCATGTATTGTGTGTAGAGAAACATAACCCAAGGTTGTGTGTAACAAATTATTTTATTGGTGTGTTATTTAATATAATCCAATAATAAAATTAAAAATATTAAAAAAATTCATAAAAAATTATAGTGTTACATTTCCATCTATTATTAATACGATTGAAATATAGGACATCATCGATAAATAAACTCCATGAAATAATTATAAAATTAATCCAAATCCATCCCGCAATAAATGTATAAATAAAACACATACAGATAATATTCTCCAAATGAAAAAAAAATAAATTATAATGTAGATACACACCAACAAATCCATGGGACTAAGATATAAATTTATTGTATGGCCCATGAAGTCCTCATAGAAACCAGAAAATAAGTTTATATATGTAGGTTGAGCATAAGAATAATCATTATTATAACCAATGTCTATTTTGAACATATAGAAAGTGAATACTATTTAACTTGTTCGAAAAAACCATAATGACTAACTCCTAAATAGATAAAAAATCCAAAACCATCATCAGTAGGGCATGCTCACCAAATAACTCAACGAAGAATAATAATACATTACAAATCATATCGATAATGTGTAACCCACACCATTATCCAAATGATTATATGGTCTCAAAACCCAACATTTCTTTTTATGGTGCTCACATCTCTTCCAAATAACATATACCACTAGAAAACAACATGATAAAATCACATAATGCACATATTCACATAGTCCACTACCCAATAGCATGATCACATCACATCACACTTGTAGAAACATGGGTTGACACATCATAAGAATTATGCAACAAGTGTAGTATGGTTTCATGAACACGAAGCATATCAACATAGTTCCCTCCTCCAGCCAAGAAAAACCAAACCATAATTCACCCCAAAACAAGGTCAAATCATATCCCTACTGATAGAACCTAGGACACTACCCCACAGCCTTGTTATATTACATCTTGCTCGAAGACTCATGAGCCACCACCCCATAACACTATTAAATCACATCTCCCCAAATGAAACTTGGGACACTTCCCTCAGATGCTGTCAAATAACATCTCACCAAAATTCATCTATCACATCTCCTAGTGCATTAATATATCTTCATATATCACATAAAATGCATATATACTGAACTTGAACAGAGAGTCTGATAGAGCGGGTATCCATCCATCCATCATCATCACCAAGATATTGGGAAAAACACCCAGTGTGAACATACACAAGTTATCACATAATGCTCGAAATGGGTGTGGTTTATATATAATTCAAACAGAATATACATGTATATATATATATATTCCACACTGAATCTCAACATAAAGGTTCCAAAAACAACTGTAACCAATATAGAACACCAAATCTTTTGCTGGAACCACTAAATGCATAAAACTATAGAAGACAAAAAATTTACTTGCAACTAATCAGATTATCCATCCAATTTTATTAATTATTAATATTTATAAACTTTTTACCACACATCCCATCATTTTTTTTCATTTATCATTTTCATACCGTTACAACACCATCCCAATACTCTAAAAACAATATTAACAAATTATTCCATTAGTACAAAGGTATCTAGAACAACATAAACATTTTATCAAGTAGATCATCATCCCCCAAGAACCATCACCATTACACCCTAAAAAAAGATCCAATCGAACCAACACCTTTCCTCCCAAAATGATCGACCAAAAACTCTGTCACCTCAACACCCTAAATGCAAGAAAAATAACCACCTCAATGCCCTAAAAACACGATCAAATAGAATGCCCCCTCCCTACCCCAAAATCATAAAAAACAAATAATGACCCAAAACTATAACAAAAAATAAATAAATAATCACAACATATAACGACCACCCAACAATACATAAAAAACATTGCAAACCATTTTTAGAGATTTCGATAGGGGTGTTTATCAAAATAATATTCATTATTTAGGGATGTCTCACACAAGACATTATACATGGGTAACCATTTTATTAGAAAAATATAAATTAATAAAAAAAATTCAATTTTTAGGGTGATTTGAAAAAATAACAACAACCAATGTTTCCAAAACACATTCAAAATCAGTGTAAGAAATCCCCTAATGGCCATGCATTTCAATGGAGTGTTTATTCAATACAATAAGAATATCTTGATAATATTAGTGCAGTAAATGAAAGGGGGTCATTATGATTAAACATTAAGCTCAATGAACTTATTAATTTCTCTGAATTAAGACAACACAATTATCCCTTTATAAAAACAATATTTGATCCCAATAACATGATATAAACAAAGTTATAAATATATTATTCCTTACTAAAAAGAAATATTCTATACACAATTTAATATTAATTAATAATTAATATTGTGCCACATGAAGTACCCATAGTTTATATATTCAAAAGGTTCATGAATTTAGGAAATGGAATATATAATAGTCCTCCACGAAAAAATATTTTAAATACACCTTATTCACACATTGAAAGACCATAGTGGTTTTTCTCATGTAAAATATAGAAATAACATATGGTGATATTCATATAGTCAAAATCTAAAAATATCTGAACACATCAACAAACCATTATCACATTGACAAAATCTCATTGTATCCATAAATCTCTACACAATAGTTTTCACAGTTCAGATCCATCCGTGTTGCGGATTTTTTTAACGTTGATTCATGTATTTGATCCATTCATTTATTCGTTTCATCCACACAGGAAATTCACATAGATGATTTATCCTAATAGATGGTTTATGTAGCTGACCCATCAATGAATATGATTCATCCATGTAGACAATCCACGTATCAAATTGTTCATGAAGCTGATTCATAAATCAAATTCTTCCATATAGTCGATTCACGAAGCCTAACTAGACACATAGCCAATTCAACATGAATTGAGGAGAAACAATTGAATTAATGAAAAAACTAACTATTTAGACTAACCTCATTACCAACATTCATGTGATACAAACAAACAATTGACCATGAAATCCAACCACACTAACAACCTACCTACCGAAAAACAAACAACTATCACTTCCAGAAGAATACATGACTAACCCACCTGCTACATAAATAAACATGTGACCCCATGAAGGAAAAAAGTTCCCGAAATATGGGGACATATTATATAAAATGGAAAACACTAAAAAAATTCATTATTCATGAAATATTAAAAAAACAAAATATTTTTTTTTCAAAATATGTGACGCTACATCAAACACCTTTTAAACAATGCCCATCCTTTAGAATCTAGTAAAAATGAAACAATGGAAATGGAACGGTTTGAAATTCCATTCCATGATATATATATCAAGGTTATCAATATATATGGAACACAAATAAACACTAGGTAAAAGAACATCAAAGACATAAAATTCCACAATATAAAACATGTGAAAACTACACAATAATTTAAAAACAATATCCCAGGGGAGAAACCACCTCAATACCGGGAAGGGAATTAATAAATCATTTCATCAAGGGGAAAATCCATCTTAGATAACAACATGAGATCACTTTTTTCATCTGAGAGAAAATATATTTAAATATCTTGGAATTTGGGTGACATGTGTGTTACTATCATCACCAATTGAGGTCACTAAAAAAATCAAATTGCATAGATAGACAAAAAAAATATAAATAATATATATCATTCAATAACGGGGAAATTTTTCTTATATAGTAGGTGTTTGGGGGTAAAATTAAATTAAACACACACACACACCAAACACATAGGCTATACAATAAGTCTATATCCCCCACAAAGGATAACCCTCCTATCAAGCCTTATTTGTTATAAAAATGTTCTATTGGCTTAGTGGGCATGAATCGCATTACATGACTCAAGGAACCACTAATATCTCCAAAGGCCTAGTGCAACATGCCAACATTATACTACGTATGTCAGATGACTTGTGTCATGCTTGCGTCACCACCATCCTAGGTTATTCATAATGCCTACGTCACTACTTCCCTGTAGAAATTTTCTCCCACTTGGGATTGAACTTGTATTTGATGCAAGATTACTAGATATCTTTACCACTTGGGTAAGCCCCCAAATTCCTGGGAAAACCATTCTTTTTACCACAATTCATTTTTTACATCATAAATTACCAATTATATAATGAAAACCAAATCATAGTTTTTAACAATTTTATTCCCGTCAAAATCATCCATTATTTAATGCCTATTTTCTACCTCAAAAAACGTTGTCAATAAACTTTCATTTCATGTTATTATTCTTTGAACTCAATTTTTTAATTTACATTCATAAACTGTTTTTTTCATAATTCCATGCCATTCATTTCAGTTTTTTTTTGAAAAATCATGTCTCTCACATCAATTAATCACAATTCAAATCATAAAACATTTCATTCACCTAATATTTCATGAGAATTGAAATTAAAATCATTATTTCAACTCAAGAATATTTTTTTCAAATTCAAATAATAATTTTGTTAATGTCACCACAACAGGGATTTCAGCACAGACACCGTGTCATTACATATCATTGGTCTAGAGTCTCAAATTTTACATATAAGATAAAATGTAAACAAAACATGATATGGAATGATCTATTTGATCATGATTTAATTTTATGCCCATGTTTTTTTACAAAACATTATTTACTTGGAGAATATCCCTTAAACAAATATACATAACATTTACCAAACAACACAAACACTCAAATAAATACATAATGTGAATAAATATGTATACAAATCAAATGAACCCATCAACCACACCATGATATTGTTATCTTCAGGTGGAACAAACAAAACTGTAATTTTTTAAATCAAGTAATAGTTAAAGAATATTTATGCATGAAAGAGTTTCCATCTATTCTTATGTTTCTGGACATAACTCATTCCACCGACATAAGTTCAATAAAATAAACCAACCAACATGATAAAACCAAAAACTCTATATGAATTATTTTATAATAATTTAGGTATAAGAGGAAATCCCTTCATCATCATTTTAATGACTTTCCAAACAACCCATCTCTATTTTCTTTAAGTGGTTATCCTTTTTATGGGAGGTGTTTGATTAAATCATTAAAATCACACAAAAACACAACATAATACATATCATGACAAAAACCAAACATCATAGACATCACAAATCGCCTCTACTACAAACCAATACCACTAGCCCAAAATCACCAACCAATGAAAACAACAATCATAAATTGGAAAAACCCAAACTGTCTCACTGTATTAGAATCTAAAAGAGACATCTCTTTCCCCAATACAATAACCTCCGCCCCATCCACCAGATTTCCCTAACAGAAAATCATGAATATCCTGAGGTATCAAATCTCCAATAACACAAATTAGGTTACTCCCTCTCCCATGTAATCATATTGTACACATTAGGCATCAATTACTCACCATCATGGAATTAATAAAGTTGAAGTTTTATGATTCTCAATTAGGGATGGGTGTTACCCTTTTTTTCCCTGAATTACTTAAACACAAGTCACACTTGGACTCACAACATGAACCACCCTACATAGCTGCAACACATTCCATCTTCCACAGCTATTAAAGTGCATAAATTACATCACCAGATTATTTATCTTGAATATTGATACATAATTTCATATTTTCTATGGGGAACCAGATCATTACCCATATATAAGTAATTATGATATTAATAAATAATTCACACTAAGGCTCTCGTAATACAAAATAATCACTATACAAAGTAGGATTCTGAAAATAGTTATTCCAAACAAGGAATATAAACACTTCAATGAAACACTAACAATACATCTACAAATTAAAATATTCATTTCCAATTCATTTCCAGGGAACCATTATAGAATTAATTTAAATATAACTAACATCAGTCTAACCTAATGTCAACATTTCATAGACATTATCTCACACACAATGTTTAATATATTTAAAAAAGGATTCCCTGGTCATCTTGATGTTGATGAAATGCACTTCAAACTTGATTTGAGAATTTGTACAAGCTATTTTCTTATTCTCAATTCAATTAACTCATTAATTTTCAATAAAATCTCAGAATCAAAACAACAAAACATTCTGTAAAACAAAAATATGACAAAAAAACATGTCATATTATTGTGTTTCATGCTTTATCATGACAATACTAAATGTTCATTAATCATTTAAGCTCTCAGAAAATCATGCTTATATACTAAAATAAATATATAATGATAATACATAAATATTTATATACAAAAATAAAACTTTATACACACTCAAGTATCACATACTGTATCTTCTATAGTTACCCTACAAATGTTTTAATCTTTTGGAATTCAAACTATAACAAACACCTCATGACTTAACATGTGTGATAAAGTTACACTAGAAATTAAAAATTCCTATTATTCATCAAAATAATATGTTAAAATATTTTTAGAATTCAGAGTTTCCAAAGGTATCAAAAAATATGCATAACCTTTTCAAAGAAAAAAATTATTTCTCTATAATAAAATACCAACACAAGAAGGCTACAAATCATGGGAATGAAGGGAAAAAATTTCATGACATTTACAATTAAATGTTCAATACCATAAATAATATGACATAATAAGTTTTTAACTATTCAAGTGAAAGAAGATAGATATGCTTTGTTGAAAAATATTCAGACCATTAATATTTATATAAATTAATTCTGATGATAAATCAAAAATTGAAAGCAGTTCATGGCATATTATCTTCTTGGGGAACCAAAATACTATTAGGCATGGTTTTAAGATAATAATTTTAGTATTCATATATAAATTTAACTTAATATAACATTAATTATAAGGGTTTTCAAATGTGAACATACATTCACAATAAACCATATAAAGCATGCTTCTCCAAAAATTTTAGTCATTATAAAAATAGCTCAGTATGTTATGAATTTTTACACAAGAGACAATATTTAATTCATAAGGAATCATTGTAAAAAAGGAATGAATATTTGAAATTCAAGTCATGAAAGGGATCAAAATATATGATTTAGGTAGGTTAATCATCATTTTACTTTTGATTTTAGGTATATTATATTAATTCTGGAAAAATAATTGTTTGTTAACAACCTCATCGTGGGAAAAAGCAGAGAAACGAAAATACAATTCCATGAATTATTTAATTAATTTCCCTATCTTCTGAAAACCACTTTATTCAATAACGAGCACAAATATTTATGATGAATTATAGTCATATATGTCTCTACCATAAGAGTAATACTTCCAAAAATGGCTATTTGGCTTTCCAAAATTCCTTGAATTAGATGACATGTTGCCCTAAATTTTTATGACATAGAATGTATTAGATGACCTACATCAGACAACAATGTTAACTCACAAAATTTTCTGACCACCCCATGCCATCCCCATACTTATATACTCCATGATTCATCCTATCTCACAACTATCACCTCTGATACTACTCTATCACAACCAAATCCCTCCATAAATTCCACAATGATGGATGAGAGGGAATTTCTTCCTTGAGTTCCACCCCTAGTAGGCCTTGGAATGGAAACTAGAATCTATGGTTTAAAAAACTAAAATAAGGGAGAAATTACCCTTTATAATAAATAAGATAGTAGGATAGTATATAATCTTTCAGTTGACCCCACGTTATAATATAAAAAAGAAACCAAAGACATTATACAATGCCTATATAAAAAAGATATATATAAATGTCTCCAAATGAACACCAAAAATAATTTTTTTTCGGAAATGACATGGCAATGACTGCAAGGGTCTAAGCTAGTGACATCCAAATGAAACCTTGATTCCCTCTTAGAAATCATAAAATCAGTTTATATGTATAATGTGAGAATACACGTATATTTAGTAGGGTAAACAAATACACTCATGTACATCCGAAAAGAGCATACTAATGCACCCATGAGAAAACATAAGAACCAAAAACACCTAAATAGGTTATCTATCTAATCACATCCTCACCAGGGAACACTCACCAAATATTGTATTCATTTATAATAACAAAATTTAAATAATATGAATTATTTGTACCCACACAACTTTCACCGATATTTTCTTCTATCACACCACAATTTTGTACGTCTTGGTTCTCCCATCTCATTATAAAACACATACAAATGGTTCATTGATTGTTCATGTCACATCACTCCTATAGGCTGTAAAGACCCGTAAAATTCAAGGGAAATTTTTCGTCTTCATTTTCTTTAGGATTTTACAAGAGTGCAGTTTCTGACGGCACCGGATTCCGAGGCCCGGTGTGCCCGGAATCATTTTATAAAGTTTAGCTCAGGTACCTTCAGTGAACGAACGAGCGGGTTTTTATAACTTTTGAAACAGTGCTCGGAATCGAATTCTGAGGGAACCGATGGAATCGCAACATCGGTAATTGCATAGAAATGCCATTTCAAGAGTTGGGTTTGCTCGAGTTTAGTTTTTAAATTTTGGGGTTAAGAAAAGGAATAAAATAAAAGTGGTGCAACCAATTTTATTTTATTTTTTGTTTAACCTAAGCTATGTGGATGAGGTGGGACCCACAAAATCCTACCCACTATGTAGGATATTTGTGAGGTGGGGCCCACACGATCCCCACCGTTTCTTTCACCTTTTTCAACCCCCTCCTTTAATTAATGCACCCGCACCCCCTTTTTTTAAGAAGTCAACCCCTGCATTTATTCTGGATAATAAACGCCTCATTAATTGGGGAGTTTAAAACTCCTCAATTAATTCATTAATTGTTAGTTTCAATTCTTTTGGAAATTCAGACGTTGGCTTGTGTTAATAAAATAAGACAATTCTTGTCTTATTAGAGGTGGGTTGTGCAAGAGGAGTTGGGAGAAATCACTCAAGCCATGAAGCACTCCTTCCATGACGAAGAACGTGAAAAAAGTGAAGAACGCGTAGAACAACGACCCCCGAAGAAGCTCGACAAGAATGCTGGATCCTCAGAGATAGACTACGCGACGCCGAAGAATCCTTTCTCCGCGACGCGACGATCCTCCTTCCGCGACGTTTCTTCCGCGACGCTTCTTCCGCGACGTTCCTTCTCCTGCGGTAATCTTCAAATCATCAATCGCTTGAGGTAGGGGTTTTGGTTCAATTAAATCTATTTGATTTATATCCTCGGTATGTGTTTAAAATTTGTCGGAAGCCCTTTTAAACTGCTAACGCTGTGGGTGCGGACCAATGAACAAGTCCGAACCCACCGTTTCTTCATTCTTGGTGTGCGGATCAGCGGGCGACGACGAAGTAGGCTACAAGGGAATTTTGATGTCTTCGCAGTGAAGAGCCGATCCCGAGAGGACTGATGGTGAAGACGACCGGCAAAACGGGCCAACGAAGCGCGTTAGGTGGTCTGCAGAAAACTCCGCCGGCGCGCATCGCTGGCACCCGGCGCGCCGTGGGGAATGGCCGCTGCGGCTGAAGCCACGGCGGCAGGCTGCTTGTCCCGTGACCGCGCGAGACTGAGTAGGAAGGGACGCGGCGCTATGCCACATCAGTTGGCAAGAAGTGGCCCCCACGCGGGGTCGCGGTTTCATTCAAGGGGGTGGCGCCCCCCCCCCCCCCTTTGTGCATCCGCTCGGCCGAAATGGCCGAGCCACCTGGCTACCGGGCCGGGCCATGCCCAAGCGGGCCGGACCCGGACTCGAGTTGGGTCAACCCGATTCGGGCCGACCTAGGGGGTCTCGGGCCGGGTTGGTCCGGGCCCGAAACCCCCAATTCTGTATCCCTATCGGTCTTTTGCCCATAACATGGGCTATGGACCTCCGATCGATGCATCGTCAGCTGCGATGTGATCCTTGGATCGAGACGATCGTTTCGGTATATCACACTCAAGGTTTCAAAGTACATTGGGTTCGGCCGGGTTGGTTCGTACATGAAAGCAACCGGGCCCTCGGAGCGGAAACGCTTATAACATGAGCTACGGACTTCCGATTGGTGTGCCATCGAATTTGATGGATTCCTCTTAGTGAGACAGACATTTTGGAATACTCCGATCGACGTTTGGACGCAGTTGAAGTAATGTCGGGGTGGTTTTGAGTTAAAAACCAACCGGGCCCCTAGGACGAAAAGCCAATAACTCTTAGATCGGGCGTCCGATTGACGCGCCATATGTGACGTTGAGTTCCTGGTGAAAATATGGATCATTTGGATACATAAACTCCAGAATATGTGTTAGTTGATGTATCAGTCCCTCGTCTCGTGGAGCGGACCCTTCCGAACGAGCGTGCTGTGTGCGGGAACCTTAGAGTTGTCTACGACTGCGACGGCGATGAAGAATGTACGAGAATCCTCCGTGGATTCGACGGCGATGTCAACAACACTCAGCGATCCTACATCGATCAGTTCTACCGATCTTGTGTAGGTCAGATCCTGTGTGGGTCAGCGATCATCGGTCCTGTGTGGGGAAGCACCTACAGATCTTGTGTGGGTCTGATCCTGTGTGGGCCATTGCGAGGGATAGTAACCTATCGATCCTGTGTGGGCCATTGCGGGGGTTATTTACCTATCGATTCTTTGTGGGTCATTGAGGGGGTTAGTACCTATCGATCCTATGAGGGTCTGATGGATTAGATGAATCAGTGGCTACATCCGATCATCCCTATCGTCATATGAAGAAGTATATCCGTCTAAGTGGAATATTCTTTTTCTTTCCTATGTGGATTGAGTTGTGCTATCCTGTGTGGATGTGATCGAACTTGGGCTCAGATGTTGGAGCCGAACTAGAATTGATAACTTAAGTATATGTATGGGCATATACCTAAGTAGTGTTGGATGTTTCTTCGTGATTGTATCTTTCCTTTGTGGATTATCCTTTGTGGAATCTGGGAGTCCTTCGGGGGTCTCGGGGTCCCTACTGAGTAGATTATACTCACCCCTGTACGGGCTATGCCCGCACTAAGTTGTGTTGGTTGCAGATGACAGACAGCGTTGATCGTGGTTGAGGCTAGCGGAGCAGGTCGGTACCTGGAGGTGGACCACTGGGCGGGACGTACTCGGAGCGGACTGCTGGACCCGAGGAGCTGTGGAGGCTATATGTACCCACCCTTCATGTGGGACTTCCAGTGGATGGCTCGAGGCTGCGACATTACTTTTTCAGTTGCTATACTCACTTTTTCAGTTGTACTTTATTTTTAGTTTGGGTTTTTATTCTGGCCCACTTCATATTCTGCATTTACCGTTATACCCAGTTTTTACTTAGTGTTTACTTCTACATGCTGCTCTGTGGTGTTTGTTTACCTTACAAAGGCAATGCCTTCCCTTTTTACTGGGAATTATGTCTTGGTTCTAGTCTCCATCCCCTGGCCTATGGAAGGCGGGTTTGGGGTAGTCACAACACGGGCCCCGAGGACGGGTCTTAACAAATTGGTATCAGAGGACTTCGGTTCTACCGTAGAACTCAGGACTCTGATCTTTTTCTATGTGAAAAAATAGTGTTAAGAGTATTGAGTGTGGTTATCAGTCCAGGGAGTCCAGTGTTGGTGTGGCGGCCGACGTATCCGTACACCAGGACCCTGACTTCTGATTTCTGACTTAATGCACGAAAACATTGATTGCATGTGTGTTTCATGTTTTCTTTGTGATTACATTGTTTCAGCTCACCAGGTATACTGTTTGACCGTGGCGCATCTGTTTATTTTCAGGATAGCCCCACGACGACATCTAGCTATGGTTCCGAGCATTGTGCGTGACGACAGCCCACCGAGAGACGAGGCCTCGGTACAGGGCCCTATGACAGTAGAGGCACCAGCGGTACCTCTACCCGCTGAGCCCCCGATGCTACCTTCCCCAGCCGATGACGATGCATGTCGCCATAGTGCACTGCATGAGTTTCAGCGTCAGCGAATTCCCAGGTTCTTGCGGGGAGACGGACCCTCAGGAAGCTGAGGATTGGCTGGAGGCTGTTGTGCGAGTTTTCAGGTTAGTGAGGACACGAGCAGACCTCATGGTGATCCTCACAGTGATCCTCCTGCACGCGGCAGCAAGCAGATGGTGGAGCTTGATGCTCCAGGTGCACGATGAGGCATCTCTTCTCTGGATGGACTTCGAGAGCCTCATCCGCTCGGAGTTCGTCCCTGCCACCCTCCGTGCGGTGCGCATCCAGGAGCTTCTATAGCTGCGGCATGGCAGCTTGATGGTCGCCCAATACTCGGCAAGATTTACAGACCTCTCATGCTATTCGACGTACATGGTACATGACCCATTTGTCCGGGCCCAGACCTTTGAGTAGGGATTGAGGCATGAGATCAGGGCGTCGCTGAACTCCCTCAGCATTTCGACACAGGCAGTGGTACTAGAGTGAGCCCTTCTGATCGAGAGCTTCCTTGCTGAGCCTACATCTGCAGCGAGAACTACCGCAGGGCGGCACATAGCAGAGTCTTCTGCAGCAGGCAGTCGATGGATGAATCATGGGTCCAGGCAGAACAGAACCTCAAGCAGACAACCTCAAGACACTGGCTCAGTGGTGTGGGGCACACATCACGGAGCCAATATTTCGAGAGTCAGACAGTTCTACACATGCGGCGGGCAGGGCCACATGGCTCGTGACTGCCCGACCCGCCGTATCGAGGAGCATCAGACTGCTGAGGGACCACCCAGGAAGAGGCAGAGGGTCGACTGTGGCGGTCCGCATGGAGCAGGAGGACGAGGCAGAGGAGCAGGCCGAGTAGTAGGTGGTGGGCGACGCTTTGAGTCTCTACCACCACCACCACCAGGAGGCCCACCCCGACCACAGGGAGCTGGCGGGCAAAGATAGGCACATCTCCAGGCATCGGAGGCCTATGACCACGGCGCACCAGAGATGATTTGAGGTACTATCTATGTCTATCCCACCCTTTCTATAGTTCTGATAGACATAGGAGCAAGTAATTCTTTCATATCCACTGCCTTTGTTCGGAGCTCGGAGATTCCAACAGAGCCGTTGGCTCGATCCTTACGGCTGGAGACTCCTACGGCAGCAGACTCGATGATTACACAATGGTGTCGGCAGTGTGAGATTACTCTAGGAGGCAAGAGCTTCAACTGTGATCTTCTTGTAGCGGAGTCAAGGCCTTACGACGTCATCTTGGGCATGGATTGGTTATCTACAGTCCATGCTCATGTTGACTATATTAGGCGCAATGTGCGGTGTCTACACAACGATGGGAGCAGGTTCACCTTAACCAGAGAGAAGGGAGCCTTCACAACACAGGATGGACTCTCGCATAGGAGAGGACAACCCATCACTCATCAGTTGGCTAGCCTCATCCTAGGAGCAGTTGACATGCAGAGTCTTGGTTTTCCTGTAGTGGTGGATCAGTATGTGGATGTTTTCCCCGATGACGTTCTAGGACTACCTCCTCGCAGAGATGTGGACATTTATATTGATCTATACCCTGGGATAGCCCCGATATCCACTCTAGCTTATCAGATAGCCCCCGCTAAGCTTCGAGAGCTACAGGTACTGTTGGAGGACTTGTAGGGAAAGGGATTCATCCGACCCAGTGTCTCAACCAGGGATTCCCCGATATTGTTCACCAAGAAGGTGGACGGGAGCTTTCGACTTTTTGTCCACTATCGTCGCCTGAACCAGGTGACAGTGAGGAACAAGTATCCGCTATCGAGGATTGATGACCTCTTCGATCAGCTCAAGGGAGCACTGTGGTTCTCAAAAATAGACCTTAGATCAGGCTATCATAAGCTCAGAGTTCGAGACGAGGACATGCAGAAGACGACCTTCAAATGTCGGTATGGACACTCTGAGTTCTTGGTTATTCCATTCAGCATAACTAATGCTTCAGTAGTGTTCATGGGCCTCATGAACAGTATCTTTCAGACATACCTCTATCGATTGTCGTGGTCTTCATCGATGACATTTTGATATACTCGACGACTGAGGAGGAGCACGCCTACCACTTACGGGTTGTACTAGACACACTACGAGAGCACCAGCTTTATGGAAAGCTCTCGAAGTGTTAGTTCTGGATACGTGAGGTCCACTTCTAGGGAAACGTCATCTCTGAGGCGGGAGTTGCAGTGGATCCTGCGAAGATCGAGGCAGTGCTAGCTTGAGAGCCACCCAGGAGTGTGACAGAGGTGCGGAGTTTCTTGGGACTAGCTGGATACTACCAGAGATTTGTGCCAGACTTCTCCAGAGTTGTGGCACCACTATCATTTTTGAAGAAGAATGGGAATCCATTTTGTGGTCAGAAAAATTTCAGTAGAGCTTCCAGGAGCTGAGACAGAGATTGACTAGCGCGCCTATCTTGAGGCTACTAGAGGAGGGAGTTGGGTACGTAGTTTACTGCGATGCATCTGGGACAGGACTCGGATGTGTCCTGATGAAGAATCGGGCCGTGATCGCCTACAGATCACGTCAATTGAGGCAGCATGAGCATAACTATGCTACCCATGACCTGGAGTTAGAAGTAGTGGTCTTCGCTCTGAAGATGTTGCGACACTATCTAATGGGCGAGCGCTTTACAGTCTATTCTGACCATCAGAGTCTCAGGTACATCTTCTCCCATAAGGACCTGAACCCGAGACAGCGGCGATGGATCGAGTTCCTCAATGACTATGACTTCGAGATAGTCTATACACATGGAAAGGGTATAGTGGTAGCCGATTCTCTCAGCAGGAGGACGAGAATTCAGCTACTTGGGGAGGCGACAGAGCAGCTAGCCTCTTTAAAGATATCATTCATGGATAGCGATGGAGCATCCTTTCTTCAGTCACTCACAGTCACTCCTCCACTACTGAAGCAGGTCAGAGAGGCACAACGTGGGGACGCCGACTATGAGACGTGACATGCACAGATATCCTCAAGATAGGAACCTGATGGTTTCTCTGTAGGGGGAGAGCACAACTTCCTTTTCAAAGGACGAACCATGGTACCAGTTTCATTACAGGAAGAGGTGCTGAGAGAGTTTCACACTTCTCCTTTGGCGGTACATCCTGGAGTGGCGAAGATGTACCCAGATCTCAGATGACAGCACCGGTGGCCGGTCATGAAGAAGGTTGTGGCAGAGTTCGTATCTCGATGCCTCACCTGCCAGCAGGTGAAGCTAGAGAACCAGGTATCATCAGGCATGGTACAACCCTTAGAGGTCCCGGAGTGGAAGTGGGACGGGATATCTATGGACTTCGTGACAGGACTTCCACGCACTTCCAGAGGTAATGACTCAATTTGGGAAATTGTCGACCGACTCACCAAGTCGGCCCACTTCATACCCATCAGAGAGAAGGGCTCAGTGGAGAGCTTGGGACGTCTCTACATTCAAGAGATTGTATGGAATCATGGTGTTCCATCATCTATCGTCTCCGATCAAGATTCTCGCTTTACTTCTCGGATTTAGAAGGGGTTGCAGGAGGCATTCGGGACACAACTACGTCTAACCACCGCCTTTCACCCCCAGACAGATGGTTAGATGGAGAGGACCATTCAGACTCTCGAGGACATGCTCTACGCATGTGTGCTCGACATTGGTCACAGCTGGGAGGACCACCTACCCTTGGTGGAGTTCACGTACAAATACAGCTACCACTCCACCATCGGGATGGCACCATACGAGGCATTGTACGACCAACCATGAAGATCTCCTTTGTGCTGGACAGACCCTGGGGAGTCAGCACTTGTGGGATCGGAGATGGTCCAGGCCAGGACGGAGATGGTCCAGGTCATCCAGGAGCGGATGAGGACAGCTCAGAGCCGGCAGAAGTCTTATGCTGATAGGAGGCGGAGGCCACTGGAGTTCGAGGATGGCGACCACATCTTCTAATGGGTCTCACCTCGACGTGGATTACGAAGATTTGGCCGAGGAGGAAAGTTATCTCTATGCTTCATCGGACCATTTCAGGTCCTCAGTAGGATAGGTGAGGTGGCTTATCGCCTGGCTCTACCACCTCAGTTGCACTGGGTGCATGATGTCTTCCACGTATCCCAGCTGAGGAGGTACGTGCAGGACCCGACACATATCATTGACCATGGGGAGATGGACATTGATGATGGGGCGACGTTTACAGATGTCTCGGTGGACATCGAGGATCGGCAGGATCGAGTTCTACGTGGACGGTTGATTCCTCTAGTGAACATCAGATGGCAGCATGGGAACCTCTTGGAGAGCACATGGGAGCGGGAGGCTCAGATTCGTGCTTAGTACCGACATTTGTTCCCCTAGTTTATGATGTATCATTATGGGGACATAAATCCCTGAGGTGGGAGTAATGTAAAGACCCGTAAAATTCAAGGGAATTTTTTTTCTTAATTTTCTTTGAGATTTTAGAAGAGTTCAGTTTCTGACCACACCTGATTCTAAGGCCTGGTGTGCCCGGAATCATTTTCAGAAGTTTAGCTCAGGTGTGTTAAGTGAATGAACGAGCGGGAATTTCTATCTTTTGAACCGGTGCTCGAAATCGAATTCCGAGGGCACCGATGGAATCAAAGCACCGGTAATTGTCTAGAAACGCCTTTACCAGAGTTGTGTTTGCTCGAGTGTGTTTTTTTAATTTTGGGGTTAAGTAAAGGATTAAAATAAAAGTGGTGCAACCAATTTTATTTTATTTTTTGTTTAACCTAAACTATGTGGATGAGGAGGGACCCAAATTATCCTACCCACTAGGTAGTTTATTTGTGAGGTGTGGATCACATGATCCCCACCGTTTCTTTCATCTTTTTCAACCCCCTCCTTTAATTAAGTAACGCACACGCACCCCCATTTTTTATAAAGTCAACCCTTGCGTTTATTCTGGATAATAAACGCCTCATTAATTGGGTGGTTTAAAACTCCTCAATTAATTCATTAATTGTTTGTTTCAATTTTTTTTGAAATTCAAACGTTGGCTTGTGTTAATAAAATAATACAATTCATATTTTATTAGAGGTGGGTTGTGCGAGAGGAGTTGGGAGAAATCACTCAATCCGTGAAGCACTCGTTCCTCGATGAACAATGCGAAGAAAGCAAAGAACGTGAAGAACGCGGAGAACGCCGACCTCCGACGATGTTTGACAAGAACGCCAGATCCTCAGAGTTCGATGACGCGACACCGACGAATCCTTTCTCCGCGACGCGCCGATCCTCCTTCCACGACGCTTCTTCCGCGATGCTTCTTCCATGACGTTCCTTCTCTTGAGGCAATCTTCGAATCATCAACCGCTTGAGGTAGGGGTTTTGGATCAATTAAATATATGTGATTTATATCATCGGCTTGTGTTTAAAATTTTCTGGAATCCTTTTTAAACCGCTAACGCGTTGGGTGCAGACCAATAAACAAGTCCAAACCCACCGTTTATTCGTTCTTGGTGTGCGGATCGGTGGGCGACGACGAAGAAGGACACAAGGGAATTTTGAGGTCTTCACAGTGAAGAGCTGATCCCAGGAGGAGAGCTCGCGAAGATGGAAGGAAAAAAGGATCACCAGAGCACGTCCGGTGGTCCGCGGAAAACTCCGCTGGCGCGCCTCGCTGGCACGGCGGCGCTAGGGGCCGGAGGCGGCGGCACCCGGCGCGCCGCCATGACTGAAGTCGCGGCGGCAAGATCCTTGTCCCATTACCATTCGGGAATAAGGAGGCAGGGACGCGGCGCTGTGCCGCGTCCGTTTGGCAAGAAGCGGCCCCCAATCAGGGCCGTTGTTTCATTCAAGGGGGCGGCGCCCCCCCCCCCCACTTGCGCTTCCGCTCGGCTGAAACGGCCGAGCCACCTGGATACCGGGCCGCGCCCATGCGGGTCAGACCCGAACCTGGGTTGGGTCGACCTGGTTTGGGCTGACCCAGGGGGTCTCGGTCTAGGTCGGTCCGGGCCCGAAACCCCCAATTCTGGTCCCCTTTCGGTCTTTTTCCCATTACATGGGCTACAGACCTCCGATCGACGCTCCGTCAGCTGCGATGAGATCCTTGGATCGAGAAGGTTGTTTCAGTATATCAGACTCAAGGTTTCAGAGTACTTTGGGTTTCGCTGGGTTGGTTCGTACACGGAAACAACCAGGGCCTCGGAGCAGAAACGCTTATAACTTGAGCTTCAGACGTCCGATTATCATGCCTTCGACTTTGATGGATTCATCTTAGTGAGACAGACCTTTTGTCTTACTCCGCTTGAAGTTTTCATGTTGTTGGAGTACGGTCGGGTTGGTTTTGACTTAAAAACCAACCGGGCCCCTGGGATGAAAAAGCCAATAACCCTCAGACTGGGCATCCGATTGACGCGTCGTTTATGACGTTGAGTTCCTGTTGACGATACGGAACATTCAGATACATCAACTCCGGACTATGTGTCAGTTGATGTATCATCCCCTCGGCTCGTGGATTGGACCCTCCTGAACGAGATTTCTCTCTGCAGGAACCCTAGAGCTGGCTGCGACTGCGACGACAATGAAGACTATATGGGAATCCTCTGTGGATTCGACGGCGACGACTACAACACTTAGTGATCCTATGTGGATCAGTGCGACCGATCCTGTGTGGGTCAGATCCTATGTGGGTCAGTGCTCAGTGGTCCTGTGTGGGCCAGAGCCTACATATACTATATGGGTCCGATCCTGTGTGGGTCATTGCGGGGGTTAGTTACCTATCGATCCCATGTGGGTCATTTCGGGAGTTAGTTAACTCTTGATCATCTGTGGGTAATTGTGGGGGTTAGTAACTATCGATCCTGTGTGGTTCCGATGGCTTAGATGAATCAGTGGCTACTTCTGATCATCTCTATCATCATATGAAGTAGTATACCTGTGTGAGCTGAATCTTGTTTTTCTTTCCTATGTGGATTGAGTTGTGCTATCATGTGTGGATGTCATCGAACTTGGGCTCGGATGTTGGAGCTAAACTGGAATTGATAACTTAGGTATATGTATGGTCATATAACTAAGTAGTGTTGGATGTTATTTCTTGATTGTATCTTTCCTCTTTGGATTATCCTTTATGGATTCTAGGAGACCTTCGGGGGTCTCGGGGTCCCTACTGAGTAGCTTATACGCACCCCTACATGTGCTATGCGCGCACTATGTTGTGTTGGTAGTAGACAACGGACAACGCTGATCGTGGTTATGGTTAGCGGAGCAGGTTGGTACCTGGAGGTGGACCACTGGGCGGGACGTACTCAGAGCGGATGGCTGGACCCGAGGAGCTATGGAGGCTATCTGTACCCACCCATCAGGTGGGACTTCCAGTGGACGGCTCGAGGCTGCAGCATTACTTTTCAATTGTTGTACTCCCTTCTTCAGTTTTACTTTACTTTTAGTTTGGGTTTGTATTCTGGACCACTTCCTTTTCCGCACTTACCATTGTACCCAGTTTTTACTTAGTGTTTACTTCTGCTTGCTGCTCTGTGGAATTTTTTTACTTTACAAAGGCAATGTCTTCCATTTTTACTGGGAATTACGCCTTGGTGCTAGTCGCCAGCCCCTGGCCTGTGGAAGGCGGGCTTGGGGTAGTCACGGTACGAGCCCCGAGGACGGGTCGGGACATAGGAACCTATGTTATCTATTCACAACTAATTCTATAACAAGAGTAGTAATGTGTCTTGAAAATGTTGGAAATATAACTCATTCACTCCTTATACTATGCACAACCCCCATTTTAAGCCACAAAACATCACAATCATTTCAGATCCTATCCGAAGACAGCTAGGCCACCACCAGATTGCTTGGTCATAAAGAATCTCACCAAGGACACTTATACCACCACCCCATAACAAGATCATATTATGTCTCACTCGATGAAACATGGGCCACCACCCCACTGAATGGTCATATCGCATCTCACCCAATGATGCATGGGTGACTAACCATAGCATAGTCATATCACATATCACCATAAGACACTCGGTCCATAACCATGGGGACTAATAAACCATCAACCATCACATATTGTTCATATATACTCACCTAAAAGAGGGAAAATGAATGATCTGGTTTGCAGTCATCCATCCTGATCAACTGTATATTCAAAAAAACACATCCATGGGAATATATGGTTGGCGAAATATAATGACCCATAAGGGTTGGGTAGGTTTTGATATCTGAAGGAATATACAAGTATATATATATATATAATCAAAACAAAATCCCAACATATTTTTTCACAAATAAACACCAACCAACTCAAAACACTACCAAAATTGTTGTCACCACTAAACGCATAACACCACATAAACCATTATCCATGTTTCACATTTCCATAAAATCCATTTATACATTTAATTTGTTTCATTATTAAGTATAAATAAAATTTTACAACACATCCCATCATTTATTTATTCATTTATCATTTCCATTTGATTAACCATACCATCACATGTCGTATAAAATATTATTAACCAATTATCCCATCAATAAATAGGCATATAGCAGAAAAGAATTATAGAAAGTATATCATTATCCCTATTGAACAATCACCTCTCCACCCAGAAATTATAACAAATAAAACGATAATAACATCATAAAAAATTAACTGGAAAAGAATTCATCACCTCACCACCCTTAAATAATTTCAAAATAAACAACCACCTCACCCCCACAAATGCATGACAAAAGAATCAACCATGTCACCACAACAAAATAATATCCAAAAAAATACACATCACCCCACACCACCTAAAAACCACAACTATCATCATCCCACTGAATTACCACTCCAAAACACATCACAAAACATCAAATACCATTTATTCAGATTTAGAAAGGGGATTTTATCAGATTCTAATTATTTATTTAGTGAATTCTCGATGAATCCAAAATTTTAGGGAAACTATATTATTATCTGAATATAAGTTATTACTAAATTTACATTTTTAGGATGATTCCAGTCATTCATAATAAGAATGGTTACCAAAAATCATGCCAAATTAGCAAAAACATTTCCCTCAATGAAAATTATTTTCAACATGGAATTTTGCACAAAAAACACAATATGGTTCTAATATAAAATCTATAAAAGAATTTGAGTCATTATTATTACCCATAAAAATCAGTTAATAAATTATTTTATATTTATTAGGATAGTGAAAACAACCCACGCCAATAAAAAGGAGAAACCACCTCTTATATGATACAAAAAATCTAGAAATGAGCGGATCCCTACCCAGAAGAAAAAAGAATTAAAATTTTTTCTTCAACCAAGATGGTGGGAATATAAGAGTAATCCTCCTATATGGAAATAGAAGAAACTACAAAAAAAGAGTTCAATGAATCTGTGTGAAATGTTTTTGGAACCATCTTTATCAAGAGAATGAATGATGAAAAGAACAAAGTAAAGATCATCACTATAGAATAATATAATCTGAAACCAGTGGCGTTCAACATGATTTTAAGCAACCATTAAAGGTATATCTCATCATATTCACTTGGTATAGACAATTAAAAGGATATAAAATTAATTTAAATTTTATATATAATTATCCATAATTAAAATGTCATTTAAATATCTATGATCCATTCCACTAAAAACCCGCTTGGCCTTTTTATATAATTGATTAAAATCTCTACATAGAAATTTTCACGTAGCCAATAGATCCATGTAACTATTTTCATATTTAAATAATTCATTAATTGGAAAAATTCCCTATTAATCCAATTTCAAGTACCATATGAATCCACCTAGATGATTTGTTTATATGTCCAATTGACATTGTTGATACATCCATGTCGCTGATTCATCCTTATATTTGATTCACAAAGATTACTACTCCACATAGTTGATTCACATAGTTGATATGATCCCATAATTAATTCTCCAATATATAAAATTCATGTAAATGATCTATCTATATATCTAATTCACATAAACCATAAATCAATATAAAAAATTCATGTAGATGGCCCCACCATGTAGCTGATTGAACAATACATGAGAAGAAATAAGTGACGGTAGAGACAAACAAGTGACTATACGAAACACCATCATGACCAACCTACCAGACACAGAAACAAAAATTTGACCATTCCAATTGACCACATGACAAATATACCTACCATTAATTCAGAAAATTGATAGTGCATAACGACCTTATAACCAAATTACCCAATTCAAAAACAAAATAGTGACTACATGATGGAAAAAAGTGACTGCATGAAGGGAACATAGAATGTAATGAATAAAAGAATCCTAACGACATATTTAATTCACCAAATCCTTGATAAAAAAAATAAAATGTTTTATATTTTCAAATCATTACTATACTAATGACATTATAAAACATCAAAAATGTTTTATTGGTTTATAATAATTCCCCTGATTATGTTAATATATCATTGATCATAATTTCTGACTCATGTTTCAATTATCATTTGATTCATGTCTTATGTTATGAAAATTATTATGTATTGATCATATATCTATTATTTTCTTGGTTTTAATTTAATCTTATATCATGATTATACCCATATGCTCATATGATGGTCATTTATGATTTTCTATTTTTTATTGTTAATGTTCACCCCTTCATTGAATATTAGCTCACCCCTCTCTTATTCTTCCATTTCCCTTGATTTTGAAGATGACCATA
Source organism: Viscum album (assembly GCA_963277665.1). Classification (NCBI taxonomy): domain Eukaryota; kingdom Viridiplantae; phylum Streptophyta; class Magnoliopsida; order Santalales; family Viscaceae; genus Viscum; species Viscum album. The sequence goes on from OY728121.1 coordinate 244,494,618, forward strand.
ATTTATAAGAAGTATAAGAGGGATTCTAGTGTGGCCCAAATACGGTGAAATGGTCCCAGGGGTTGTAAAATAATTTCTTGTATAGATATTCCTCAAAGACACTAAACATTTCTGTCATATGATTATTAGTCTATTTGGGAGATTTAAATTTTACACTATAAAAATTTTATATATTATAGTTATGTATAACCATTGTTACCATATTTTCTATTGAATAAGGGTTTATTTAATTTTTAGGTTTAGTTTAGTAATTTGGGGTATTTGGATGATAGAACATTAGTGAAACCCCATGATATGATTATAAGTATTGGACAATATCAAAAAATATTGGTATTGTTTTTTGTGGGTATTTCAACTTGAAAATCACACCTATATGGATCTTGAATTGTGGATGTGACTATGGTATAGATTCACAATGGGGAAATCAACCCAACAATTTTAGGTTGGGAATTGAAGTGATAATGTCCATGTTGCATTTTTAGTTTTCCTAAGACTACACACATGACTAGACTCTATCAAGTGATATTATTTATTTTATTACATCCTCTTCATTAACAACTATAGAATATAATTATGTAGTTAATATAATGGATTTGGATGAGAATAATATGATAACCCAACTAAAAGTAACCTACGTTAATACTCAATTGGTATAGGTAGAGATAAAATTAGTATAGGCTAATATGATAATATAAAAGAAAAAGGAAATTTTGGGTTTAAATTCATGTTTTTATTATGTTAATTCTCCCATATTGTTAATGTTTTGTCACACATATTATCCTGATTATTTTTTGTTTGGTATTGAATTAGAAGTAACCATGGGTGGGAGGGATAATACAGATGTTACATCAATGAATGACCCATCAAAATGGGATCCAAAATGATGTAGCTTATGATTATAAAAAACCAGCTATCCTAAAATAATATTAACATTTAAAAAATAATATATGTACAAAAACCCATATGATAAGAATTATGAAGTCTTAGAAAAGATCAAGTGATACAGATGATGATGTACAAAATTTAAAACATTATATATGTAAAAAATTGGGAAGAAGAACCAACAAAGTTGTTTCAAGGGGATCAACGATAATTTACATGGGGAAGATGGGGATTTCTAGTATCAAACAATCTTTGGAAAATTGATATTTTTGTTAAAAAATATATAATAAATAATTTTCATCCTGTAGTCCCACTATGAATTCATCGTCTCATCTATGGGGAACTTGAGAATTGTCTAGGCCAATTCCCTAAACTCAGGATAAACCATGAAAACGAGAATATGAAAACATCAATAAGAAGAGGACAATTAAATATCTATGTATGGACAACTCCTAAAGTGGATTCTCATATTTATGTCACACTCATACTCCAATCTGAAGTTTTGGATGTCTTTTATAATTTGATTCAAGGAGCTCTAATATATAAATTATGTCTTCCAGGATAATTAAATAACACCTAATGATTTTATAGATGAAATATTAAAGTAGAACAATTATTTTATTCCTTATTGAATATTATAGGGATTTTCCATGGGTATTTCTTTTTTATATTCATTTAGATAAATTTATCCTCGCCTTAGTTATGGATCGGTGCCCTCTAATTAGTGTAAAAAATTATCTCGATTAAGGAAAACACATTTCATATTGACTAAGATATTTCACTATTAAATCCATAGTAATAAATAACTTCTAAAAAATATATAATGTTGGTATTGATACAAAATAACGGTAGACTCGTAGACAAAATTTTTATAAAAAAAACATTATTAGGTGGAATCATATTTTAAATAAAGGGGAATGTTTCCAATGTTTGTTAGGATGATATGTCTCAATAGAATATATCATGATCCATCATTATATTTTCAATACCCATAGTTATTTTTATTAGTTAAATATAATTAAAATAACGATAGTGAAATTTATTTAAGGGTGGTAAATTTAACACCATATGTTTTATAATCCTTTATTATTATTATTATTACTTATCTCTATTATTTTGAAGAATGTATCATTACTCCTACCAAATAATTGAAAAATTATTTGAAAAAAACCCATATAATTAAGAACCTAACTAATGATACTTTATTCATTCAAAATTTGGACATTAAAACTAATGTACAGAAAATTATGTATTGTTGACCATAGATTATTAATCACCATAGATTAAATAAATCTTCTTAAATTTAATATATCAATTGGGGACATTATTTATAAAAAAATAAAATCATTATGTCTAAGAAATATAGTAGATCATCATTAAACATATTGATCAATAATAGGAAAAAAACATTATAATGAAGAAGATCACCATAAAATGAAAAAAATACAATATCATTAATATGAAATTATAACCACTCATTCCAAAGTGAGTGTGAAATTAATGAATGATTTAGTAATTATATATATAGGAATGAAATATGGCCTCAATAAAGATGGTTTCTATATGTGTGGTCACCAAAAACATGTTTGTGGGAACTATATCCTGTTGGAATATTGATGTCCTGTATTGTTTTGTAGTACATTTAAAATAATAAAACATATAATGAAATAATGATTTCACATTAAAATAATATATATATATATATAACTATGTGTGTGTTGAATATAGTTATTATTATTAATATTAGTAAAATATATTATTAGGTATATATAATGTTAAAATAAATATATTAATATATATGCATAATGAAAATTTATTTTTTGAATATAAATAATTAATTTTCGTGTTATTTAGAAAAGGGTATACAGTATAAAAGTAATAATTCTTATTTTGAAAGAACTATTTTATAGAGTCATGAATATTTATTTCTAATATATTAAATAGAACATTTTTAAAATATTATTATTTATAAAAAAATATAAACATTTTTTAATTTATCAATTGATATAAAATAATATTATGAACACATAATGTTTTAAAAATGACATTTTTAAATAAAAGAAATTTTTATTTATATTTCATTATATCATTTAATAGAAAATGTTCAGTGCTTTTTAATTTTAATTAGATAAATATAAATTCAATTTTTTATTCTGAATTTTAAAATTTTCTTAACAAGAATTTGTAATATTTTTCTTAAAAATTGATATTTTGGTGAATAGAGAAATATATTGGCACAGTTATGTTTATAACATTATTAGTATATAACCCTGAATTGGAAATAAAATAATTAAATTTAAATGATAAAATTTTTATAGATATATGAATTTAGGAACTTATAGATGATGGGTATAAATTTTATACCTATATTTGACATTTTTTAATTAATATTACATTTTTCGGAAAAAAATAAATTATAAATTTGTCATTTGAAAACAAATTTTTATCCAATTTAAAAACTAGTATAGAAAAAATGGATTAAAAAATTGAATAATTAGGTCATAATTATATAATAATAATCATTAATGATTTGTTTATATTTGATAGATTACCTAGTAAAAAATGGTAACCATGGTGGAAACCAATGTCCTAAAAAGGAGTAACAATAGAGGTAAAAATAAAAAAAATGTTAAGAACATATTTCGGTAGAGTGGTGGATGATTTAATTGACCTCATATCATATAATATCTATAATTTTTCTATTATTGAGCCATTTTCCTAGAGAGTCACTTTCCAATATTGATTTTTTTGGGTATTTACAAATATTCAACTCTAACTCACCTGTAAAATGGGAAATCCTCTCCTCACTTTTCCTCATAATAAAAGAACATATGACTCAAATAATCAACCCAAAACTCTCCTCCAGACTCCAATAAACATTAATTAGTTATTTATTCTTCAGAAAATCCCAATCATCAAGGATTTAACTCTCTTCATGAAGTAGATAACCCACATAGTGAAGAATATATTTCTAACTACTTCATCCTATTTTATTTCATATTATGTGCATTTAAAATTATTGAATATTATTTTCAAAATATAAATATGAAAAAAAATAAATATACTTGTTATAGTTTTATATTAATATAATTATATTACAATATTTAAACACTATTCTCTTTTCCATATGGAAACCAAAAATTACATTTGAGTGTCTGCGTACAATCAACTCCACAAAAAAACATGCTTAATTTTCCTTAAAATTGTTAAAACAATGTTAAAATTATTGAATTTAAAAAATTACATTGATATTTATAACATATTTTATTTTCTGAAAATATAATACATTTTATTCATTGATCCCATTCCATGGAAAATGAAATCATATACTATGTTAAAGTGTGGAATACCACCTACATAACACAATTGATGTATGTTTTCATTTTCATCAATGACTTATATATATATTTTAAAAATCGATCAATTTAACAAATATTATTCTTCGATTTCATTAAGAATTGATTATTACCAATTTGATAACCAATTAATGATATGATCAACAAATTAATAGTGATAGTTCAATTGTTTAAAATAAGCATTCTATGCGAAAAATCATTAATTTAGTTTATATAATATTATAATATACAATAATTATACATATAAATCCTTTATAATATGAATATATCACACTAATAAAAATTAAATAGAATAATTATTTTATTGGTGTAATGGTATTGCAAACAAATCACCCAATAATCATCAATAATCATGATATGATCATGTTTGGGTCGGTTTGAAAACATTCATAAACAATGTTATAAAATTTTATCATTGATGAATTTTATGAAAAATATAATAGGGTAATATTATATCAATATATAAATAATTAATTTTATCTTTAATGGACACATAAATATTTAACTCTTTATTTATGAAAACAATGATCGTACGCAGAAAACTATAAAAAAATAAATTTTTTAAATTACATCTTATAAGATGTAGACTAAGATAATCATGGTTTAAATTTTAATATTTATAAAGAATTATAATTCATCCATTGTATTAAAATTAATGAACATGAGGTGATAAAAATTTTAAGATGAATGAGTACTGACACTACTGGTATGATAATAGTACAATAGACAACAAATTAAACACTCAATGTTGAAAAATAGGAAAAAATAATTTTATATAGAAGTAGATAATTATTATATAGAAAAATTTAAAAAAATATTATTTATTAATATGTTTATAGAATATTATATATCTATAAATAATTATGTTTTTCTACTTGAGTTTAAAATAGAATTCTTCTATGTGAGTAAATAAGGTAAGTGTTTCTTTGACTTAAATTTAATTTCTTGAGTCTTATTTCTAAATGTGAATAATTTTATATTTAATGTAGTAAGATTGTTGTCTATTAAATGTATCAACCCATATTCATGGGGTTGAAAATGATATTGTAATGCCCTGGAATTTTTGTATATATTTTATAATTATATGGAATTATTTTGAGACTGAGAATTCTCACAACGCATGATTCCGTGACCGGAAGTGCCTAGAATGATCCATCGAAAAAAGTTATGTTTAAAATAGCACGCGTGAGTGGTTTTCATGAAATGTGTAGTAACTCTAAAATGGGTTCCCATATCAGAAATAAGAGGCCACGGTTGCGTTTATGATAGATGTTTTACCCTAAGTGCGCCTTAAGTTTAGTATGCGCTGGCCTCTGGTGAGAAATCCCAAAATGGAATAACAGTAAATAAAATAACTAAATAGAGTTATTTTATTTTTCAAAATGATATAACTCAAGAATGGTCACTCAGATTCAAAATCCGACACCACCTCTAAGATCGCGATTGTATTCTTTCATTAGGCAGATACTGACATTGGCTGACATGGGCCAAAATTGGAAGTTATTATTTGGCAGTAAATAAAACAATTATACCACAATTATTATGTTGTTAAAATCCATAACTCCTAAATTGTATGTGGGAAGAAAAATATGAGATTACCGTTGAGTTTTTTGGGAAATGTTTTCCTTTGGAAGAGCGTAACCTCAACCGGCATGGGTTGAGGGTGAATGTTAATAATTTATTGTACTTTTTAAAAGGTACGTTTAGTAATTGTGTGGGAAGAATTTCCTATCTTTTAAACCGGTTCAATGATTAAAAATCCGAGGGAACAATTGAATCATTAATGCCATGATTCGCTTAACGGAGGCTTCACTTCCATCATAGTAGGTCGGGTGAAAATGTTATTTTTTGCATCTTTTAATGAAATAATAAAATAACATAGAAATTGTTATTTTCTTCTCTTTCTCTAATGGACGGGTGGTGGTGGAAGAACGACCAAATGTTATGACAATAAATGACTTCAATCTTCTTTACTTGTAACCACACCATTGGAAATTAGATTGGTTCATTAATTAAATTAACCTCTTTAATATTTCGTGCGAGACACAATCTTTCTCCTCTTCAATTTATATGGAGCACGGGGAGGGGTGTTGTCCTGACATCACCAATAGATGAAGCTATGAAAATTTATAGCGACTCTAACCACCTGTAAGAAGAGGCCAGATTATGTGAGTGGTGATGAGTGACACTGAATCGCGAACCACAGATAACGATGAATGAGGTTCCATCGACTATCATCAGAGGACGTCTTATCTAGTTCGGGGGTTGGTTTTAAGTTCATCTATGTTGATTTCTTGGCTCCCGCCTGCTATCATATTAACGTGGAAGGAAGATGCCAAACAAAAAAGGCATGAACCCTCTACTGCTTCACTCATGTTGTGTTCTTCAAGGTACATATCCTAAAGTAGAAAAAATGTGAATTAGTGGGTAATATTTTGACGATGACACCCTAGGAGAGTCGTAGGCCTAGATGACACCAAGAATGAACCACCAGAGAATATCTGGTGGCCCGCAGAAGAAACCGTCAGCGCACTATGTCAATGGTGGCTGAAGGAGGCTAGAGGAGACCTACAGAAATAGGCCGCATGTGGTGGATGGTGACGCGTGACGGTGCGCCATGGTGACCGATGGTAGCTGGCCCGATTCAACCACATAGTACAAATGGGCGGTTCCCGCAGGTGCCACCAGTGGCACCAGCCATGGCCAACGAGATGCAATTGAAGGACGGTGGCATGGAGAAGCTACAGTAGAAAGGGGATGCACTACACCCCGCTCCACGCCACATTTAAGGTAGCTGGTCAGCTGAAAAAACGACCGTTGAATCACGGGGGGGGGGGGGGGGTGAGGCGGGGGGCGTGACCCACCAGCAAGCTGAAATGACCCTGCCACCACGGGGCGAGCAAGACTCAACCGTCCACCTTTGGGTGGACAGATCCAGACGCGAGCCAGTCGAGCGGGCCTGACCTGCCCTGCAGTCCCCACCACACTCCCTGCCCAGCCGGCCAACCCCTCCCAATGGGATGAACCCACAACCGGATCGGGCCGGACCCACGGCCCAGCGGGCCAACACAGATGGGCCAAGCCCCGCCCTATGGGTCGGGCCCACCACTGCCCGGTCCCGCGATCAAGCTGGGTTGACCTCGATGGGATGGACCCAGTGAACTGGGCCAACCCTTAATGGGCTAGACCCGAGCGGGGTCAGGTAGTCCCCGAGACCCTTTGCGTCTGGCCGGTCTGACCGAGTCAGACCAGGCCCTGACCCAACCGGCACCCGAAGAATGAAACGCCCATAACTGACGAACCGTGTGACCGCTTGACATGCCATCAGTGGCATTGGGACCACTTTTTGGAATAGGTCCCTTGGGCATATTCTGTTGGGCCCAACCGAGCTAGGCCAGATCGGGTTTCCATCACCACCGTTTCACGGAACGGGGTGTAACTGACAGACCGAGTGTCTGATCAATGCATCGACTATGCCATAAGGACCCTTGGGACAAGGTGGTTTTATGGAGATAATATAATTTAGTTTTGATAGAGTTTGAAATTTGACTTGGGTTGGATCAGACTTGAATCCAACTAGTCCCTTTTTACAAAAGTGGTCGTATCTCACAGACCGGGCGTCCGATCGACACATCGTCTGTCACATTGGGACCCCAATATCGGGCGTTACCTTGTGTATGATGTTTTTAGGAAATTGTAAGAGTTTAAATATAAAAAATTACTTGAGGAGAGATTCTCATAAAATCAATCATGTTATGAGTTGGAATCCAGTAGTTGGTTGTGACATGAAAAAGAAGAGAAACCAATATGGGTCTACACCGGTGACCAATATGGGTCTACACCAGTGACCAATATGGGTCTACACCAGTGACCAATATGGGTCTGCACCAGCGACAAATATGGGTTTGAACCAGAAAAAAATATGGTCTGCACCAGAAACCAATACCGGGAAACACCAGCAACCAATATGGGTCATCACCAGAGTTACTAAGGATAGGATGATCTGGGTGTTTGACTAGTCATCCCTATCACATTATCCTTGATGTTACCATTAGAGTGAGATGTCACTTTTTCATTGTGATTCAATATTTATATCATGCTTGTGATTTTACCTTTGTGGTATATCTTGGGAAATTTTCCTTTGTGGATTAATGAGAGACCTTCGGGGGTCCTAGGGACCCCTACTAAGTATTGTTATACTCACCCTTGCAGTAAGACACCTGTACCATATTGTGTCTTGTGTAGATGATGAGCAGCTGGGCTGAGATTTGTGGGAAACATGACCAGGTGGTACACGATGGGGATGGGATGGCGTTTTGTGCTGTGGAGATGATATGTACCTAACATTCAGTTATGATCCTCAGTGGTTGATCCAGGAGTTGTTTCTTATTTCATGTGTGCTGATACTTTTCATTTGGGATTGTATTCCAGCCCCCTTTTTTATTATGTCTACAGTTGTACTTGTGGTTGTACTTTACTCTTATGGTTTTACCTTACTTTTTTTGGTTGTTTACTTCAGTTTCCCCATTTTGAGTGTGTTCAGATCTCTAAGGGATGGCCTCCATATTCGGAAAAAATCCTCCAGGTGCTAGTCACCGACCCCAAGCCTATGGGAGGCGGGCTTTGGGTAGTCACGTCCGTTCCCCTTTGGAAGGTCGTGATAAAGTGGTGTCAGAGGAGTTGGTTCTACTGAAGAACAGTTAATCTTATATTTTCAATGGAGCCATAGTGTTAAGCATTTTGAGAGTGGTTTTTAGTTCAGGGAGTCTAGAGTTTGTGCGGGAACCAACGTATCCATACACTAAAACCCTAAATTTTGATTTCCGGCTCAGTACATGAAAACACTAATTATGTGTGTTTTGGAAATGTTTATCCAAAGATTATTTGGAGTAAGATCGCCATGTATATCATAATGACCATGGATCACATGTTTCTTATCTGGATTCCAGTACGTAGACAGCCTATTGGATTCCTAAGAGAGTACAAGATGACGGTCCACCACACGAGCCTGTGTGGATCAGCATTCTAGCAACCCTATGGGGATCAACATTATAGAGACCCTGTGTGGATCATCATTATAGACAACCTGTTTGGATCATCATTCTAGCAACCCTATGTGGATCAGTATTCTAGCCACCCTATGTGGATGAGTATTTTAGAGACCCTGCGTGGATCAACATCCTAGAAATATTGTGTGGATTAGCATTCTAAAGACCATGTGTGGATCATCATTCTAGCGACCCTATGTGGATCAGCAGTGGACGACCTGACGAGGACCTACCTTAGAGCGTCCCCTCGTAGATCATCGACATAAAGAACCTATGTGGTTTAGATCCTATGTAGGTGTGGACTTTCTTAAGAATGGGGCTGAGTTTCCATCTAGCAAGGGCACCATTCAATCAGATGGTGGTCCTAGTAAAGAGCCTTATACGTGGCTCAATAGGATGATGACAATGTTTAGATTACCCTGATCTTGCGAAGAGATGAATTTTCTATGGAAAATCTTAAGGACCTTCCAAAGAGAAGGGGGTCTATTTCTATAAAAAGATAAGGGGTGAGTGTTTCCTCGAGCTTCTATTGCTTTGGTAGGATTACATGATTGTAGATGAGTATTCATCGAGGCATACCGATTATCCCCTGTACTTGATGAATACAGTACATGAAGTGCCTTAGCGATCAGACCTCTGAGCGAGGTGTGTTTAGGGACATCCAAGTCAACGCTATTCTTCTATGCATTCCTACTTATGTTAGGGTTCTTGAGAAAACCTCTATGGATGAATGTTCATTAGCCAATAGGATACAACCGATGAATATTAGTAGTGGGACAGAAGGAAACTCACACCTATCTCAGAGAAATGGGTGTGTAAAATGTTTTGGGAAGAGGAAGTGATAAGGACAGATGAACTTTTAGGGCAGCAGATGAGGAAGTGGAGTAAAGAGATCAGCATGATGTGGTATACATTTAGACATGTTACAACCAACACCACAATGTGTCCCCCACCAGGCTTCAGGTGTTGGAGGATAGGGGAAATGAGTAACTACATGGGGTCAAGGAGTGTGACCCAAGGGCTCCAGGAGTGAATCGAGGTACGGTCTGTTTCGACTAATTGCTTCTATATTAATAGACATAAACACCAATCATTACTTCCTTCCACAAATCATGTTTTAGACCCATATTTTCCTGTTAAACTGATGAATTGACCCTTACTTTTGGATATACCTTTGGGAGTATACTCAATAATCACACTTATGAAGATAGTGTGATCTAAACCTTGAGGCAAGAGTTTCGGTTGGAACCTCTAGGTGGTGGTGTCGAGGCCTGATGATGTTAGTTTGGGGATGGATTGGACATCCATAGTTAATACTCAGATTGAGTTTCTTAGGAAGAAAGAAAGTAGTATATCAACTGCATTGGAATGGTGTTTTCATTGGTCAAGGAAAAAATAAACCCATGCATCACATGATAACGTCATGCACAAGAGGGTGCAACTGATCACTATTTATTTGGCCAACCTCACCATCGTGGAAGAAGGAGTTTTGAGTTTTGAGTTCCTAATAGTAGTAGAAGATTTTGGGACATCATTTGAAAAGATGTTTCTAAGATTACCTCCCCGAAGGGAGATGTACTTCTGCTTTGGATGGGTACTACTGGGGATTTGTACATACCTTCTCTAGGGTAGAGGCACCCTTGTCAGGTTTGAAGAAGAAGGGGGAGCCTTTCCTTTGGACGAAGAAGTGTCAGCAAAGCTTGCATGTGCTGAGTCAGAAATGGATGAGTGCCCCCATATTGATGCTAGTGGGAGAGGGTTTTGGGTATTTAGTCTCCAACGATGCATAAGGGGCCAAACTAGGTTTTTTACTAATACATGAGTGGTATGTGATTGCCTACGACTCACGACAGTTGAGGAATAATGAGAAGAACTATGCTACCCATGCATGGTGTTAGAAGTAGTGGTATTTTCACTAAAGATGTGGTGACACTATTTTATGGGTGAATGGTTTACTATTTACTCTGATCACAAGAATCTCAAGTTTATCTTCTCACAGAAACACCTGAAACTGAGACAACGATGATGGCTAGAGTTCTCCATAAATATGACACTGAGATAGTCTATACTCTCGAGAAGGAGAAATGTGGTTGAAGACGCACCTATCAAGAGGTATGGACTACAAATGTTGAGTGAGGTGTCAGAACTGCTAGTCACGTTGAGGATATCCTTCATTGATAAAGATAGAGAAACTTACCTATATTCTATGACTATCACTCCGCCAATTTTTCAGCGAGTTCAGGAGGCACAACTTGGGGACGTTGACTGCATGGCCAGGCGTGCTCAGATATCCTCAGGATGGTCTCTTGATGGATTTTATGATGTTGGGTAGCACTTTGTTCACTTCGTAGGACACACAACAGTACCATTGACGCTTTAGGTAGAGGATATGAGGGAGTTCCATACATCCCCTTTAACGGTACATCCTGTAGTGGTGAAGATGTACCAATAACTCTGGCAACATTACTGGTGTCCAGGGATGAAAGAAAATATGGCATAGGTTGTATCACAATGTCTCACTTGTTAGAAAGTAAAAAATGCACAGAGCGGGAAGATGTTTTATGCCTACAGGATACGGAGACCCATGGTGTCCGAGGAGGGAGACCATGTATTCCTATAGTTCTCAGCTAGATGAGGATTGCAGAGGTTTGGTCGGGTTGAAAAGATATATATGAGGATAATCATTCCATTCTAGATTTTCAGAATAGTGGGTGAGGTGGTATACCATCTATCTCTTTCTCCACAGATACACTGGGTGTAAAATGTTTTCCATGTGGCATAGGTGAGGAGATGCATGAAAGATCTATCGCACGTTATCAACCAGGGTGAGTTTGAATTTGATGATGTGGTGAATATTACGGAGTTCCCATTAGAGATGGAGGATCGAAATGACCGAGTCCTTGGTTAATTGTCAATCCCACTAGTTAGAGTTTGGTGGTAGTATAGGAACCTCCTGGATTACATATAAGAGCGTGAGGCTATGATTCATGCTCACTAACCTCATTTGTCTGATTTTCCTTTTTCTACTTTTAAGGATGTAAATCCCTAAGTCAAGTAGAATGTAATGTCTCAAAATTTCCATATATTTTTTTAATTATGTGATATTTTTTTAGAACGTGAAATCTGACGTCGGGTGATAAAGAGGTCCAGAGTGTAGGGAATGATCCGTCGGAAAATGTTAAGTATAAAAATAAAGGGCATGAGTGGTTTTACTGAAGATAGTGGAATAAATGTTAAATGGTTGCCCAGATTATAAATCTTACAACACTGTTGCATTCAGGATAGTGGGTTTACCCTAGGCATGACTTAAGATTAGTTGGCATAGGCCTCTGGTGAGAAAACCGGAAAATGGAATAACCATAAATAAAATATATAAAACAGTGTAATTTTATTTTTCAAATACTTATACATCATGAATGGTGACTCGGATTAAAAATACAAGACCACTTCTGAGCTCACGAGGGTATTATTTTTTAGGAAAATACTAACATTAGCTGGCGTGGGAAAACTTTTGTAGTTAGTTTTGGGCTGTAACTAAAATAATTATTTAATAATTATTTTATTGTTAAATTCCATTACATCTAAACCATAAATCGGAATGAAATTATGAGAGTATTGTTAAGTTGGTTGGGACATGTTTCCCTTTGGTTGAGCATCACCTCAACCGCCCCGATTCGAGGGTGAATATTAATAATTTATTGAACATTTTTTAAAGGTATGTTCAGTAAAAACGTGGGTAGTGTTTTATAACTTTTGAACCGATGCTCGGATTAAAAATCCGAAGACACTGTGGTATCCATAGTACCATGATTCGCTAAAGGGAGGATTTACATTGACCGTCACACGTCGAGTGAATAAGTTAGTTTCTGAGGCTTTTAAAGAAATAAAAAAAACAAAGAAATTGTTATTTTTTTTCTCTTTCTCCAACGGACGAGTGCCGGTTGTGGGACCAACGCCATGTCAACCCAATAAATGGCATGACTCTTTATTACCTGTAAACACACAGTTTTTAATTTCGGGGTTTCATTAATTAAATGATCTTCATTTATTCTCTATGCAGGACACACTCTTTCCCCTCTCTTATTTATATGGAGCTTGGGGAGGGGTGTTTCCATGACATCGCCTAGAGAGGAAGCTCTTCCAAAGAACCGCAATGCTAACCACCATGAGGATGAGGCTGGATTCCAGAGCGGTGATGAGAACCACTGAATCACTAACCAATGACCACGATGAAGGTGGTTCCGTCTATTGTCATCAGCAGACATCTTATCATGGTAGGGGGTTTGTTTTTATGTTCATTTATGATGATTTTTTCTCCCTCATGCTATACGAATAATACGGAGGGCACATCCTAATCAAAAAAGGCACATACCCTCGACTGATTCAATCATGTTGAATTATTTGAGGAAAATTTTCTAATGTTGACGACGACACGAATTAGCGGGTCATGTTTTGATAATGGAACCCTGCGAGATCCGTAAGAGTATACTACACTAAGAATGGACCATTGTAGCACATCCAGTTGTCTGTGGAAGAAACTGCTAGAGCACCATGTCGGTGGTGGCTGGAGGAGACCCGTGGAAACCGGTTGTGGGTAGTGGAAGGTGGCGCACGATGACACGCCACTGTGGCTGAATGCAACCGACCCGAGTCGGCAGCCCAGGATAGAAGGACGGCTCCCGCAGGCACCGCTGATGGTAGCAGCCCCGACCAGTATGTCGTGGTAGAAGGAGGGATTTGCAGAGTAGCCCAACTAGTGGTCCGTGGTATAAAGGGGTAGGGAATTACCGCTATATGCTACGTTTTCAGATGTCAGTCGGCCAAATGACTGACCGTTGAATCGCGGTGGGGGCAGTGCCACACCGAGATGCCAAAACGACCATGAAACCATGGGATGAGTAGGAATCAATGCTCTACCTTCGGGCAGTCTGATCCGGATGTGGGCTGGACGAGCAGGTCAGACCTACCCCGCAGTCTAGGCTGGACCCGCGGACCAGTGGGCAGGAATCGCTGGCAGACTGGGCCAGACCTGTGGCCCAATAGGCCAGTGCGGGTGGGTCGATCCCCTTCTGATGGGCAGGGCCAAACACGGATCGGGTCTCTGATCAAGTCGGGCCATCCATGATGGTCCGAAACCAGTGAACTAGGACAATCCCTAATGGGCCGAACCTGAACAGGGTTAGGTAGACCCCGTGACCCATTGCATTGGGCCGATCAGACCGAGTGGGACCGGGCCAAGACCCAATCAGTACCCGAATAAAGAAACGCCTAACACTTACGAACTAGGTTACCGTTTGACACACTCTCAGGGGAGTTGGGACCCCTTTGGGTAAGAGGTCCCTTGGGAATCTTTCAGTAGGCCCGACCGAGCTGAGCCGAACCGAGGTGTGATCACCCCCGTTTCACGGAAAGGGGTGTAACTAATAGATCCGGCGTCTAATCGATGTGTCGTCTATGGAATAATGACCATTGGGACAAGGTGGTCCTTTATAGATACTCTATGTGAGTTTTTAAAGAGTTATTTTGGTGACTTGGGTTGGATCATACATGAATTTGACAGGTCACTTTTTATAAAAGTGTATATATTTCACATATAGGGTGTCCGATCGAAGCACCGTCTGTCACGTTGGGACCCCTGTGTCGGGGCATTTCCATGGGTATGATTTTTATAGGAAAGCGTACCAGTTGAAATTTGAACAATGGTTTGAGGAGTGATTCTCCAAGAATCAATCATGTTATGAGTGGGATTCCAGTATCTAGCTGTGACATGAAGAAAAATAGCGACCAATATGAGTCTACACCAGTGACCAATACGAGTTTGCACCAGTGACCAATACAGGTTTGCATCCGCGACCGATATGGGTCTGCACCAGCATCCAATACAGTCTGTACCAGCGACCATTATGAGTATCCCCCAACGACAAATACAGGTTAGCACGAGAGTTACTACAAATTGGATGATCTGACTGTACGACAAGTCATCCCTATCAGAGTTACCTTGAAGTCACTGTTGGTTTGAGCTGTCTCTTTTGATTTTTTCTTCATGGTTTAGATCATACTTGTGATTTTAGCTTTGATGTATATCTTGGAAAATTTTCCATTTTGGATTATAAAGAGTCCTTCGGGGATATCGAGTTCCCCTACAAGGTATTTTCATACTCACCCCTGCACAGGCTTTGCCCGAACCTTGTTGTGTCTTGTGTATAAAATGAGCAGCTAGGCTAAGACATGAGGGAACCTATACTAGGTGGAACACAGAGGATATGAGATTATGTGGAGTTCTATGGAGATGATATGTACCTACCCTTCATGTAGGATCCTTAGTGGATGATCCATGAGTTGTTTCCATTTTTAGATGAACTTGTACTTTTCAGATATGTTTGTATTCTAGCCCACAATTAATTTCATTCTATAGTTTTACTTGTGGTTGTACATTACTAATGTGGTTGTACCTTACTTTTGAGGGATGTTTACTTCAGTTTCCCCTTTTGAGCGTGTTTAGATCTCTAAGGCAATGTCTTCTCTATTTGGGAAAAGCCTTCCGATGCTAGTCACAAACTCCTTGGCTATGGAAGGCAGACACGAGGTAGTCACATCTGGGCCCCATGGGACAGGTAAAGACATGATATATTATTTAGTTTATTTAAATTTCATTTGTTTCAAATTATAACCAACATGAATTATGTTTTGATCAATATGTTACTCAACCTATAATTATTTTATTAGAAATCTTATTTTTAAATAACCATTTTCTTCGAATGATAATCTACTTGGGTAATTTGTATTAATTATAAAAAATCTCACCATTTAATTTTTATATTTCGGGGTTCATTATGTTTTCTTGATATTAAATTTCCCCCTGACACATATTTTACCTATTCTATTTCTTATATGTGAAACCTACCTCATCACTACTTCTCATTCAAAACCTCCCTTTATTCAATTTCATAACTCATCATACTATTTTGAATATTTCATTATTTATTCCTAAATAGTTTATTGATGTAATATTTTAGTTTTTTATCTTATTCATAATGTTTAGAATTATTTTTTCCTCTTTTCGTATGGGGAATTTTCATCAATGTTTAAAAATAATCATGTTATACATAATCTTTCTAAAAATATATTTCCACTATAATTATCATTTTTTATTATACTTATACTCCTGGATTAATTAAGTTTCTAAAACAAAATATTATTTTCTTTTATTTATAAAATATTTCTATCCATAATATTCTAAAAAATATAATTCATTTTTCTTATTTCTAAAGATATTTTGCAAGTGATCTAAAATATGGTGTTTATCTAAATACACATCCATTAAAATACATTTTTCTTGAATGAGGATATTATTCTTATGTGCCAATACACATTATTTATTTACACTACCAATTAAATGTCCCTTTATTTTAGAAGAATGATCCATCACTGTTTCTTTAGGTCCAATAATATACTATTTATGATCCAGATTTTTCACCAAATGACATTGTTCTAAAATGTTGTATTATTGATTTCTTTTATTGAATTGTGTTATCTTAGATGACACTAATAAATGTATTTATTTAATTTATTATTATTATATCATATAATTTATCAATACGGTTTAACAACATATGATTTATTATCTTGATTGAATGGTATTTAAATTGAAATTCATTTGATTTAATTGAATAAAAAATTATTTTCCATGTGTTTGTCATGTTAGTATTATTTATATAATTTTTAATGATTCATTTATTTGAATATAATTTGAATCCATTTCCATTAAATGGATTATTTATGAAATGTTGAATGAATCATATTTTTTTACATAGGATCTTTATATTGAAAAAGTGAATGATTTAAATTTTGAATGTGTTATAGAATGCATTTTATTTCTAGGGGTACTTTATATTGTGAATGTTATTGACTACAAGTGGAACACATTATTATAAATTATGATGGGTGGGTTATTATATCACCCATCAATTCACTGTTTTAAGGTTTATATATCATGATATATATATTTTTGATTTTATAATATTTAATCAAAAGAGTGGGAACTATTCGTGTGACCCCTAAATGTAATATTCCCTCCACAAATGTCTACACCGAAGATAAAATATGTATGAATATTTTATTCTTATTCTCATCATAGTGTTAATGTTTCATAGAACATGATTATTTACCAATGTTTCTACACCATTTTTAATAATATATTATGTTATTTAATGTCATAATATGTGATTTATGATATGATTGTTTAGTTTTAAATTCTACTATATATCATTATTATAACTATATTGTCATAATTTTTCAATTTTAGAATTCAATTTTCCCCTTCAATTTACCGTTATTGAGCATATGAGTTCACTCCATTTTTATGGTTCCATGTCCCCAATTTTTGAAGATGTTTCCAAACCAATAATAATTTTAGGAGGGTGTTTAGTGTGGCTTAATTATGGATAAATGATCACATTGTCTCTAAAATATTATGACTATGACATTATTCCTCAATGTAACTAAAACATTCATTCATATGAATGTGTGTTTATTTGTGTAGTTTATTGTTTACCGTATTATAATTTTTTTGATAAAGTGATGTATATCCTTGGCCACTATAATAGGTATCCAATAATTTTTTAATTCTGATTGAGTATAAGTTTAGTTATTATAGTTATGTCTATGATATAACCATAGTAAAAATCCTAGTGATGAATTTACGTATAGTATAATATCTAAAAATGATGGTATATATTTTACTTGGAGTTTTCACAATAAAACCCTACCTATATGGATACTGACTAGTCTATATAGTTGTGTCACTGAGTCATGAAGGGTAATCACCCTAAAAATGATTATTTGAGTACATATGTGATCATCAAACTTAAGGGATATAATTGCACTTAAGACTGGACACCAAGATAGATACTTCTGGAAGATATGTTTTATTTGATGGCATGATATTTATAGACCACCACAACTTATTGATTTCAAACTAAATTTTAGTGATTAGGTTGGGTGTAGTTTATTTCCCAAATTAATATTATATATCAAAATAAAATATTGAAGTAAGTTAAATAAAAGGAAATAATGGACAACATGATAATATAAAATCACATGGAATGTTAATGATTAAATTCCATTTATTATTTTCATAATTAAATATATTATTAATATTTAATCACCCATGTTATCCATTTTTTGTTTCACTGACGAACATAAAAAGAATGAACCATGGATATGTGGGATAATGTAGAGATTACCTCAATTAAAAACCACTAAGGATGAGGGAAATAATGATAAACCATTAGATTATTACAAAACAAATATCATGAAATCATAATAATATTGGGAATATATATAAATCCACAATTTAACCAATGAAAATAGTAATTTAGTCTGAGAAAATATCATATGATGAAGATGATGATGAAAAAAATGTTTAATATTATTTATGTTAAAAATGTGGGAAGGTGATCAAAGTGAATTTCCAAGAGGGAACCAAATGATCTTTTATTTTAGAAGGTAGAATCTTCCAGAAAAATCTACCATAAGAAAATAATGAGTTTGGATAACATGGGTGAAGGAAATAAAGTTCATCCTATGGTAACATTAATAATTCACTATATTATATATGGGTAAAATGGGCATTAACAAATTCAATGCCCAAAAACAACAACTAACCAAGGTGATGAGCATCACAACCCTCTAAGAATAAGAGGAATATAGAATGCCTATGGAATAACTAGTATTTACATGGATGATTATATTTATATTACATGTACCCTCCACTGTAGATTTGTTGATGTCTTGTTGTAATCTGAAGCTGATAAAGTTTGTATATCTATGGGGTATTACAATATCATTAAATAACCACCCTGATGATTCGGTTGTTGATGATATATTCCTTTATGATAATTATTCTATTTAAAGATTAATATTATAATAATTTTCCCATAGATATCATAGTATCCTTTTATTAAATACATTTATTTTGATTACTATGAATGATTGGTTCCCTCCACATAGAGGAAAATGTAACCTCAGCAAGGAAAACACATTTCATACTAACCTATTTTATTCTATCAATTAATTGATAATAGTAAATTTCCTAGATAGAAAAATAAAAAATGTGGGCCTTGATTATAAATAATGGTAGAATATTTGCCCAAATATTTGGAGTAAATCTTAATATTAGGGGAAATCCTATTTAATGGAAAGAGATATGGTTCACATGTTTATTTGGTTGATATAACTATAAATTTTTTTTTCTCTGTCTTTTTATAATTTAGCTTCCCTTACCTATTTTTGTGTGTGTGGGATAATTAAAAATGCAATGTTACAATGTAATTAATGGGGATAGGGTAACAACCCAAATTTTTGGAACCATTATTATTATTATTGATATTTATATTGTTAATATTATTAACTATGAACATAATTTTAACTAACATTTCTTTATTGTTTAAAATGGAATGAAACATGATTAAAAAATGATCTCAATAAGACATTAACTGAACTAATGACACACTATTCAATCATAATATAGAATTTAAGAAGTAATTACATAAACCAATGTACACCACACCTCAGATTATTTCTCACCGTAGTTTAATTACATATATTAAAAGTGTATAAATCTGTAGTGGAAAACATATAGACAAAAATTTCTAGACTATGAAATCTCATGGAACATCTTCAACATTGAGGATCACCAATAGAAAAAGAAAAACCTATAATGAGGAAGAGAATCGAGAAAGGAGAAATTGTTATGAAATATATATATTATAAAATAATAAAAATTCCTTGTGAAGTTATATTATAATGAATGAATGATTTAGTAAGTCTATATAATAGAAATCAATTTAGTTTTAACATCTATGGTCATTAGAAATATGGGAATTCAAAATATGGTCAGTGAAAACACGGATTTTGGTCACATATCTAATCTGTATACTGAATTCATGTATTATTATGTAGTAAATATAAAATAATATAACTCACAATTAACTAAAAATTTTATATTATAATAATATAAAAAATAAATAAATAAATTCAATACATATAAATATTAATAATAATATTATTAAAATATAACATGTATATATAAAATGAAATTAAATATTTTTATATAAAAAATGTATAAATATAAATTTTGGAATATAAATTATTAAATTTAATGGGAGTTCTTAAATCCTATTTAATAAAAAATTGATATTTCATTTCTTTTTAGTGAGAATAATTTTCCAAAGTAATGAATATTTTATCTAAGAATAATAAATTTAATATTTTTTTTAAATATTATCATATATGAACTTATATATTAACATATTTTAAATCAGATACGGAGATGAAATAATATTAAGATCACGAATGTTTAAAAATGACCTTTTTCATGAAAAGAAAATTTTCTTATATTTTGTATTTTTATTTAAATGAAATGTAATGAATTTTTTGAATCTAAATTAGATAAATGTACCATAATTTATTGATATAAAATATTAATGTAATCTAATCATGATTTTTTTGATTTATCTTACAATTTATTTGGTTAATAGTTACATATACTGATACAATGAATTTTCATAAACTATTAGTATATAAGTAATAATTTAAAATTCATAAATACTTATAAAATGATTAAAATTTTTTTTATCTGAATTTATAAAACTAAAAATAATTTTCCAAATTTCTAAACCAATATTAGTAATTTTTTAATTTGTAATATTTTTTAATCATTAAAACATTATACATTTAGTTTTTTAAAATTAATTTTAATGACTTTAACAACATGAATAAAAGGTATATTATTAATTTTAAATCTTTAGTTCCAAATTTCTAAATAATTATTATTTAAGTTTTTGGTAAAAAAATATAAATTACCCAGATAAAAACATTTTGTCGTGGTGAAAACCAAAATGGAAAAAATGAGTATCATAAGTGGTAATAGGGAAAATAAGTTAAAAATTGTTTTAGCAGTGTGTTTAGTGTATTTATAGATGATATATATTATCCTTTATATAATTTCTCAATTTTTTTCCCATTTTTCATGAATATCACCTTCCATTATAGATTTTTTTTTATTAAAAACATTTCCACCCCGTTTCAATTATAAAATGGGTCCTTCAATTATCGAATACCCTCACAGTATAATACACTAATATCAAAACATATCTTCCCAAAAAACTCTTATTTACTATTATCTACCCTAATGAGGATTTTATCTTTTGACAAAGACCATACTTTGTAGTTTTAACCCAATTCTCAAGGGAGAATCCTCAAGTACTTATGTATAGATTTATATCCGTCTTTTCGTATTCAATTTTTCCTCATTTGAATTTATTCGTTCATAAAATTAAAATTATAATATAAAATGATGAAATAAGGATAATGTTTCATAATATTATTTTATTATAATGATGTTACAATATTTAACAATGTTATTTTTTTCTGATGGTAAGTGAAAATGTGATTTCTGTATGCATGGACTACTGCCTCCCCAAAACATCATATGTAATTTTTCCTAATCACCCTACACAGATGGCCCTAATGTTTAATTTTACATCTTATTATTACATTTAAAAAATATTATATATTCTAAAACGATAAATCATATTATTCATTTCTCTCATTTGAGGGGAAACCAAATCATTAACCATGTGTACATGTGAACAGCCACATCTATTGGATGGTTGATTTCTATTTCTATTTTCATCACCCACATAAATGGATGGTCAAGAGATACATATTAGTGGATAAAGCCGATTTTATGATATATTAAAATAATTGTATACTAATTGTTAAACTTCCATTGATATGATAACGAATGATTATTGTTAATTTAATCATTAAACATAAGCTTACTTGGAATAAAATAATTAATTCAAATTATTTAACATTTTTATATACATAAATTATGATTATAAATAATTTATAATTCTTATATTTAACACTAATAAAAAATTAATGGTGTTATTATAATACGAGTGTAAGGATATTGCAACATAACGAACTTATAATTCCAAATAATCATGGAATGTTCATCTGTTGTTAAATTTTACCACCTAGTTAAATAATTGATTAAAAATTATATCATGGGACTTAATGGAAAGAAATTAATGGAATAATATGATATAAATTTTTAAATAATTATTTTTTTGTTTCTAGGAAAATAAAACAATATTAAACACTTTAATAAGAAAAATAACCATTTGTTGGCTGAAAATAATATAAAATTTTATTATATTGATTTAATCATATAGTATAAAGAATAATTTACTAATAATAGGAAAATTAAACTGTAACACCCCATGTTTCCACAGTATGATTCTCTTTGAATAATACAGTAGCGTGTGTTGTACACAACTTCAAGTTCTAACACACACCACAACCAATCAAACTTGCCATTATGAATATTAATACCCAATTTTTGAAATTTAATAAATATAATCTTTCAAAATATAATTTTTTTGGATTCGGAATATCTAAATTAGCATAGGGTGAATTTTTGGTATTTTTCTAAAAACGTTCAATTTTTGAGGAATAGTGAAAAACACTAAGTTATAGTTTAAAACTGAATTTTTATTTAAATTTTTATTTATTTTATTTAAATTTATTTTAGGTCAAACTAGATACGTAATACCTATATATGTTCAATTCAATTAATCAGTGTCAGTTTATAATAATTTTAGATATATAAATATTTTATTGAACTTTTCAACGTCTTTTACCCTTCTCCTAGGAGAATTTGCAAATTCACATAAAACATAATTTAACCGCTTCTGTGAGTGGAATTTCTAAAATCTGAGAAACAAAGTTAATATCTGGGAGAAATTTTTTTCATTAAGATAAAAATAATGTTTGGTGAATAGAAACTTTTTACTTTTATTTACCACGGTTAAATGTAAATTGGGTAATTAAGGGTAAAAATAATATTATTATTACCTTAATGCATGTCCTAATTCTACTGGCTATGTATAATTCGACCAGAAACAACCTTAGGAATAAAATATTAACCTCATTGCTCTATTTGGATTAGATTCATACATTTATTAATCTTTAATTCAAAGAAGAGTTAAAAGAGTTAAAATCAAAGTTTAATAACTAACATATTTTTAATGTGGGTTATACATAAGATAAATTATATTATAAATATTAATTAGAAAGATAAAATTATTTCCTACCTAATGGTATTTTATGTATACTTTTTATAAGTTAAATAATTTAATTTATTTATGACACAATTATGATGCAGTAATTACCTTATTAGTGAAATACTAAAATAATTGATATTATAAATACCGAAATAAATATAATTTTAGACATTTAATGAATTCCACAAATTTTATAAGTCAATATGAAATTTTAGGGTAGATTAAATGAATTATGTTCGAAGTAATAAAACTGTTATGAATTTAGAAAAAACAAAATACCAAATAGTGTCAAAAGTGACATAAAAGTGATTTTAAAACAAATATTATATTATTAATTGATATTCTATTCATGAAAATCTAAGGATCAGAAAAAGGACATATATAATTATTTTTATATCATTAATTAACCACTTGAGGTTATCTTGGAGGAATATAGTACGTTTATTAACCATATAATATAAAAATACAAAGAGACATGGTAAATGTGAAACTATTTATCTAAGAGTTAAATATAAATGATATGGTTAATTTAGTTACCCAAACCTATCTAAAATATATTGGTTGAAAGGATTTCAACCCATCCCCACCTTAACCTCAAAATAAGCCACTTTGAATACATTATAAACTGAATATTAATTTATTATAAAATAATATTTTATGTTTTTTCTCAGGTGCCTCTCACCCCTCTTATATAAGGGCACTCCCCCTTCTCTCTATGTCACACCTTAAAATCCTTTTGGCTCATAAAAACCCTTCCCAAATATTCTCTAAATTTCCCTCACTTCTACCTAGAGGCCTTAGTTTGATCATAAAGATAACCTAAGGATCCCTTTTGATCAAATCAAAAGGATGAACCTGAAGAGGGAGGTAATGTTTTCACCACCCTCATTCAAGTTCCTTTCTTCTACCACTTCTTCTTTATTTGTTATTTCCAATAAAAAAATAATAAATCCATTATATTCTATGTACCTTGATGTTATTATAATTATGGTACAACCATATTCAGTATTCTATCCATCCTTTGAATGACATGTCACCATATGTGAGTATGTACGGCTTACCGTCTCCACGTCGTGGTGTAATTGTTATTCAAAACATTATTATTTGGATGGGTATGATAATGACATGTAATTGATATAAATAATAAATATAACATTATAATGATTCTGTATATATGATATAACATCTAATTATATATTATTTTAATATAAAAATAATGATATTGTTGTTTTAACGTACGTACGGACTACTGTCTCCACCAATGCGATTAGATTCATTCCCCATCGTATCCATTCAAGACTAATTCTCATTTGATGATAAAAAGTAATTTTTAAGAACATTATATCATTCTGGATATGAATAAAATACAACCTATCAATAATAAACACGGCTTACTTAACAAAGCATATAAAGAAAAACATATCTGTTAACACTCGAAACAATGATAATACTAAGATATTATTAACAAAGTAATGTTAAAAGTTCATATATGATATCCTATTAATGTATATGATTCTTGTATAATTTAATAAAATTTAAATAACCATTATATAGGAGGTAAACCAACCCTTGACCAAGGAAATGTAAAAGGTAAGGGTTTATTTCATAATCTCTTCATTATCTGAGGTTGTTTATACGTAATTATCTACTGAGACCTCTTTATCATTCCCATCCATGTTTCTTAAAAATGTATTTCAAAACATTCTTACTATTTTACAAAATGTGGGTTAAAGTAATTTATACCCTTGTTTGACTTTTTATACGATGTTTATAAAGGAATCCTTCCGTCATTTTCCAATCAAGATCCTTTTTATCCTTTTTGAAAAAATTAAGGTACGAATGTATTTTTTTAACTTATACGGCGGGTGCAGCTATTTTCCGCCATTATAAAACCATCGAATCTTCCCATAAAATTTTATAATAATATTTTGAATGTAAATGTTTAATTTTATAATTATTTTTCTTTTAAAATACTTCAAAAAAAGGGATATTTATCTCAAATAATTTTGATTTCATCTATGTCAACATCCTCTTTTGGATTTTAAGCTTATTTGAAGTTGATTTATTATGATACAAAACTTCCATATAGTATTGAAGGTTTTGTGATATGTTTGACTTTTAATGTGTTATTTTTATACCATTCATGGTTTATGGAGAATGTATTGACATTTTGTATACTAGTTTTAATAAGAATGCTTCTGTTATGTTTGAACATGTTCATGTGAGGAATGCATTAGACTTAATAAGTGATGGGTGGACCCTGCTATAGATCCTTGATGAATCAATAGGTCTTATGAGACAAAATATTTTCTTGGAATAAGTCCTTGACATAATATTATTTTTATTCTTGGGACAAGGCTTTGACTATGTGGTTATGATAGTCTGTCATTATGAATTCTATCATTATAAAAGTGGTTATTGATACTGAATGTGATTATTCAATTAGTAGAATATCTATGTGAATAAGTAAAGGGAATTATTTTATTTTCTTTTTTCCATATTATGATGAATTTCAAGTTTAAAATGATTATGTTTTAGTTATACATTTTCTTAAATGTTTATTTTTATTAATGAAAGTTTCTACTATATTGTTATCCTTACTGAGCATCTGAGCTCACTCCTTTTAATGATTTATTTTTTCCAGGATATGAAGAAGTATTTTATGAATGACTAGTAGGGATAGTACGAGGGAATGTGAAAATATGATGTTTTTGTAGTTTTTTTCACTTTATGATGTAATGTAAGACTTATGAATATATCTAGTGGTTCCAAGGTTACTAAGTTAATCGGTCTTTCTAGACATGATCTTTTGTGATCATGCCAATATTATGTAATAATGCACCGACTCTGGGTAACTAGGGTTGGGGACTTATAAATGGTATTAGGGGGATTTTAATATAAATCTTGGGAGCTAGATTTAGATAAAATCTGATTAGAGAACATAGACCTAAGATGGACTTTGAGGATTAGTGGAGAAGAACTTTCTAGAATTTTGGTATTGTAGAGATTTTGTGAGTTTTCTTAGAAATAAATCCATGTCCGGATACAAGCAGGTAGAGGCGGCTCTGTAACAGATGTACCTAGGAGTAAAACCCAAAAACACTGCTTTGATCTAGACTCGAACGAGAACTAGTGCACGACGACGAGCCTTGCTGCACTCTTGGTTACGACACTCCCGGGGAATATGCTTTGGATTATTCTCATTTTCATTACATACCATTATGAAGGGTTTATGAGTATATACTTACTGAAAGAAAACATTTTTATGATTATTGATTATATCCATAAACTATTCTATTTATGTTAAGTGTTTTAAAAGTTTGGAATTATGTATATCGATTCATAAACTAATCTATTGTATGACATTGTATAGAAATAACGGCCAGTAGAAGGAATGTAAACTCCAGCAATACATATGATCCAAAGAGTAAGAAGGATCATATCTTCCATGGTATTAAGACAACATTTAGAAGGTAAATATCCTCTCAAGTTTTCTTAACATATGAAGAAACAGTATAATGTGTTAATAAGATAAGTAAAGAATCTTCTGAGTCCTATGGATTTGAATGGAAGCAAGAGAAGAAAAGGATTGAAGAGAGAATGATAGATAAAGGGAAGAGGGAAAAGAAGAATTCTACCATATGTGATAAATGTGGGAAGAAACACCCTAGAACATTCCTGAAGGGAATGGGAGTTTGTTATAAGTGTGGAGAAAAAGGACACCATGTCTGTGACTGCAAAGGTATGAAAAAGGTTTCAAATGTACAATGATTCATTTTTAATGAGTTGGGACACTACGCGATCCAATTTCCAAATCATCAGAATATTCCCCAAATGATGATATTGGATAGTAATTAAGTTACGATACTACCTTATATGAAGAAGAATGACTAGTGTTTTTATGTTGTTATTATAGGATAATATCATTTGAGTGTTGTTTCAACAATATATTGGTTATATGAATTATGGAAATAAATAAAGATTGTACCGTTGTAATATTTTATTGAGGATTTGAGATTATATGGTTCTAAGATAAGTGACTTAATAGAGATCTAAACTTTTGGAATAATACATGGTTGAAGGAAAGGTAATCTTTAATATGGTCCAGATAATGAGGTAGTTATTTTGGAATAAATGATGGTTGATTTGAATTAATTATACTGGATATTCTTGACTACCTTGGAACTGATTAATGATTTGTCATTGTGGAGTTTACAACATTTTTTGATAGAAGTAGTATATCCAATATTCTATAAGGAATAAGGGATCATGAATGTAATCAATAAGGTTTTATGGTAATTTAGGATGTTGCATTGTATTAAAAGAATAAATGATGAAGGTGTTCACATGTTATTATGTGGAATAAAGGATCTTCATTGTGTTTACCTTCCTTATAAATTTTGGACTGTGAGTTTGGACAGAATTATTATGGATAATTCTAGTTTGAAATTATTTTTGGATTTCCATAAAAGAACAACCCGGAGGTTGGGCGGCAACCCATCGCGTCTGGCGAGGACGCAAGACATGAACCTGCAACCGGAGGCCGACAAGGGTGTATCACCTTCCACTGGCCCACGTGATGTCTTGGATTGAATAATATAGTTTTTTTAAAAGGTATAGTATATTAATTAGAAATTCATTTTTTTAGAACCCTATACAAATAAGATAAATGGATATTTTTAGTTCTATTATCTTATAGTGTGAAAGATGAGTTTGTGGTAGAAATTAGTGAAATGATGGAACTGTACTTGACACGTTTTTATATATATATATACTTTTTCTCATATTCATTGAAGAAAATAATTCTTAAACATTAGTTAAAGGATGTTAAAACCGAAAATGTGTTATCCTAATACCTTATGTATTGTTGAAACAATGATATTTTAAATCATTATAGATTGATGGCTTTGAGGCCCTCAGTTCTAAAATTTTTTTTGACTAATGACCTCAATCACTCCCTATAAATATTTACAATTTTCCTCCAATTATGTGTCTCTAATTTCCACCAATTTTCTCTAAATTGAGATCATAATTTGGTGGTTACCATTCATTTGTCTTTTCCTCTTATTAAGACTAATTTTTTTAACCCAATTTTCTATGTGGGTTCTCCTTCAAAGCTATTTTCTATTTTCAACCTTTTATTTTTGAAGAAAAATTTCGAATTGAGAGGATGAAATTTATTGAATCATGGGAGAATGTAACACCCCAAGATTACACAAGACACTTCTCATTGAATAATACAATAGTGTGTGTTGTATGCAACATCATGTTCTAACACACACCACAACCAAGAAAACTAGCCATTATGAATAGTAATACCCACTTTTTGAAATTTTATAAATATTATCATTCAAAATAGACTTCATTTTTGGATTCGGAATATTGTAGTTAGCTTTGGGTGAACTTTTGGTATTTTTCTAAAAACATTCAGTTTTTGATGAATAGTTAAAAACACTGAGTTATAGTTTAAATCCGAATTTTTATTTAAATAATTATTTATTTTAATTAAATATAATTTTGGTCCAAATAGATACGTAATACATATATATGTTCAATTCAATTCATTGGATTCATTTTATAATAATTTTAGACATATAAAAATTTTATTAAACCTTTTCACCGTCTTTTACCCATCTCCTAGGAGAATTTGAAAATTCACATCAAACATAATTTTACGGCTTCTGTGTGTGGAATTTCGAAAATCTAAGAGACAAGGTTAATATTAAGGATTAAAATATGGTTCAATAAGATAAAAATTATTATTTTTAAATAGTTACTTTTTCACATTTATTTACCAAAGTTAAATTTAAATAGGGTAATTATGGGTAAAATTGATATTATTATTAACCTAACACACGTCATAATTCTATTGGATAAGTATAATTAAATCATAAAGAACCTTAGGAATAAAATATGAACCCCTTTTTTCCACATGGATTATATTAGGACATTTATTATTATTTAATTCAAAGAAGTGTTAAAAGAGTTAAAATCAACATTTAATAACTAAGCAATTTTTAATATAGGTTTATTTATAAGATAAATTCTATTATAAATATTAATTAGAAATTTAAAAAGATATCCAAAATAATTTTATTTTATTTATAATATTTAGACAGTAAATAATTTAATTTATTTATGAAAAAATGATGATGCAATAATTACCTTATTAGTGAAATATTAAAATAATTGATATTATAAATACCCAAATAAATATAATTTGAGACTTTTAATGAATTAAAAGAATTTATAGGTTAATATTCCATGATAGGTTATATTAAATTTATTAGTATCGAAGTAATAATGCTGTTATGAATTTAGGAAAAACAAAATACAGAATTGTGTCAAAATTGTCATAAAAGTGTTTTTAAAACAAATATTATATTATTAATTGATATTACATTTCTAAAAATATAAGGTTCATAGAAAGGACATATTTAATAATAGGTGTATCATTAATTAACCACTTGGTGATTTCTTAGATGTATATAGTATGTTTATTAACCATATAATATTAAAATACAAAGAGACATGGTAAATGTCAAACTATTTAACTAAGAGTTAAATATAAATGATAAGGTTAATTTAGTGACCCAAACTAGTCTAAAATATATTGGTTTAAAGGATTTAGACCCATCCCCACCTTAGCTTCGAAATAAGTCACTTTGGTGCCATTATAAAAAGATTAATAATTTATTATAAAATAATATTTTATGTTTTCCCTAAGGTGCTACTCACCCCTCTTATAAAAGGGAACTCCACCTTATCTCTAATTCCCACCATAAAAGACTTTTGGCTCAGCTGACCCCTACCCAAATATTCTCTCATGATATATCAGTTCAACCTCGATTCCTTAGTTTGATCATAAATCCAACCTAAGGATCCCATTTGATCAAATCAAATGGAAGAACCCGAAAAAATGGTAATGTTTTCACCAACTTCTTTCAAGTTCCATTCTTCTTCCACATCTTATTTCATTGTTATTTCTATTCTAAAATAATAACTACAATATCATCTAAATATTATGATATTATTTTAAATATGGTACAACCATATTCATTATTTTATCCATCCTTTGAATGACATGTCACCATACGTGCGTATGTACAGCTTACCGTCTCCACGTCATGGTGTAATTGTTATTCAAAACATTATTATTTGGATGGGTATGATAATGACGTTAAATTGAATTAAATAATAAATATAACATTATAATGATTTTTTATATATGATATACCATCCAATTATATACAATTTTACTATCAATATAATGATATTGTCGCTCGTGCGTATGTATGGACAACCGTCTCCATGAAGGCAATGAGATTCATTACCCATCGTATCAATTCAAGAATAACTCTAATTTTATGATAAAATGTAATGTTTAAGAACATTATATCATTCTGGATATGAATAAGATAAATCCCACCCATAACAAACATATCTTACGTAACAAATAATATAAAGGAAAACGAATATTTTAAAACTCGAAACAACGATAATACTAAGAAATTTTTAACAAAGCAATGTTGAAAGATCATATATGATATCATATTAATGTACATGATTCTTGTATAAATTAATAACAATTATTTCACCATTATACAGGACTTAAACGAACCCTCAACGAAGGAAATGTACAAGGTAAGGGTTTATTTCACAATCTCTTCATTATTAGAGGTTATTTATACGTAATTATCTACTGGGACCTCTTTATCATCCATATCCATGTTTCTTAAAAATGTATATCAAAAAATTATTACTATTTTACAAAATATGGGTTAAATTCATTTATACCTTTTTTAGACTCTTTTTAAGAAGTTTATAAAGGAATCTTTTCTTCATTTTTCAAAAAAGGTCCTTTTTAACCATTTTGACAGAATTAAGGTAAGAATGTATTTTTTTAATATATATGATGGGTGCAGATATTTTACAACGTTATAAAATCCTCGAAGCATCCCTTACAAGATTATATAAATATTTTGAAAGTAAATTTTTTATTTTTTATTTATGTGACTATTAAATGATTTCAAGAAAAGAGATATTTTTCTCAAATAGTTTTGATTTCATCTATGTCAACATCCTTTGATAGATTTCAAGACGATTTGAAGATGATTTATTATGATACAAAACTTCCATATAGTATTGAAGGTTTTTTGATATGTTTGAGAGTGGATGTTTTATTTTTATAACATTCATGGTTTATGGAGAAAGTATTGACATTTAATATTCTAGTTTTAATATGAATGTTTATGTTTTGTTTAAACCTGTTCATGTGAGGAATGAATTTGACTTAATAAGTGACTGGTGGATCCCGCTATAGATTTTGAATGCATCAGTTGGTCTATTGAAACAAACTAGTGTCTTGGCACAAGGCCTTGACAAAATCATATTTGTAGTCTAAGAACATGGCTTTGACTATGTGGTTTTGATAGTCTGACATTATGCATTCCATCATTATAAAAGTAGTTATTGATATTGCATGTGATTAATCAACTATTAGAATATCTATGTGAATAAGTAAATTGCATTATTTCAATTTATATTTTCCATATTTTTCGGAAGTTCATGTTTAAAAGGCTTTTGTTTTAGTTATACAATGCCTTAAATGTTTATGTTTATTTATGAATGTTTACGCTATATTGTAATCCTTACTGAGTATCTAAGATCAACCCTTTGAATGTTTTATATTGACATGTATGTGAAGAAGTATTTTATGAATGACCAGTAAGGGATAGTATGAGGGGATATGAAGACAAGATTTTGTTGTATTTTTTTTTCACTTTATGATGTAATGTAAGAATTATGAATATATCTAGTGTTTCCAAGGCTACTAAACTAATTGGTATTTCGAGACTTTATCTTTTGTGATCATGCCAATATTATATAATAATACACCGACTCTGGGTAACTGGGGACGAGGCGTTACGTAAACATCACAAATCATTATACTTAATATATTTTTTTTCATTTAGAATTCTTGATTGTTGAATTGTTTTTAAAAATAATAAATACTAACACCTATCCTATGAAAGTAGTTCAAGTGGTAAAAATAATTAAAACTAGATGAGTGATAATTGGAAGAAAATAACTAATATACTTTTAATAAAATGATTAAAATGAATGTTATAAATATTTTTAGCTATTAATATGGTTATAATACAGTAAATTAACAAATTCTAGTCTTTTGTACATGATGCTAGAGCACATTGGACTATATATGGAAATACAGAAGGGGGTTTTTTGTCCCAAATTTAATTTTTCTATACTTGTTTCTTAGTGTGAACCACGATACATTTAATATGGTGTGAATAATATAAAACACATATCTTTTACCTTATTATATTTTTGGAATAGTTATATCATTTTCCATATTTAAATGGATATCTATTCGAATGATACCCAAATTGATAGTAGTATCATCAAAAAGGTGCCCAAAATTCAATGCTGTCATTCCGAGTGATATTTTAAATTCAAGATATTTTTAAAAGAAAATTAATAAAGGTAATTTTTATTCATTTTAAAAACTCTTATCTTTTCATTTTCATATTTTTATTGTAATTTATATTTTCCCTGAAAATTTCATTTCCCATTGACTCATATTTTTCTTAATTTTTTTGTTATACATGAAACAGACAATGTCTCTAATTCTTATTTGCAAACCTCTACTTTTTCAGGTCCTAATTGATTAGACACATTTTCAAATTCCCTTATATATAAATAAATAATTTTTTGTTATTGTTATCTTGTATTGTATCTTCTTCAAAAGGATTAAAATAAAATTTTTAATATTTTGTGTATGGGTATTTTTTATCAATTCAAAAAAAGAATATATTTTTAAGGTTTTGTCTATGAAAAAATATTTAATCCATCTTTGTCATATTTTTTGTTACATCCATTATAATATTGTAATTATTTTAAAAATAATTTTTCTCTATTATTTATAAAATATTTATATCCAAAATTATTTCAATTTTTTTTTCTTTATCTAATGTTATTCATCCCAATTACATGAAAATATTTTCTTTAAATCCACCTCCTATGACATAATTTATGTTTGAACAAGATTATTCTTCTAATTTATCAATCCAGATTATTTGTCAAGATAACCATTTAATTGTCCATATCTTTCAATTCAATTATCTATAAAATTCTTTTTATTTCTTAATAATCCATTATGAAAGGACATAACATTCAACATGATTCCTTTCCATTGTAAATACCAAATTTATGATTCAATTTATTTATGGGAATTCAACTATATTCTATAAATACATTGATTAGTGGGAATTATTTCCCCAATAATAAATCATTTATAAATATATTTTTAATACCACATTCATTATTATCTCGATTGAATTCTAATTACCAATAATGTTACATTATGTAATTTGATGAAAATTATTTTTCCATGTGTTTATCATTTCAGGATTATTGATGGAATTAATACTGATATACTTATTTGAATCCACAAAAATCCAATTTTCATAACATTAGAACATTATAATTTTTTGAATTAATCATATTTTCCTTACATGGGATATTAATTTTTAGTATGGAATGATTGTTATTTGGGAAGTATTGTGAAAATTTTTTATTTCCAAAATTTATTTATGTTGCAATAAATAATATATTTCAACTGGTACTCAAAAGTATGAATGATGATGGGTGAGTACCTCTATGTTCCTCAAATATAGTGGTTTAATGATTATATCTTATGAGATAATTATTTTTTATTACAATTTCATTTCTACTGAGCATTGTCTACAATGGAGTGTCTCATGACAGAAATTCTCCCTCAATTAATATTTTTCCAAAAGTTGAAATATGATTAATTATTAAATTTTTATTCTAATTTCTATGTCAATATCTGATGACTCATTTTTATTTTGTCAATTTTCCACACTATTTTTATTCATGTCCTATATCATGCCAAGTAATATTCAATGATTTATGATCGATGATTTTTTGGGTATGTATTTTCTTATATTTCTTGATTATAATAATATTATTATCTTATGTTCACTGATGATATATGATTTCATATGTTTTCCATTATCAAGATATATACTTTTCCCATTTCTTATGTTTTAATTTTCTAAGGTTATGATGACAATTATAATGTATAATAAGTATATAAGGGTGTCTCTTTTGTCTCAATTATGGCGAAATGTCTACAATGGTTGTAAAATTAAGGCTTACATATCAAGTTCTCAACGAATCTAAACCTCACATTTCTGGATTTTATGTGTTTATTTTCGAAATGCATTGGCTACCCAATTTAAATATTGTTGAATAAATGATTTTCCATATTGAGATGATATAATGAACGTTATTATTCAAGCATGGATTACTCATGTGGTGAGTCCTATGTTATTGAAATATGTTTACATTCTTCGTCTTATAGTAGCTTAGTGTTTCTGCATGTGTGTGGTCATGGAGATATTTCTCATCATTTTAGTGTTTGTTTGAGAAAAATAACAAATTTTTGGAATTCTGAAGAGCTTTTATGAAAAAATATTGGTTTCTTGAGGTGGAATATGAATACTCATTTCCAAATGATTGATCTAGAATTATATTCATAACTCATTATGGTGGATGAGAAATATATATATAACTATCAATCCCACATAAAAGTGACTTCCTTTTACCAACCCCATTACATGAAACCCTGCTTCATTACATGTGATGAATAATCATGAGATTTGAGGGATTCCACCCTACAACCTCTCATTCACCATGTATGTGAGAGGCTAGTGCCCTATTCACACATAGACCTTACAACATACATAAATTGTATATATATTACCCTTTTTCTTCTATGTAGGATATAAATCTATCTCAAACATATAAAACCTCGGCTAGCCCTATTGGGCTAGAGATATGTGGTTTATTACGTTCCCATAGGATCAGTTTAGCTGGCTCCTTGGCCAGCTAAGGTTGGCCGAGTTATTTAATGAACTCTCAGTAAAATACATAGCCAATATTAAACTAAAAATAATTTTTCCCCATGACTTCAATTCTATATGAATTTAATAATATCAATTAAATATTTTTGAATTCAAATAATTCAACATATAAATTCCTATAATTAAAATTATATTTATATCGTGGAATTTATTCTTATTCTTTATGAGAAAATAAAATATTTTTTGAGGCCATTATATTTATCCTCAAAATAAAACTGAATTAATTATAAAAAATAATGTACTTACATAGGACCTTTAATAATGGTAGAATCTAATTACATTCATTAATACATTGCAATACTCCTTGATTATTTTAAAAAAGGAAATTACTATACACATATTGTAGCATTGATAACAATTGAATGTACATACATGGGTACATGTTGAATAAAAACTAATAGATGGAAAGTAAATTCAAAAGTAATATGTTTATATATTATTTATTTTATTATATATTCACATACCATTTATGAAAAAATAGGTACGATATTATAAAATTCAATAACACTTAATGTGAATAATTTGTTTCCCTCTATGAATAATATTTTTTAGGAAATATTATATTTTTATTCAAAAAAATTATTTCCTATAATTTAGAATTTATAATAATAAATTATAAATTATTTTTGAAATAATTAATTCAAAATTAGGTTTGGGAGATATTTCATGAATTTTATAAAATACATTCTTTTTTACTGGTCATTTAAAATGATGTTTTGTGTTTTCGGTAAGTTTTATGAGATCATAAATATAAATAATGATGAGTTAATTAAAATATTTTAATATAAAACTTTGAAAAAAATATAATATTAATATATTGTACTCTAATAATTTAAATGGATTTCCAAACATATGAAAAACTTCGTAATGACTAAAGATGAAATATACCTTTTAAAAAAATTTATCGGAAAAAATATTTCTCAAAAAACAATTTATATAAAAAACTATATTGATCTATACAACTAAATAATGTAAAAATACAACCTTATTTATTAAAAAACTAATGATTAAAAACTATTGGCGTGATGTGGAAAATTTATTCCCCAAAATCTATAATTCAGAAGCAAATTTTTGGAAAATAATAAAAACATATCTATCCTTTTTTATAGATAATGTATTGATCAAAATTTCCTAGGGCCACTACTTTTTGGAAATCCAATTCATGTAGTCTTCTTAGGTGTCATAGTTCTTTTTTTCAAGAGTTTTAAAAAAAATCCAGTTTCACCAAACAGGTTCACAAAAACTATTGAACTATGATTGTGGCACACTGAGATGATGGCACTATAACGGTGGCACACCAAAATGTTGGACCCCTAATGGTGGAGAATAATAGAGGCCCTTTGAAATGGTTGCACCTAAACGGTGGTGCTCTAAATGATGTCTCACCCTTTTCAAAATTTCACACATCCTCAGTTTTTCCATCTTCAACCCTCTTACATCTTATTTGACGTGAACCAAGATTAATGCCTTGTTTGGGAATTTCTAAGGTCATTTTATAGGATATATACCACATATTTAATATCTTAATTATCTCGATACATAGAGATATTTAAACCACATGATCGTGACCACAATCCCATGTTAATGTCTTTTGGAACCGTTTCCTATTCCATTGATAAAGGATCTAGATTTATTTTTTTAATAGCTGAGTCCCTCCCTTATCTTTCTCTCAGTGCGCCTAAAGCCGTTAAATCTAGATGACTCGTAAACCTGTACATGATCCCCCTCCTTCTTTGTTTTCTTTTAATTTCATACGGCTCGTGAGATCACTAGTTCTTGATGCAAAGAATAGATTTTTTACCTATTGTTTCATGTAGGGATTCTTTTTCCTCACATTATTTGTGTATCATGTGGGGTGGGCATAATTATGTTCTTTTGGTGAAACTACCGAATCCAAATTTTAACAAAGAGGAATTATTATATTATTTTTCTATGGGCTAGGAGTGTATTGATGTGGATCACATGTTTTAATTTTTTATCTTTGTTGATGATGTGATCTGTTTTGTCCATATGGATTCAGAAAATCATGGTCAT
Source organism: Viscum album (assembly GCA_963277665.1). Lineage (NCBI taxonomy): Eukaryota > Viridiplantae > Streptophyta > Magnoliopsida > Santalales > Viscaceae > Viscum > Viscum album. The sequence continues at coordinate 244,532,042 of OY728121.1, forward strand.
TGGTGGCCTTTCTCTATGCATGGGTGACTTATTATAATTATTTTTGTTTCCTTATGAATAAATGGATATATCAGGAGACATTCTTAATCACATATAAATTGTTAAATAAATGGATTCCCGAGGATCATACATGTTCTGTGATAACACATATTAGTCAAAGTGATATTAAAGAACAACTATTGGCTAAATATGAACATGATCAGCTTCATGGTGTTGATGTGTTCTATAATTTATTGGGTTCAATACATGTATGGGTTGTGTTTTTCTATTGATGGAGGCATGGTTTTGGGTACTAGGGGTGGACATAGGGGTTGGTCCCTTGAATGGGGATGGGTATGTTTTCATAGTGGGGAGACTATTTGGCAGTGATTTGCAATGGGTTTTCTGTATGTAGTGGTACGAGTGACATGTTGGTATCTCAGTTAGAGAGGTTGATTGATGTGGAATGGATGGACTTGTTATGAAGTGGTACTATATCTAGATAATGTTTGGGTATCGGGGCTATATGACTGGGTTGTGACATGATTTCATGTTTATCGGTGTGCTAGGTGGTGTGTTGTTGTGTTGTTGGGCTTCCAGGTTTGGTTACGAGGCCATGATTGAGTAGGATAACATTGAAGAATGATTGTTGGTAGTGGGTGATTGGGTGTATAGGAAAAATGGTGTTTTCAGTGGGACTGCAAGTTGTTTTTTCTATGTTGTTCTTATGAATTCAAGTTAAAATTGATGTCCTTACTTTGGTACATACATCTTTGTATTCCATGGTAGTGTTTAGTGGGATTTACCCTTCTGAAAATGGTTACCAATTTTGTTCTCGGTATTTTCCCTAGATATTGTTGTAGTAAATTAAAGTGAACCCTTTAATTAATGTACCACAATTGGTTAAATTGGAAAATGATAAGCTTATGTTTTGTCGCGGCTGTTTGTACAGATGTGCATATTGCGGTAGCGACAATTGTTGTTCTGTGTGGGATGGTTTCTTTTTTGAAACCATATATTGGGAAATGTCTTTACATACATATATTTAAAAATTATTGTTCCTTTTGATTTCTATATTCACCCCACCCTTCTTGAGCCCCATGTTCTGAACACCCTATTTTGTGGGAGAGGATGACTTTTCTAACATCCTAGTGGTAGGATGGATGGCTGGTTACTGACTTTCTTTCTCACACCACATCCTATTTTTAGTCTCTTTTTTTCGGTACATTCTATGGTCCTTTGGTTATACATTTGTCATAGTTTACATTTAAACAATGAATGGGTTGTATTTTTGTTCAATTTATATAAATGTTTGGTGTTGTACTCAATTTTTACCATCTTATCTCTGAAACCTATTTTCATTAAAAAAAGTAATGCCTTCCTTTTTGTGTGATATTATATAGCGTTAATACTAGTCGCCACTCTGGGGCCTTTTATTGTTGGGACTCAGGGGGTCATTATAACTCCTTCATCTTGAAGAAAGAATGATGTGTCCCTTTTCTATCCCTTCACTCATCTAGAAAATGTTCTATCATGAAAGGATGGTATCAGAGGTGATGGTTGATAGATAGGATAGAGTTCATAGATTTGAACATGGTTTATGGCAAGGTATGGTTGGGAAATGTTATTAAGAAATCATGGTTTGTGATGTCGGCCAGGGAAGACTAACTAGGACACGAGATTTTTGGGTCCCACATGATCTGATGCAAGGACACTAGACCTACATAACAACGAAGTGAAGTTGAGTTGATTATAGGGTAGAGACCCTTTAAAAGGTACATGTATTAGGATAACTTGTGTTTTTGAGTTTATTTGGATTTTTGGGAATTTAATTTAAATAATGAGTTAAAATAAATCTCAAAGGAAATATTCATACTACACAGGAATTGGAGTTCCGTGTTTCCCTTTTCAACTATGGAACTTGGACGTCACCCACATTTGCTACAAGAAGTTGAGGCCTAGCAGGATGACATGGATTATTAGCCGAGGGTTGATCGAGAGGAGGAAGATTACTTGTGAAAAAATACCCTTTGTGAATTCCAGTTGTAGACCTTGGAGAAGTACAAAGGGAATGTTTTAGACATAGGAAAGGAGGGTTGGCATGATGAGTTGAAACTCACTTTTATCTTGATTCATGATCCGAGGTAATAATGGGTACCTTTGGAAGTGAGCCAAATGCGAGGAACAAAATGCCATTGGTGGACACATTACATTAAGGAGAGGAAGGAGACTGATGTCTCATGGGCAGACATTGAGAATGAGTTTTGTATAGAGTAGATCTCCTCAAATATGAAGGCCGATAATAGGTAGGAGATTCTCTTTCTCTATAAGGAGAGTATGTTTGTGAGTGAACTTGGGATCATGTTCAAGGATGTCCATCGCTATGCTACGAATCTCATATCAAATGAGGTTTCAAAGGCGAGACGCTTGGAGCAGGACCTCTGACCTTCTCTTTAGTATTTTATCACTCTCATTACCCAACCGACATACATATATGTTCATAAGAAGGACAATGTAGTACAAAATATGCACTTGAATGGAGGATTACCCCAAGAGGGGAGCTAACCCAATTCATTAATGGGGAAGGCAGTCAGCAGTAGGTTTCTCATGTGAGGGCCTTCTTGGGTTTTTCTAGCATGAAATAGGCCTCAATAGTTCTATTTCTAATATCTTGGTATTTTCCCATTATCCATTAGCCTGTGTCCGAGGTTATAGGTCTATGGAGTTCATGTAAATATTTGGAGGAAGTGTCGTGTTTGAGTATAGTATGGTGGGGGTGGGCAGGTTTAACATCCACCTTAGCCGCATCAATTGCCAGTCAGACCTTTCTAGTTGTAGGGGTAGCGGTCTCCCGCTCCACTGAGGGTAGATGGCATTGGAGGAGGCCGACCATAGGGTACTCTTCATGGACCTCGAACATGGTGTGGGCGAATATGTGGTCGTGAGGAGAGGGGTAGAGGATATAGGTGTGGGAAGTTAAACACTATGGAGGTTGATGTTCCATGGGGGTTGGAGGTTGTTTGAGGTATGATCAGTCTGTTTTGTACTATTGTGTGTGGTATGTATGATTCCAGAACTTCACACTCATTTTTGTCACCTAGTCTAGCCTATTCCTTGGGACTAGACGTAGTGAACCATTCTGTTCCCCTGCTGTTGGGCACACTAGTTGAGGTCATACTAGACTATTTGATGTTTTCTAGGGACATAAACTAATGTTGGTACAACATCAGTATAGTGGGGATCTTCTTATTCTATAGATGCATCCATACAATGTTATCCTTGGTTTATATTGGTTATTCTATGTGAATTCTTGTTTCGACTGATTTCGGTGGAGGGTCATGTTTTCAGATATGGAAAGAAGTTTTTTTCTTCTGTTGGTGAGAAGAGTTCTCAAGAGGGCATCTGGCATGTGGAGCCTCTTCATTATATTTTATCCAAGATGTCAAAGGGGTGGCGGTTGATGAGATGGTGGACGTTCTGGGAGTATTCAGGGAGTTCTTGGATGTTTTCCCCAATTATGTTGTGAATCTAACCCATGATGTGACGTTGAGTTCTGAATAGACTTGGAACTGTGTTCCCATCTGATTTCGATGGCTCCCTATCGGATGATGCCTTTTGAGTTGCTAATAATGATGATACAGGATGATGAACAGATAAAAAAGAGTTGTATCAGGCCTATTGTGTCACTGTGGGGTTCTCCAGTATTGTTCACGATGAATGAATATGGTGGCATGTGGCTATGTAAAGACTTCCGGAGACTGAATCACGTAATATTCATGAAAATTTACCATCTACTAGGAATAGATGACGTTTTTGACTAGTTAAGGGGAGCTTGTTGGTCCTTCAAAATCTATCTATGGTCTAGATATCACTAGTTTAGGGTTAAGAGGGTGACATCTAGAAGAAAGATTTTATGTGCTGGAATGGGATACTAGAATTAGTGGTCATGCCCTTAGGTGTTATAAATGCATAAGATTTGTTCATGGGACTCATAGACTCTGTCATCTGAACGTTTCTGGACCAGTTCTTCATTGTGTTCATCAATGATATTCATATTTACTCAATGTCATAGGAGGAGCACTCTAAGAACCTTAGTATAGTCTTGGAGTTCCTCTAACACAAACAGCTCTTTGGGATATTGTCCATGTGAAAGTTCTTAACATGAGAGGTTCACATCCTTGGACACATGGTGTCTCAAAAAGAGATACAAGTGCACCCATAAAAGGTCAAGGAGGTTGATTCATGGGATTCAACCAAGAACGTGGAAGAGGTTGGAGTCTTCTTGGGTGTAGAGGGATATCACATGAGATTTATAACCGACTTCTCTCGAGTAGAATCTCCATTGACATCTTTACCAAGGAAAGAACACGCCATCACGTGGAGTGAGAATTGTCAGGTAGATTTTAGCTACCCGAAGGGAATGCTGCTCAGTGCTTCAGTGCATAGGATTCTAGAAGATTAGGTGTATTATAAAGAGTTATATGACACATTTGGTCGAGGGTTGGGAAGTGTGATGATGAAGCAATTGGGATTGATATCTTATGGGTCTTGGATATAACTTACACATGAAACTAATTATTCCACACATGATATTGATCTTGAAGTGGTTATATTTGCGTTAATGTTGTTGTTATATTTCTATATTGGGGAGCACATTGTTGTCTTCATGGTTCACAAGAGCATGAGATATATCTTCTCTCAACAAGAACTGAAATTGAAGTAGTGAACGTTGATGAAGATTCTCCATGACTTCGACATCAAGATCTCTTACACCTATGGAAACAAGAATTTATTGGATGATGACTTATTCATGATGTCATAGAATGAGGTTGTTTGGGAATCAACGGATGATTAAAAGGCAATGGAGGAGTTGGATGATGTGCGTCTAGAAGTGATTGTGGATGTAGGCAATGTCTATTTATATCAAATGATATTACATTATTCCCTAGTGTGGTAGGTGGAGGAGTCTTAGTGGAGAGACTAAGATACTAATGTGATTCTTTATCACAATTCCCAGTGTGATGCTCCATATGGACTATCAAAGGATAGTCGGAATCCGATGTTGTTTAGTGGGAATCTATTTGTCCTAGTGGAAATACAAGATTAATTTCTACGTTATTCCCATAACTCACCCGTGGAGGTGCATCCAAGAGTTTCTAAAATTAACCAAGGCTTGAGGGAACATTTTTTTTTGGCCTGGGGTGAAGTGGTCAGTTGTAGAGTTCACGGCATGGTGCATATTGTGTCAGCAGGTGAAGGCTGTTTAATGTATTCCTTATGGTCGGTTGAATCCCTTACTTGTTCCAAAGTGTATGTGTGATGATATACTGATAAATTTCATCAAAATATTAACCATGACATAGGGAGGATGTGATTCTATTTGGTTACCAGCGGATAGGTTGATGAAATTGGATCACTTCATAGAAATTATGGAGTAGAGCGTAGTAGATGACATAAGAAAAAGGTACGTGGATCTGGTGGTATGACATCATAGAGTTACAATATCTATTTTCTTATATCGGGATAGACATTTTACATTGTGATCCGAGAGGTGATTGTAGCATGCCTTTTGCACTCAGTTGTGCATCAACACTACATTCCACCCTCATACGGATGGAAAGATATAGAGGACCATCCATACATTGTGGGAAATGTTACAAGATTGTGTTTTGGACATTAGTGGGTCTTGGGTGAGACATTTTCCTTTGTTAGAGTTTTCTTTCAATAATAGATATCACTCTTCCATTGGAATGGATCCATTCAAAGCATTGTAAAGGAAGTTGTGTCATTGACCCTTGTACAGGTTGGATGTTGCGGAGGCATCTATTCATGGTGCATATGGGGTGATGAGTGTGATAGAGAAGGTGGAATGTGTCTCTGAGAGGATCAAGGTACACTTGACTAACAAAAGTTGTATGTCGATTATATGAGGATGTCTTCAATGTTCATGGAGGGGGACCATGTTTTATTTAAGGATTTCCCTCTACAGGGGAAATAGAGTTTTGGTAGAGGGAGAAAAAATTATCCAAGGTTCATTAGACCATTCGTGGTATAGGGACGGGTTGGTGAGGTGGCTTACCAGCTGCCTTTTCCATCGTGGTTGGAGAGGATCCATGATGTCTTCCAAGTATCTCATCTCCATTTTTATCTGCATGATATGTCACAACCCATGTATTTGTAGAAAATTAAATTATTATTTAATTAATATTTATGAATATCATTTTAATATTATATTAAATGGGATGCTTATTTTGATTGTATACTCGTCATGCAACAATGAGTTTCTATGAAATTATATGGTGCACACAACTTTGAGTTATAATGAAATATAATACAATAATATTATTATTATTATAAATGATAGTCAATGCCTTAACATTTTAATGGAAGGAATAAGTAGTATCAACTGAATTTTGTAATGTGGTTTACACATGTTTTCATTGGTTACCATATTTATTAGAAATTGAAATAAAAACCTATTGAATATAAAGGATGTGTTTTTATGAAAGCCTATTTAAAATAGAATAACTATGTTTCTATATAACTTATTATGGATTATTATTTAATAAAAAATATGTGAAATAGATTCAATATAATGTTTTAAATTCATATTATATGTTTTCTAGATATAATATATGAACAAATTCAATTTTTTAGTTAAAAGAAGTATTTTTCAAAAAATAAAGTTGTACAACCTTTTGATGGAGAACCCCTTTTAAATCAACATTTCGTCACTTTTATGTGGTCTATATGAAAAAATAGACATATTTTATTGAATCAAGACATCAAAGCTTACTTGGGATGAAATTTTGGGTTTTTTCTGATTAAGTACATTGTTAATGAATAGTGCAAAAAACTGCGTTTTAATTCAAAATTGTCTTCTAATCTAATCTATTTATATGGTTATATTGCACATTTATTTTGTTTTAATGTATAATTGGATTATATTTTTATAATTTAATGAACTGTTTTGGGTTTTTAAGTAATTTAGCTTTGAAATTTGACATAAACACTTGTAAATCTTTTGATATATATTACTTCTTAAACATCGTTTTTTGGTTTTGACAACGGGAATTAATTTTAAATTAATTACTGCAACTTCTCTATTTAAAATTTAAAAAACTGGATTCCATATTTGGAATCATAAAGTCCAAATTTTTTAAATAAGAACCTTTTATTTTTAGACATTATGATTAGTTACTTCAGTAATTATTTTATTTACCATGGTAATGGGTAAATCTAGTAAATAATGGTAAAACAAATAATATTATAATAATATTAAACTACCCAAACACGTTTCCGAATCATATCATATGAAAAATGTTCGACCGTGGTCATTATTGGGTCTATTTTGGGACCATATGGAGCCAATTAGAAGTAAAAAATGTCATTTTATAAGAATTAATTTAATGTAATGTAAAATTTTACATAAACATGTATGTTTAGGTAAAAAACGTTTTATATGGGGATATATAAGCTATATTTTCATCTAAAAATATTCAATATAAATATAAATCGATTTACTAAATCTGGGTATTTTATTTTTTTAGACAGTAAATAAATAAATTTATTTTTGACACAACAATGATGTAGTGATTACCCTATTAATGAATTATTTAAATAAATGAGATTAAAAATAATAAAGTAAATATATTTCGAAACTTTTTTATTCCATCAATGGATTTTATGGATGAATATAAATTTTTATATTTTAATTAATTATGCTTTTTTTAAATAATAACGTTATGGTTTTTTAAGAAGTCATGACATGAATAGTTAAAAAATTGACATAAATGTGTTTTAAAACAAATAATATTTTATTAAATGATATTATAGTCCAAAAAATATAGGATTCAGCAAAATGACTTATATAAGGTTTAATATGTCATTAATGAACCACTTGAGTTTCTATTGGAATTTATGGTTACAATATTCACCATATAGTATGAATATACAAGAAAACATGGTAAAAGTCAAATTATTTAACTACAGGTTAAACAGAAAAGATAAGGTTACATTTATGACTTATACTTGCCTAAAACCTATTAGTTGAGGGTTTTTCCACCCAAAATAATCTTATCATTAAAATAAATCTGTTGGGACCATTTTAAATCTAAAATCATTTTATAAAAAAATTATATTTCAATAGCATCCTAAAGTGCCCCTCCACCCTCTTATAAAAGGGAATCATCCCGACCCATTAAACACTCCTCTCTAGCCTATATTCTCATCCAAATTCATACCAAATAATCTTGCAACATTTATTGCTTCCCTATATTGGACTTAACATAGGCATAAGGAAATTCAAGAAAGACTTTTTCTCAAATCAAAATGGTGTTACTGTTTTTAGAGGTAGCATCTTCTCTAATGTTCCATTCAATTATTTTACTTATTTACTCCGTATTCTATTATTATTCTTTAATAACATAAAAAAAATAATATATTTAGTATATTAGGATGTTTTTCTGAGAATTATTCTAACTACACTTACACAAACCATCACGTAATGGATACAAATATTCTGTTTCGGTGTACGACGAACAACTGCCTCACAAATGATGATTGTTCGATTTTCCCATACCATCTCTCCTATTGTCAATTGTGATGGAACTTTATATATAATAAATTTATTATATAGTATCCATGATACTATAATTATTATTTAAAAATATACCCTTATTCCATTCATGATGTTTAAAAACAATAATTTAATTTGATGAAGTGTGGACTACTGACCACTCAAAGTGATATGAATCGTTCATTCCACACCTGGAACATATAAAGGATGGATTTTATGAAATTATGTAACATATATAATATTATATTATATTGGAATTATAATATACCTATTTATCATTTAGTTTTCATTTTGTTAATATGACAAATAAATGAAAGTAGCATTAGTGCATGCATACGACTTACCGTCTCTATGAACATTTCATTTCATTTCTTATCTACAAATGTTACTGAAAATTATAATTACATATATAATAGATATATATGATATTTAAACCCTGAATACTATTTTGGAGATAATGTAATTTATATGACATAGAAATTTTAAATTTATAACAAGATCATTTTCGACTCATGTACCAATATCGACAAAACGACTGATGTTAATTTAAATAATTGTGTAATTTTTATAATGTGGTAAAAAGTGAAAAATGGATAAATAAACAAGAAAAATTCATTAAAAATGTAGAAACTAACATAATTTTGTTATTACAGAAGTACAAAAAACATACATGATGAATCAAAGTCAAGGTATGAGACTTCGTGTCAATCTTTTTTCATTAAGGCATGTTTCGAAAATATACACCTCCATCTTTTAAACCGTGTATAATAATCTCCATTTAATTTTACTTTACATTAAAGGGAAAAAAATTTCTTTGAATTTTTTTAATAAATGGAAAAAAGGAATTCATTTAACATATGTGGATATAATGACCATTCCATCACAATAATCGTTATTTGGATTCCTCTATATACCTTAATGTATTAAATGGAAAATAAATCCCTTATTCACTTTTTGGATATTTTGGTATTGGAAATGGTTATGGAAATTGATTGATTATTTCAATATGATGATATTAATTCTAGTGATTGTAAATGAAATTCTCTTAGTGAAATGTTGATATTTTCAATAATTAATGTGTTATGATTATATAATGGTACTTTAAAATTTGACTAGTGGTTGCATGATAATGAAATTAAGGGTGGTCACATGATGAACCAAATGATGGGTGGTTCTGTGATAAACCAAGGAAAATAGGTTACTTTATTACATCCATTTCATTGGGTATGGAAGTTAGCCATATGGATATTCTATTTAGTGACCTTTGTGGAAGTTGACCGCATGGTTATTCTATTTAAGTAGGATTAAGTCCCAAGTTACCTTTATATGAAATATGTTTCATTCTATGGGATTTATGGAAATATTTTTATTACCAAAATGGTAAGAAATGAGCTTATAGTTAGGGATTTGTTTTTGTTACTTATTAAAGGTGAAAAGTATTAAATTATGATAATGTTTTCATGGTTTACATTTTTTTGAAAGACTACAAGTTTTCGTTAATTATGTATCCTATACTGAGTTTTTTATTCTCATCCCAACCTTTGAAATGTTTTTCATAGGATGCAATGAAGAATAGTTTTAATGATGGGAAAGGATAATTTATTATGTCAAAACATGAAACAATTTCATATTTCATTTTAAAATCGTTTATGTTATATCAAAAAAATTTATAGTGTGTAGAATTGTCTACTTGTACTTGTGAAGATGTAATGTAAAAGGTAGAACCTAATTATCTAAATCCATAAAACTAAAAAATATCCTCAATGCGAATAAAAGTCAAATTATCGACTAATAACAAGATTTAGTAATGTTTAATGTTGGGACCTTATAGTTGGTATCATAGGTCTGTTTAAAAACATTAGAGGTTATTGTTTTATTTATTCACAAGTGACATAACCATTAAGGATAACAAATTATAAAGAGTCATAGTTATTTTAGATAAATTGAATGAGTTTAAGATAACATTAATAAGTATATCTTAGTGTTTAAACTCCTAATAAGATAATATATGATGATTTTATGGATACACTCACACTTAATGTTTTGGTTTTAGTAAATGGATGGATCTAGCAGGATCCAAAGAAGCACTGGATGTGAAGAAAACAGTGATGGTTTTTTTGAATAGGCAACACAATGAAATGGGAGATATAATGAGAACTCTTGAGGTTAATATTATAAAACAATCTAGAGTCATGATTGACCAATTAAAGATTAGTGATTTACCAAAGGCATCATATATGCATGAAATGAATCCAAATGTACGTTCAGATAATAATCATAAAGGTAAGTATATATAAAAACATTTGTTTCAAGGATGTGAGAAGAAACACCTAGGAAAATGCTTCAATGGGAGTAGAAGATGTTATATATGTGGTAATGAAGGTCATAATGCAATAACCATCCATGGAAAATGGAATCATTCAGATAACTCTAATAAAGGTAAGGATGCTCATTCCACAGGATCAATTTAATGTTTTAAATGTGGTGTGCATGTTCATTACAAAAATAGATGTCCTACAAATAAGGTTCGGGAATGGAATCAGCAGGACCGTAAAAATATATATTTACCAAAACCTAATATCACTCCATTTGAAGATGAGGAAACTAAAAATTACCTTTGAAAGTTATATATTATTTCTTATCTCATGTTTTAATATTATAGTGATCTTGGGACACAATGCATTATTTTTTTTGTAGGAATGAAGTAATACAGAATAAGTTGGAGAAAATATTGTTAATGGATCATGAATAATGATAGATGATTAAGATGTCTACATTTTTTAAATTTTAGAGTGATGTTAGATATATGGGTGATGAAATTTCTAATAGTATGAATTCGAATTATATTGATGGGATTATATTGGAAAATTTATTATCTTTTGGGAACACTATTTTCCTATGAAAAATAGAATACTATGAGATTTAATTTGAGGTGTAATGGGTGAATTTTATTTGGGATGAATCTATATTTTTATTGTGGAAAAATGGAGATTAGGGTTATTTATGGAAACGATTAACCTATCATGGATAATACGTGATTAGGATAAGTATTTCATTGTATGAGACGTTAATAGTAATTGATATTATTTAGAGATAAATGTAAGGATTTACCATGGAAGACTATGTAAGAAAATCTATCTCACTTTTTCGTTTAAATCATAGTTTGGATTATTTTGAAAAATTATTAAGGAAAATTGTGTATTGAATGGTATTTTTTGAATATGGGGTATTGTTTGTTGAATTTTTGACAATAAGAGTATTATTTCTTTTTATAATGATTTTCCTTTTTGGGTATTATCTAATATCATACTAATAATTTTGGAATTGGATAATGTCTAAAGATAGGGAAAATATATTGTTCATCATTTTTGGATCATGAGATTCTCTATATGTTTATTCTAGTGCTAGAGGTGTGAGCATGTCATCTCGAATACTCATTGTTTGGAGAAAAGATGTGTTTGTTGTAGAAATTTAACAAAGGATGAAACTATACATGAAAAGTATGCATATTTACTTATGTTCATAGGAAATATCATAAATAAATTGCAAACAATTATGAAGAAGACCAAAAAACAAAATCATTGTTCGTTTTATTTTCCTACTGCGAAATTAGAAATCGTTTAACTCTTCACAAGATTGTGGTTTTCTGGTGGTTAAATTTCTCCCGATCATGTTTTATATCACTATTCATCAGACCTTGATGGTTAGTTGTTATACCATATACATGTTTTCAAACATGGAAACCTATTATGTGTTATCTCAGGTGACCATTTTACTTCTCTATCGTTCCTTAAAAGTGATTGTTTTAATAACTCTTTCCGATGTTGGACTTTTAATGATGTTTCAGAGCCCAATTTTCAAATTACAAGGATGCAATTTCCAAATGGTGGGAAGGATGTGATGACCCAGGTATTTATATAATAATAAATTTTTATTTATATTAATACATATGAATAATATATTAATTTAACATTAATTTGGATGCTTCTTCCAATAGCTTACTCGACACAAAATAACGTGTTTCTATGAAATCTTACATTGCACACAACTTTGAGTTTTACCGAAATATAATAAAATAATATCAGTGTTATTTTAGATGGTAGTTAATGCCTAGAAATTGGATTAGAGAAAATGAATAGTATAAACTGAATTTTGAAATATGGTTTACATGAGTATTCATTAGTTAGAAAACATATTATAAATTGAAATAAAAACCAATTGAATATAAAGGATATGTTTTTATGAAAATCTATTTAAAATAGAATAATTGCGTTTTCATATCACTAGTTTTGGATTTTCATTTAATGAAAAATATATAATATATATTCAATGTAAATTTTTAATTTTATCTCATATTTTATAATGATATCATATAAGAACAATTTCAATTTTTCAGATAAATGAAGTATTTTTCTAAAAATGCAGTTTTTCCACCTATTTGATTACCAAAACATTTTAAATCTAGTATTTTTAACTTTTATATGTTATATTTAACAAAATTAACTCATTTTATATAATAGGTACATAAAAATTTACTTTGGATGAAATTTTTTATTTTTTCTGATAAAGTTAATTTTTTAATGAATAGTGAATAAATACTACATTTTCATTCAAAATTATATTTTATTATAATTTACTTATATAGTTAGATTGTAATTTTAATTGTTTTTAATGTATAATTGGATTATATTTTTATCATTTAATCTAATTTTGGACTTTTTATTTAATTTCTCATTTAAATTGGACATAAAAAGATGTCTATATTTGATAGTTATTACTTCTTAAAAATCCTCTTCTTGGGATTGAAAACAAAAAATAATTCTAAATTAGTTACCAAAAAATTTGTGTTTTGAATTTGGAAAAAAGGATTCCATATTTTCAATTAGGAGGTCCAAATTTTTAAAATAGACACCTTTTATATTTATACATTATTAATTGTAACTTCAGTAATGATTTTATTTTCCATAGTTGAAGGTAAAATTTAGAAAATAAGGGTAAAAATATATTATAATAATATTAAACTACACTAACACATGTATTAATCCTATTGGATGAGATATGTTCGACCAAGGTAATCCTTGGGTCAATTTTGGAACCCCATGGAGCCACAGGGATGTGAAAATATCATTTTATAAAAATTAATTTAATGTAACAAAAAATTTAAAGTAAACATTTATCTTTTAATAAAACAATTGTTATATGGGTTTAAATAAGTGATAGTTTCGAATAAAAATTGTAACATGAAAGATAATATGATTTAATATATCATTTAATTTTATTTAAAATTTATAAACATCAAATAAATAAATTTATTTATGACATAATGATGATGCAGTGATTAAATTATTAATGAATGATATAAATATATGAGATTACAAGTGTTAATATAAAATTATTTTGAACTTAATTATGGCATGAAAGATATTTATCTACTATTATAACATGTTATATTTGAAATAATTATTTTTTCAGAAATAATAATGCTGTTATGGATTTTTAAAAAGTCAAGACATGAATATAATAAAAATTTACAAAAATAAATTTAAAAAAATAATAATTTATTAAATGATATAATAGTCCTGTTTATATATGATACGGTAAAATTATTAATATAATGTTGAACATGTAATTAATGAACCAATTTATGTTATATTGTCATATTATAGTAATTATATTATCCATATAGTATAAACATACAAGAAGAAAAGTTAAGAGTCAAATTAGTTATATAAGTGTTAAAGATAAATGTAATGGTTATATTTGTGACTTATTCTTGCCTAAAACATATTATTTGAGAGGTTTGTGACCCAATATCATCTTATATTTTTAATAAATTACATTGGGAAATTTGAAACAAAAAATAATTTTATAGTAAAATAATATTCCAATACCTTCTTAAAGTGCCCCAACTCTTTCTTATAAAAGGTCTTCAAATCTACACATTTAATAAATCTTCTAAGGCCCCTTATACCATCCATATTATACCCAAATAAGCTCCCAACATCCATAACGTCCTCATAGAATTCTCACCATAGTTAGAAGGAAGTTCAAGAAATCTCTTTGGGTCAAATTAAAAGAGAGTTACATGTTTTAGATGTAGCGTCTTCTCTAAAGTTGATTTCCATTATTTTACTTCTTCGCTCTCAATTCGAATATTTTTCTTTTATTACATAAAAACACTAGTATATTAAATATAATATTATATATTAATGATAATTATTCTAACTAAACTTACACACCCCTTCATCTAATGTATATGAACATACTGTTTCTGTGTATGGAAAACTGTTGTCTCACAAACGATGATTATTCGATTTTCCCCTACCAACTATAATGGATTACATTATTATGAAAGTATATTTATGTATGATATATATTATATTTTATCTATTATTCTGTAATTTTTCTGTACAAACACACCTTTATGCCTTTTATGATGTCTATGTACGATAATTACATTTGAGGATATGCGGACTACCGCCCCCTCAAAATGATAGCACTCATTAAAGCCATACATGGAATGTAAAAAGGATGTATTTAATTAAATTGTATAACATATATATCATATGATATTATAATTTAATTATCATATACATATGTATCATTTAGATTTAATTTTAATAATAATACAAATAAATTAAAGTAGCAGTCATGCGTACCTACGACTTACCGTCTCCATGAACGATGTATTTCATTTATTTGATCTAAATATTTTGGACTATTATAAATACATTTATACTGGATATATATGATATTTAAATCATGAATACCATTCTTGAGATAATTTACTTTTCACCTCATGGAATATCTATTAATATAATTGGATCATTTTCGACTCTATTTCCCAATATCAACAAAACGACCCATGTTAACATAAATAATTATGTAATTTTTATAATTTGGTAATACATGATATTAAATGAATTTTATACTTTAAAATGGTTCTTAATAAATTATAAATTATCTTATGTTTTTTATTCAAGAATTTCAAGGGACATTCATGAAGAATAAGGCTCAAGGTAAGGGACATCATCTCAATCTTAATTTATTGATGCATGTTATGATAATATACACCACTTTCTTTTAAATGGTGTATAATAACCGACTGTAAATTTTACTCTTTTTCAAAGGAAATAATTTTTCTACGAAGCATTTTACTAAATAACAAAATGATTTATTTTTAACGTAAGCTGTGACAATGACCTCTCCGCCACTGTAATCGCTCTTTGGCTTCCTCTAAAACCCATAATGTTATTAATGGAAATGAAATACCTTATTCCCTTTTTGGGTGTTTTGGTGTTGAAAATTGTTTTCTAAATGATTTTTTTCAATATCTTGAAATTATTTATTGTGATTTCAAATGAAATGTTATTAGTGAAATGGTTATTTTTTCAATATTTTATGTGTTATGATTATATAATGGTTTTTGGACATTTGATAGGTGGTTATGTGATTAACTAATTATGGGTGGTTACATGATAAATCAAATTATGTGTGGTTCTGTGATAAACCACAGATGGGTGGTTACATTATATCCTCCAATGCGTTTGGAAATGAAGTCGGCCATATGGAAATTCTATTTTGGGATATGTGTTAAAGTAGACCACATGGTTATTCTATTTAAGAATGTTTCAATCCCAAGTTACTTTTTTATTCTATATGTTGTTTTATATGGTATTTAGGGTAATGTTTTGGTTACACAAAGAATAAAAAATGATTTTATATTTAGGGAAGTTATTTTGAAACTTCTTAATGGTTAAAAGTATTACTTTATGATAATTTTTTCATGGTTTACATGTTTTATCAAGACTAATATTTTTCAATCACTATGTATCCCTTTCAGATATTTTTATGATCATCCCATGTTTTGAAATTTTTTTTACAGGAAATAAAGAAATATAGAGTGAAGGATGAGATCAAGTAAAAGCTGTGATGTTAAAACATAAAACCATGTTATAATTCGTTTTATAATGTTTTTGTTGTATAAAAAAATGGATATTGAGTAAAAGTGTCTACTTGTAATATTAATGATATTATGTATATGTCATGAACTATTTCTCTAAATCACTAAACAAGAAAAGATCCTCGATGTGGATTAAAGTCAAATTATCAAGTAATCACAAAATTTAGTAATGTTAATGGATGGGGCCATATATGATGACTCCCACATTATTGAATGGGGAGAGTTGGATATTGATAATGATACAATGTTTATGGAGAGACAAATAAGAATCGAGGATTGTGAGGAGAAGGTGATTCATTTCCGAAACCATTCCTTTGGTTCACTTGTTATGGAGTCATCCAGGCCTCGAGGAGAGTTATTCAGAGTGAGAGGCACAAATGTGTGCCCAGTACCCAAGGCTATTCTATGCTTTTATCTCATGTTTTTATTTTTTCTTTACTTATAATTTAATGAGTGAACTCTTTTTCTATTCGATGAGTTGTTTATGTATTCTCTAGATGTTTGTAAAAATACTAACTATGGGGAGGGGAGTTCCTTGATCCCAAATCATGATGAATTAATGCAGATGTAATTGAAACCATGTGGGTGAGTCAGTGACACCCAAACTGGATAATATATTGACATGGAAGAAGGATTTACCACATCCTTGTGTATAAACAGTGTGACCATTAGTGTTGGTGTTGTTATTTTGGAAAGTAGTGGTGTGTTTGTGTGTGTGTGGGGGGGGGGGGGGGGGTCAGACCCCTCTATTTATGAGTATGTTTTTAATTTCATGGGGACAAGAAAATTTTTATAGGTATATAATGTATTGACATAGATTTTGATGGTCCATTCCTTTGTGAAAATCCAGTTCATTTCATGTTAATGGGGGGACACAATGGTTTGTTCTTGTAGTTTTCCAATTATACAGTTTCACCAAACAGTTTAACCAAAACAGTGGTACTACTATGGTAGCACCCTAACACAGTGGCACCATAATGGAGGAACATCAAAATGGTGTCACTCTAATGGTTGCACTGATCTAGTGGAACACTGAAACGGTGCCACCGAAACTATGTCACACTAATATGGTGGCACCGTACAAGTGGAACCTTAATAGTGGAACAAAAATGTTGGATCCATAATGTAGGCACCATGGTTATGGAACACAAAATGATGTCTCACACTTTTTAAATTTTCCAGCTTGCCACATTTTTTCAGTTTCACCACTCTTATGTCTTATTTTATATAAAATGAGTTTAATGCCATAATGGGGTGTTTTAATAGAATTTCAAAGGACATTAAGTATATCATTTATATCACAATGCTCTAGCGACTTTGAGTTATTCAAACCACATGATCTTGACCAAATTTGAAAATTAATGACTTTTGAATCCATTATATGTTCCATTGATATAGGATTTGGATTTAATTTTATAAAAGAAGAGGTCATATCTTCTATTTTTGGTCGGTGTGCATAAAGACTTCCACTCTAGATGAGTCATGTGCTTGTGCTAGATCCCCCTCAAGCTCATTTTTCTTAGTGTTCTCTATTGATTGTGATATCCCTTGTTCTTGGAACCAAGTGGATTTTTGGTCTCCTGTTGTTCCATGTAGGGATTTTTCTGCCTCTCATTGTCTCTGTATGATGTGGGGGTGTGTGTAGTAACATTATTTTAGGGAAAAGGTTGAATCCAACTTTTAACAAATATTAATGTTAATATGAACTCATTAATAATCTATATGTTCATTGATGTTGATATCATGTTATATTTTATAACTTTTTTGATGATGTTATCAATTTTCATCATATGGCTTCTTAAAATTAGGTAAGTCAGTGTTCATTGTTTTTTCATGGGTGACAACATATAACTAATTTTTATTCATTATGAATAAATGTTTTTAACATGAAATTTTACTAATAACTTATAATTGGTTATATAAATGGATTCCCCAGGGTCAAACATATTATATGTTCAACCTTTTTATTTAATTTCAAATTAAAGAAACAGTGTTGGCTAATTGTAACAACACTCAGCTTGATGGGGTTGATGTGTGATTTGTTTTATTTGGTTGTACAATTGTGTGGGTTTTGTGGTGCTATGTTGGGAGGCATAGTTTTGGGTATCCGGGGTGGACAAAGGGGTTGGTTCTGTGAAAGGGTATGGGTTTGTTGGTGCATTGGGGATTCTGTTTGGCAGTGCCTTGCTATGGGCATTGCATATTGGGTGGCACATGTGGTCTGTTGGTATAACTATTTGGTAGTTTGATTTATTGTTTAATTGGTGGACATTTTATGTCGTGGGAGTGCATCTGGGTAATGTTTGTGTTGCGGGCCTGAAGGGATGGGCTGTGTCTTGATTTTATGTTTAAAAGTATGTTGGGTGTAGTGTTGTTGTGTTGTCAGGCTACCGAGTTCATTTGTATGTGTAACATCCCAAGTAATTAATTAATAATATATATTCTTATCTATGTCTATTTATGAATTATAAAGTGTTTTAGAGGCATAAAATGAGAATAAATACAATATTAAGCATGAAATACTTTAATATTTTTAAAAGATTGTTTTACCGCCTTTTGATGGAGAACCATTTTTAAATAAACAATTTTACAATTTTATAATCTCTACTTGTCAAAATAAACTTATTCTTTAGGATTAGGACATTGAAATTTACTTGGGATAAATTTTTGGTATTTTTCTGACAATGTTCATTTTTTTAATGAATTGTGAAAAATACTGCATTTTACATCAGAACTGCACTTTCATCTAATTTAATTATATGGTTAGATTAACTTTTTAATTGGTTTTAATGTGTATTTGGAATATATTTTTACCATTTAATGCAATTTTGGTCATTATAATTAATTTCAATTTGGAATTGAGCATAATCAAATGACAATCATTTCATAGATATTGTTTCAAAAAACCCACTATTTGTTTTGACTACTGGAATTATTTTAAATTAATTATTGCAATTTATGTGTCTGGGATTTGGTAAAATGGATTCCATATTTGGAATCATAAAGTCCAAATTATTTAATTATGACTCTTTTGTTTTTGGATATTGTGAATAGTAACGACGGTAATTATCCTTAATTATCGTGATTAATTAGTAATCAGGTAGTTCAGGATAATAAAATAATATCAGAATAATAACAAATGGCCACAACATGTTTCGAAATACTACTTTTTGTGTCATGGAAGACCGTGGTATTCCTTCTTCCAATCTTTGGGACCCCATGGTATCAATTTTGAGTGAAAGTGACACTTTATCTTTTTATTTTTAAAGAATGGAGAACATCACAAAGAATATATCACCCAAATAAAAAAAATTAATTTTGTCTGTGTAAATGATCTCTTAGACTATAAATACTTATTGGAAAGATAAAACGAGTTCCTACATCATAGTATTTTTGTTAATAATTTTTATATATTATATAAATTTAATTATATATGACACCATGATTATGAAGTGATTACCTAATTATTTAACGATTTAAATAAAATGAAAAGATAATATAAAATCTAAGACCTAAAATTGTAAAAAACCTATGGGATGGGTGGATTTAGAACTCTTATCACCTTATCATAGAAATATATAATTGTGGAACATTTAAAAACTGAAACTCATTATATAATAAAGTAACATTTTATACCATTACAAGATTGCCCCTCCTCTCTTCTTATAAAAGGCCCCCACCTCTACCACCTTACCCACACCTATCAAGCCTTTGGCTCGGCCATGATATGCTCATTTTATCTCTCCAAATCCCTATCCTCATCCTATAATACTTACCTTAGGCAGGAACCTCTTCAAAAACCCCTTTGGTTCAAACCAAAGGGAGTTACCCGATTTAAAGGCAATGTCTTCACTTGTGTTCTTTTGTTTCATTTTGCTTCTCCAACCCCCTAAACTATTTTTATTCATTTATTTTGAAACAAAACCAGTATCTTAAATATTCTAGGATGATTTTATAAGAATGATCCAAGCTACACTTACACACACCTACATCTAATGGTTAAAAATTATACTGTTTCTATGGATGGCGAATTTTTGGCTCACGAAACGATGATTGTTCAATATTATTTTATCTGTAACACCCCGAGCTTCCACGATACGCTTCTCATTCAATAATGCAATAGATTGCATTGTACGCAAGTTCGAGTTCTAACACACCGCAACTAATCAAAATAGCCGTTATGAATAGTAATAACCACTTTTTAAAATTATAGAAATTTTATATTTCAAAATGGACTTCATTTTTGTATTCGTAATATCGAAATTAGCCTATGTTGAATTTTTGGTATTTTTCTGAGAACTTCTAATTTTTTATGAATAGTGAAAAATACATAAAAACAACTTTTTTAATCAAAATAATTTATACAGATAAATTATACTATTTAGTGGTTTTAAGGTATAATTAGAAAATATTTTTACCATTTTATCCAATGGTGGTCATTAGAATTAATTTAACATTGAAATTGGACATAAACAATTGCCAAACTTTTGATATAAATTGTTTCTTAAAAACACGCTATTTGTTGTAACAGCGGGAATTAATTATGAAATTAATTAATACAACTTATATGTTTGGAATTTTGTAAAATAGACATCATTTTTGAATTCGGAATATCAATTATAGCTTAGGGTGAAATTTTGGCCTTATTCTGAAAAACTTCAATTTTTGATGAATAGTGAAACCACTAAGTGGTAGTTAAATAACTGATTTTTCGTTTAAATGAAATATTACAACTTCTGTGATTTGATTTTCAAAAATCCGACATACATGGTTGTCATTAAGAAGTAAAATGTGGTTCAATGAGATCAAAATAATTTTTTGGTGAATAGTAACTTTTAAGTTCTTAATCGCGATTAGTGGTAATTAGTGTAGTTTAAGGTATAAATAATACATTAATAATATGAAATGACCTAGACACATGTCCCAACCTCATTGGTTGAGTCATGGCCGACCAAGACAAGCCATGGCCTAACTTGGGGACCCCATGGATCCACTTTTGTTGGGAAATAACATAAATTACTTTTTATTTAATGTTAAAGTGAAAATGACACTAACATAAATTGTTCTACTAAAACAATTTTTAATTGGGGTTATACAAGTCCAAATTTTGATTATAAATAGTCATTGGAAAGCTAAAAAGATTTCCTACATCATAGTATTTGTTTTATAATTTTTAGACATTAAATAAATTAAAGTATTTATGACATAATAATGATGCAGCGATGACATCATTATTTGACGATTTAAATAAAATGAGAAGATAATGCAAAATCCGAGGCTTACACTTGTCCAAAGCCTATTGGATGAAGATATTTCGAAACCTTATCACCTTAGCCTCGAACTATATAGATGTGGGACCTTTAGAATCCGAAAAGCATTTTGAAATAATGTAACATTTCATTACTTTCCAAAAGTGCCCCTCCTCTCCACTTATAAAAGGCCCCCACCTCTCCCACCTTATTCACACCATCAAGCCATTTGGCTCGGCCAACCTCTGCCCAAATACTCTCCCAAAATTCCTTCCTTACTCCTAGAAACCTCACTTTGGGCAGAACTCTTCCCAAGGAAGCCTTTAGCTCAAATCAAAAAGAGTTACCCGATTTTGAGGTAATGTCTTTTCTAATGTTGTTTTGTTTTATTTTTCTTCTCCAACCCCCTAAACTCTTTTTATTCATTTCTTTTGTAACAACACCAGTATTCTCAATATACTAGGATGTTGTTATAAGAAGGATTCGAGCTACACTTACACACACCTACATCTAATGGTTAAAGAACATACGGTTTCTGTGGATGGCGAATTTCTGCCTCACGAAGCGATGATTGTTCAACACTCATATAACACCTTCAAAGGTGGCCATTAAGATGTCACTATTTCTATATATGATATATAATATGTTTTTGTTTTACTTATGCTTCTGTATTTCTCATTTATGGCATACTTTATGATTTCCATTATGGGTAAAACGCGATAATTTCATTTTAGGAAGTGCGGACTACCGCCCCCTCAAAGTGATTTGAATCGTTAATGCCATATGTGGGATGTATAAAGGATGGAGTAAATGGTATTATACACTATATTATACTGGAATTATATTATACATTTATATCATTATGATTTAGTTCCATTAAATATGAAATTGAAATGAAAGTAGCGTTCATGCGTACGTACGGCTTACCGTCTCCATGAACGGTGCATTTCATTTCTTACCTCTAAATGTTACGTAATATTATAAATGAATGTATATACTGGATATATAAGATATATATGACATATAAATCATGAATATAATTCTGGATATAATGGATATTTCACCACATAAACAACTTGTAATTATAAGAAGCTTATTGTTGACTCAAGTACCAAAGATCGACAAAACGACCGTTATTAACTTAAATAATTACATAATGTTCATATCATTGTAATAAGTGATATAATAAGGATAATGAAGTTGAAAATGGTTCTTAATAAGGTATATATTAACTCTAGTTTATTATTCAGGAGGTTAAAGAACGGTTGAGTCAAGTCAGACACGAGGTAAGGGAATTTCTTAACCCAACTTCCATTCTTTGGGTTAATCTCCTACTTTCAAATTATGTCATGATATTATTATGTACTATTTTGTATTTGTACTTTCTTTATGTGTACTTATATTTAATACACATAATAGATCTATTTTATTTTAAAAATGCTCTTTGTAAGGGAACTTCTTAACCCAACTTCCATTCTTTGGGTTAATCTCCTACTTTCAAATTACGTCATGATATTATTATGTCATATCTTGTATTTGTACTTTCTTTATGTGTAATTATAGTGAATACACATAATAGATCTATTTTATTGTAAAAATGATCTTTGTAAGGACTTCATCTCAATCTCCTTTCATTGAGGCATATTTCGTTTTATACACAACTTTATTTTATACGGTGTATAGACCCCTTTGACTATTACATTTATTCAAAAGGTTTTCTTTTATAATTATGTGATTTTTAAATGATTTCAAAATAGAGATATTTCTCTCCAATATATGAAAATCCAGTGCAAATGTATACGTACTTAACGCAAGCTTAAAAATGTTTTCAGAAAACCCGACTCTCGAGTGTGGTAGACAGGAAGGGATTGGGCGTGGACCCATCATTGCTTGTAATTAGTCGAGCAGTCTCAGAATTAGTTATTTTGTTTTCAGAAGCTTGCATAATGTTTTCAGAAAAACATTGGAGTATATTTGAGCAATTTTAAACGTAAGTATCTTCTAAAAAAAATTGCATCGGTAGGTCTCATGAGACAACTAGACGTGGAATTGGCCGAGGCCCTTTCCCAATTTGATTTATGGTTTTGGCCGAGGCCTTAATCATTTTAGATGTCTTGGCCGAGGCCTTGACAAAATGTTTCAGAATGTCCGGCATTATACATTCCCTCATTATGAAAGTGGTTATTGATATTTCATGTGATTATTCGACCAGTAGAATATCCATGTGAAGAAGTAAAGGGCATTATCTCATTTTACTTTTGCCATATTATGTTGAAGTTCATGTTTAAGAGGCTTTTGTTTTAGTTATACATTGCCTTAAATGTTAATGTTTATTTATGAAAGCTTCCGCAATATTGTTATCCTTACTGAGCATCTGAGCTCACCCCTTTCAATGTTTTAATATTTTCCAGGATGTGAAGAAGTATTTTATGAATGACCTGCAGGGATAGTCAGAAGAGGATATGAGTGTGGACTATGGAGACTTTGTTATTGTAGTTTTTCACTTTTTGATGTAATGAAAGACTTATGAATGTATCTAGTGTTTCCAAGGCTACTAAACTAATCGGTCTTTCGAGACTTGATCCTTTGTGATCATGCCAATGTTACGAAGTGACGCACCGGCTCCGGGTAGCTGGGGTCGGGGCGTTACAGTTGGTATCAGAGGCAGTTTAGTACTAACCTTGGAAGCTAGATTTAGATAAACTCTGATTAGAGCACATAGCCCAAAGATAGACTTTGAGGATTAGTATAGAAGAACTTCCTAGAATTTTAGTATTGTAGAGATGTTGTGAGTTTTCCGAGCAATACATCCCTGTCTGGATACGAGCAGGTAGAGGTGGCTCTGGCACAGATGTACCTAGGGGTAAAACCCGAAAACACCGCTTTGAGCTAGACTCAAACGGGAACTGGTGCACGACAACGGGCCTTGCTGCACTCTTGGTTATGACACTCCCGGGGGATATGCTTAGGATAATTCTCATTTTCTTTACAAACCATTATGTAAGGTTTATGAGTACATACTTCCTCAAAGGAAACATTTCTTTTTATGATTATGGATTATATCCATAAATAGTTCAATTTATGTTAAGTATTATACAAGTATGGAATTATGTATTTTGATTCATAAACTAATCTGGATTATGCCATTGTTTAGAAATGGCGCCTAGTAGAAGGAATGGAAACTGTATCAATGCACGAACTCCGTGTAGGGATTGCCCTCCTGCTCAAGATAATTATTGTGGACCTGGAGATACAACTGGTGCTGATCAACTTATTACCATACTGGGACAACTCACGCAGGTTATGAATAACAACCTTACTCGTATGGAGCACCCTGATTCGCAACGTGGAGGATCAATGCTAGACCGTTTCATGAGGCAACAACCGCCAACCTTCAATGAGAGTACAAATCCTACAGTAGCTGAGCAATGGATAAATTCCTTAGAGAAAATATTCCATGCCTTGGGGAGTAGTGAAAGGGAGAAGGTTGTCATGGCAGTTTACCGCCTCACTGGAGATGCCGATCAGTGGTGGTCACTGATTCAAAACACAAAGGAAGATGATGACGTATCGAATATGGAATGGAGGGAGTTCAAAGAGCTTTTCTTAGAAAAATACTTTCCTCGTGACCATCGAGCAGATATGGAAAGGCAATTTCTGAGTCTGAGGCAGAAGGAGGATGAGAATGTCGCAAAGTATGAGGCTAACTTTACAAGGTTAGCGAGGCATGCTGCCGATTATATACGTAACCCAAGGAGTAAGATTGATCGTTTCTTTGATGGGTTAAAACCATTTCTCCGTCGAGCTTTAGTATCACAATCCTTCTCATCATACGAATATATAGTCTCATGTGCTATCAAGACAGAAAAGGAATTCTCTAAGTCTTATGACAACAAAGTAAAGCAAGAGAAGAAGAGAACGGTGGAACAAGAGACAGATAAAGGGAAAAAGGGAAAGAAGGATTTTCCATTATGTGATAATTGTGGGAAGAATCACCCTGGTACTTGCCTAAAAGGAATGGGAGTCTGTTATAAATGTGGAGAAAAAGGTCACCAGGCACGTGATTGCAAGGGAAAGAAAGAGGCTGTCAAAGTTGAATGCTACAATTGTAGAGAAATGGGTCATTACGCAAATGAATGTCCTAAGCGTCAAGGAATCTTACCTCAGAAAAGGCCAAGGGATCAAGGACAATCTTATGCTATTACTACAGTTGAAGCAGAATAACTAATGTATTGATGCTTTCGGACTCATGGATTATATTCTGGTTATTAGAATAATGTGATCTATATAAGGATTGTACTGCAGTACTTGTTGGTTTCAGTAAGGTTTTAATATGATTAAGGTAATCATATTTTTAGTATGTGACAATAAGAGAAACTTTTCTTTGTTTGGGGAATCTGATGTTACAATTGATTTTGGAATTAAGAGACCTTTTAGAGAAAGTTTGGACAGAGGTATTTTGGATAACTATAAATGTTGGGATGGATTAAGTTGAACTTTGAATAGTATTGTTTAAGGTTAAAACTTTTCTGAAGATTATTTCTGGAATACTATAATACTATATTTTTAGAAAAAGGACAACCTGCAGGGTGGGGAATAACCCGTCGCGTCGGACACAGCTGCAGGAATCGAACCCACAACCATAGTGCGACAAGCCTTTATTTCCTACCACTAGCCTACAGGAAGTCCCTGGTTATTACAAAATCGTTTTACTAATCTAAATGGTATGTGTTAACATTTGGAACCTTATACAATTAGGATAAATAGAATATTTTTGAGTTCCGTTACCATTTGGAGTAAAAGTTGGGTTTGTGGTAAAAATTTATTAACGAATGAAAGTATACATAACAAGTATGTATATTCCCCTACGTTCTTAGTAAATCTCATAAATAAATTCCTCAACATTATAAAAGGTAACTTAAAACAAAAATGTTGTCGGTTAACTTTTCCAACTGGGGATTCAATGACCGTTTAACCAATCACAAGTTTGTGATTTTCTTGTGGTTAAACATTCTCCTAATCCTGTTTTCTATAACTCTCCATCAGACCTTGATGGTTTGTTTCTCCTCCATATCCATATTTTCATAGAATCCTAGAATGGGCTATATCGGGTGACCTTTGTACTTATCCTGCTTTCTTTTAATGTTATATATTTATTAACCTTATTTCCGATGTGGGTTTTCCACAAAGGTATTTTCTATTTTCAGCCTTTTATTATCAAAGAAAAATTTCAAATTGCGAGGACGCAATTTATTGAAGGAGGGGAGAATGTAACACCCCGAGCTTCCACGATACGCTTCTCATTCAATAATGCAATAGCTTGCATTGTACGCAAGTTCGAGTTCTAACACACCGCAACTAATCAAAATAGCCGTTATGAATAGTAATAACCACTTTTTAAAATTATAGAAATTTTATATTTCAAAATGGACTTCATTTTTGTATTCGTAATATCGAAATTAGCCTATGTTGAATTTTTGGTATTTTTCTGAGAACTTCTAATTTTTTATGAATAGTGAAAAATACATAAAAACAACTTTTTTAATCAAAATAATTTATACAGATAAATTATACTATTTAGTGGTTTTAAGGTATAATTAGAAAATATTTTTACCATTTTATCCAATGGTGGTCATTAGAATTAATTTAAAATTGAAATTGGACATAAACAATTGCCAAACTTTTGATATAAATTGTTTCTTAAAAACACGCTATTTGTTGTAACAGCGGGAATTAATTATGAAATTAATTAATACAACTTATATGTTTGGAATTTTGTAAAATAGACATCATTTTTGAATTCGGAATATCAATTATAGCTTAGGGTGAAATTTTGGCCTTATTCTGAAAAACTTCAATTTTTGATGAATAGTGAAACCACTAAGTGGTAGTTAAATAACTGATTTTTCGTTTAAATGAAATATTACAACTTCTGTGATTTGATTTTCAAAAATCCGACATACATGGTTGTCATTAAGAAGTAAAATGTGGTTCAATGAGATCAAAATAATTTTTTGGTGAATAGTAACTTTTAAGTTCTTAATCGCGATTAGTGGTAATTAGTGTAGTTTAAGGTATAAATAATACATTAATAATATGAAATGACCTAGACACATGTCCCAACCTCATTGGTTGAGTCATGGCCGACCAAGACAAGCCATGGCCTAACTTGGGGACCCCATGGATCCACTTTTGTTGGGAAATAACATAAATTACTTTTTATTTAATGTTAAAGTGAAAATGACACTAACATAAATTGTTCTACTAAAACAATTTTTAATTGGGGTTATACAAGTCCAAATTTTGATTATAAATAGTAATTGGAAAGCTAAAAAGATTTCCTACATCATAGTATTTGTTTTATAATTTTTAGACATTAAATAAATTAAAGTATTTATGACATAATAATGATGCAGCGATGACATCATTATTTGACGATTTAAATAAAATGAGAAGATAATGCAAAATCCGAGGCTTACACTTGTCCAAAGCCTATTGGATGAAGATATTTCGAAACCTTATCACCTTAGCCTCGAATTATATAGATGTGGGACCTTTAGAATCCGAAAAGCATTTTGAAATAATGTAACATTTCATTACTTTCCAAAAGTGCCCCTCCTCTCCACTTATAAAAGGCCCCCACCTCTCCCACCTTATTCACACCATCAAGCCATTTGGCTCGGCCAACCTCTGCCCAAATACTCTCCCAACATTCCTTCCTTACTCCTAGAAACCTCACTTTGGGCAGAACTCTTCCCAAGGAAGCCTTTAGCTCAAATCAAAAAGAGTTACCCGATTTTGAGGTAATGTCTTTTCTAATGTTGTTTTGTTTTATTTTTCTTCTCCAACCCCCTAAACTCTTTTTATTCATTTCTTTTGTAACAACACCAGTATCCTCAATATACTAGGATGTTGTTATAAGAAGGATTCGAGCTACACTTACACACACCTACATCTAATGGTTAAAGAACATACGGTTTCTGTGGATGGCGAATTTCTGCCTCACGAAGCGATGATTGTTCAACACTCATATAACACCTTCAAAGGTGGCCATTAAGATGTCACTATTTCTATATATGATATATAATATGTTTTTGTTTTACTTATGCTTCTGTATTTCTCATTTATGGCATACTTTATGATTTCCATTATGGGTAAAACGCGATAATTTCATTTTAGGAAGTGCGGACTACCGCCCCCTCAAAGTGATTTGAATCGTTAATGCCATATGTGGGATGTATAAAGGATGGAGTAAATGGTATTATACACTATATTATACTGGAATTATATTATACATTTATATCATTATGATTTAGTTCCATTAAATATGAAATTGAAATGAAAGTAGCGTTCATGCGTACGTACGGCTTACCGTCTCCATGAACGGTGCATTTCATTTCTTACCTCTAAATGTTACGTAATATTATAAATGAATGTATATACTGGATATATAAGATATATATGACATATAAATCATGAATATAATTCTGGATATAATGGATATTTCACCACATAAACAACTTGTAATTATAAGAAGCTTATTGTTGACTCAAGTACCAAAGATCGACAAAACGACCGTTATTAACTTAAATAATTACATAATGTTCATATCATTGTAATAAGTGATATAATAAGGATAATGAAGTTGAAAATGGTTCTTAATAAGGTATATATTAACTCTAGTTTATTATTCAGGAGGTTAAAGAACGGTTGAGTCAAGTCAGACACGAGGTAAGGGAATTTCTTAACCCAACTTCCATTCTTTGGGTTAATCTCCTACTTTCAAATTATGTCATGATATTATTATGTACTATTTTGTATTTGTACATTCTTTATGTGTACTTATATTTAATACACATAATAGATCTATTTTATTTTAAAAATGCTCTTTGTAAGGGAACTTCTTAACCCAACTTCCATTCTTTGGGTTAATCTCCTACTTTCAAATTACGTCATGATATTATTATGTCATATCTTGTATTTGTACTTTCTTTATGTGTACTTATAGTGAATACACATAATAGATCTATTTTATTGTAAAAATGATCTTTGTAAGGACTTCATCTCAATCTCCTTTCATTGAGGCATATTTCGTTTTATACACAACTTTATTTTATACGGTGTATAGACCCCTTTGACTATTACATTTATTCAAAAGGTTTTCTTTTATAATTATGTGATTTTTAAATGATTTCAAAATAGAGATATTTCTCTCCAATATATGAAAATCCAGTGCAAATGTATACGTACTTAACGCAAGCTTAAAAATGTTTTCAGAAAACCCGACTCTCGAGTGTGGTAGACAGGAAGGGATTGGGCGTGGACCCATCATTGCTTGTAATTAGTCGAGCAGTCTCAGAATTAGTTATTTTGTTTTCAGAAGCTTGCATAATGTTTTCAGAAAAACACTGGAGTATATTTGAGCAATTTTAAACGTAAGTATCTTCTAAAAAAAATTGCATCGGTAGGTCTCATGAGACAACTAGACGTGGAATTGGCCGAGGCCCTTTCCCAATTTGATTTATGGTTTTGGCCGAGGCCTTAATCATTTTAGATGTCTTGGCCGAGGCCTTGACAAAATGTTTCAGAATGTCCGGCATTATACATTCCCTCATTATGAAAGTGGTTATTGATATTTCATGTGATTATTCGACCAGTAGAATATCCATGTGAAGAAGTAAAGGGCATTATCTCATTTTACTTTTGCCATATTATGTTGAAGTTCATGTTTAAGAGGCTTTTGTTTTAGTTATACATTGCCTTAAATGTTAATGTTTATTTATGAAAGCTTCCGCAATATTGTTTTCCTTACTGAGCATCTGAGCTCACCCCTTTCAATGTTTTAATATTTTCCAGGATGTGAAGAAGTATTTTATGAATGACCTGCAGGGATAGTCAGAAGAGGATATGAGTGTGGACTATGGAGACTTTGTTATTGTAGTTTTTCACTTTTTGATGTAATGAAAGACTTATGAATGTATCTAGTGTTTCCAAGGCTACTAAACAAATCGGTCTTTCGAGACTTGATCCTTTGTGATCATGCCAATGTTACGAAGTGACGCACCGGCTCCGGGTAGCTGGGGTCGGGGCGTTACATTATCACCTTCAATGGTGGCCATTAATATCTCACTATATTTATATATGATATATTATATGTTTATGTTTTACTTATTCTTATGTATTTTTCATTTATGGCATACCTTTAAGGTTTCCATTATGGGTAAACACGATATCTTCATTTTAGGAAGTGTGGACTACCGCCCTCTCAATGTGATTTGATTCATTAATACCATATGTGGTATGTATAAAGGATAGATTTAATGATATTATATATGATACAATACTGGAATTATAATACTACAATGTATCATTATGTATTAATTCCATTAAATATGAAATATAAATGAAAGTATCGTTCATGCGTACGTACGACTGACTGTCTCCATGAACGGTGCATTAAATTTCTGACATCTAAATGTTATGTAATATTATAAAAACATGTATATACTAGATATATATGATATATATGATATCTACATCATTAATATAATTCTGGATATAATGTATATTTTACCACATGAACAACTTATAATTATAAAGAGATTATTTTTTTGACTCAAGTATCAATGATCGAAAAAACGACCGTTATTAACCTAAATAATTACAAGGTTTTATTAACATGGTAATAAGTTATATAAAATGAATAATGAACTTGAAAAAGGTTCTTAAGAAAGTAGAAATTAACAAGTTTATTATTCAAGATATTAAATAGCGATCGAGTCATGTCGGACATGAGGAATGGGACTTCCCCTCAATCTCCTTTCATTGAGGAATATTTTGTTTTATTCACAACATTATTTTATATGGTGTATAAACCCCTTTTAATTTTACATCTATTCAAAAGGAATCTTTTTTTACGGAGAATTTTACTAAATGGAAAAATGAAATATTTTTTTGTCGTACATTTGCATCGACAAAGACTTCTTCGCCGCCGTGACCATTATTTGAGTTTTGGCTTCCTCTACAAGCCATAAATTTTTTTAAATGAAAAATAATTACCATGATCTACTTTTCTTTTATTTTTTTATTGAAAATGGTTTTGATAATTTTTTTATTATATCAATGTGTTGTGTTTATATCTTTTGATTGAAATGTGGAAATGTTATGTTTCCTTTATGCATGTTTTATGTGATACAATGATGTTATGGTTCTTGAGCATTGTTTATGAAGACGGGTGGTTCCGTGATAAACTAAGGGCGGGTGAGCACGATATAGCTCTCTAATGCATTGGCTAACGCGAAGGGGTTAAACATTTAGGTTTCTCTAAAGAGATTTATGAAATATACTGTGATGGGTATTCCAAATGTAACCATGAGGGTCACTCTCTACGTAAGAATGTTATGAATGCCTCAAGATACCTTTATGTCTTATGATTTCTAAGATTTATCCATGATTTCATGAGGTATGTTAAAGTTCTTATGTTTTATCAGTAATGTATGATTTCATTGATTCTTATATATACATGTACTCATGTTTCCTTTCCATATTTTTATATCCCTTACTGAGCATTTTATGCTCATCCCATCTATTTGAAATGTTTTTCACAGGTCAAGGGAAAGGTAAATGATATGATGATAGTGTCAAGGAAGTATCCAGAAAGAATCCATGTTTTATTTTTAATATATTTCCGTTGAAGGGAAAAATGAATAGTTTGTTGTAGTAATGGAAAAGTTGACTCAAGCGATAAATGGTGGTGGTATCCATGCACGAGATCAGCCAGATCAACCGCAGAGGAAAATGTCAATGGTGGAACTTTTCACGAGGCAACATCCCCTGTTATTCAGAGGATCATCCCACCATGCGCTAGCTGAAGGGTGAATTAAATCACTGGAGAAGATTTTCAATGTCATGGGGTGTTCAGAAAATCAAAAGGATTGTCTTGATATTTACCGATTGGAGGGTGAAGGAGATTAGTGGTGGTCGATGGTTAAAAATATCAGGGAAGCTGATGAGATTGATTCTCTCGACTAGGATGAATTCAAAGGTATGTTTCTTGAGAAAGATTTTCCTAAGGCTGTTCGACATCGGATGGAAATAAAATTCTTGGAATTGAGGTAAGAGGAAGAATTAGTGGCTGCTTATAAAGAAAGGTTCACTCGATTGGCATGGTATGCTCTAAATTTTATCCGAGACCTTGATAGTAAAATCAATCGTTTTACTAAAGATTAAATCCAAAATATCAAAGGGATTTAGCTTCTCATGAGTTCAAAAGTTATGAAAAGCTTGTTCGATATGCTGAGAAGGTGGAAATGTATTTTTCCGATGATCATGTGTTCTATAACAACCAACAGAAGAAGATACCGAGGTGGTAGGAGAAAGGGAAGAATTATTCAAAAAGGTATGATGTTAAGAAAACTAAGTTTCCAGTTTGTGATAAGAGTGGTAAAAGTAATGTTAGGGAATGTCTTCTGAATTCTAGAAAGTGCTACCAATGTTGTAAGATGGGACATAAGACTTGTGATTGCACTGGAAAAGATCAATGTGATGGTAAGACCAAATTTGATTTACAGTTAGTGAAATGTTTTAAGTGAAATGATATGTATCATTATGAAAATGAGGGTGCGACAAAGAGCTCGAGTGATGGGATGTAGTCGGACTACATGAAGAAAGGGGTGGGGAAATCATTTGCAACCACTTCAGCAGATGTTGGGCCATCAAATGAAGTTGTATCTGGTAATTTTTTTTTGTTTTTTCAGATTATGCTAGTGTGTTGTTTGATTCAGGGTCCACACATTCTTTCATCTCTGATAACATTTCTAGTAAAATGGGAATACCATCTCAAAAAATGACTCCTGAACCAATGGTAAAAACTCCAGGGGGAAATGTTGAGGCAAAAATAATTTATAATAATCTTCCTATCCTTGTCCGTGGAAAGAACCTACTTCACAACCTTATTGTTTTACCTCTAGTAGAGTTTGATGTTATCCTGGGTATGGATTGGCTCTCTATTTAACATGATATGATTTACTGTAGAGCTAAAGAATTTTCTCTTCAGAAAGACTTTCGGTTTGTGTACAAGAATGAACCCTTACTAAAGAGAACATATCAAGAGTCTGAGAAACTTGTAAAAGATGGAAATGAATGTTACCTTGCACATATTGTTGAAAACAAAGGAACCGTTCAGATTAATGATGTGCTGGTGGTAAATGAGTATCATGATGTTTTTCCAGATGAGTTTCCTTGAATAATACCAGTTCAGGAAGTTGAATTTACTATTGACTTAGATCCTGATGCGAAGCCTATTTCAAAACCCCTTATCGAATGGCTCAAATTGAACTTTTAGAGTTGAAGGTGTAGTTGCAAGATTTATTATAGAAAGGTTTCATTCGACCTAGCACATCACCATGGGGTGATCCTGTTTTATTTGTTAAAAAAAAATATGGTTCAATTAGACTTTGAATTGGTTATAGAGCCTTGAATTACATCACTATTACGAACAAATATCCTTTGCTTCATATCGATGATTGGTTTGACCCGATCCATGGAGCTCAGTATTTTTCAAAGATTGACATGAGATCGGGGTACAACCAGTTGAAGGTAAAGGAAGTAGATATTATGAACATGACATTTTGTACAAGATATGGCCATTATGAATTTGTAATAATGCCATTTGGTCTAACCAATGCACCTACTATATTCATGGACCTTATTAATAGAATTTTCCACGAGTTATTCGATAAGATTGTGGTTGTTTTCATTGATGATATTTTTGTTTTTTATATAAGTAAAGAGGAGCATGAAATTCATTTAAGGATAATATTAAAAACCATAAAAGAAAATAAATTGTATGGGAAATTCAAAAAGTGTGAGTTTTGGTTGCAACAAATTTCTTTCCCTGGTCACATTGTTTCTAAAGATGGGATAACTGTTGATCCTGTAAAAACAAACGTTGTCGAATAATGGACAACACCCAAAAATGTTACAGATATTCGTAGTTTTCTTGGTTTGGATGGCTATTACTGAAGGAATTTTAAGAATTTTTCATGGTTATCTAGTCCAATAACAAAGCTAACTCGGAAGGGTGTTATGTTTATCTGGACAATAGAATGTGATGATTATTTTCGGGAACTGACAAGAAGATTGGTGAATGCTCTAGATTAGGCACTACCTTCCAGGAATGGGGAGTTTGTTATCTATAGTGACGCTTCATTGAAAGGACTTGGTTGCGTCCTAATGCAGAATGATCAGGTAATTTCTTATGCTTCACTTCAGTTGAATACTCATGAGATAAAATTACCCTACACATGATTTGGAATTAGCTGCTATTGTTTTTGTTTTAAAAATTTGGAGGCTTCATTTTTTTGGAGTAAAGTGCGAAATATATACCGATCAAAAAAGTTTAAAGTATATATTCACTCAGAAATAATTTAACATGAGACATAGGATATGGCTAGAATTATTCAAAGATTATGATTGTATACTTCATTACCATCCGGGAAAAGCAAATAATGTGGCTGATGCTTTGAGTTGAGAAAGTAACGATTCAATAAAAATGTTATGTTTGGAACGTGATCCTTTGGTTA
The DNA here is from genome assembly GCA_963277665.1 of Viscum album. Taxonomy (NCBI): domain Eukaryota; kingdom Viridiplantae; phylum Streptophyta; class Magnoliopsida; order Santalales; family Viscaceae; genus Viscum; species Viscum album. Next base: position 244,567,394 of record OY728121.1, read on the forward strand.
AGGATTTGATGAACATTGGAATTGAAGTTGTTAGTGTAGGATGTTCTTCTATTTTGTTTCAGCTATCAGTGAAATATTATCTACCAGACAGAATTAAGTAAGCACAAAAGAAAGACAGTGAGTTGCAGAAAAAGGTAGAGCTAGTTCAGAAGGGTAAGCTGCCTGAATTCAACATTGATAATGATTGTGTTTTGAGATTTGGGAATATATTTTGTGTGCCTTGAAATTTAATGTTTAAGAGAGAGTTTTTATGGGAAGCTCATAGTTCTCTGTTTTCAATTCATCTTGGCAGTACTAAGATGTATAGAGATCTTCGGGAGTATTACGGGTGGGACAGAATGAAAAGAGACATTGTGGATTTTACTGTGAAGTGTTTGACTTGTCAACAGTTTAAGATAGAGTGTCAGATACCGAAAGGGATGCTTCATCCATTACCAGTACTAGAGTGGTAATGAGAAAATATATCCATGGACTTCGTTGTGGGATTGCCAAAGACACCTCTAGGTAATAATGCAATCTTGGTTATTGTTGATCGCTTGACTAAATCTGCTCATTTCCTTTCTATATGAGATAATTTTTCCCTAGATCAAATTTCCCATTTGTATCATAAAGATATAGTTAGGTTACATGGAGTTCCTCTCTCCATTGTATCTGACCGTGATCCCAGGTTAAGTTCTAACTTTTGGAAAGACATTCAGAAGTCATTGGGCACTGAATTAAATTTCAATACAACTTTTCATCCTCAATCAGATGGGTAGTCAGAATGAACAATTCATGCTTTGTAGGATATTCTAAATTCTTATTCGATGGATTATCAGGGAATTTGGGACAACGATATTTTTTTGTTGAGTTTTCTTATAATAATAGTTTTCATTCCAGTATACAGATGGAACCATTTGAGAAATTATATGGGATGCGATGTCGAACTCCAAATTTTTTGGGATGAAGTGGGTAAAAGGAAGTTAATGGGACCAGAATTGGTAGAAGAGTTAGTAGAAAAAGTTTATCTGATACAGAAATACACGAGAACTGCTCAGAGCAGGCAGAAAAGTTATGCGGACAATAGGAGGAAGGATCTCTCTTTTAAGGTAGGTGATCATGTCTTTTCGAAGTTTCACCATGGAAGAGTTTGATGTGATTTGGTAAGAAAGGAATGTTGAGTCCAAGGATCGTTGGACAATATGAAATTCTAGAGAGAGTTGGATCTATTTCATATACAGTGGCTTTACCTCCGAGTTTATATCAAGTACACAATATTTTTCGTGTTTCATCATTATGGAAGTACATGCCAGATCCATCTTAAGTTTTGAGTCCAGAGGTAGTTCAGCTGGATAAGAATCTATCTTATGAGGAATAAACGGTCTAGATTCTTGACCACAGGGAGAAAGTGTTGCGAAATAAGGTGATTCATCAAGTAAAGGTTTTGTGGAAAAACCACATGATTGAGGAGGCAACATGGGAATCTAAAATTTCAATGAGGGATAAATACCCCAACTTATTTGATAAGTAAATAAATTGCGAGGATGCAATTTTCTAAAGGGGGGAAGAATGTAACATACCAAGTAAGTAATGAATAATATATATTATTATCTATGTCTATTTATGAATTAGATAGTGTTTTAGAGGCTTAAATGAGAATAAATCCAATCTTAAGCATGAAATACTCTAATATTTTTAAAAGATTGTTTTACCGCCTTTTGATGGAGAACCATTTTTAAATCAAACTTTTGAAAATTTTATAAGATCTATTTAAAAAAAACTTATTCGTTAGGATTTGGACATTAAAATTTACATTGTATATGTTTTTGGTATTTTTCTGACACTGTTCATTTTTTAATGAATAGTGAAAAATACTGCATTTTACATCAAAACTGTTTTTTAATCTAATTTAATCACATGGTTATATTATCTTTTTAGTTGGTTTTAAAGTGTAATTAGAATATATTTTTACCATTTAATCCAATGGTGGTCATTTTAATTAATTTCACTTTGGAATTGGGCACCAAAAAATTCCAAACTTTTCATAGATATTGTTTCAAAAAAACCGCGCTATTTTTTTGACAACGAGAATTATTTTAATATTAATTATTGAAATTTATGTGTTTGGAATTTGGTAAAATTTATTCCATATTTGGAATCATAAGGTCCAAATTATGTAATTAAGAATCTTTTTTTTAGACATTGTGAATAGTAATGACGGTAATTATCATTAATTATCGTGATTAATTATTAATCGGGTAGTTAAGGATAATAAAATAATATCCTAATAATAAAAAATGACCCAAAAATGTACCCTAATGCTACTGGTTGTATCATGGCCGACAATGGGTTGCCTTGTTCCAAACATTGGGACCCCATGGAATCACTTTTGAGTGAAAGTGACACTTTATCTTTTTATTTTTAACGAAAGGAGAACATCACAAAGAATGTTTCACCCAAGTAAAACAATTTTAATTTTGAATTTGAAAATGATATATTAAACTATAAATACTCATTGGAAATCTAAAAAGATTTCCTACATCATAGTATTTTTTTATTATTTTTAGACATTAAATAAATTAAATTATATATGACACCATGATGATGCAGCGATTACCTCAATATTTAACGATTTAAATAAAATGAAAAGCTAATGTAAAATCTAAGACCTACATTTGTAAAAAACCTATTGTATGGTTGGATTTAGAACTCTTATAACCTTATCCTAGAAATATATAATTGTGGGACCTTTAAAAACCGAATCTTATTATATAATAAAGTAACATTTTATACCTTTCCAAGAGTGCCCCTCCTCTCCTCTTATAAAAGCCCCCCACCTCTACCACCTTACCCACACCTCTCAAGACATTGGCTCAGCCAAGATATGCTCATTATATCTCTCCAAATCCCTATACTCATCCTATAATCCTTACCTTAGGCAGGAATCTCATCATGAAACCCTTTTGGTTCAAACCAAAGGGAGTTACCCGATTTAAAGGTAATGTCTTCACTTGTGTTGTTTTGTTTTATTTTGCTTCTCCAACCACCTAAACTCTTTTTATTGCATTATTTTTGTAACAACAACAATATCTTAAATATACTAGTATGATTTTATAAGAAGTATTCGAGCTACACTTACACACACCTACATCTAATGGTTAAGGAACATACAGTTTCTGTGGGTGGAGAATTTCTACCTCACGAAACGATGATTGTTTAATATTCTTTTAACACTTTAAAAGGTGTCCATTAAGATATCACTATATTAATATATGATATATAATATTTCTATGTTTTACTTAAGCTTCTTTATTTTTCATTTATGAAATACCTTTATGGTTTCCATTATTGGTAAACGCGATATCTTAATTTTAGGAAGTGCGGACTACCGCCCCCTCAAAGTGATTTGATTTGTTAATACCATATGTGGTATGTATAAAGGATATATATAATGATATTATATATGATACCATACATTAATAATAATAATAATGTGTATCATTATGTTTTAATTCCATTAAATTGGAAATATAAATGAAAGTAGCGTTCATGCGTACGTACGACATACCGTCTCCGTGAACGGTGCATTTCATTTATTACCTCTAAATGTTATGTAATATTATAAAAACATGTATATAATGGATATATATGATATATATGATATCTACATCATGAATATAATTTTGTATATAATGGATATTTTACCGCATGAACAACTTCTAATTATAAGGAGTTTATTTTTTTGACTGAAGTATCAATGATCGACAAAACGACTATTATTAACCTAAATAATTACAAAGTGTTCATAACATGGTAATATGTGATATAAAAGGAATAATTAAATTAAAAAAGGTTCTTAAGCAAGTAGAAATTAAATCAAGTTTATTATTCAGGATATTAAAGAGCGTCCGAGTCAAGTCGGACACGAGGTATGAGACTTCACCTAAATCTCTTTTCATTGAGGAATATTTTGTTTTATACATAACTTTCTGTTATACGATGTATAAACCCCTTTGACTTTTACATATATTCAAAAGGAATATTTTTTATATGAAGCATTTTACTAAATGACAAAACGGAATGTTTTTTTGTCGTACGTATGACGAGACAATGACTTCTCCGCTGCCGTGACGATTATTTCAGTTTCGGCTTCCTCTACAAGCCATAAATTTTTTTAAATGAAAAATAAATACCATGATCTACTTTTATTTTCTTTTTGTATTGAAAATGTTTTTGATAATGTTTTTATTATATCAATGTGTTGTAGTAATATATTGTGATTGAAATATGGAAATTTTATGTTTTATTTTTGCATGTTTTATGTGATACGATTATGTTGTTGTTCTTGGGAATTGTTTATGAAGAATGGTGGTTATGTGATAAACTAAGGGTAGGTGGGCAATATATAGATCTACAATGCATTGGGTAACACAAAGGGGTAAAACGTTAAGGTTTCTACGATGAAATTTAGGGAATATAATGTGATGGGTATTCCAAACGTAACCATGAAGGTTACTACCTACGTAAGAATGTTATGAATGCCTCAAGTTACATTTATTACTTATGATTTCTATGATTTATTCATGATTTTATGAGTTATGTTAATGTGCTTATTTTTTATGAGTAAAGTATGATTTCATTAATTTTTATGTATACATGTACTCATGTTTCCTTTCCATATTTTTATATCCCTTACTGAGCTTTTTATTCTCATCCCATGTATTTAAAATGTTTTTCACAAGTCATGGTAAAGGTACATGATATGATGATAGTGTCAAGGAAGTTTCAATAAAGAATCCATGTTTTATATTAAATTTTTTTCCATTGACGGGAAAAATGAGTACTGTCTTTTATGTAACCAATTTGTCTAAATGTGGAATGTAATGCATGATTTATAATCTAATTCTCTAAAACTCTAAACTTGAAAATATCCTCAATGCGTATTCTTGAAATATCTCAAGATGAGGAAATGATTAAGGCTGGGGTCTTATAGTACATGCAAAATATAGAGGGATAATTTTGTTTAATGACAATTCGTAGTGGTATAAGAGGAGTCTATGAAAAAGGGGTGTGCAGTGGGACTGTAGGTTTCTTGTTCTCTGCTATTCATATGAATGGGTGTTAAAAGGGATATAGTTACCATGGTCCCCAATAACTTATTTTCCTTATAAGGGATTGTTGACCTTTAGACATTTGAAAATGGCTTCAGATGTTGTTCCTGGTGGTTTTCCTAGGTAGTTCTTGAATTTATATAAGTGAACCACTTAATTAATGAATAACAAGTGGTAAACTTATAAGGTGTTATCCTTGGGGTTTATTTTGGATGTTTGTGTGGTTGTGTATATGAGACTAGTGTAAATTTTGTTTTTGGATGGGATTGTAGTTTTTTTGAAACCATAGGTCTTGCTGAGTGTTTTCACATATATCTGTATAAATTTTAGTTCATTTTGATTTCAATATTCACCCCACCCTTAATAAGCACCATGTTCTAAACACCCTCATTTCATGGGGGAGGGCGCCTTTCCCAAAATCCTAGTGGTATGAGGGATGGATGGTAACTAAGCTTCTTCTTCAAACCCACTTCTTTTTTTGACTTCTTGAGTGTATATGGAAGGTTGTTATGGATTGAGTTTTAATATAGTCCATGATCATTCAGGAATGTTCTGTTTTGGATGAGGAGCTGATGTCTTTTGCCCATGATTGTTTTCCCATGTGTCTTTGGGGTGTGACCTAGGTGTCCTCGGGAGAGAGGAATGGTTGTTATGGCCCATGTGTTTACGGGAAGGATGTGTGATGTGGTTGTGGCATAGGTGTCTTTGGGTGAGAGGTGTGGTTGTTATGGCCCAAATGTTAGGTAGTAGAATGTGTGGTGTGGTTGTGGCCCACCTGTCTAGGTGTGGGAGTTCAATGTGGTCTGAGTCCCAACTATGGGAGGGTAGGATGTGGTAGTGGGACTCCATTTTGGAAGAGTGGCAGTATCAAGATGTTAACCATTAGGAATGAGAAGGTAACTAATGTGATAGTGGTGCGAGGTACCAAAACAATGATGTGATTATACTTCTACCTTACATGGCATGCATTATTTGGTGAGAGAGACTTGGTTAGAATGGGCTGGTTTTTACTCCATGGTAGGTACTTAAGTGTTCTAGTGTTCTCTAAAGGGGGTATTATTATATTACCCCACTTATGTATGAGTGATTGTTTTTCCTACTGGTTTTACCTGTATACTCATCATAAATTTGTAAATATATTTTCATCTTTCGAGGATGAATTTAAGGATCATTCTAGACATGACTAGATAAAGGGTTGGGATAGTTGTTGTGCTATTTCTTAGTCTCTTTCTTTAGAAACTTTCTTGGGTGACTTGTTTGTACAGTTTTTGCAATTTACGTTATAACAAAGCATGGGTTGGATTTTTCATTCCATTATATAAATTATTGGCGTTGTATGGGATTTTTACCATCTTATCTACTGATCCTATTTTCATTAAAAGGTTAATTCCATCAATTTTTCGTGATATTCTATAACCTTGGTGGTAGTCGCCACTCCGGGGGCTATTGAAGTTGCTAATTGGGGGGTTTTGTCTCTTATCCATCTTGATGAATGAATGGTGTGGCAATTTTTTTTTCGTTCACTCATCTTGATGAAGGTTGGTTGTGACAGATACCCACCAATCCACCAAATTAAATTAACTGAAAACATCATTTCCACTACCCTATAACTATTTTTCTCTCTTTTGGTCATTTGTGGAAGCTCTAAAAGTCTCAAGGAATAAGTCCTCTATGTTTATTATGTGATACTTAAATTAAGGGATTCTATTCCTCGCAATTTTATCCAATTAATTAATTTTAGTTATTATTCTATTTTCTATTCTATTAATTTCTCATTCATTTATGATCATTCCATTATTTTGTAAATTATATAATATCAAGGAGAGACTATCATTATCTCTTATTAAACTCATTATATAAACAACTTTATATACTTGTTATGCTACCAAGATCATTCTTTGATTTTATATACCTCTAATAATATGTTATGAAAACCACTTTATTCATAATCAATTTTATGGATGAAATTATAGGCCCGTAATTGAGTATTTATATGTATAAAAACCATATTACCCTCTCAGGTGTTATTAATTATTAAATGGTCATCTATTTAAATTTTTTATAATCCATGAATTTATAAATAACAAATTATTTATTCTCTATGGGGACACGTGAATTATGAAAGATGAAGGGTTTACCCTGATAGTCCTAAAATACAACAGTAAGTAAATAAATCTATAAAAATGATATGTTTTAAATTACATTGCATATAACCACTGTATTATATTTTTTGAAACCTTGTGTTGATCCTTGGTGATATTCATATATATATATATATATATATATTTATAATTTTTACTTTATAGCCACATTTACATGTAATATATCATATAATTATGAATATTTTATCAATTTTCACCTGAAGTTTTAACTATGATGATATGTCATGTTTCATTTTCTGGGTTTCTCACACATGAGGCTTTATGACCATAATTTTCAATTATTTTATATCCTTATGAAATTTCATAAAATGAGATGACCTTGGATGGTATAGTATATGATTATTATAAGAGTATTAAGCAGGTTTTATTTAAATTTTTACATTATGTACTTTTTGGGTTATGTAGATATATTCTATGAAACTAAACCCACAAATATATTTGTAATTTGAATATGTAATATTTTAATGTAATTATGTTATATATCATATATATAAAGGTGGGACACCATAAAATTGGATGAATTTAGTGACATTACTATATATATGTCTTAATTGATTATTACACTAGGATAACTTTTTTTTATTTTCACTCATTAAAATATATAGATACAAATAATTTTAATTTTTTTATGATTGTATTAAATATGTGATAAAAATACATTTTATTATTATATGGAGTGAAAATGGTTGTGTCTTTTTGAAATCATATATATTGATTTATTTTTGAAAGAAGAAAGTCATTACACATATGTTTTCAGCACCAGGGCCATTCAAAAATAAGGGTTTAGTTGATCTTTGAAAAATAATTCTTTAGAAAATTACTCTATGTATTCTATGTGGGTATTCTAACAGTAAAAAAGAAATTTTATTTTAATAAAATTAATTTGATTCATAAAAAGGTTTTCAGATAAAATAAATATTTCTTGGAAAACAAATTTAATTCCACTCACATTTATGTGTTTCAAAAATAATACATAATGTAACGCCCCGAACCCAGCTACCCAGAGTCGGTGCACTATTACGTACCATTGGTATGATCACAAAAGATAAAGTCTCAAAAGAACAATTAGTTTAGTAGCCTTGGAAACACAAGATACGTTCATAAATGTTACATTACATCATAAAGTGAAAAACTACAATAACATAGTATCCATAGTCCACACTCATACTATCCCTACATGTCATTCATAAAATACTTCTTCACATCATGGGAAAAATAAAACATAGAAACGGGTGAGCTCAGATGCTCAGTAAGGATAAATATATAGTGTAAACTTTCATAAATAAACATAAACATTTAAGGCAATGTATAACTAAAACAAAAGACTTTTAAACATGAACATCATCATAATATGGAAAAAGTAAAAAGAAATAATTCCATTTACTTATTCTCATGGATATTCTACTAGTCAAATAATCACATGCAATATCAATAAAAACTTTCATAATGATGGAATGCATAATGCCAGACTATCATAACCACGAAGCCAAGGCTAATGACAAGACTATTAATAAGATTTTGTCAAGGCCTCGTGCCAAGACACTAGTTTGTATCATGAGACCTACCGATGCATCAAGGAGCTATAGCGGGCTCCACCCATCACTTACTATGTCCAATGCATTCCGTATATGAAATGGTTTAAACATATCAAAAACCATAACATAATCGTATCACATAAAACATGCATAAAGGAAACATAACATTTCCACATTTCAATCACAAGATATCAATAAAACACATTGAAATAATAAACACATTATCAAAACCATTTTCAATACCAAAATAAAAGAAAACTAAAACATGGTATTTCTTTATCATTTAATAAGAATTTATGGCTTGTAGAGGAAGCCGAAACTAAAATAATGGTCACGGTGGCTGAGAAGTCATTGTCGCTGCATACGTATGTCAAAAAAAACATTCCCTTTTATCGTTTAGTAAAACGCTTTGTATAAAAAAGATTTCTTTTGAATAAATGTAAAAGTAAAAGGGGTTTACACACCGTATAAAGGAAAGAGGTGTATAAAACAAAATATTCCTCAATGAATGTAGATTGAGACGATGTCCCTTACCTTTTGTCCGACTTGACTTGTTCATTCTTTAACCTCTTGAATAAGAAACTAGAGTTAATTTATACATGCTTAAGAAACTTTTTTAAGTTCATTATTCCTTTTATATCACTTATTACCAGGTTATGAACATTATGTAATTATTTATGTTAATAATAGTCATTTTGTCGATCTTTGGTACTTGAATCAAAAATAAACTTCTTATAATTACAAGTTGTTCATGTGGTAAAATATCCATTATATCCAGAATTATATTAATGATGTAGATATCCTATATGTCATATATATCCAATATATATATGCATTTATAATATTACATAACATTTAGAGGTATGAAATGAAATGCACCGTTCATGGAAACGGTAAGCCATACGTACGCATGAACACTACTTTCATTTCTATTTCGTATTTAATGGACTAAAATCATAATGATATAAAGGTATATTATAATTCCAGTATAATTTCATATATAATATCATTTAATCCATCCTTTACACGTCCCACATATGGAATTAACAATTCAAATCACTTTGAGGGGGCGGTATTCCGCACTTCCGAAAATGAAATTATCACGTTTACCCATAATGGAAATCATAATGGTATGCCATAAATGAAAAGAAAGAATCATAAGGAAAACATATAAATAATATATATCATATATATATATATAGTGACATCTTAATGGCCACCATGAGAGGTGTTAAAAAAATATTGAAAAATCATCGTTTCATGATGCAGTAATTCGCCACCCACAGAAATTGTATGTTCTTTAACCATTAGATGAAGGTGTGTGTATGTTTAAATCAAATACTTCTCATAAAAAAAATCCTAGTATATTGAATATATTGTTTTTGTCACAAAATAAATTAATTAAAATAGTTTAAGGGGTTCGATAAGAAAAATAAAACAAAATAACATAAGAGAAGACACTACCTTAAAATCGGGTAACTCTTTTTGATTTGAGCCAAAGGCTTACGTGGGATGAATTCTTCCCAAAGTGAAGATTCTAGGAGTAATAGAGGGATGTTGAGAGATTATTTTGTCAGTGGTTGTCGGAGCCAAATGGATTTGAAGGTGTGAATATGGTGGTAGAGATGGGGTCCTTTTATAAGAGGAGAGGAGGGGCACTCTTGGAAAGTCGTGAAATGTTACATTATTATGAAGTGATTCTCGGATTTCAAAGGCCCCAAAAGTATATATTTATGGGGTAAGGTGATAAGAGTTCGAAGTCCACACATCCAACAGGTTTTTGACCAGTGTAAGTCTTATATTGCACATTATCTTCTCCTTTTGTTTAAATCGTTAATTAATGAGGTAATCGCTGCATCATCATGGTGTTATATAAAAATTAATTTATTTAATGTCTAAAAATTATAAAAAAATATAATGATGTAGGAAATATTATTATCTTCCAAATGAATTTTTATAGTCAATGTGTTAACTTATATAATCCCATGTAATAATTGTTTTAGTAAAACAACACATGTTTGTGACAATTTTATTTTTACTTTAAATAAAAAGTTATTAATGTCATTTTCATACCCAAGTGGCTCCATGAGGCCTCCAAGTTGACCCATGGAATGTCTTGGTCGGCCATGACTCACCCAATATGTGTAGGACATGTGTAAAGGTAATTTCATATTATTATATCATTATATTTACCTTAAATTACACTAATTATCTTTAATCATGAATAATAGAACTGAAAAGTTACTATTCACCAAAAATTATTTTAATCCCATTGAACTGAATTTTACTTTCTAATGAAAATGATGTATGTCGGATTTTTGAAATTAAAATCACAGAGGTGGTAAAATTTCATTTAAATGAAAAACTAGTTTTTTAACTACCACTTAGTGGTTTCACTATTCATCAAAAATCGATGTTTTTTAGAAAAATACCAAAAATTCACCCTAACCTATATTTGATATTCCGAATTCAAAAAATATGTCTATTTTAAAAAAATTTAAACGTATAAGTATAATTAATTAATTTTATAATTAATTCCTGTTGTCATAACAAACAACGTGTTTTTAAGAAACAATATATATCAAAAGATTGACAATTTTTTATATCTAATTTCAAAGTGAAATTAATTTTAATGACCACCATTGGATAAAATAGTAAAAATATATTCTAATTATACTTTAAAACCACTCAATATTATAATTTTTCATTATAAAATATTTTGATTTAAAAAGTTGTTTTTAAGTATTTTTCACTATTCATAGAAAATTTGATGTTATCCAAAAATTACAAAAAATTCATCTTAGGATAATTTTGATATTCTAAATACAAAAATGATGTCCATTTTGAATTATAAAATTAATACAATTTCAAAAGGTGGCTATTACTATTCATAACAGCTACTTTGATTGGTCGCGGTGTGTTAGATTTTGAGGTTTCGTACAACACACACTGCTCTATTATTCAAACGGAAGAGTACCATGGAATCTTGGGGTGTTACATTCTACCCTCCTTCAATAAATTTCTTTCTCACAATATGAAAATGTTCTTAAAAAATAAAAGGTTGAAATTAGAAAATACCTTGTGGAAAACCCACATCATAAATAATGTTAATAAAATTTAGCCTTAATAAGAGGGAGAGGGAAATGAAAAAGTCACCACCAAATTATGATCTCGATTAGAAGAAAATTGGTGGAAATTAGAGAAATATAATTGGAGGAAAATTGTAAATATTTTTAGGGAGTGATTGAGGTCATCAATCACAAAAAAGTGTAAAATTGAGGGCCTCAACGCCTTCAATCTATGATGATTTAAAATATCATCAGTTTAACAAAACATAAGGTATTAGGATAACAAATTTTTTTAATATACCTTTCCTAATGTTTAAGAATTAATTTATTCATATAATATGAGATAGGTATACATATATATATGCTTGACATGTAGAGTTTCAAACCTCAACTAATTTCTACCACAAACTCACCTTTCAATCAAAAAGATAATAGAACTCAAAAATATTATATTTATCCTAATGGTACAAGGATCAAAATTTTAACACATACAATTTAGATTAGGAAAAATATTTTTTAATAACTAGGGACTTCCTGTAGGCTAGTGGTAGGTAATAAAGGCCTATCACACTATGGTTGTGGGTTCTATTATTGCAGCATTGTCCTACGCGACTGGTTATCCCCGAACCTGGAAGTTGTTCGTTTCCTAAAACTATAGTATATTCCAAAAATAATCTTCAGAAGTGTTTTAATCTTAAACAATACTATCAAAAGTTCAACTTAATCCATTCCAACCTTTATTTTTATCCAAAATTCCTTTGTCTAGACTCTCATTAAAAGGTCTCTAAATTCCAAAATCAATTGTAACATCAGATTCCCCAAATTAAGTAAAGTTTATCTTATTGTCACATACTAAAAATATGATTACCTTCATCATATTAAAACCTTAATTAAAACAAAAAGTACTTCAGTACAATCCTTATATATATCACATTATTCTTATAACCAGAATATAATCCTTATGTCCAAAAGCACCAATACATTAATTATTCCACTTCAGCTATAGTAACAGCATAAGATTGGCCTTGATCCCTTGGAATTTTCTGAGGAATGTTTCCCTGAAACTTAGGACATTCATTTACATAATGCCCCATTCCCCTAAAATTGTAGCATTCAAAATTGATAGCTTCTTTCTTTCCCTTGCAATTATGAGCCTAGTGACCTTTTTCTCCACATTTATAACAAACTCCCATTCTTTTTAGGAAAGTACTGGGGTGATTCTTCCCAGAATTATCGCATAATGTAAAATCATTCTTTCCCTTTTTTCCTTTATCTGTCTCTTGTTCCACCGTTCTCTTATTCTCTTGCTTTACTTTATTGTCATAAGATTAAGAGAATTTTTTTCCATCTTGATAGCAAATGAGACAATGTCTTCGTATGACGATAAGGATTGTGAGACCAATTCTCGATGGAGAAATGGTTTTAACCCATCAAAGAAACGATCAATCTTTCTTCTTGGGTATGTATATAATCTACAACATACCTCGCTAACCTTGTAAAATTGGCCACATACTTTGTGATATTCTCATCCTCCTCTTGTCTTAGACACAGAAATTGCCTTTCCATATCTGCTCAATGGTCATGTGGAAATTATTTTTCTACGAAAATCTCTTTGAACTCCCTCCATTCCATATGAGATACATCTTCATCTTCTTTCGTGTTTTGAATCAATGACCACCATTGATCAGCATCTTCAGTGAGGCGGTAAACTTCCATGATAACATTTTCCCTTTCGCTACTCCCCAAGGAGTAGAATATTTTCTCAAAAAAGTTTATCCATTTCTCAGCTACTAATGGATTTGTACTCCCACTGAATGTTGGAGGTTTCTGCCTCATGAAACGGTCTAACATTGATCCTCCACGTTGCGGATCAGGGTTCTCCATACAAGTGAGGTTATTATTCATAACCTGAGTGAGTTGTCCCAGTATGGTGATTAGCTGGTCAGCACCAGTTGCATCACTAGCTCCAATATAAATATCTTGAGCAGGAGGGAAATCCCTACTTGGAGTGTGTTCATTGATATGATTTCCATTCCTTCCAATAGGTTCCATTTCTAAACAATGTCACAAACTAGATTAGTTTATAAATCGAAATACATAATAAAAAATATACAAAACAATTAAAATAAATTGAACTATTTATGGATATAATCCACAATCATAAAAATGTTTTCTTTGAGGAAGTATATACTCATAAAACCTTCATAATAGTTTGTAAAGAAAATGAGAATTATCCTAAAAATATTTCCTGGGAGTGTCGTAACCAATAGTGCATAAAGGCCCGTTGTCGTGCACCAGTTCCCGTTCGAGTCTATCTCAAAGTAGCTGTGTTTTTGGGTTTTACCCCTAGGTACATTTGTGCCAGAGTCGCCTCTACCTGCTCGTATCTAGACAGAGATGTATTTTTTCAGAAAACTCACAAAATCTATATAATACCAAAATTCTAGGAAGTTATTCTATACTAATCCTCAAAGTCTATCTTAGGGATATGTGATCTAATCAGTGTTTATCTAAATCTATCTTCCAAGGATAGTACTAAACTTCCTCTGATACCAACTATAACGCCCCGACCCCATCTACCCAGATTCAGTGCCTTATTATGTAACATTGGCATCATCACAAAAGATCAAGTCTCGAAAGACCGATTAGATTAGTAGCCTTGGAAACACTAGATACATTCATAAATGTTACATTACATCATAAAGTGAAAAAATACAATAACATATTATCAATAGTCCACACTCATACTATCCCTGTAGTTCATTCATAAAATACCTCTTCACATCCTGGGAAGAATAAAACATAGAAAGGGGTGAGCTCAGATGCTCAGTAAGGATAACAATATAGCTGAAACTTTCATAAATAAACATAAACATTTAAGGCAATGTATAACTAAAACAAAAGCCATTTAAACATGAACATCCATATAATATGGAAAAAGTAAAATGAGATAAATCTATTTACCTAATTGTATGGATATTATACTAGTCGAATAATCACATGCAATATCAATAACCACTTTAATAATGATGGAATTCATAATGCCAGACTATCATAACCACGTAGTCAAGGCCTCGTGCCAAGACTACTAATAAGATTTTGTCAAGGCCTCCTGCCAAGAAACTAGTTTGTCTCATGAGACCTACCGATGCATCGAGGAGATATAGCGGGCTCCACCCATCACTTACTAAGTCCAATGCATTCCTTATATGAAATGGTTTAAACATATCTTAAACCATAACATAATCGTATCACATAAAACATGCTGAAAGGAAACATAACATTTCAATATTTCAATCACAAGATATCAATACAACACATTGATATAATAAAAACATTATCAAAACCATTTTCAATACCAAAATAAAAGAAAATCAAAACACGGTATTTATTTATCATTTAAAAAAAAATTATGTCTTGTAGAGGAAGCCGAAACACAAATAATGGTCACGACGGCAGAGAAGTCATTGTCGCCGCATACGTATGACAAAATAAACATTCCCTTTTGTCGTTCAGTAAAAATATTCGTATAAAAAATATTTATTTTGAATAAATGTAAATTTCAAAGGGGTTTACACACCGTATAAAGGAATGATGTATATAAAACATAATATGCCTCAATGAAAGGAGATTGAGACGATGTCCCTTACCTCGTGTACGACTTGACTTGATCGTTCTTTAACCTCCTAAATACTAAACTAGAGTTAATTTCTACTTGATTAAGAACCATTTTCAACATCATTATTCCTTTTATATCACTTATTACCATCTTATGAACATTATGTAAATATTTAAGTTAATAATGGCTGTTTTTTCGATCTTTGGTACTTGAGTCAAAAATAAACTTCTTATAATTACAAGTTGTTCATGTGGTAAAAAATTAATTATATCCAGAATTATATTCATGATGTAGATATAATATATATCATATATATCCAGTATATATATATCATTTATAATATTTCCTAACATTTAGAGGTAAGAAATTAAATGCACCGTTCTTGGAGACGGTAAGCCGTGCGTACACATGAACGCTACTTTCATTTCTATTTCGTATTTAATGTACTGAAATCATAATGATATAAATGTATATTATAATTCCAATATAATATCATATATTATCATTTATTCCATCCTTTACACGTCCCACATATGTCATTACCGATTCAAATCACTTTGAGGGGGCGGTAGTCCGCACTTCTTAAAATGAAATTATCGCGTTTACCCATAATGGAAATCATAATGGTATGCCATAAATGAAAAATACAGAATCATAAGGAAAACATAATCATAATATATATCATATATAAATATAGTGACATCTTAATGGCCACTATGAGATGTGTTAAATGAATACTGAACAATCATTGTTTCATGAGGGAGTAATTCGCCACCCACATAAATAATATGTTTGTTAACCATTAGAAGAAGATGTGTTTAATTTTAAATCGAATTATTCTCATAACAACATCCTACTGTATTTAATATACTGGTTTTGTTACAACAGGAAGGAATTAAAATAGTTTAAGGGGATGGAGAAGCAAAATAAAACAAAATAACATAAGAGAAGAGATTACCTTAATATCGAGTAACTCTATTTGATTTGAGCCAATGGATTCCTTCGGAAGACTTATGACCAAAGTGAGGCTTCTAGGAGTAAGATAGGGAAGTTGATAGAGTATTTGGGAAGATGTTGGCTGAGCCAAATGGCTTTGAAGGTGTGAATATGGTAGTAGAGTTGGGGGCCTTTTATAAGAGGATAGAAGGGGCACTCTTGGAAAGTCATGAAATGTTACATTATTATGAAGTGATTTTCGGATTTCAAAGGTCCCACAATTAAATATTTCTAGGATAAGGTGATAAGGGTTCGAAATACACCCATATAATATGTTTTTGACAAGTTTATGTCTTACAATTCACATTATATTTTCATTTTATTTAAATCGTTAATTAATGAGGTAATCTATGCATCATCATGGTGTCATAAAAAATTTAATTTATGTGATGACTAAAAATTATAAAACAAATATCATGATTTAGTAAATCATTTTATCTTTATAATGAATATTTATAGTGGAAAGTTTAACTTATATAACCCCATGTAATATTTGTTTTAGTAAAACAACACATGTTTGTGACAATTTTATTTTTACTTTAAATAAAAAGTTATTGAAGTCATTTTTTTACCCAAGTGGCTCCATGAGGCCCCCAAGTTGAACCATGGATTGTATTGGTCGGCCATGACTCACCCAATAATTTTAGGACAAGTGTAATGGTAATTTCATATTATTATATCATTATATTTACCTTGAATTACACAAATTACCTTTAATTGCGATTAATAGAACTTAAAAGTTAATATTCACCAAAAATTATTTTAGTCCCATTGAACCACATTTTAAATCCAAATGAAAATGATGTATGTCATATTTCTTAAATTCAAATCACAGATGCGGTTAAATTTAATTTAAATGAAAAATCATTTTTTTAACTACCACTTAGTGGTTTCACTATTCATCAAAAATCGATGTTTTTCTGGAAAATACCAAAAATTCACCCTAATATATATTTGATATTCTGAATTAAAAAAGGTGTATGTTTTATAAAATTAAAAACATATAAGTTTAATTAATTAGTTTTATAATTAATTCTTGTTGTCACAACAAATAGCGTGTTTTTAAGAAACAATATATATCAAAAGGTTGACAATTTTTTATGTCCAATTTCAAAGTGAAATTAATTCTAATTACCACCATTGGATAAAATGGTAAAAATATATTCTAATTATACTTTAAAACAACTCAATAGTATAATTTTTCACTATAAATTATTTTGATTTAAAAATTTGTTTTAAAGTATTTTTCACTATTTATAGAAAATTGGAAGTTCTCTGAAAATTGCAAAAAATTCAACTTAGGATAATTTCGATATTCCGAATACAAAAATGAAGTCCATTTTGAATTATAAAATTAATATAATTTCAAAAATTGTTTATTACTATTCATAACAGCTTCTTTGATTGGTCGCGGTGGGTTAGAACTTGAGGTTGTGTACAACACACGCTGCTCTATTATTCAAAGTGAAGCGTAACATGGAAGCTTGGAGTGTTACACATAAAATCATTAAATGTTTATTAAATAATTGAAATGGAAGATATTTTTTAATATATTACTATGATAATTATAAAATAACACTCTATTACCAATATGAAATTATATTTGTATTAAAACACAAAAATCATAATCCATATACAAAAATTGGTTTTCAAAAAAACGTGTATTCTATTTAAAAAAAATATGATTTTTAAAAAAATCCATTACCTGAAATTTGGAATGAACATGAATTTTTTTAAAGATTCTTATTAACAATGAAGCATGTGAATTTAATTTAAGGGAAAGTATAAATTAATGACTTGTATAGGGGTTTCCAATTGGTCATGAGGGAGTTATATTTTTATATAGGTGTTTGGAGTACTGCTTGTACATGAGGATATTAATTAAAAAAGAATATGTCAAGGAAAAAATGTGAAATTAGTATAGTGTTCCTATTATTTTAGAAAAATGATCCAATATTATTTATGTACCACAAATTAAAAGAAAAATTGAAATTATATTTATTGTTTTGAATATATTTATATATATATATCTTCTTAATTAATGTAACCCATTATTTAAATAATTTTTTTTATATCTTTGTATATTTTTCTTATTGTTCGCGTCACCATGATTCCCCCGGAATAAAATATTATGACCAGTGTCCTGGTTTGTTGTAGGCTAAAAATAAATGAATATTTGGTAACAATTATTGGTTTAATGATTTATGGTTGTAATAGTGGATGTAAGAGGCCTCAATGTTCACTGTGTGTAGGTTATTTTTAATTGTTATATCTTATGGTCGAATGAGATGGAGAAGAAGGTGATCCTAATATTTTACATACTGTGGAAGAAGAGGCAAAAATAGGTAGGCTACAAGGAACAATGATTATTGAAAACAACAAATGGTGGATATTGGGTTAATTGAAAGAATATGACATAAATAGTGTTTTATGTTGGGTGAATGGTACACAAAATTAAGTACACCACACATGGCGATTTATCCTCATTCAGTGATCCTATATTAGTTATCACACCCAATTAAATATTAATATCTAAATAATGGTATCTCCTCTTGGATTTACCATTCTTTAGACCTATTTCATGTCCCACTAATTCACTTCCACTCACTAGGGATTGCATTACGGGTGATACAAACCTACTCACACCCTTTACACTAAGTTATTGGATCAACTATCTCATATGTATTTTTTTTATTTCTATGATGTATAGTTCATCTAGCTAGATAGTTTCTATCCATTTTTTTAATATAATAGGAAAATTAAGATTGGTTGTAAACAATTTAAATATATTGTTTTAGGCTTATCATTAGATATATAAATATGTATATATTTATGATAATAAAATATTAGATTTTTTTTGGAAAATATTTATCAGGGATGTTAATAAGATATTTATAATTTAACTATTACATAAAAAATAATTTGTGAAAGAAAATTGTATTTTCAAATCTAATACTATTACAATCAAATCTTTTTTATTTAAATTATTAAATTATTCATTAAAAATAATGTCATCAAAATTAAATTATTTGATTTAATTTAATCTAATAATAGAAGTATTTATATTCTACACACATTTTTTATTTGAAACCATTTATTCATAAATTATAATAAATATTATACTATGTCATAAAATAAAATTACATTATATATTTAATCCGAATTTATTTATAAAAATATATATAATATTTTTCAATAGATAAAGACAACTATAATTATTCCTTTGTGTTATCAATTTTATTGTAAAATGTATCAAGGTATAATTATTAATGACCATGAACTTTATACTATACACACAAAACAAAAAACACATTTTAATACGCTGAACTCTTTGTGTTTCAATTTTTCTCACACGATAGGATGATTCCTATTTTCTGGATGATATTTATTATTGATATCATCCACCATGGGTAATTTATTAACATAGATGTTCGTAATTATGGGGGATATGACATTTGTGTTCTTAAGTAACTTATAAGTGGTCCCAATTTAATACTAATGTCTATTTCAGGTATAATTTTAGCTTAAATAGGTTCATCCATCTATAGATATGGTTTTATTCTATTAAAGAGAACTTTTTTATATTATTTTAAATATTATGTAATCTATAATGATTTTAGTTTCCAATAATTTTCTTATTTATTTAAATGAAATTTTCAAAATAAAAATACTATTATTTAACGTTCCTCCTCAATTATATGTAATTTCAAAATCAAATTTATTTTAACCTTTACTTATTATCTTTTAGTGTCTTATAGATCTAATCATTTTCTATCTCATATGTTATGGGAAATGAGATAAATACAGATACAAGATAAAATTATAACAATTTTAATAAAAATTGGTCATACCTTTATTAATGTACACACCTATTTCCATTCTTGTGTTGTTATTAAAGTTAATGGTTTAGGAATTTCAAAAAATGTTTCAGGGGTCCTTCAGAGTACCTAGTTTTTTTTTCTTAAATAACCATGTAATGTTTGGTTTGTACTAAAGGCGAAAAATATATTTTATTTGAAATTTCATTTTTATTGACATAAAATTACAGAACACCTGATAATTTTTTTTATAAAATACTCAGACCAACTCTATTTTGAAACTATAAATCAAGGATCCTTCAAAAATAATAAGAGTATGAATAAAGATGTTATCAGTTTTTATTAAATACATGTTGGCTACCTGATGATACCCTTCCACTGTAGCTATTCTAAAAACATAATGTTCGACTCGTTCGTATAAGAAGTTAAAAAAATTTAAAATTCCATAGTGGTACTATCCCTTTTCAGGTCAATGAGAAAGCTTGGAATTTTGGATTATATTTTAAAACATCAATGATAAAAATTGATAGAAGGATATGGAAAATGTATTTGATACCATATACAACTACTAGGAGGTGATTTGTTTGTTGGAAAAGTAACAGAATAAAAGGGGTGTGTTTTTTCTGAAAATAATTTCAAGAACATTATCTTGAATTGATATAATATATATATATATAATCCTTCTTATTTTATTTGTCACTAGTTTTCAAAATATAATTATGTTTCAAAGAATTTTTTTTACCAAAAATTAATTTACATATAAAATTATCATATTTTAATTCAAATCAATATACTCTCTTAAGATTTCTAAAAAGTTTAACTTATACAAATTTAAGGAAAACGTGACCCAAACATCATGATCTGGTGTTAAAACCATGTTGTATATTGCATTTACAAATAGTAATTGAGAATTTACTTTCCATTACACAATAATGAATATTTTTTGGTCCATGTTTTGGAGAAAAATGGCAAACCATTATAATATATCATATTTTGGAAGGAATTATCTTCAAAAAATTACTTCATTCAACCAGGAAGGCTCCTTAACAAATTCAAACATACCTGAATCTTTTAACAAGCCTATGAAAATCATTTATATCAAATGGTGGAAATGAAATTTACTATTGATATGTTTTAGAAATTGTAAAAAAATATATACAAATACTATAAAAAATATCTTTTAAAAAAATTGTTTTATATAGAATATAAATAATTTGAAATATGTATTTAAAAAATATAATTAATGGGGGTTTAAAATATATTACCATCGAAAAAGTATTCAAAACCTCTGAAAAGACATGTCACCATGAAAATGCATTTTAATTTCAAATCATTGTAACTACTAATCTATTATCATGTATTTTACATTAATGTTTTTAAATAAACCCTCATTTGAAAATAATATCTATTTATTGAATGATACAATACAAATCAACCCGTTAGATAATACTTGAGACCACTATTAGTATCACTTATATGGAAATCAGGCTCTTTAATCCATGTGTTTACACCTCATTCCTCATAATCATATTATATACCCATGTTTCATGTTTTATAAAAATATTTATGGTCGATTTTCTTTTATAATTTAATTTTTCTATAAAATTATTTCAATATCTATGCATATTATTTTCTATTGAAAATATTTTCATATAAAAAAATCTCTATCAAAATATTATTTCAAAAAAATATATGAGTAATCTATATTTGAAAGATAATACTTACAATAATACATATAATGATGTCATGAAACATAAATCTATAATTTTCACAAATAAATTCCATTATTTCAGTGTTAATAATAGTATATGGACATATCTATAAACATGATAAACATATATACGTCTAAAATGAAATTTCATTCAAAAATATATAACTATAAACTTATTTTGAATATTTAAATTATTTTATTGATATATTTGAATAAAAATGATAAAAATTATCAATTTAAATTCAACATTGATTGAAGAATATAAAATATACATTTTAAAAGGATGTAAAGAATGTAAATATTTAGGGTGAGGAAATAATGACTTCCATTATAAAATGTTATAGATTTGGATTTATAATTTGTCTAAATAAAATAAAAGTTTTTGATACATAATCTTTAAATTATTTCCTTAAAAATTATTTATTTATGAAGAGTAATCCATTACATAAAAGTATATTTTCATTAAATAAATATATCTATGAGAAAACATAATTCCCACTATATTAAAAAATTTCTATATACATATATATAACAATAAAAGGTTTTTTAAAAAATTATATAAATAAAATATTTTTTTAAAAAAAAAGATATTAATTTTTTTATAAATATTCATTAACCACTTCTAATAAATTTTAGATGAATACATATAATTTTAATCATATAGAAATAAGGAATTTTTATAAAACTAGAACATTGAATTAGGTTTTTAAAATAAATTTTTGAAAACAATTCCCTGACATGAACGTGACAGCCAAAAAAATTGGGAAAAGATAACCATCACTACTAATGCTTTGGAATGTCAGGCAGGGTAAATGAGAAAGAAGGGACATTGACTGTAGTTTCCAACTAGACAAGAGAGATATATATATATATATATAGTGTTTTTTGGTAAATCATCTATATGTGAATAAATATTATCAACATCGATGTTGAGTATACAACTATTGAAATGGAAATAGCATTCCTATTATTGTTTGAAAAAGCTCTAAGATTCGGGATGTTATTCAAATTGGAAAAATAATTACAAGGCTACTGTTTTTGGTTTGTATAGAGGGATATATATATATATATATATCCTCATAATTGTTATAACCCACTATTAAAATTTAATTGAATTTATAAGTATACTTTTATTCTTATTCTTGGACTTTCCACACATCATTGGAATGAAAATAAGTTTATTGATGTAATATTTCACTCTGGAATAAAAATCTACAATGATTTGTTTAAAAATAATAGTTTTCCAAATAAGGTAGTGAATGTGGTGGTATGTGGTTTCAAGGTGTACTATTTTAGGGCATTTATACCGGTGATATATTATGGTGAAGAGGATAAAGAATAATAAGATTCTCATATTTAGTGTACCAAGTTTTAAGAAGGAACAATATATGTGATATATGGATGGAAAAGATAAAAAACAATGGACGATGAAGATTATTTTAATTGAATGGATGTGATATAAATGTATATATTATGTTGTGTGAATAATATCGAAACTCATATATCCAACATCATATTTCATCTCTGATTTTCACTTTTATATTATGTAACGCATCCCATGGACTCAACAGATGCAAGTAAAAAGGTGTTCTCCCACATTCACTATGTTTCTGATGCATAGAATAGTAAAAATTTACCCATGAACTCACAAGGGATTTCTCTATTGGTGTTAGGTTCCTAATCACACCCTTTTCATTGACCATATAGCTCCCTTGGATCCTGTTCATGGTTGATCATCCTCCCATGCATAGTTGCGCTATTTTCTGAGTGGGAAGCTGGCAATTTATTTTAAATATACAAGGTAAAATTTATATTATTCATAATCTATAATATTATACTATTATTTTATTATTATTTTATTTATATATATACATTTGACATAAAAAATATTATATCATGTTCCTGTTAAATATTTCTTAGGTTTGTTCATAAGAATATTATAATTTCACTATTACATCGTAATAAAATATTTACTACCATTTATGTTTAAATAAAAATTAATTTTATATAAATTAATAACATAAAATTACTATCAAATTTGATTCATAAATATTATAAATATATACACATATAAATTATCAAAATATCATAATAAATATATATTTTCCTTTTTCTCAATAAATTTCAAATAAAATTCCTCAATTGCTATTTATTAATGGACATCTTATTTTTCATGTAAATACCAAATATTAAATAATTTTAATAAATTAAACACTATATATTTGAAATGTTTTTAATGGAAGTATTATAATTTTTTTCATGGTTATTTTATTCTTACTAGTATCCACATTGGTGTATTTATCCTCACGGTCAATCCAAATAATGTCGGCTATGACTTTGATTTTATCATGCTCTATATATATTGTCCCCTTTTATTATTGATGGTTGTTGTAGGTTTAATATTAGCATAAATAGTTATACTATTATTTAATGTAGGGTTCTGTTGTATACAATTTTATGTTTTTATATTATTTTAAATTTAATCTACACTATCATTGTTTTAGTTTTGGATACATTTATTATTTATTAAAATGAATGTTATATACTAAAAATACTGGGATGTTGCAAAATCATACTAATGAACACTCTTAGATCATTATAGAAAAAGGTTATTGTCAAAGTTCCATAAGGCACAATGATATCTTCTATTATTTGGAAATTTTTATGAAGATCTAAATTAATGCTACATATGATTTTTTTATTATACAAAATCCTCAAAAGACAAACATTATAGATAGAGAAAACTAGAATTGATGGAATTGATGTTGGAAAATTTGATTTCATCAACTCTTTTAAAAGGATATTTTTTAGATCCAAAGAGCTATAGAAACATCATAATTATATAAAATAAACTATCAGACAATTATTTAGAGAAATAATATTATAATTTATGATTATATTTCTAATTTTTTACTATAGTTATATATTTCAACATGTTTTCATAGTATTATTTTTATGTAATTTTTCTAATTTCCTTATTTCTTTTATTGTTTTTAATATCACAATCGTGGATAATTTTATATAAATTTGAGAAATATAATTGGGGTATTTATGAAATATTATAGTATTTTTGTATGTCCTATGACTAATAAGTGTACTCTAAAATATTTTTTGATTTAAATAAGGTGTATTTCATTATAAATTATTTTTAGACTCTAGGATAATACATTGGAATTTTACATTTAGATATATGTTGAAAATATTTTAACCCATGCATAACATAAATGGATATTATATCATTTTAGATGAAAATTCTATACATTCCAAAAAATAGATGCACATGGACCATCAAAGTCTTGTGTCATTGGATACTTGGAAATAAAATCTGATATTCTTGTGAGAGATCTTTAAAATATCCCATAAATATATACGCCTTCAGTAATCAAACATAAGACCATTTTTCATAGATCATTGAATGGAAACATAGGATAGGTTGTTCTCAATTGATCAGAAAGGATAAATAAGGGATATATGTGGCTTAATTTTGAGAATATGGTTGTGAGATGATCATAATGAAAATAGAATATCATAATTTTCACATCAATGGCCATATACATGAATCATGGAATATATAATTGTAGTTTATAAGACATGAATCATAAGGAAATGAAGAAACATAATCCACAAAAGCATAACATAAGAATAAAAATAGGGATTGTGGAAGAAACATATGAATATAATATGAATTCTATTGTAGCCAAGGAATTTCGTCCAACAACACCTTGGTAGTGTGGGTTCACTCCCCATACCATATTAGTAGTCATGGTTTACTCCCACTGATATATTAAAATAATTATTTCACTACTCATACTATCTTGGTATACATAGTGGACTCCCATGGACATCATAGTAGCATGATTTTAGTCCTCATACAATATTGGTAGGAATGGTTCACTCTTATTGCCAAGTTAGTATCATGAGTTCTCTACCCATACCATATTGGTAGTCATAGTTCACTCTGATGGCCATCACAGAAGCTTGAGTACACTCTACATACCATCATGGAGTCATGGATCACTCCAAATAACATCTTAGTTGTCATGGTTCATTCCAAAGACCATCTTAGTCTATCTCCTGTGATATAAATCATATTCCAATTTATGAGAGGGAGATATAGGTCCCATATATCTCATAAGAAATTCATATATACATGTGCCAAAAAATCATAAACAATAATATCATAACCCGTATAGTTATCTAGGTATCATTAACATTTAAACAAATAATAACCTATGGAAAAGATACCAAAATCATTATAATTTCATCAAAACAAAATCCAAAAAAAAATTATTTCATAAACATTTAACCCATTAAAGAGAAATGGATTTTATAAACACAAAACCCATTAATGAAAAATTAGTATCATAAAAAAAATGACATTAAGTATAACCCTTCCATAAAAAAGATATTAATGGAAGCTATAGATTATTTCATATAAGGGAATGATTAACATCAATGGATTTCATCATAGATGGAAAACAATTTTGAAACATCATCCAAAAACATTCCATGATACAAATATACTTTATTCTTTGAAAAAATATTTTTAATACATAAAACCATTTGATAATCATTTTCATAGAAAATACCTTTAAATTTTATAAATAATAATTTAAATCATTTAAAAACATATTTCATAAAAAAATAATAAAATAATCTCCAACAAATGTTAAAAACGTTTTTCTTAAAAAACAATTTGAAAATATAAAATTAATGCTTGAAAATTATTTGAAT
This sequence comes from Viscum album, assembly GCA_963277665.1. Classification (NCBI taxonomy): domain Eukaryota; kingdom Viridiplantae; phylum Streptophyta; class Magnoliopsida; order Santalales; family Viscaceae; genus Viscum; species Viscum album. The sequence goes on from OY728121.1 coordinate 244,594,127, forward strand.
ATCATTATATTTAAATAATTTTGAAAACCTATAAATAATGGTTGACAACAAATTTAAAACCATTTTCTATGAATATACATTGAAAACTAATAAATTATAATTTAATGGTTTTGAAAATCATTTTCAATGGAAATACGTTGAAAAATTGTAAATAAATCATGAATATATATTGAAATCCATTTTTCAGGGAATCTTATAAAATAAGGTTGAAAATGATTTGAAGCCATTTTACTTGAAAACATATAAATTATGTTTTAAAAAGTTTTCTAAACCATATTATATGAAAATATATTTTATGATTTTATTAAAGAACTGTAAATATGAAAATTAATCATCAATGGTTTAAGAATGGATAAATCTGTATATGTCTTATAAGGTAAAATGGAAAATTCCCTTTTCACTTTAAATAGCACATCAAATTTCCTTGTTGAAAAAGTGAAAAGAATATTCCTTGGAAAAAATTGGTAATTGTAAAAAATGGTAATGTTTATTTTAATTATTGTAGTATATTATTAGAATATTCTTGGAAAACCGTTTTAGGAAACGTTGTTTTGAAGAACATAGATTTCAGACCGAAGAGAGGTTAATGTGGGGATTTTTTTAAAACAATTAAATAAATATCGTATGTACCAATGAGTATAAAAATATTAAAAATAAATTAATATAGAATTAATAACTATATGTTATGAAATTTCATGAATTTCCTGAGATATTGAACATTATAATTCAAAAATGGAAGCATAAACATAAATATTCTTGAAAACCGATGAGATTATCTCAATCAACTCCTATCAATTCATAATATGAGGTCATACTTTACATGTATGAAAATGAAATTATATGATGGATAAAATATCATTAACAGAATTATAGTAATTATTTAACATGTAAATTTGTTTTAAATACCCCTTAAAAAGTTTTTTGGTTCCTAACAAAACATGAGTCTCAAAGAAAGCTAATTGAGGATAAACATTTATACCGATTTGGGAACTTTTGAAACAAAATCACAATGAACGAAAGGTTCATAAAAATTATATGTTAATACCCATAAATTTATGCAGTATATAAATATTATAAAATCATGTTTTATCATTACACCACACAAGATGAATGAGTGGGAAATATAGAATGTATCTCACAGGAATAAAAAGTAATATGAAATTCATTATCCTTGTGTCTTGACTTTTGTCATATACACTGAAAAAAAGTTTATAATAATTAAATTGTTTTTATAAATCCAGTAAATAATCATATAATAAAATCTAGTACCATATATGGTTTCATTAAGACCTTATATTTCCCACTTGTTAACAATCATATGTTAATGTTTCATATCGGCTAATATTTGCTTTATTATTCACCTCTGTCTTAATTGTTTATATCTTTGGTATTTATACAATATATCATGATTTTATGAATTCGAACTATGATATAAATATCATTTATATATATTATATGTGTATTATAATAATATATATAATATATATGTATGAAATGAAATACACCAATAATGGAGATGGTAGGCCGTAAGTATGCATGAACACTATTTCTGTTTAATTGTCATGATAATATAATTAAAGTAATATATATATATATATCATAATTTAAGTAGAATTATTATATAATATATATTATATATACTCACTAAAACCATAATTAATACACTCATTGTTTTGTATGAATGAATTATATCACATTGAAGGGGTGGTAGTCCACATTTTCTAAAACGAAATTATCATATTAACACAATATTAAATTTAAAAAGATTTGTGTTTTTAAACTAAATACATAAGATTAAAAAAATATTAAATTTCATATATGGAATATAAAAAGATATTTCCTATCATAATGGATAACATTCTAGGTGGTAATGTAAAAATAAACAATCATCATTTCATGAGGCAGTAGTTCTCGGTAGACAGACTCAATATGTTCGTTACCCATTAGATTGAGGTGTCTGTATATTTAGGATGATCCATTTACATAAAAATATTAGTATATCGAGTAAAATATTATTTATATAAAAAAATTTAATAAAAATACTTGGATTGTTGGTGAAGGAAAATAAATGGAAGGACTTGAGAGAAGATGTTACCTCTTAATCAGGTAACTCTTTTTTGTTTTTCCCAACTAGATTCTTTGAATTTCCCTCTACCCAAGTGAAATATTATATGAGGAATTTTATATTTAGAGGAATTAAATTAAGTAGATATTTGGAAAACAAATGATGTTAGATAGGTGTGATGATAAGGGAGAGAAATTGGCATTTTATATGGACAGAAATGGACCCCCTTGGAATTTTTGAAAACAAGTCTAGTGTACATTTGTACTTACCTAACAGAAGACATACCGAAGAATCATAAATAAATAATTTATGGTTTGTGGCAGAAATATGGACAGAAAAAGGATATTATAATTGTGTCTATGTCATTTTGTCCCTTATTTGTAGGGTTTTGTCCCAAATTAATCTAATTTGACCTTATCCACTATAATAAATTTTTATCACTTTTAATAATATTTTTGGAAAACAATATGTTGATATTGTTTGAAGAAAAAATTTATAAAAATTAAAAATTTTCATCATAGTTTTTATAAATTAAATTCTAAAAATCAAGAAAATTAAGATTAATACCAATCTCATAGATGTGAAAAAATTTCTGGTTTTTTTAAAGTAGAAAAATAGTCAAAAGATTGTTATTTTTTTATAATCAACATCAAATTGGAATATTTTATAACTAGATAAATTGTATTAATATATATATAATTGATATGTTATAACATTAAAAAATTTATAATATATTTTAACATTAATAAATAGTTAAACAAAATGGATGTTTTTTATTGAAGGCAGTAGTTTTCACTATTCAGCAAAAATTACATTTCTTAGAAATATCTAAAAAATATACCCTTGAATAATATTGATATTTTGTATTAAAAAAAGAATTTTATTTTTTCAAATTAAATTTATAAAAGTGACTGAAATTAATTTTATTGTTTTTCTTATATGTGCATGAAAAATGGATCATTTGAGAGAATAGTATTTTCTAAACATATAAAGGATTTACAAAAAGTATAATAATTCCTTATCAACATGTTTTATATATATAAAACCATTTCAACAATATTTAATAAGTATTTATTAATTTTCATATCATTATGTCTTAATGTCTAGGCTATAACTATTTTGTTTAAAAATTTTTAGAATTAAATGATGTTTCTTAGAAACTTGATAATGCTTATAACAAATTCCAAGTCAATGTTACATCTAAATGGAATGTATTAACTAGTTCATTACATAACATAAATTAAAATTTAATTTCTTATTCTAAAATATTTTTGTGAACATAATAATATTTTCTTTTATCTTCAATCAGTTATCATATTAATTTATAAATAACTGGTAATCTATGAATTCATAAAATTATATGTAAACCATATTTTATCATAATTAAGTTAATATTGTTCAAAACCACAAATTTAATGTCATGTTTTTACCTTATAATTTTAAATTTTAATATTTTAATATTATATTATTTCTTAGTAATCCTTAGTCTTTCATGTTATACAAGTCACCAAGGAATGTAATTGTTGCGTATAACAGACAATAACAATAGTATTCTTGGTAGAGTATGACAATGTTTAGGTTCGTTATTGTGTTAGATTTAATTGGTGTTGTATACAACATAAGTCCAACATAGTTCTTTAATATAAAAATAACGATAACTAGTAATTCATCAAATTAAAAATATCCAAAAGGATAAATTAATTTGAAAAAATTTCATAAAATTTCAAGGTGTTACATTAAACCACCATAAAATAAATTTCACCCTCAAAATTATTCAGCGATATCAAAGGTGTAATACATGATGTTTCATTGAAAAATGTTGGGACCAATTTGTGTATAAGGTTGTATTTGTTGTAAATAGTTGTCAATGAAGATCAAAATGAAGGAGATCAGGAAGTATTCCAATGAAATGGAGGAATGAAAATTCATATGATTGTTATATTGATCATAAGTTCAATGAACATGTGTCAAAGGTGACACATTGTATTCCACAGTGAAGAATTGTTAGGTATAATCCATCTGAGGATGATTAAATAAGAATGGGGAATTGATAAATACCATGAAATTCTTCATGATTGAACGAGATAAAGGCAAGATACTTCGTGAAGAATAGAATCATATGATTTACATGAAGAAGAGAATGATGGTTGAAGAAGAAGACATTGTGCAAGAGATTGGAATTATGAGATGACCATGCAGGAGAAATTGTATCAAAATATGATGATGCTAAATCTGATCTATCAAAGGATATATATCACGATATTTGAGTTTTTAATGAAAGAAGAAGAGTTGCTGAAGAAGGAAAATCAGAGAAAAGAAGCATTTTTGAGGTTATTGTGTTTATTGAAAAAGAGGACATCTGTGTTGTGATTGTTGACAAAGAAAAAAATGACATAAAAATTTGTTGACAAAGTGGATTTCATGGTGGCATGTCATGTTCAAGGGCTGTGGTTAACGATCCATGTTTGATTTAGGAACGTTGACAAAGGAATGAATGATCTGGAGGCGGTACAAAAAGAGAAGATATAAGGTGGAACCATTTTGCAGTGTTTGCCAAATTTTTGGGCCTGATAATTGACAAATGCACAAAAGTGGTTTTTGGAAAAGGGACTTGTGCGCCATTTACATGAAGGAGATAAAACTTTCATGCCATTTGTTTTTCAAGATCAGAACATCAAAATATGTAAAAAGGGTAACGGTCGCGCAAGTTTTGGGTTTGGTCGTGCAAGTGACTAGTGAGGCAAAGATTAGGGTGGCAGGACTAGGGCGGTGGGACTTGCACGCTGAGGGGAGACATGCGCTCCATCACGTAGGGTGTCCAAATGCCTTTAAATACAGGTCTACCCCTCCCCATTCTACATGAGCGCAACACTGAGAGAAAATTAGAGCTCCCGTCATGCAGGTGTGGTCATCGTGCAAGTGGTGTGTGGTCACACAGGTAGCAGTTGCGCGCCTGGTGATAGTTGTGTGCCTATGGTTGTTTGGGAGAGAAAAGAAGTGGGTCAGTCAAGTATAGAGTTGAAGAAGGAGGTATCGCACAAGTGGTGGAGGTGGACTTATGTGCCATATTTTGAAGAAGCGTGACAGTTGAGGGTTTTGCGCCAATATTGGTTTGGGCGTAAAAGGATGTGTGTCGCACAAGTTTGATGTTGAAAAAGTGGGTGTCGCACAAGTGGTCGAGGTGAACATGCACGCATGTTTTGACTTGCGCGCCAAAACTTGCGCGCCATCTTGAAAATTGTGCGCCGGGCCTGGAGAAGCGCTCCAGGTGTAGTTAAAGCACGCCAGTCCTTTTTGGAGCTGCACAAAAGCTGTAAGATTTCCTTATACCTTTGGTGCTATGTGATATTAGTCTACGGTTGAGATTTAGACTTCAACAGAGCATCTACATACAATAGAGGATGTATTCATTAGCGAAGATGAAGATTCATTCATGTCTATAAACTATGTGGGACTTCACCAATGGCAGTGAGCCAGGGGGAGTCAACATGAGTGACCTGAGGGACACAGTGAGCTATCCTTGAACTTTTGTAAAGGTAGTGTGGATGGAATAGTGTGAATGTGCCCGAACCATTATAATCCACAACTACTAAAGAATAGTGGAATTAGGTACGACTGACAACCTGTCGGCATATGCTTCTTGTAAATAGCCCTTAGTGGTGAACGAAGTAAAAGTGTTGTGTCAAGTCATTGCATGTGAATGTTCGATTTCTGATCATATCCATCATACAGGTTTTACAAGTTCCTACCATCGCGGAGACAAGATAAACAAATTTAAAAATAAAAAGTTGACACCCTTATTCACTACTCCCCTCTTTGGGTGTCCCGGGGTCCTACCAAAGAATCCCACATCAAATTAACGAATACTAATTGTAATTTTTAAAAGTGAAATTTAGAACCATAATAGTTACAAAAATTAACATAGAACTAGGTTTACCTAATAGAGAACACAAGTTTGAAATGGGGATTGGGCATGGTAGAAAAGCATAAATATTTATAGGGAGTGGTTGTGGTCATCAATAACTAATCATTTAATGATAAAAAGGGATGAGAGCCTCAAATTAATAAATATGTGATGATTTAAATGTCCATCGGTTCAACAAAAATTTAATTATTAGGAAAAAAATTCTCCATTATGTTCAACATCCAATAATTGATTAATTATTTTACAAACCGATAATAAAAAATTTCATTTTTTAGTTGGGATTTTACATAACTAAAATTCATCTATTACTTCTAGAAATGGATGTCCAAAAATTAGCATTGACTCATGAAGCACTAAAATACACATTAAGTCGATATTAAGGCCCAAAAATTTATGAAAAGTTCTAATTATCTATGACTATTATTAAAAATAAATATGTTTGATAAATACATTTCAATAAATTAACACTAATATTTAGTTATAAATAATTAATCTTGAAAAATAATTATACATATACCATGAAATTATGTATTCCAACAAGAGGTGTAAAACATTTATCATGCTTTAATTATGGGATCAAGACCCACATCCTTTCCCAAAATGATTTGTTTTCAAACATCATAAATGATTTACTTTTCTAAAATCACAATTATATAATTTCCAAAATGAGTATGATAGAAATCCTTGAATAATGTAACCCACTAAATAACCTTTTATCTGTGTATTTAATACAAAATCAATACATAAATACCTATACTAAAGTTTATCATAATGGTTTTGTTAATGGTTGACCTTATAATCCTTCAAAAAGATGAAAGTCAAAATCTTTTGAAATAAATTAATGAAATATCCTTAATAATGATCCCCCATATATCACAATGTAACCCTTGTTTTTCACATTCAAAATATTTGAATACCCCTATCACATATTCCCAAGATACATGGTAATGACCATAATTACCTTAAATCGTTTTGAAAAAAAATTTATTTTTACTTATTACAATGTGTATTGGATACCATCCATAAATAAAAAAATCATGTAAGCTTCATCAAGGATATCATAACTTTCTTATTTAAAAATCCTTACATAGTTACACTATAATTAGTAGGGTCCAATTTACTTATTCATAAAGGCATAATGTTAACATAAAAGAACAACTTTGTCAAAATATCTCTTTGTTATTTAATCTCCCAACCAGTCTGTCATTAACATTCAACCTAAACATGCAAATATTGAGAAAAAATATTTAGAACATCCCTTGAATATTTAAACATTCATATAACATAATTTTATAATCCAAATACATAAATGTTTTTATTATTCCACATCATATATATGCCACTCACAAGGAAACCTCATCCAATTAAACAATACCTCTATCATTTTACAATTCATTTTTAGTCTCGTTATCATCAATAGTGTAACCATTTCTCACACCACCATGATGATCCTCTAAAGGAGCCTTCCTCTTTGGAAATTGAGTTTCATAATGAACATTTATTCCAAATTTTAAACACTAAACCTTAAATGATGTACATGGGATGATAAAATTATCATTCGTTCAGTTAAAGAAATTATTCATTTTTCCAAAGCAGTCACTAGCTTCATGTAATTAATTTCTATAGTAAAAACATCTGCATATTCCCATAATACCACCACTTAGGTGATTTATTCCACATTCTTGACACAATGGAAACCAAATGTTATTTTCTCCATGATATCCATTACCTGAACTCTCAGTGAACTCCTTCTTTCACTTCCTTGGTCATTCCATGAGTTGGGTAAGGTAAAAAGTGTTAATCTTGTTCATTTTAAACTAATTTGGTATGATCAAAACTTATTTAAGTCTAGGGATCTTCCCATTTGACATTTCATACACAAATAATCTATCACAATCAACATTTATCTAGTTCATTTTGGTGCCCACCATTAACTAAAACTAGAAGTGCAGTGTGATAATTACATATCATAGTAGAAAACCATATATCCATGTAAATATTTAATTATCTGATTTCTAAATCATGGTAGGTTCTTTACTACGCAACACCCTAGATTCATCATATGTTCTTCATAGAAAACTTATATCTAAATCCTTCATTATCGTTTATAAAGAGTTTTGGAATTTCCCAAGCTTATCCCATTAGAGTGTCAAACCAGGTCTGTAGAAAGTCCCATTATCATGTACAAGAATATACTGAGTTATGCCCAAAATATCTTGATAGTGGTTTTACATCTAGATACATCTATTCTAGAGTAACATCAAATATAGAATCCAGACATGGATGTATTTCGTGGAAACCACTCACTCTTCACTTTACCAAAATTCCAGTTACATTTTCTTAAACATTAAGTAATCCTAATTAATATCCTTAGATAAATCCTTTTCAATATACTTAAAAATATATATTTGGTTCTCAATAAAAAAAATTTCTTTCTATTTTCTAAAGGGTGACTAAACCATTCCTCTAATACCAACTATAGTGACCCAGTCATATAATACATTGGTATTACATTATTTTAGATGAATATTCTATAAATTTAAAATATACATGACCAAGGACGGTAATAGTTTAGAGACTTTGGAAATATAGATTAGAATCTTCTATCCTGGTGAATGATCTTCAAATTCTCCCATAAAGTTCTCCACAACTATTATTCCTACATAAAAACATTCTTCATGACCGGTGGAAAGGAAATATAAGAAAGGGGTTAGCTAAAATTCAATATAAGTGTAAATAAGGGAGATATGTATGCATAATTATGAGAATAATAGTATGAGAACAAGATCATGAAAATTGAAGATCATACCATTCATATCAATGATCATATACATGAATCATTGAACAAAGATGATTAGTTACTTATACATGAATCCTAATTAAATAAGGAACATAAGACATTAAATTATAACATTGGAATAAAACATGAGACTATTGAAGGCATGTAAAGAATATTATATGATTTATATAGTATCCAAGTAATTTCTTCCATGTTCATATTTGTAATATGTTATTAGTCCTCATGTAATATTGGGAGTCATGTTTCACTCTCATCGGTATCTTAGTATCAAGAGTTCACCCCTCATTCCACCTTGGTAGTCATGTTTCACTGCAATGGCCATATTATTAGAAGGGTTTCACTCCTATTACAATCTTGGAAGTCATGTATCAATCCAATGACCATTTTATTATCAAGAGTTCACTCCTCAAACCATCTGGAAAGTCATGGTTCACTCCTCATACCATCATGTAAGTCATGGTTCACTCCCATGGCCATCTTCATTGCATAAGTTCATTGATCATACAATATTGGTAGTCATGGTTCACACCCAATGATATCTTAATTGTAATTGTTCATTCCCAAGACCATCTTAGTCTCTCTCTTGAGATATAAATATTTACCGAATTCATTTTATTGATATATAGGTCCAACTATTCTCATAATTAAATCATACATACATGTGCCAGAAAATTTAAATAAGAATATCTTAACCCTTGAAAATAAACATGTATCATAAACATGTAAATATATAATAACCTATGGAAAATATTCATGTTTCATAATAATTTCATCAAAATAACAACTCAAGAAATAAAAAAGTATTTGAAAAACATATAAACCATGAAAGAAAAATGTGTTTCATAATTATGATAGCATTAATAATAATCCAATCATATAAATGATATTAACGGATCCTTTAGATGATTAAATATATAGGAATGGGTAAAATCAAATACTGTCACAATAGATGGAAAATAATTTTGAAATATTATTGAAAAATATTTATTGATGAAAATATCCCTTCTAGTTTGAAAAAGGTTTTTAAAAACATAAAACAATCTAATAATAAGTATCATAAAAAAATACCTTTAAAATAAATAAATATGAATTTAAATCATTTATAAAATATTTTACATGAAGACTTATAAAAAAAGAATGAAAACATTTTAAAATCCATTTTCTTCAAACACACATTGAATGCATATAATTAAATCTTGATTTTTTTGAAATCATATAATATAGAGTAATTTGAGAACATATTAAAAAATCTTTATAATAATTTGGAAAAAATCCTTGAAAATACATTTAAAAAATTTCTGTTAATCTTGAAAATGTTTTCGAATCTATTTTCCTTTCATATAATTAAACCACTTATTAATATATATTGAAAATGTTTTGGAATAAATTTCCCATGAAAACTTAAAAAAAATCATAAAAGTATTTTGAAATCCATTTCTAATGAAAACATATAAATAATGTTTGAAATCGTGTTAAAACCATATTTTGTGAAAAACTATTTTAAAAACATTTTCATAAAAAATAACCACTAAACATTAAAATAAACCATCAATTTATTGATGGTGGATAAATCAGTACATGTCATATGAGGTAAAAAGAACATTCATTTATCATTGTACAAAGAATATGAAATTTCATAATTTTGAATGAAACAATAATATTCCATTAAAATTATTAGTAATAGAGCAATTGGTAAAAAGTAATATTAATGATCATTGGATATTAATATAATATTATTGGAAACCCTTTTTAGAAAAATTGGTTTTGAAGGAACAAAGAATTCTGACCGAGGAGAGGTTAAAGTAGGGATTTCTTAAAAATAAATTTTTAATAATATTATTTAATAAAGAGTAGAAAAATGATCCACAACAAAATTGATGAATGAATAACCAATGGAGGAAAAAATTCATTAATATTGGGATAGATGGACCAAAATAATTCATTAATGGAAGCATAAACATAAACATTCTTATAAAGCGATGTGATTGTCTCAATAAACACTTATAATATGGTCTATTGGGATCATACTATCCATGTAAGAATAATGAAATTACATGTAGCTTAAAATATCATAAAAATAACGATATTTATGATATAATAGGTAACATTGTAGTACATACACCTCAAAAAACTTTTTAGGTGCATTACAAAACATGGGACTCAATGAAGATAAATTGAGACAAAACATTTTTGTCGATCTGGTAAATTTTGAAACATAAAACCTATGAATAAAGGTTCCTAAAAAAGATATATTAATACCCATAAATTTTGGAATAATATATATAGAATAATATCATGGGTATTACTTAAACCACACAAATTGAAAGAGTGCTAAACATAGCATGTATCTCATAAGAATAAAAAGTGAGATGAAATCCCCTGACATTGTGTATTGAATCTCATCATATGTGTTCAAACCACCTGTATAATAAAAATAAATTTATTATAAATATTTTACAGAAATATTTTATTATATCTAATAACATATATGGTATTATTATTTCCTTCTATTCCCCACCTCTTAACAATTGTATGGTAAGGTTTTACTTCAGGTAATATTTGATTTATTAATCACATGTGTCTTAATTTGTTTTATCTTTAGTATTTTTACATTATATAAAAATTTAAAGAATTTAAAACATGATATAAATATAATTTTTATACAGTATATGTCTATTATAATAATATATATAATATACATGTATGAAATGGAAAACACTGTTCATGGATACGGTAGGTCGTACGTATGGATGAATGTTATTTCCATTTAATTTTCGTGTTGGTAGAATAAAAGTAAAATTCATATATGTATGTATATATCATTATTATAGTTGATTTATTATATAATATAAACATTATATATCTACTAATACTATCCATATTACAATCCATGTGGTTTAAGAATGAATGATATCACATTGAGGGGGAAGTAGTACACACGTCCTCAAACAAAATTACCTTATTAACATAAAATTGAAGGTAAAATGATATATGTTGTAATAATTGAAAAATAATCTTAAATAAATAATAAATATCAAATATATTATATGTAAACATAGTGTCCAACATAATTTCCACCATGGTATGTGGAAATGGAAAAAACTCTTAAATAGCATTTCCTGAAGTGGACGTTTACCATACAAAGAAACAATATGTTCATTACTCATTAGATGAAGGTGTCAGTAAGTGTAGGTAAAAATGTTAAAGAATAAAATGCCTGTATTTTGGTTATATTATTATTTTTATATAATCAAAGCATAAAATGTGTTTTAGGGGGTGGAGAAGGAAAATAAAATAATGGACTTGAAAGAAGATGTTACCACTTAATCGTGTAACTCTTTTTGGTTTTCCTCAAAGGCATCCTTGGACTTCCTTATGCCCAAGGGAATGCTTATAAAAAGAAGTTAAGATTTATCTTAAGTATATTGGGATAGTATTGGAAGAAAGTATATGGTTTTAGAGTTGTGAATTAAATGTATTGGTGGTGGAATTTTATAGGGAATGAAAATGAATCACGTGGAATTTTTTGAAAACAGGTTGGGTGTACACATTTCATCACCTAATAAAAGTCATAAAAAACAAAAATAATTTATTATTGGGAGTTTTTTGGCATAAATATTGAAAAAAATTGTTTTTAACAAGTGATTAGATCATTTTGGATCTAAATTTAATGGGTTAGATCCTAATTAAGAAAAATTTTACTTGAATCAGTGTGATTAATTTTAATCAATTTTACAAATATTTTTTGAAAAAATTTATGATCAACTTATTATAAGGTAAATATTATACTAATTACAATGGTGTATTCTGGTTTTTCAATATTCAATTCAAAGAGGTGAAAAAATTAGGATTAAGGCTAATCCCATAGGGGGACAAAATGACAATTTTTTAATATAGAAAAATGGTCACAATATTGTTAAGTGTTTATATTAAATTCGAAGGGAAATTATTTATAATGATATAAATTTTATTAATAGATTAATAATTTATATAATGTTACAATAAAAAAATTAATGTATACTTTAAAATTTATATCTATTTAATGAAAAAGGTAGTATTTAACTAAAACACAATTTGTTTCTCTAATCATCAAAAAATAATGTTTCTCAGATAAATCACAAAAAATTACTATCTAATAATTTTGAAAATATTAATTAAAATCAATGTTTACTTTATAAAATTAAATTTATTAATGTGTATAAAATTTATTTTATTATTTTTCACTGATATTAATAAAAAGTAGTTCATTTGAGAAAATATTCTTTTTTAAACATATAATGGTTTTAGTAAAAATTTTATTTTTCATTATAGAGATGTTTTATATATATAAAACCATTATAAAAATAATTAAGATGTAGATATTACTATTTATATAACTGTGATATAATTTCTAAGTTATAACTAACTCATTTATATAATTATAATAAGAAAATGATGTTGTGTAACAACCTGATATTTTGTTTACCATATTCTATGTTGATGTTCTGTTTGGTAGTGAATATATGAATTAGTGAATTATAAGAAATAAATGAAAATTTAATTTATAATGGTCAATCATATTTATTCCCATAAAAATATTTCCTTTTATATTAAATCTGTGTTTATAATCATTTATAATTAATTAGTAACCTATGAATTCATATTATATTGTACAAATCAAATATCTTTAAAAATTAATTAATAATATTAAAAACCTCAAATTTAATGTCATTTTATATCTAAATATATTAAATATTTATAATTGATAATATGTTATTGATTTCTAAGCCTCAGTCGGGCATGTTATACATGTCATTGAGGAAAGTCATTGATTGGTATAACACAACTATCGTCTGTGATCCTAGTAGAGAAGGAAAAAAGTATACATCACATGAAATGAATGATTAATATGGTGTTTCATATAATAGAATCAAAATGTAGTGAATTAATATAAAAATAAATACCATTTCTGTTGAATGAAATGAAAAATGTCAAACAGGTAAAAATAATTCGAAAAAAATCACAAAATCTCAGGGCGTTAGAATTTTTTTTTTCATTATGTGTGTTGTGATTTCTAGAAAGGGGGATATTTTGGATCTTGTGAATAAATTACTTTAATTATTTTAAAAAACACAATAAAATATATATACACATTATTTAATATAGAATTCATTTTAGTTATTTCGTATGTGAAGAAATAAATTACACTAACAAAAATACCAAAGATCCTGTTAAGGTTTTAAAACATAAAAAATCATATCATTCCATAAATATTAGATCTATAGAAAATGAGAACCTTATAGAGTTTCTTGATAACTCTATTGGTAGATTAATTTTTTGGGTTTTTTAAACAATTGACATTGATATTTCATGAATCTGACTATTAAAGTTACGTACGACACTTTTAATAGAGAGACTCCTAAAATAGATTGTTAGATGAATATATAAGGAAAAAACATTGAATATTTCATGTTTGGGTATCTTTTATAAATTTTTTAGTTACTTTTTAACAAGGGTGTTACTAATCTGTGTTATTTTTTCTTTCTCAGTGTTTCTAATTATAACATCATCTTGTGAAGAGTTTTTTAATTATCTTATCAATTTTATTTTATTTATTATTTATAATATTATGTGATCAAGGGTTTACAAGTATTGGATGACATATCTATGTTACTTCTACTAAGTGGAAGAGATATTATTTTGATAGGTTAAGTCAAGGGATTTTGGGGATATGAAGGATGACCATCTAATAATTAAAACATTATGGATACAAATTGATCATTATATGTTGTTGATAAATTTAATCTATTTAGATGATCTACCTTAAAATATGGATTAAAATTGTTGTTTTAATAATATCATTTCATGGGTTATTTTGTTTTATAACTAATACTTCTGGAATTGTATTAAATCATTTACTTTATTAATTTTTGAATTAAAAAGGATTGATATTTTCCAATATGGATTCACAGATTCTTCGACCCCATAATTTATTAGTGTTTAAAAAATATATTTCTAATTTACATATTGTTTTTAAAGTTGTTATTATTTTTGATTCATGCATCAATTTACTTTATATTCAAACTGTTTTGAATTTCATATATCAGGTCATCTAAAAAAAAGGTCTGGAAAAATATGGAAAGATTGTGTTTCAAATATAGTTCACCCACCACTTGTTATATAACAATGATTTATCATTTTGAAAATATTAAATTAAAAAAATATTTTTTTGACTGCTAGGAATTTTAAAGGAATAACTATAAATTATCTGTTTTAGTATTGACTCTAAACCATATTGGTTTTCCCCAACTAAGAAAAAATCCATATTTCAGATACAACCATAGTGTAATATTTATAATATATTATTCCAATTAGGTGATACTAAAATTTATGCCCTTGATATAATAAATAATTTTATAAAAAATTATTAAATATATCAAAACGTCTAACAATCTGAAAAAATTACCAAAATATAACCCATGGGTAAACACCACATTCTGAGACCTATAGATCCATAACATTTTTTGTGGTCACTTAAAATAGAGAAACTACAATTTAAATTTTTTTACCAAACCTAGATATTATTATCTTTAAATCATCCAAGTCTTGTTTTCGAAAAATATGGGCGGCTATTACTTGTATCCTTAATGTAATAGGTACTAATATGACAAGGTTAATAGAAAGAAGACTAAATGTATGGTTTTTAGGATATCATTTAATGAAACATGGTATTATAGATATAATATTTAATCAATATAGGTTAATTATTATTGAGTCGTTATTGTGTTATAAGATATATTTTATGGGTGTGGTATGTAATGAAATTTTTTTAAGAATATAAAGATAACAATTAATTGGTTAGGCAAACTACTCTAATTCCATGAATTATAGATGATTGAGAAGCTGATTGGAATAATATTATGGTTCAATGTTATAAATTAGTGTAAAATGATTAAATTTAGTTCACTCGTAGTTAATGATTCAAGTGGAGGTCCATAACAGTAAACCGATGGAACATTTGGGAGAACATCCCATATATCATCAATATGTCCTGATTTACTACATTGTATGAACTACGAAATATTATTTTTATAGTGGATTCATTTCTTGAGAGATGAATTTGATCACATTGAGAATAAAAACACATGATATTTTTTATGATAGTGAAAAAAGATAAGTCTTTACAAAATTATGGGTTTTATAAATAATTTCGAATAATAAGGGAAATGTGATTGGTAATAAAGAAATATTTACTTATGACGGGAATTTTATCTTGATTGAAATTATATCAATGAGTGATTTAAATGTTTTCCAATTTTTATATTATAATAATATTTCTTTTTATTACTAATTGTAGAATACATATTAGATTACATATAGATGTAAAGCCAATCATTCTCAATGTTGAAGATGAAGAGGGCGTATTCATTGAGAAAGCCAAATGATTTTGGCTTATAGATTTTGAAATATGCGTTATTAGTTTATATAATGAAATATATGTGTTTGATTAATCTCTTATAAAATAGTATTAGTAATGAATCATTTCCGTGTGGGTGTTTTATAATTCTAGGGTAATTTTTTTATTTTGAAATAGTGGATGAGACAACATTTTATACCAGGTACCTGAATGGAATCTTAAGGGGGTTAACCCCTCAGAATAAACTTTTTGGAGTTGTTTTGAAGTTGTTTAGGGTGTTCAGTGGTCCCAATAGTTCATTGTTAGAATAAGAGGTGAATGGGGCATGTGACCAAGGGGATGCAATACCACTAATTATTCGATAGTCTTAATGGGGGAAATGGATCTACCTAGACTCATTGGTTAGTTATTGTGGTAAGAAATTTACAGACCCTTAGTTCCAGTTGAAATTTTTTATGTGTGGTGAATATTTAATTTAACCATATCAAACCCTTTCATCATAAAATATACGTTTCTACTGTTGGGGATATTTTTTAGGCATGTATGGGGTTCCATTTCCATCTCCCTTGTAATGGAAGATATCCATTAAATCATTGGTATTTTGGATTATATCAATCAAATTTAAAATAGCACAGTGATTCTAAAAAACATATATCATATTTTACTATTGTTTCAATATGGAAAAATTTGTTCTATCATTGAAGTGTGTTATTCCCTATTTTTCATGTTATTTATCTAGTCCATCATTTACTGCCATTTTTTCTCAAACTGAAGGATAGTACCATAAGATCAGAATTAAATGAGTTAATTTAAGGTGATACATTTAATTTATACAATATTATTATTTTGTTTTCGAGATCATTTATTGTGCATTCATGAGGGCGTCAGTGTGTTTTCAATCTATTTAAATTAAATAGTTCCACTTGAGTCCCTTCGTTTAACACCCTATTTAATATTCCTTAAAATTTTGGAAATTGTAATTTCAAATGCAGTTATTAGGAAGATGAAACAATCATAAAATGAATCAATTTATTTGAATGCTGTAATTATGTTTTTCTATGGATTAATAAGAATTTTGTTTTGATGGATGATTGAGAAATAGAATGTCTCAACCATAAAAAATTTTAAATGGTTGTCAACTTTGGATCCGACCGGATGTAATAGTACTAAATTGATGAAATGGGTTGGGGAACCATAATAATATATAATAGGGTAAATATGTTAATTAATTATTGATATTGGGTTGATAAATGGTTTCCTTTGTTTAAGCATTAAAACCATTATTAAATGGGAAATTGAAATTACATGAAGATTTTGTCTTGTAAAAATCGTAATTCCTGAATTTGAAATAGAAAATGGAACCTAATGTAGGAAACAAAGATTATCTAAAGTGGGGTACTTGGGAATAGTTAAAATTAAATTAAATTATTGGTTAATAAATCATATTTATAAAATGATTCCTAATGATTTATAATGTTAGTATGCTATCCTTTTATTCTAAATGAAATATACTCTATCATAATGTGGGGATGATCACATTATTTATATAAGATAGTCTGTGATTAGAAAGTTTAGTAATATAACATGGAATCCATGTCATTGAAAATAAAATGGGAAGGCCATGTGAAATTCTTAGACTTATATGATCATCAATGATTGGAAATTTTGGGTTGAGCTACTAAATTCGTTGGGAATTCAAAGAAGTTATTCTAGATTCTATGTGATGAATTATTACTCGGGAATGTAAAAAATATAGTTCAGATTCCATGAGAATGATGAGATGGGATTTAATATTCCAAGTGATACTTTAGGTCATTGGAAATTCTTGTATATACCCAATATTCCATGTGGATATTGATGCGTGAAACATTTATCGTGATGTGTTTAGAGAAACCAACACACTTGGTGATGTAAGCATGATCAAACAAGGTCATGTGTGCATAGATTGTTGTAGTATACTCTAATTTATGGTTTCATCATGGAAACATATAATTTGTGGTTATTTTAAAATATTAAATTAGTGGATTTAAATTATATAAATTCATTATCATAATAAAAATTAGATGATATTTGAATAAGACTTGTTATATTAGAGACACCAGTCATAGTGGTGTAGTTTGTTATACTGACACCCTTCTTGGATCACCATGGAACTTGGGTAATAGAGAATATTGTGTCCTTTGTCACTAGTAATAGTTCAGGGAAAGCCCAAATTTGACTCTTATTGATTTAAGTCCAAGGGAGGGGGGTTGAATAGTGGGATAAAGAAAGGATGAGGACAAGTTGTTGATTGGTTGTTAGCATAATTTTACTTTTATTTTAGGTTTCAATATTTTGTATGATCCACCCAAGGGGGAAAAATATATAGAACATTCATTTGGTTTCACATATCATGTTTTATTTATGAGATAAAACATTACTTGGTTCCGATATTTATCTAGATTTATCTGTTTCATTTTATACCTGATATTATTATATTATTATATGACAGAATAGTCTCCTATATTATTTTCCTAGAACCAATTCACTATTTAGTTGTCTCTGACATATGGGGTAGTGCACAAGAGATATTATAGAGAACTACTCATATGAGCTGATTGTGTAGCCTCTTGGCCAAGAAATGAAAATGTGTTATCTGAGTAATTTTTTTGTTTTAGTAGTTGGTATGGTAGACATGATCCATTGATGTTTTTGGGTGTTGATAATTACCTAATTCCTATAAGGGGAAACACCAGGTATGGAAAAATTTTTGTTTCCATGGTTAGGAATTTCTGTTATTACATTGTTCATCAAAAGTTATTTTATTTCAAACCTGATTGGTGTACATGTATGTGATGTTATTGATTTATAGTATTTTAACATTTGAAGGAATAAAAGTATATTTTTTTTTCACACATCATGTTAGGAACAATGTATTTTAATGTCATCCAAATACTGATTATGCTTGATAACTTCCTGTGATTCACGTGTGCTAGTGTTTTATATACTTATAGTGTTATAGTTTTTATTATAATTTATATATGAATATGGATTTATTTAATTGATAAGGGTTGGTATATAATGTTTCATATCCATTCATATGGTTATCATATAAATGAATTGTAGAATTAAACCTAAAAAACACTTCAATTGGATTCTAGTCAATAATTTGGCATAAATCTGTTTTAATGTAATGGATCTAGCTAAATAATGTTCCAGTAAGTAAAAAATATTGTTTTTTCCTACATATCATGTAAATTTAATTCCATATTGAAAAAACCATGAGACCAGATATATAATAAATATTTATTTTATATAAAAAATATAATAAAATGTTTCTAAAATTTGAATACATTATGATGTAATTAGGATACATTTTTTAATATATATATATATATATTAAATAATGGTATCAGTAGGGGTTAGGTAGATGTGAATCCTTGAAGGCTTTTATCTGACCATGTGTATGGGTATTTTGGGTAAGATGGAGAGATTTTATTGTGAGATTATTGGTTATGGGTTGTGAGAAATTCATTTGATTGCGGGTAATAGATAGTGGGGTTGATATTTCCCAAACATGTTCACCCTGATCTATTACCAAAAAATTTATTTTTTTTCAAAATTAAATATCTTACAACACTCTAAAAATATATAGTTTGAGGATTTTAAAGGTCTAGAGTTTAAGGGGATTACAAAAAAATATTAATAAAAACCTATCTTACTAAAATATATATTTGTTTATAAATTATTAACTCTTCTAAGAAAACACCGATTCGACCCATCTAATCGTCCCAGTTGACAATTTCTTCTCTAGAAACTCTTACTCAGATGAAATCCTCATAAAAAATAATTTTAAAAATTGGGGAAAAATAATGTGTCTTTTTGAGGTTTTGAAATCTTCTTTAACCATTTTTCAAAATACCTAACAAATTTCATTGAAAACCATTATTTCAAAATTGATTTTTTAAAACAAAGAAAAACATTAAAAATAAAATTAATTATTCACTTTTTTAATCCAAAATGGATGTTCTAAATTGGAAATAAAAATTATTATTTTTAAATCATTAAAATGTCAAAAAAATCAAAAAAATGGCTTCATGAATAAAAAATTTCTATCTTTAAAATAAAAAATTAATAACCATTTCAAAACATATATTACATTTTTTGTATTTGATATAATCCTATTTTTTTATATAAAATTACTTCACATGCATGAAAAAAACAATGAGGGAACTCAAAAACTTTTAGGATGTATATATCATACCTTTTTTGGTGGACTATGTCCCTTTAGTTTTGGGTTCACTCCATACATCATCATCATGTTTACAAGTCCTAGCACTGAAAAATAATCATTTTTTGGTTTCAAATTTTTTATGTGTTGTTTTCAATTATACTTTTTAAAATTTTTAATAATAGATGAATATATATAAATAATTATATATACATATATATGAATGTATATATATATATCTTTGTGGGGTCGTCTTTCATTAAGGAGAAATAAAAAATAATGAAACTCTAGATGAAGATAATATAAAAGATACAAGGATGAAAATTCAGAAAGATTAATTCATGAACAAAAAATAATTTAAACATAGGGAAACTCAATTGAAATTATTTAAATTTCTTTCAAATGAATTTATAATGTTAAAATTATAAAAAATACAATTTGTAAATATATTCTGAATAAATGATGAATGAAAACATAAAATAACAACATTTATATAATTAAACCCTTCAAATGTGGTATTTGAACTAAAATTAATGATTAACAATTATTTTAAAAACATAAGAGGGTTTGGTTGAATATTTTGAAATGGTAAAAAAAAATTGTATCTTACCTTACAATGAAGGTTTTATGAAAAACATTATAAATAAATTTTATATAATTTTCCCCATATAATTCCATTTGAAAAAAATGATAATTAAAATAATGGGGATAGACAAAAAAAATTTAAAACATAATTTTTAATGATAATAACCCTTACCTTAAAAAAGTAACCCAAATTTTCTAAAACTCACCTAATTGTAACCATGTGAAAATTCATTCCCTGAAGCGTAATATCAGTCCCACACTAACTCTACAATCATAGAAACTCATATAATTTTATTAGGTAGTAATGTATAGTTATGTTTCATGCATTCCCAATGGGATAAAATGTTGTTAATAAGGAAAAATTATTAATAAATAATTTAATTATTTATTTCTAATATTTATTTAATATATTAATTTTATTTTTTTGAACACTATTTAGTGATACTTTCAAATAAGGATTTATTTTTTCATAGACATTGCTTACCCATTTAAAAAATGACGATTTAGTTTTATTTAGTTTTTATTTTCAATCATTATTTTTCATTTATTTACCCTTAAGATACATTTTTTATCATATATATAGACACGCATACACAAAGACATTTCTTAATGTTTGTTTGGGTTATTACCCATTGATCCACATATAGAGAACAAACACACGCTAAAATATTCATTTTTTGATTTTAATCCATAAATATGAAGGTAATTTATAAACATATTATATATATATATATTAACACATTATGTCATTATATATATTATATTTTATTAATTTTCATTCACTTTTTGATGCCACAAATACAATGATTTATATTAGTATATATTTTAATCATTTTTATGACTCACAATTCACCTATTTCAATATACCTTTATATATCATATATAATATATATGTCATATATATCATATATAACATATAAAACATATATATATATATATATTGCATATATATTTTTCACATATATATATATTATCATATATAAATGAAATATATATAATGTACATAAATAATATAAATATATATACGTAGGTATGTATAATATATATATATATATATAATATTTAAAACACTTTTAACGTGTGTGTGTGTGTACATGAATTTCATTGTTTCCCATCCTAATGAATAGTTTTAGAAGATTTTTCCCAAATTGTGTTCAACTTTTGTTCAGTACAAACTCACTTGTCACTACTTTTTATGTTTTTTCAAACCCCCAACCTCTTAGTTCCATATGTGTATATATATATATATATTATGTTTTTTGTACAATAAACTTTATATACATATATATATTTACAGACTGTAAGTACTTATATATATCACACATACACAGATATATATATATGAATATATATATATATATTAAATACCATTTTAAAACTATTTTTTAACTAACGGAATATTATATTTTAAGATAATTATATATACATATATGTATACACACACTTATATGTATATATGTTGTATGGTTATTCATTCGGTTTACTACACACACACATATTCATTAATATATTTTATACATATTATATATTTATTTATTCATAAATATTTACAATTACCTTAATAAATATATATATATATATATATAAGAAATCATAATTTTAATTAAATATAACTTATCTAAAATTATTATTTTCATGCATCATACTAAATATATTACATTGGTAAACTAAATTTTATAAATTTAATTTCATAATCCTAATTCTATATGTATGAAAATATTTTAATCAATAAAATATTATTATTTTTCAAATTATATTTAAAACAGACACAAACACAGACACACAAACACATATATAAAAATATTTTATAATGATATAAAAATAATAATTTCATTATAATAATGTAAAATATATTGTAGTTGATAATTATATTAATTCTTGAATATCAAAAAATTATATATATATATATTAGAAAACATGGGTCCTTGTATTCACTTCCAATAAGGTAAATTGATTCCTCAAAATTTAAATTTTGTTAGCTGTATTTTTTATTTCACTAAATAATTATAAGAATTTAATGAATATAAAATTATTTAGTCAAGAATTAATAGTGTTTGACTACATCAAAATGTTAATAGTAATATTAATAATTTAATTAGAATATTTTAAAAAATTAAAATTATAAATACTTTCACTGTTAAAAAAACAATTGGATGATTCTTAAATTCAAGACTTTAAAAATATATAAGATCCATGTAATTAAAAACATTTATCAGAAGGTTATTTATGATCTATAAAACTACAATTTAATGAATTTACTTCAATTATAATCTCCAAAAAACGTAAAAATAAAATTTTCTACATTTAAATCACCCTTCATATTATAATCTCTAATGTTTTCTAAATCATTCTTTTGATAACAACTATGATGCCCCAACCCACACTCTTGGATATAGTGATAAAAACATGATATATGTTTTTGTAAACAATATATGAAACATGGATTGAAAAACATACAACCCAATGATAATTTTAGTCTAGTGTTTTTTGAGATTTTGAAAAGAATATAAATAATAGTCTTACCCAATTTATTTAAAAATATGAATTCTGTTCACTTTATAGACAATAATGGTTTTACAACATCTATTCTTCATAGTCAATACATGCCTCTTATGAAAGTATGACCAGACTAAATTCCTTTGATTTTTTTTAAAATAATGGTGGACAAAACAAATAATGTTGATGTTTTAAAATTGAGTTAACCATTTTTAAAAAAATACATAAAAAATCCATTTAAAAATGATCATCAAAAGTAAAAGAATATTTATAATAACAATATACTATATTAAAATTAATTTTTCTATTTAAAAATTCATAATTATATTTTGTAAAATGAAAAAAATTCAATGTTTCAAGAAACTATTTAATATGTTAAAACTAATATTCATAAAACCAAGATTTGAATAAAAAAATTGGATCACATAAATATAAAACATTATTTTCCATCTGAAAATACATTAAAATATTTTCATTTTATAAATAATCCCATGGTTTTTTAGAAAACTTATTCACATATATAGTATAAAAATATTCAATCCACTCAGAACAATGAAAAAAATATATGACCTACCCATCTTAGTGGACAATATCACTTGAGGATTGTATTCACTCACCAAATCATTATTAGGATTTCAAATTAAAATATTTGAAATTTAAAAATAAATTGTAGGCTGATATTTTTCACTAGAGTTTCTGATCATACATTTAAAAAATGAAATAATTGGTATATATATATATATTTATGTATTACTATATGTTCATATATATATAAACATATTTTAATAAGGGGAAACCAAACATAATGAAACTCTATAATTAATAATAATATAACACATAAATTTAAAAAAAAACTAATAATTAATGATATATTTTTTTAAATATATTCAATCTCTTTTTGACTGCATTCAATGCATGGAACACTGGGTTTGAACATTGCTCAATACTTGGTTAAGTTATGATTATTTAAAATCCCCATTATAAACAAGCCATTGTGTTTATAGGTATGAATTATATTAAATAAATAATGAAAATTATATGTTTTACACATTTATAAGATTAATTTATCTCTTCTCTACTACATTAAAATAAATTAAGAAACATTTTATATGAAAAAATATGTTTCCTAGAAAACTGTATTTTTTCTAAAAGGCAGTGTACTCTTTCTTTGATCAAAAATTTTAAAATTAATTTTTAGCATTTTAGTAAAATTAATTTGAGAAAATAAATATAATTATATTAACATAGACATTAAATTATATTTGGGTAAATTTTAATGAATATTTAAATGGAAAAAATCATTCTATGAATAATGAAAAATATAGGTTTTTATTAAGATTGGAATTTTTTGAAGGATATTAAAAAATAAGAATTGTTTTTATGAAATTTTAAAAATAAAATTAGTCCAATTAAATATATTTTAATCCAATTTAGTTAATTGTAATAAATTTAATATTTTATTTATATATAAAAAAATTGTAATCATTTGAACATTTTCTCTTTAAAACCCCGCTTTCACACCGCATCTGTAGGATTAATTTTAAATTTAATGTTCCTATTATCTTAAATGAAATCATTAAAATTTACTTAATAATTTTAATAATAATATTTTATATTTTCTAATACTTTTATCTTAATTTTTTACAATATTGAATATTGAATAAAATAAATATTAATAACCATTGTTAGTGTCAAATATGGTTTACCTAGCGGCCTAACAGAAAAGACAAGTGTAAAATTCATCTAAAAAATGGCGTAAAATCTATTTTAGGGATATGTATAGACCAAATAGTTTCTATTTATATATATTAATACTTTTTGTCCTCTTTTAGGTGAAAATTTTTGTTATGCAATTATCTTATAATAAATTGCCCATGTACGAGTCACCTCAATTACAAAATGGAAACCCACTCTCCTATATTTTTCGTACAGTCTAACAAATTTTGGTCATCATATACCAGCCCATATCAAATTAAAAATTCTATAATGTCAAAATAAGATCCATTATTAATAATTCCATTCTACGCATACTTTCAATATAATCCTAACGAGGTAGACTGAGTAGAGATAAAATTCCATTATATGCATTTTTTTTGTTCTCCACCTCATTAAAATCATCTTAATTTACACTTATAATAGAGAAATAGTATATAGCATATAGTAAGATGATATTATGTTTAGGTCATGTTCTATATCGATTTGTTATTCCATTAAATGAAAAACAATAATGTCACTCGTGTGTATGGTAGACTATCTCATCGTGAACCAATGTGACATGTTTTCTATCATCACCTCTTATTGTTTGCTATGATAATGGATATAAATCATATATATGATATTTATAAAAAATTTATATTTATTGAGTCATTTTATTATATATATATATTATACTTCCCTTTCGAAGAGAGATGTAATAATGTCACATGTTAGTTCGATGTACAACTACTTCACGAGGTGTTGTGTTTCATCTATCACTTATGATTTACATGAAACGTAGTAATTTTTAATGTTAATGAATATATGATATTTTTTTATCTAAACATACTTATAGAAATATAACATCCCATATATATTCTTAACTTCCAATTCGTTCAATAATATTAATTGTGTTTGTAGGTATATATGGACTACCGCCTCTATATAGCTTTATGAATTTTTTTAAATTTTATTTACACACCAATGGAAATAAGGATGTATTTTATTAATATATATGATATATATAACAAAATAAATGAATATTAACATTTAATTAATATTAATTTTATTATCCTTTTATTCGCTGAGAAAAATGGTAACAACGTTCATGCATACTTATGACCTATTAGCTCCATAAATGGTGTAATCCCTCTTCTATATATAACATTTATAGTTTACAATAAAGAATTATATATACAATATAAATTATATTTATATAATATTTAAAAATATGGTGATAATTTAACCATGATCAAATTAAATAGGCCAAAATTACCATACCAAAAAAATCCTGAATAATGATCTTATTGTGACATGAAATAGTGATTTTAGAAAATAATTTCTAATAATCAAGTTATAATAGACTATAAATAAATCATATATGACCAGAGATAAATTAATATTTTTTTTTCAATCAATTTACAAAATAATATATTTATTATATTAGAGACCTAGACACATACGAAGGAAGCTGAACCACTAGTAAGGGTATCTCATCTCACTTTTACTTCCCAAAGACATACACAAAAGTCACAATTTATTCCATTTTGTGGTGAATATAAAACCCATTTTGATATGTTATATAATTAATATGGTTAAATTCATGGTATTTAATGTTTTATTTTATGTTGTTTCTTTCATGCGGCTTTCGACTAAATATATACGAAGGAGGTAACTGTTTATTTCACAATATCATCATTATTGTGATTGTTTTTTTATGTCTACCTAGGAAAATTTTGTTTATATTTATGTCAAAAAATAAATATATTTCATTATTATATTTTTATTTATGAACTTTTTTCTATTATTACCACTTTTCTTCTTGTTCGTACTTGTAATGAATAAGAAAACTTCTTATGAATATCCTACCATATTTCTCCCATCAGTCAAAAAACCATTTCCTTCAAAGGCCATGTTTTCAAAAAATATTTTAAAAAATGTATATAGAATTTTAAAAATGAATAATTTTATAAATTTTTACCATTTTATTTATTTTTAAGACTAGATTTTAAACGATGCTTCATGTAATTTTCAAAACAATTCCTATTGAACTTCTATTGAAAATGTGAAACGAATCATTATTTTAACGTCTATGTCATAGACAAAATTTTACACCATAATACACACTCAATGCTTTAAAAATTATTTTTTAATTTCATGAAAGGTAAATTTTAATGAAAATTATTTTCAATATTTTTTTTAATTTTATATTTGTAAAAATATTTTGAATATGAAAATTTTACTTCCCAAATATTATTAATGACAATTTTATTTTATTTCTATTAATCATTGACACCAACCTTCTATTGTACATATGATCCAATGGGGGATATATTATATAGATACAATCCATACTATTTATTTGGATGATTTGTGATATGTCTTTAAATGAGGGACACTTTTATTATCATTCATAGTATTACACTAGATGGTTTATGATTATGTTTTTTTGTTGGGGTTAGTATTAACCTTCGGTATGCTTGTTTTTTAATATGAAAGTTTATATTGATTATGTTTGAAGAATTATTTGGACTTATTATGTGATGTGTGGTGATCAGAATTACAAGTCTCCTCGATGAATTAGTAGGTATCATGAGAAAACATATCTTGGGTATTTGGTAGAGGCCTTACCCATTTATGTATGATGTCTTGGAATGAGTCTCTGATAGTATGAATTCATAGAATGAGGATATAATGGTATGTTTTTATATCTTGTATTATTAATTCCATTATTATGAATATAGTTATTGATATTCCATGTTATTATTCAATTATTTATAATATCCATGTTTACATATTCAATCTCATCTAATTATTTATTTGGAATTATTTGATTATCATTTATTCTTTATATATTTGGTTCAATTTATTGAATTAATGCCATTTTTTAGTTATTTAAAATTACTTATTGATTTTACCTTATTTATTGATATGTTATGCTATATGATTAACCTAACTAGGAATCTAATATCACCTGATTCTTATGTTTTATTTTATCTATGATAGCAAGAAATGTTTTGTGATTGATACTGAGGGATACCCAATGTGAAATAATGGAGTTCAAAATGAAAATAATTTTTTAATTTTATTATTTAAAATGTAATGTGTATCTTATATATGTGTTTATTTTAACAAGTATTCTAAACATGTTGGTACAATTGGATATGTTTCCTTGAATCTTATGCTAATGTAATGCAATAGACATTATCTTTGGGCTACTAGTGTCAGGTTCACTAAAATTGGTAACTTGGGTGTTTTGTAGAAAACATGAGAACTAGATTTTTCATAAACATATATTAGAGCCTTATCAAATGATATATTTTTAGGTTATATATTGAATAACATACAAATGTATTAGTAAGTAATACGTTATTTGGGTTTTCTTACCAATATATACATTTTGGATTCAACAAGTGGATGTTGTTCTGGAATAGAGGTACCTCAAGGTGATAACTATGAAAAGGGAGCATTTGGAATGATTCAATCATCACCCAGTGCATAAAAATGTAACATACTATAAAGTAGGTCTGAAACTATTGGGTAACAAGGTTAGTATAATTCACATTTTTCTTCCATAGATTAGTATGGATTTGTAAAAAATTATCATATAAAAACCATGTTTATGATTATTAGATTATCATTGCATAAGATTCTAAATTAATAATATGTTATTACATTGTTTAGGGATTTTAAATTATGTTTACTAATATTATGTTCTAATATAAATAATTACATTTTAAAAAATGTATCCTATTAATTGGGTCACTATGAAAATGAATTCTGCAATAATCTAGGGAATATATCTCAAAAGACGATATGGGATCATTATCAATATTATGTTATTACCACATTTGAATATTAATTTTTAATTTTCTTGTATTTGGATTCTAGAAATACGTTATATTAATAATTTATAAATGATATTTTGGTTGTAAGAAAAATGAAAAAAATGAATATTATTCTATAGTACAATATATCAATGGATTTTATAGAATATGTTGAATTGTACCAATGATAAATAAAATTGATTCCATGAAAAGTTGAACCACATATGAAATGAATAAGGGAAGATAATGTTAATATGTTTTCTATTGTGTGATAATAATGATATTTTTTGGGATAATTTTTCTGATCAATAAATTCGATAGAGTTGTCGTGAATTTTATATGATTTTCTAGAGTTTACATAAAGTATTAATCTAATGATAATATTCAATAACCTGAGATTTTGTTTTGGAATCAAGTTTGTTTTAATTATTCTGTTATGGTGATAAAGGATTTAACTTATTTGGAATTTTAAATTAAGATTAATATTATATTCTTAGGGAATATAATGGTTATTTAGTATCACTCCCTATAAAATTGATCAAAAATAAAAATTTTGCACCAAAAAGTCCTAAATTTATAAAATGGAATAAGTTAAACTATTTTTATTTTTGAATTACTTTTTATAATAATTTTTTACTTTTAAAAGATAATGAGATATTATAAATGGCTTGTTACATATTTATCAATTCTATTATCAGTTAAATGGTAATTTTGGTGCAATATGAATAAAAATTACAAATAAATAATCTTTTTTTTCAGAGTAATAGATGATATAGTAATTGAATGAAAAACAAAAAGATGATGAAGTTGTATGAATATTTTAGGAGTTCTATGTTATAGTAGTCATTAAATCCCTTCACATTATGGAAAAATTATTAAATAATTAATGATTTCCTTTAGTTATCATTTTTATGATATCAAAGGCCATTTTCACACCACATTGTGTTATGGATTTTTAGAAATTAACATTAACTTAAAAATGTTATCTATCACCCTCCATTAATATTTTAAGCGTGGTAATCTCATATATTTCCATTTTATCCTCCCAATCATTTATCCAATTTTGAATCAAAGTTTCAGTTATTCCATATTACCCTAATATATCTAATTCATTCTTACGAAAAGTATTTTTTATGAACCCTTCTTATGACATTGGATTTCAAGAAAGGTATTTTCAAATGTCAAACCCTTGATTTATATGATCAAGATTATGTTGCGAGGAAGATAATTATTTATGGAGGTTTCATATAACACTCTAATACATTACAATATTTTTCTATTTAAATAAATAAAATCCCATCAATAACTAGTATTACATATAACACCAGTTTTGATTGAAACATGATTTGCTTTTACAATATTTTTATTTAAACAATACCAGTATAACATAAGAGTTATGATGCGAGATATGAATAGTAATAACTAAATTATAAAACCTCAATGTATTGAAAATATATAATATAAATAAATCTTTTTATCTACATATTATAAATAAAATAAAAATAAATTGAAATAAAAAAGAAATGTTTTTTGAAAATGTGAATATTTTTTTATAGAATTCTAGTCGCAATTTGATCACATATTTTAAATATAATTTTTTTAACTATTAGAAAATTTATTTTACTTAATAAAATTCATTTATGAAATCTATATTTCAAAATATGTTAAGGGTAAATATTGAGATGTTTTTAAAAGAGATAAAAGTATACCTAAATAGTGACAATAAAAGTATTTATTACGAATATTAATATTTTAAAAGTCTTTAAACACATAAATATTATTTTTTGATGATTTAAAATAAAAATAAGTTCTGTTATATACCTATTAATCAAATTTAGGTAATTTAAATAAAAATTATATTGAGTTTTTCTATAAAAATTTATAATATTTCGAAAAAACATCAATTGAAACATCGCGTTCATGTTTTGTCCATGGGAATAATTTTAAATTAAAATCATTAATTTTTTTGAATTTAATTGTTTTAAATGTATTAAATATTTGAAATTTTATTAATTAAAATAAGGTAACATTATTTTTATCATACATAATATTGAAAAAATTAAAAATTAATTACCACATTTATAGTAAAAATTAGTTTTCTAGGGGTTAAACTAAATTGATATGGGTTAAGTTGTCCAAAAAAATATTATAAATTTTTTTTATGGTAATATGTCAAGAATATAATTAATAAGGATCAATAATAATCAATTCTTGAATTATTTTTAAATGAAAAATGTCGAAACACATTTCTTTTTTCAAAAATTTCAAGTGTTCCACTCTCCTCACATATAAAAGGCCACCCACTATCCTCTCTTTTTTGGAAGTTATAAACATTTTCGATTTACCATGACCAACCAAAATAACTTCCCAAAATCCATACCATCATATGTGACTCATTTGTTTATTTACATTTCTATTCTATTTCTACTTTTTGTATAATCCTACAAAGGTGTTCCGAGAAGTGTTAAAATTCCTTGAATTGACTTTTTATTTTGGTTCATCTTACAACTCCATTAATTCATATTTATTTACTATTATATATAAAAAAATATCTCATATTCTTATATGTTATTATGATTACTTCATGATTTATATGCATATCCACTTCCCTCAAATGGGAAACAGTAATGTTTTCTAATGGGTATGGTGGACTACCACCATGCAAACGGATGTGACCTATTTTCCATCAATACATATCATGATTGTGTATGATGCTGGAACTGAAGAAACTATTTGATATTTTTACTATAGTTATACATATGAATAAATTATATTATATATTAGTTATTTTAATTTCCTTTCCGTGAGGAATATGTTGATGATGCTTGTGTGTATAGGGTACTACAGCCACGTGGAGTGATGTTATTCATTTTCTATTAAAAATTTCGTTTAACATAGAAAGGAAAAAAATTAATGAATATAGGTAATATATATGATCTAAAAACACTTCATCTAATTTATTATCACATCTAACTTCTTACCTTATATTCCACTAGAAACCAATAACGTCACCCATGAATATGTGTGGACTACCACCTCCATGTTGCAATGTGAAATGTTTTTAACATTATTTTTACATGAATGATATTAAGGATGGATTTAAATAACATAAATTATATATAAATAATAATAGTGTATGTACAATTGATCAATAATATTTATTTTCTTTTCGTTAAATCTTTTAATAAAAACAGTAGTAATGTTCTTTTGTACGTACATCCTACAATCTCTCTGAACGGTGTAATAAATTTTATATCTCTAAATTTTTCTGATTAAAATAAATAAATAAATCATAAATATATATGGTTTTTATATCATTGATAAAATTTTAGTAATTATGTAACCATTATCAATTTAAAAGATACAAGTTATCAAACAAAAACATACATGGAAAAATGGCGTAATTATCAACCGAAATAGTATTTTTAAAAATGAATTTTGAATAAATGATTGATTAAATAATATTGGTAAAAAATATATATTGTATGAGATATAATAGTATGTTTCATTATTGGATTATTAATAACGATATATTTATTAAATAGGAGGTTATGAAGGATATGAAGAAGTGGAACAACTGGTAAGGGTTTCTCATCTCACTTTTACATCCTTGAAAAATGATATATTAATATCATATTCATTTGTGGGATGTAGAAATAACCCATTTTAATATATTTTTTAATAAATATTTTTAAATTTATTATAATAACAATTTTATTTTAAATTATTTATTTCATCTGGTTTATGATTCCAATGATACCCATGCATTAATGAGTTATTCCACAATGTTATCATTATTTGGGATTTTTATTTATTTAATTATCCCATGGGAGAATTTTTGGACATTTCAATCTTAAAATAAAAATCTTCACATATACAATAGTTAATAATGAATTATATCAATCAATTTTAATATTTTCAAGAAATTTGGTACTTAAAATTATTAAGAACATGTTTTTAGGAATATCCAACTTCATTTCCCAGTTCAGTCAGAAATCCTTTTCCATCAAAACAGGTGTTCCCTAGAAAAAATTAAAAAAATTACACAACATTGTAAACATGATTTATTAAATAAAACTTTACCAACATCAACCTTTTATACCTTTTTTTAAATTAATATCCATTTCATTTTAGAAACTATGTTGGTTTGGATTTTACTAAAAATGTGAATGAAATATTATTGTATCCTATATTTCATAAATGATATTTTCTGTTATTATAATGAATCAATGTCATAATGATTATTTTATGTGTTTTTGGAATTTAATTTTTAAAAATATAATTTTTTTTGAATTTTAGGATTTAATAATACTTTCATAATGAAATGGTTATTTTCTAAAATATTGTTTTTATTTGATTTTTTATTTTATTTCTATTCATAAATTAATGTAATAAACAATTGTAATTATGATACATAGGGGATATATTTAATTGATACAATCCATATAATTTATTAGAATAGATTACGATCAATTTTATAGGGGATCTACAATTTTATTACCATTATCCATATTTCTATGGATGATTTCTGATAATGATTATAAATAGAGATAGGTATTAATATTTATTAAGTTATTTTTTAAATAAAAATTTTTAGGTTTCATATTTTTAAACATTTTAAAAACAGGAATGAATTGGAATTATTAAGTCTTGTGTGGGTCACAGAATTACATATCCCCTTAATGAATCTGTATGGGTAGTGAGGGAAATTAGCTTGGCTATTTGGAATAGGCTATACACATTAATTATAGATGTATGGAACAAGTATTTTATGGTATAAGTATTGGAGTTTGTCCTTGATGTTATGTTTCTGATGTCTATCATTATTCATTCCTTTATTATGAATAACGTTTTTAATATTTCGTGTGATTATTCGATTAGCTGGTATATCCATGGTTCTGATATCTAGGTCCTGTGATTATTTATATTTAATTATTTTATCATTATATATCACACAATATTATACTCAATTAATTTATGAAATGTAATATGATTTAATTATATAAATTTCCTTGTTGATAATGCCTTATTTTTTCATATCTTTTTTCTATACGCTCACCCTTACTGGGAAATTTATCTCACTCGATTCTTAGATTTTATTTCCTCCAAATTACCTTGATATGTTTTTTGATATATATAGAGGGATAAACTTTGAGAAATATAGACATTTTCAATTAAAATACATTGTGAATTTAATGATTTAAAATTTAATGTGAATTTCATGAATATATCTTGTTTACCAATAGTAATATAATATTTGGTTCTTTAGGATGAGATTCCAAGAATCTTATGGCAAGGAAATAATCTAGACACTTTCACTGGGACACTAGGGTCAGGGACACTACATAAATGGATAAAAAATGTGAATGAGTAATGCATGACCATAGTACATATTAGACTTAGAAAAATCCATGGAAATTAAATAAATTTATTATCACTTGAAATAATAAAATTAAAATTATTGAAATACTTTTTGGGATTATATTCAAATAAAATGATGAATATAATCATAAAATAATAACATTGATAGATGTATTCCCATATTAAAGGGGTTTTTGAATATATTTTTTGAATAAACACTATTTTGTATACAGAAGGGGGTTTAAGATAATTTGGGAATATAAATTAAAATATTTATCAGACCAAAAAAAAATTATTGAAAAAACAATATAATGGGAATTTAAAAACATTCTCTCTGACGAAGAATCTTTGAAATAAAGTAAGATGAATCAATTGAATACGATTCATGAAAACATTTAAATACTTAATTTCCGTATACCAAAATACCAACCACAAACATACAAACCAAATATTATGGAACTAGCCTAATTTATATCATTCTAAACATCCTTCCTCGAAGATAAATCTCACTCTCTCACATTATCATCAACCATAGAAACACATATAATTTTTTTATAAAGAAGTCTATTTGAGTGTGATCAGATGCATACCCTAATAAAATGGATCTTTCTATATTCACAATGGTTTAATAAATAATTCAATTATTCATTAAATTAATTTATTCAATATATATGTTTTATCTTATTTTAATCATAATTTGGGGAGACTTACAAATAATGGTTTCATTGTCCACAAAATTTTCATACCCATTATGAAAATTGATGTTTTGTTTCAATTATTTTTTTCTTCATTATTTTTTTCTATTACATGACTCATAAAGAACATTATTTATCATATATACACACACACACACACTCTCTCTCTATCTCTCTCTATTTTACCCATTTTTCGAGGATCCATACCCATTTATCCATATATATATATATATATTTATTATTTTAGTTATAAAATTTCTTAAATATTAAGGTAATTTATATAATAATTACATATATAAACCCTTATACCACTGTCTCCGTATATATATATATATATTATTTCTTTTATTTTTTTCTTTTATATTTTTCATGCCACAAATAATATCTTATATGTAAGTATGTATTTTATATTTTCATTGTCTCAAGATTCAGATATTTAATCATATGTGTATTATTATATATATATATATATATTATATATCATAAATATATATATAACAAATAAATATCAACAGATATATATCTAAAAAAATATAATATATCTCTATATATATGTGGGTTTTTTATATTATATACATATATATGATTGAACGTGTATCTATATATACACATTTCTTTTAAATTTTTATTTCCTTTTTTCCTACCTAAGGATTCAGCATGATTTTTCTTCTGGAAATGGTGTTCACCCTTTTTCACCAAACACTCACATTTTACTCTCTGTTTTCCTTTTTTTAAATCTAGAACAACTCATGTACCAAGAATATATTTATTTACACACACAGAGATATATATATATATATATATTTATTTATATATATATTTATTTTCATATTATATTTCATTTATTCAAGCAACATAATATATATGAATATATTTTTATATATAATATTTATAAGTACTTAAAAAACACACCTATTTATATTTATGTACAATTTTAATAAGAATTTTTTATAAACATAATCATAAATTTTATTATCATTTTAATATGTATATCTATAAATATATAAACATATATATATATATAGATATTCGTTCATTTTACAACACACACACACACCAATATATATATATATATTTATAAAATATTTTTCTATATACTATATATATATATACATTCTTTTATATTTATATACTCATTAAAATTGTAAATTTATATCATAAATAATATTTTTTAAATTTAACACAAAATAGCTTAAAATTATATTTCCTTATAGAATACTATGTATATCGTTTTTCTAAACTAAATTAACTAACTGGAATTAAAGAAACCTTATTATATATGACATAATATTTAAACTTCAACACAAAAATATAATTTTAAAATTATATTTAAAACTCATAGATACACACACATATAGAGATCTATATTTATATACACAAATTACCATGTTAACTAAAATATTAAAATATTATATAAAATTATATAACAAAGTTATAATAATATTATATTTCGAATTACAGTGAATAATATATATATATATATATATATATAAATTAGAAATCCTAGGTTTTTATAGTATTGATAACTATTGTTCCATTAGCAGGGCCGTGAACTTGATGTTGTCAGATGTCACCTCATAAACTCATTTTTAGGACCCTTGTGGGTTGTGACTATTTTGGGTAATGATGGACACTAGAGTCAATGTCTTTGATCATAGTTCTAATGTAAATTGTTCTGTATCAATGGGTGTGTTAAAACTAGAGTAATTTGTTTACTGGGGTAGGATATAGCCCTGTGTTTTGTTATGCGGGGAATGGGTAGATGATTTAACACATCGAATTGATGCAGAAAAGGTTTTTAGAGTGTCTTGGAAAATGTTTTTATGCCATAGCTCTTTTCCTGGGGATGAACTATGAGTGATTGTGCTTTATTTTATGGTCATTTTTTAAGGGATAGATCATTCTGATGTCTGACCCTGTTGTTGGGATGTTGTATTGACATGGTAATTGGTGTTGGCCATAGGTGGATGGTTTGAGAGAGGATAAGGAAAAATAAAATGCTTATGATAGTAGAATTTTTCATAAGATGATGGGTGCTTCTATGTACAAATATCACTCATGATAAATGTCAATCTATTTGGATGAAGTAATCAATGGAACATCATATTCAAGTAGGGTAATGGTCTAGGAGGCTTGGTCATATATTTGAATAGGAACCTAAGAGTAGAAATAATAACACAAGATTTATGGGATATTCAATTGGGACTTATTAAATTGAAGTATGGGAGGATGAAACCAAGTGGGTTTTATGAGATTCCAGTGAAAGACTTGTGTAAGAGGTTATTCATATTATTAGAGTTATGTAATAGAGTGACGCGAGAGTAAGAATCCATCACTTTTTTGTGCCATATAAATAATTAAAACATTGTATATGATTAAGGAATTTTTTTGGTTTGTTTAATGTAAAATATATGTTTAAATTGAATACCTCTCATGTCCCTTTTAATTTTAGTCAATTTGGTGGTGATATTGCCACTATGGGAATTAAGTTGAAGACAACATGGCACAGTGTGACAATGTTGTAGTGGGTTTTGGTTAATTAATTTCTTTTTTTAAGGTTACCAAATGATTATAATATTGTTATGGGTGGGTAGGGGGATAAATTCATTTGTTTTGAGATTTCACTACCAATAGAGGTGACATCATGTAAGGATCATAGTTTTGTGGCATAGATGATCAGTTTCAACACAAATGGAGGTATCATAGGTTGATAGATGCCTCAAGAATAGCTCGGAATAGAGACTTGTTATATTTTAATATGTAAAATTAAAGGTTACTTTTAAAAACTCATGATTTTATTCTTTATTTTCCTCATAAAATAAATATCATTGATATCCTTCCCCATACACAATACCGAGTTTTAATGTATGAGGAAAAACTATTAG
Source organism: Viscum album (assembly GCA_963277665.1). Taxonomy (NCBI): domain Eukaryota; kingdom Viridiplantae; phylum Streptophyta; class Magnoliopsida; order Santalales; family Viscaceae; genus Viscum; species Viscum album. Next base: position 244,632,067 of record OY728121.1, read on the forward strand.
TATTACTATTTAAATAAATCCATTATTCCGTAGAAGTTAATATTATTGATATTGGTAGTAATAAGTAAATTTTAAATATAAATTATAATGGCTTTATAAAAATAAATATTTTTGAAAAAAATACTTATGTTTTGATAGCGTCTTTTTATGTGTAGAATATAATGTTTTTTTAAAAAAATAAATATTATAGTTAAAATTAATAAAATTAAATTTCATAATTTCCAGAAAAAATTATATGATAAAATAAAATTTATTTTAATAGTCACATTGTCAAAATTATCATATGGTATATTTTTTTAATTTATTTTTGAAAACATTTATTTTTTAGTAAAATGTAAAAAAATGTTTTTATTAAAAAATGCCTATTAATTTAAAGATTTTAAAATGTTAATTATTTTTTTAAAATGGGTTTAAAAGTAAAATTATATTAATTATATATCAATTTATCCCATTTAGGTCTCTATAAAAAATTTTATATTTAATTATGATATAAAAACTTTTTAGACTTTTGAAAACTTTATCTTTGAAAGCACGCTTTCCCATCATATCTTTGGGCATAACATTGAATTAATATTTTCCAATTATGTTTATAGAATTATGAAAAAAATTCCAAATTTTTAATCAGAATAATATATATTATATACGAAGTTCAACTAAATTTTTGACAATAATGAATAGTGAAAATAGTAAATATTATTTACCACAGTTATGGTAAAAATGGTTTTACCAAGTGTTGAACTTAAAATATAATTTTTAACAATGACCCAAAAATATTAAAATTCTAATATGTTGAAAAATGTATTACAATATATTTTATATTATCTATAATGGAAAATTTTAACCTTTTTTTTAAATGTGGGTATAACTTTTTCTTTCCAAAAATAACAAGTGTCCCCCTCACATTACTTATAAAAGGCCTCACCTTCTCATATCATCTTCACACATCAAACAAAATTTTTAACACATGTAATTACCTATTTAATATATAAATTCCCTAATTAAAACCTGGAATCATTATTTTGGTCCCCAATCCAACCCAATAATCCCTTTTTTGTGTAATCCAAAATAAGTTGTCAAAAAAACTGGTGACACCCCTAAGAAAACATTTTATTTTATTTGATCTTCAATCACATTGAATTGTTATTAAAACATGATGATATGAACTAAATATAACAAATAAAATGATATTTTTTTTGTTAATTACATACATCCATGTCCTCTTCCTTCAAATTGTTTATGAAATCATCACTTTTTTGTATGGAGGACTAGTGCCTCATGAACCGATGTTATTCACTTTCAATCACCACCACTCACAAATGGATATAATGATGGAGATATTTGTATTATAATAAATTTATTCTATTATTATTCTTGTCGAATCCTGATTTAATATGTTACTTATTATATTCCATTCTTTGGTAATACGGTAACATCATTCATCTGCATGGAGGATTATCGCCTCGTGAACAAATTTGATTATTTTATGCTTTACATCGAAGGTAATAATTATTTTATTAATGAAAATATGTGATATATATGAAATAATAATGATTTTTATGGAAATATTTTATTTACCTTTACAACTTTTATCCATTGGTGAAATGGAAACAATGGCCATGTTTGTATACAGTGTACCGTCTCCATTAACTAATAATTTTATATTATATTAAAAAATGATAATGATTACTATAGATAAAAATATAATTAATATATATGATATTTATATAGTCTATAAATGTTTTTTAATGATTAATCAATTTTCAAATTCATAGTAACAAAAATAAAAGGAAATGATACACGGGAAAAAAATTACGAGAAAATAGATTTAACAAGGGGTTGTTGATAAATGGGTAATAAAAGTTTATAAGTGAATAATATATTGTATTATACATATGATTTTGGTTATTTAATATATTTATAATTATTTATTTATTATAGAATATTTATGAATGTGTATGAAGGGATTCTAGTCTAAATGAAAGGGATTTATAGTGGTTTATTTATTTTTGAGAGACATAAGAAAATTCCCCACTCATTTAATTTGTGTGGTGAATATAATACCCCTTGAAAAGTTAAATAATAAATAAATTAATTTTAATGATATTGAATGTTCAATGTTATTTTTTATTTATTGCGTATTATGAATCAAAACAGTAATATATTTTTAAGGGATTTATCATTTCACTTTTATATCCGGAGATACATTCCTTGTTAACCACTTTTTTCTTATATATGATCGATATAATGTATTGGAATTTATATAATATTTATTCTAATGAAAATAATTGTAATTTTTATATAAATTTTAGGATTACACTTTCATGGGTTTTTATGTTTCAAATGATAGACATGTGTTAATTGATTTTTCCTCAATTTTCATTCCTTGAAACAAATGTTATGTTACAAACCTATCTTCTATTGTTTGGTGTATATGCATCCCTATTTATAAGTATCAATTTTAATTTATCCATTCTTCGAATATTTTAAATTTCATTAGTTTTTTTTACTATGTCTATTTTTCAATCCAAAATTACCAATGTTGCAATGATTTTATGTTACAATATCATCATTTGTGATGATTTTTAATGATTATGTTTTTTCTGATACAATATTATTATCTATCTCTCATGAAACTCTTGATTTTTATTCTTATATTTTTATGTCATGAGAATACTTGTTTTCCCATCACTATATTACCTTTATTAACTAACTTGACCACAATAATTGTAGTAAGAAATATTTTTATTTATCTATTTTGTTTAAAATTGATTTTTCTTCCAAAATAAGGTTTTAAAATTTTAATTCAAAAATGTTTTTAAAATTATCAATAAGATTTATTAAATAATTTTTTAACAAAAAATACATTTTAACAAATTTTTTTGAAATGAATATTCTTGTAATTTTCCAAACATTTTCTCTATGTATTTTTCTAATAATGATAAAGGAATGTCCATTTTAACATGTGTGACATGAAAAGACTTTCCAGCTTCCATGACCATTAATTTAATTGAGTATTCCTTTATATTATTTCATGGTCATATCGAGGACAATGATTTTCAAATTGTATTATTTTATTAATTTTTTTAAATGTTGAAAGTGTATTTTCCTAATGAAATGTTTTAAATTATTTTTAAATAATCCTTTATATCGTGGTTATTTTCCAAGAAAAAGATTTAAAAGATTTTAATGTTTTAAAAATATTTTTTTTCGATTTATTTATGTGAATAACTCTAGATGGGGGTGAATTGACGTCCATATAAAATTTCTGATTAAAAATTTAAAACTAAATAACTAATTTAATTTGAACTCAAAATAAATCAAAATATTAGAAAATTATAAATTTGACCTTCTAAATAATATCTCAGACGTAGGATTAAGTGTTAGTTAAAATATATTTTGAATACATTAATGTTTGAAACTGAGTTACCTAGTCAAATAGTTTAAATAGACACAAATTATGAAGAAATATAAATGTGGAGTTTATTTAATAGATTAAAAATTATAAATCAATATGCAATTAAAAACATAAAAAGATAAAAATACGCCCAAAAAATAAACAATCGGATAATTCTCATGTAGATATTTAATCCTGTCCAATTTGAATTCACCTAATATCATGTAGTTTATTAATGAATAAAATCATTAAACAATGGATTGATATTACCAAACTATAGTACACAAGGCTGTCTCGGCATAGAGCCTCTTCCAAAAAAGAATGTGGGATGAAAATTATTCCCTGAAACATAAAAACACTTCCGTAGTTTTATGAAGGAATATAAAAAATGGAATTTGAGAGAATTTAGAGTCTTCAATAGTTTATAACTAGAAATTATGTTTTTATAGAGAAATAGAGAAATCTAAAAACATTTCTCAAATATTATGTATAAAAATAAACAAAAATTAATTAGATTTGACAAAATATAGTCGTTCTTGATCTAAATATATTTAGATGTTCTGACATATAGATTGTAATGTTCATGAAAGAGTTTCTTTGATAAATTAAGAAAATAAAGTGTTTTAAAGGATTCTCTATAGAATGAGTTCAAACATAACGATCCTGTTTCATTATATATGTATTTGAAAAATGTTATCAGAGTTACATCATCACCATCTCTTTCCTAGAATAAATGATTATCATGAAAAATCATTATCAAACATATCTATATGAGAATAAGATTTCATTATTAAAGTAATTGATCCTTCATTTAATGATTAATAACAAGCTGCTGGCTATTTGAAATACATCACTACACTGTTAGGGGTAGTGTGTTATCTTCACTTGAAGTATGGTTTGATGATATAATTAAAACATGAAAGGGTAAATTGATGTAAAGAGGTAAGATGTTTGATTTATCTCTTTATTGGGTCATCTCATTTATAGATGCAGTAAGCTAATGACTTTATGGATTAATATTGTTCTTCATGAAATATGTAGAATATAAATATAATATAAATATAAAAAATTGTGAATAATTTACACATTCCTATGAACTATAACTTGATCCATTCATGTGTCAATTAGTTTCCTTAATGCTATCAAGTGAAGCATAACATGTGGCAAGGCGATACAATCAATTGGACTTCACATAGTAAGGCCAATACATATCCATTTTTTAATTTTCTCTAGTAAAACACACTATAAAATATGAAAAATTTTATTCACAACATAATAAATATATAAGATCATTAAATTAAGGATGAACTATTCTAAGATATCATTCTCTCTATTTTGATGATCCCAAATCATGGAATTTAAATTGAAATAAATTTAACTCATTCAATGTATATTTTCAAAGGACTAAATTAATTGTATAAAAAGTGACTAAAATGATGAAAATGTATTCCACTATATTCAATTAATTTATATTTATCACATTACTCCCCCAATTGAGGTTATCAAAAATAAATAAAATATCAACTAAGACAACAACTAACATGAAAATAATATATTAAAATAGATTCTACATAGATAGGGTACATATATAGCACATTAAATATTTATCATAAATACTAATATCAATTTTATTGATGTTCATCTCTGGTTTTTGTAGAATGGATATGATCCATTACTTTAGTTATAAAGGAAATGGTATATTTAGTCTCCTAAGTTGATGTGGAGGCATGGGCACCAATAACTACACACATGAAAAGTATTCTAGGTCCCTTAAAGAATTAGTATAGGGTTAGGATAAAATAATTGACTGTGGAAAATGTAGTTGGATGAGATATATGTATTCATTTGGGATTATAAAAACTATCCAAGAGGTATAAATGTATGGATCCACTAATTGGGGGTACTCAATAACAAATCATAATCCCTGAAATTAATATTGAAGGAAAACATATTGAATCTCCATCAAAGATTCCATAAATGCTTTCATGGATATATGATTATATATATATTTCTTAAATTATTTAGTTTTATAAGGAATAACCAATTCCAAAGAAATAGTTTTAAAAAACCCATTTATATTTGACATTGGGAATTTTCTTCTTAGATAATAATCAATAACACATTAGATTACTTCTCAATAATAATTCGATTTTTAAATCCTTTTAAATGTAATAAAGGGGCTTAGAATCATGTTTTTGATAACCAATATACAAACCATCATGAGCCTTATTGAACTCTTCAAAAAAAAACATCAGACTCATTAAAAATGAACATTTTGATCTAGTCTTCCTGAAAAACTTAAAATATGAGGAGTAAAAGACACAAGAGATGGTTGAAACACATGATTCATGAACCTATGATCTAACTAAATCATAATGTATGATATATTAGCTTGAATTTTAACCAATAATAGATCTTATAATTTAAATTTCATTATGAATCATATTTAATATCAAATTAAATATCTCCAAAATATTATTGATTACAAATTTATCATCTTTAGAAATATCCTCTTGTATAAATTACTGAAAGGAATTTTGAATGTTATGAAAGGTGTATTTGAGTATTCCCAACATATGTAATTTAATCATAGCTAAGTAATAATTTGAGATATAGGATGAGGATGGAATGGATAGTTCATCATTAGATTTATATGGATTAGTTGCTAGATGGATATCTGATTCCATAGATAAATACTATATCATAATATCTCTCATTATCTAATCCTTATATTTATAAGGCACTTCAGGTTAATCATTATCATAAACCTCATAATTTTACTCATGAAAAATAAGTCAGAAATATAAATACTCTCTTAAATTCTAACCAAAATAATAATTGTTACTTCCAATATTCGAATACTTGAGTAATGAAATTTCCAACATATCTAGGTGGATATCCTCCTAGATCTTCATCATCAAAAACTAGATATTGTAATCCCAATGAGTGATATTTAAGGGTCTTCACCCCCATAGATGGATAATCATATATATTTTGTCTAAGGGTACTATGAATAAAAGGTGATACTGTTGAGGTGTTTTATCCTTCATAATATCCAACTAATTGACCCTATACTGGATCATATTCATATGCTTACCTAGGTTCTTCATTGTACTCCGCAACCATTTTTTCTTCTAGTTTTTCTTCTATAAATACATGTTATTCTTATTGAAATAATTACTCTTACTCTTATGAAGCATTATCATTAGAATAATATAAAAACTAATCATGTTCATGACCAAAATCGTTAGTACCCCTTGGTCTGAGAGGATATATTACAGGGTTAACAATTCATATTGATTCTCTACGTTAGCTACCCATTACTATAATCATGGATTCTAGTTGAATTTGTTTTCTGAAAAAATGTTTTTTAAGAAAAAATATTTCAGATTCAATTATCTATTCCAATTAATGATGAAATAAATAGTTCTATTCTATAAATTGAAAAACTAGCTTAGGTTATAGTAAGGAACTAAACATTGATGTTGTCTTGTGTAGATCACATATGATTGTCATAGAAAATATGAAATGTTTGATTTGATCCACACTCATCATCATGAAAATAAACAACATATCATGATCACTTCGAATGATAATGCATAATATTCTTGGACAAATAGATTGATGAATAAACATAACCAAGAGCTTAAATTCACCACTCAATTCATCAATAGTAGAAATTCTAAGAGACCCATTACCATTGTATTCATATAAGGTATTCTGAAATTCGTAGTTCATTTTACTAATATGGTATCATATTTGATAATCATCAGTGTCCCCACTATATATTATTCCAAAAATCATTTTACAATGGTAAATAAAATTAAAAAACACCACCATTTATCCTTGATTTGACTCTATCACTCTTTTTTTAAAACTAATTATTCACATAATTCAAATTGATTTGAATCTGATTGAATGTTCTACAATTATTAATGAACCAATATGTCCATACAAGTCCCTAAACCATTTTCCAAACAATCAATCAACATGATGTAATCCTTGATAATTAAATAATTTTTTATAGAAACTAGATTTCCAACAATATGTTGATTCTTAAACATTACTAAAGACATGAGTTTTACTTCTACTTTAGGTACTTCATTGATGTTGGAAACTAAATAAGAATTTTTTTTCCCCATTCTAATGGCCCTTGACATTCGATTCAAGATGATATCTATAATTTCTTGAAAACGGGATCTAAAAGAGATAGTTTTGAGAAACAATGATCGTAAGGTTCTAGATGATTTCAAAAGATCTAATAATATTATCATAAAAAGTTATAGGTGATATAAAAGAAATTATTGGTAATGTTACAAATTCTGTTTCTAATTTTAATTTTTATCATGTAAGAATTATAATAATAATAAACATAAATGAATTCCCATCAAAAAATTTTCATTAAAAAATAAAAAGTAAATAGAAAAGCTATGTTTGACGACCATGGTTCTTCAACTAACATACACATAATAAGGATGTTATTCATAATCAAATGGAAGGATTGATAACCGTAAAATATATACAATTGTGATCGTTACATTCTATTTTTATGAAAAATAATTCATTGTATGCATAATTGCCATGTGAGTAAATAATGTGTGAGTATAATGACCATTATGTAAATAATCATGGAATGGATGATGGCTGTTTGAACAAAAAATATTGATCAACCTACAGACCATGTAAATAATACATCATTATTACATCAAACAAACAAAATAGAAGATAGATAATTTAAACAACATGAAATAATTTATAATGCCTAACAGATGTCTGATATAATTTATTATCTCATTAGTCAAATTCTTTGTAAATATATCAGCAATATAATGTTCATTACAGATATATTATATTGTAATATTACCATTATAAAACTTATCTCTCTGAGGGTTATGTATTATATCCATATTTTTTGTTATATAATGAAATATAGTATTTATTTAAATATTTATCGAACTTATATTCTCACAATTTATTGGGACATGTTAAAATCGATATTCATAGTCTAGTAATGAATGTTTCATCCATAGAATCTATGGACATCAACTAACTCTAGCTATGTACTCACTATCTATAGAGGATAACTACACACACACACACACACACACATATATATATATATACACCTTGAAACAAGAGACTTGAACAAAAAGTGACATGTTCACGAAGTTCTATTTTCAATCTTACTTATACCCACCAAAGTTTAAGTCTTAATAACTATTTAATCATAGACATGTCCACTTGTGTAAAACATTACTAATTCGGTTGTTTTTACATGGTATTTAAAAAAACATTCCACGAATTGAATATGTGAAAATACAGGTTTTTACTAAAAATGAGCACACATATACTCTTAAATTTAAATTTGTACAAAAAACAATTAATCTTTACAAGATTCCCATCATTACTCTATATGTTGTTTGATCAACTGATTCCCTAATTTCATCATGATCCAACATGCAGGTAAAACTCATTGGATTATCATTATCATTTGTAAAATCGATGAAAAAATATTTTATTTGATATTTTAGGTAATTTATTTAATTAAAAATTATTCAATCATTATTTGTAAAAATATTAAAACCACAAATGAATATAAGTTCACCCATTACACTCATTTCAAATTCAATTAGTATCATTTTTTTAGATTAATCACACAAATAATTTCATGATGATCCTAATCATATACTTCCAAAATAAATTTGAAAACCAAAAATATATTTTAATTTTTTTTTATTAATTAAATTAGGTTCATCTATATGTTCCATAAAACATTTGTAACTTTAAAAAGAGTTGATACTACCATACAAAAATTTATGAAATTTTTCTAAACCACGTAAATAATTTATTAATTTAAAAAATGATTTTAAAAGTGAGAGTTTTTAAAATATAGGGGATTTATTCATACAATAAATAATAATTTTTTTTAATTTACTCATAACATCATTATAATATAGTTTTAAATCCAAATATCCTATATAGAAATGCAACATCCCAATGCATTTTAGTATAGATACTATTGAAATGTTTTTCTCATAGTCAGTACTTTCTTTTGAAATTATTTTCCTGCATCCAATCAATCATTGTTTCTAATTATTGTTCCCAACTCATTAAACATATTTATAAAAACATATTTCATTCCAATAGTTTAATTTTCATTCGGTCGATCCAAAAGTTCCAATATGTTATTTATTTCAAAATGAATAAGTTCATATTTAATTCCGATTACCAAAAATGTATCATTAATTGCATCAATGATGTTTTAAGTGCGTGATGTGACATGAATTCTTGATGTTCATCCTGATTAATTTTAAAATATTCTGTTTGTGTTCATTTTCAATGTCACCTATTACAACATATAAGGTATGGTATTTATGAGTCCTAATATCTCTAGTAATATATGTATATGACACCTCAATCTCCTCTATAGGTTCATATTATGAGTGTTTATTTCATCCAAACAAATTCATTAGAGAATAGAAAACATTATTACTAGCTTTAGTATTTATGTATATCCTTTCAAGGAATCAATATGATTTTATAAAACTATTTTTTTGTTCATTTGGAAATGTCACATCAAATTTTATGTGTACCGATTCATCTAAAATCAGATTTCTTTTTTTAAACACCAATCATGAAATAAGTGATGTAGAGTATTCAAGGAAAATTTATTCATCACTCTTGGATGAATATTTATCATGATTGTCCATTTTATTGATTGTAATTTCATTAGATAAAAAAACAATAATGTAATTATCTCGTTCTTTCTTACTATGCCATTACTCATAATGGGTCCTTTTTATGATATGTCTAATTAAAAATTTATTAATTACATAACAAGTTTTATTCAAAACTATTTCCCAAAAATAAACATTTCAATAATATTCATTGTAGATTGTTTCATAAATTTCATAAATGGATCAATTTTTCTATTATATGACACCATTTACTATAAAGTAGTAAGTGGAGAAAAGTAATTATTGTAGCTATTTTGTAAGAATATTGATTCAAAATATTGATTTTATGAGATATGATCTTGATCACATCACAATTCTTTAATTTTAATCCCACTATGATTTTCTAAAAATCTAGAATACATGGAAAAGAAATTGCAAGATTAACTTTTTTGAGATAAAAAGTATAATGAAGTATATCAAGAAATGTCATATATTATAATGTAAAAATAGTTCTTCCCATTTATGATTTCAATAATATACGGTCCAACCATATCCATGTGAACCAAAACTATGGGGTTAGAAGTAAAACTTTAATTATTTACATAGGAATATATTTTTTTTGTTTCCATATTCAACAAACGTTTTCGAATTTGGCATTTTAGAATTCTAGTTTTTTCTAATCCTTGACAAAACCATTACATGATATCATTTAATAGAATGTTTGTTGCATGGACTAGTCCCTATTGTTAGATCTATGATTATTTATGAAAGTAACTTTAATATGAATTTTTTTAGAAATTAAAGAATTCATGTTTACACTATAAATATTTTTATTTATAAAATTAGTAAACACTAAATCATGTTTTGAATTAATAAAATTACAAGATTCTTTTTAAACATAATATAGAAACAATCATCACATAACTATAATATTCTGATAAGATTATACTTAAATTCAGCTACAAATAAACAAATGTAAATTTAAAAATTATTTGATTTACCAATTTCACATATTCAAATTATGTTTCCAATGGAATTTTCAATGAATTATACCTGAGCACCATCCACCATAATATTTTCCTTGAAGTATTAGTTGTATATAGTCTTATTTTAGAGATTATACTATCAAGATAAAATATCTTATTACTATAACCCTATATCAAGGTTTCATAAAAAAATAATTAATCCCAAAATAACATTGTAGACTGTATGTTTTGGGGTCCCAAAATGTCACTAATATTTGATTTTACAATTCATAATTGGTTTATAATTTTACTATAAAAATAACATAATATTTTAGAAATAAATTCATTAATTGGTCCATCAAGATTTGAAACACGTTACAGAATTAGTAGAAGTAGAGCATGGAATAATGTTATTTTCAGCAACTCTTCTATGTACTGGATGATATTACATAAAAGTTCTATAAGTAAAATATTCTTATTTACCAATAATTTATGTAATAGTTTTTGTTAAATTTAATAACCTTTTAAGATCATTATTTATTTGTTCATTATATAATTTTACTTCATTAATTTTTTTTTTGTAGTTTAGAAGATTTATCCTTTTCTATACTATGATCATCTTTAATGTGAGATGATAGAGCACACTACTCCTTTAATATTTATTAGTTATATTTTTTTATTTGAATGTGTCATAAAACACATTAATGTAATAAGTAATTTATTCACTATATATGTTTTATTGATTATTTGAATGTCTATAATGATTTTAAATATGATTAGGTGATGCAAAAAAATCTTATAGACCTCTATGCATTTTTCATAAACTACATATTAACTTTATAATTCTTATAATATTTTCTTCAGTCTGAATAACCAATAATATCTTCTAAAAAACAATATGTCTCTTTTATATCCTTCATATATCTTTAAGCATTGTCCTCATAACTTTTCTTAAACGTTATTATAGGGTAGCATAGTTTTATGTGTCCTTTTCTTTTAAATTCATAGATGACTATTTCATTAACCAAATCATTATTTTCCCAAAATTTTAACCAATTTTAATTTTCCTTCATACCATTGTTATTGGATTTGTAGAGAAAATTTATATTTTGTTGATATTTTTAAAAACCGATTCCTAAATTTTCTTTTGCACGTAATTTTGTGTAAGTTATTCATCATTAGTTGACCTCTTAACCATTATAATCACTTTTTGTTCTAAGATTTTAGTTTTAAAATATAATTTTCTTGTTCAACCACTTCACATTGATTACTTTTAGTTCTTAATAATATGATGTTAACATTACATTACTTTCAATTACAAGTAGTTTTTAATCTCACATGATTCTTGTATGGATACAAAAGTTCATCTCCCTCATTCTAGAAAAAACATGTTTCTTCGTATGACTTGATCTTTGTCAATATGTTACATTCTTCATGAATTTTTCATGTTCACTATCTCATTCAACATGAGATGAATGTTAGATATAGATTCATCATGCATCATCAGAAGTGTATTTTATTTAATAGTGTTAGTATTTAAACTCATTTCATTAATAGTATATGTCACTTAATGATTAATTGATTGAATATAACTTTTTTCAAAATCATTATAACATCTCGATATTTTAATTAATCTTCACCAAAAAACTATATAGTGAATGATTAACCTTACAATTACAACCATATGTTTCTGTAGTAGAATCACTTTATTTACTCGTAGCTGTTTTAGAATTTTTATATTTATCATCAATTAAATTGAAAATTTCTAAATCCATACTATGTAAGTGAATTTTCATTTTAATCTTCCATTGATAGTTATTACATAAATTAAAGCAAGGAGACCAATTAGTTCTTGTTCCATCATTCCTATTATCAATAATATGGATATAAATTTATAATAAATATATATTTAATATCTTTGTATATATCTAAATCAAATTTAATAAGATATTGTGAAAACACATTTGATAATAATTTTCTATGCTTAGCGAGTAAATTAAGAGGGGTGTGAATTGATTTCCCAAAAAAATTCATTTCAAAAAAAATTAATCCCAAAATAAATAAAAATACCCATATAATCAAAATAGAAGAAAATATATATATTTCATATATCATATAATTTCTATGACGTGGGACTGAGGATCAAATAAAATATTTTACAATTAATTTATCATAAGAAACATAGTTACTTAAGAAAACAATTTATATATACAAAAATTAAAAATAACTATCAATGTAATTTTTTTATAGTTTAAAAAATAGAAATCAATTTTTAATTTAACACAGTAAAATGAGGAATAAAAACAATTGAATTTAGATAACGAGTTCATTCCCAAGATGATACATAATTTCAACATATTGGTAATAACATTCTACCCAGAAGACTACTGATAAATAAACTCTTCCACAACCTAGATCAGTTATACAAACAATAGTGCAATAAACAATCCATGCACAAATCCTATTCCATGGTTTCATGTTGGAACAAATCGATACCTATCTATATAGTATATCTGGGAGTGTTGTACGTAGGAATAAAAATAAAATAATTTGATTGAACGTCGAGTATTCCATATTTTAGCATAGAGGATAGTGTTCTTATTGATAAACAATGAAATATTAAACAAATATAAAATATAATGTATAAACTGACGGGACAAGTGATTTTAGAGTGGAAAACACATTTTTTATCTAAAAAGATTCCAATGTTCTAAAATTTTACTTTAAAGGTCATTGAAAATGTTTTTTAAACAAATCATGAAAATAGAGCATTTTAATTTATTCTCCTAGTATAGAAATTCACATAATTATCTTTCTATAGTCTATATGTCTTCAAAAAATGATCATAGTGGAGCATAACCACCATATATTTTATATGATAGAAGAGTATTTTAATATATATCTTCACTACAATTATCTATTGGAGATAATTTTTCATCAGTAAATACATGTACATTGGATTTAATTATACTAATATATGCATTAGATATATAAAATACTCCACTGATTTTTTAGAAACTGTATGCTCTCTTGAATTGAAGTATGATTAGTTAATCTCACGGAAACATGACCTAGTCAGGTATTGTGGTAAGGTAACGTAGTATGTTCATCTCTTTATATTATTGGATCATTTTTATTTATGGTAAACTAATGACATCATGAATTAAAATTGTTCTCCATTTTATCATTACATTATAGAAAACTATCAGTATATTACTTTAATAATATTTACAAACTCATTTGAATGGTATCATGATTTATTAATATGATAGGTTGTTACATTCACGTGTTCAAGTAAATCAAATTTTATAGTAAGGTGACATAGAAACTTGAACATCACATAGTAAGGTATTATGGTTGTCTCAATACCAATAAATTTTAGCAAATTTTATATTAAACAAATTTTAATATAGACCCAAATAATTTTTAATATCAATATACAAATGTTTTTTCTCATTAAAATAATGTATTTCTGTCCATAGACAACATTTCCATTGATGAAATAATATTTTATTCAAAAAATGTATTAAATTATGTTTTTAAACATCATTTATATGATTTGAATATTATTTTAAAAGAATAGTATTTTTAAAATGTCTTATGATTTAATGAGGGATTTTATCAATGTGTATATTCCTTTTTCTTCAATATATGTTTTTAATTGTCTTTCATGATTATTTCACATCTATGATGACATCTATGGATGCCATCTTTCCATTACTGGGGATATTATCCATGTATTCCAATGTTATTATTTATCAAAATGATTTATATTTATTATTACAAAGTGTTTTTGAAACATGTTTATATTCCATGGGTTATACAATGTGGAATTGATTAAGAAACCTGTTTCTTTTCATAGGATATACAATCCTAGAATGATAAAATCATTATAAAACTAGTCACTTTTCCAGAGGTTATGATATGATTAAATTTTTATGAAACCCATTTCATTTCATGGGTAATGATTTGATAAATTTTTTATGATCATATAGAAACCATAATTAAGTTTTACAATAGCTGACAGGTGGGACCTATATCTTCTTTCACATTCAATGGGTAAATTTGACTTTGTAATGAGATTAACATTACTTGACCAATGAGTGAACCCTGTTCAATAAGGTACTTTTTATAAATAATGGTCCAAATATTGAACCCTAGATAACATTATTGTGTGGTGAATGAACCCATTCCACTATGATATATTTGTAAGTAATCCTTAACTAGTATGAAAATTATTTTCTACACATATGTTTATGTAACAATTGCATGTCTTATGACAATGTTATGATATCATTTCTCATGTTATTTGATTTCCTTTTGATACATGTATTATGTTCATCCAATCATAATTCCATAACCGAATATTAGGTTCTTTGATTTGAAGGGTATAGTTCCCAATTGTCATTCACATTTCCATATAAAGTTATGATTCTGTAATATTGAAATCTTCCTTCTTTACCTTTACTGAGTATCTAAGCTCAAACTTTATTATGTTTCCATTCCCATGGTTATGAGGTGTGTATTTATGTGTTGTATTTTATGAGTAATACAATGGGGAAATATCATTATGGGATATGTTGAGAATCATTCCTAATGTTCGAAGATTTAATTCCTAGTCTCCAAAGGCACCATACTGTTATGATCCTAGGGTGTGTATTTTTGTAATTTATTGAATATTCATATAAAATGTAAAATATATATGTATGTAAACCCTAGGTCACTGTATTACAGTTGACCAGTGGTGTAAGGGAAATAGTATGGTGATGAATTCACCATTAGTTGTCGGAGGGAGTGGTCCTTGTAGTGGCCTAGATGCCATTGAATGTCATTAGTGTCATTATTTGAATCTAGGAACACGTGATATTTGAAATTTCATTATTTATTGACTGATAAAAAGGAAACCATGACCATCCTTTTTTTCTAACAATTAATAGATCTTGGGTATTGTTATTGGAGATTATTAATTAATGAAATAAAATAGAAACTCATATGATGGGGAGTGACAATTCTGTTTTGGGAAAAGTTTCCTTTTTATAAAAAGTTTGTGGGAATTTATAATATTATGTGGAGTGTTCATAGTGGTATTTGGATTCCAATGAGTATCAAATAAAATACATTACTAGTTCCTCAGGGAATTCCAAATCGAAACTGGTGGTTATGCATCAATCATTAGTTGGTAGTTGTTAATGGAGGTGGGTACTGATGTAAAACCAGAGTTCCCAAGTATGTTTTTGGTGTAATTATTTTGGAACCACAATGATCATATCATTATGGAATATTTTTTATGTTATAAAGGACTTTTCCAATAGTTGAGTCAAAAATCATAAGAATTAGTTGTTATGAGAATAATCTTATAGTGGGGAGAATGACAGGCCTAGAGGGTATATAAATAATGAAACAATATTTATTTCAGAATAGATGAAATTGGATAATTTATATCATGTTATTTTAGATTGTAAGGGTGTGAATTAGATTACGTTCTACTGGCTGATGTTCCTTTAGTTGGATGTTGTTCCTTGGGGTTGTATGGTGATTTGAAATGGGATGGGGTTGTTTGTATTGGAGTGGGTGGTTCACATATGTAATGAAGTTCATATGAATCACCACTAGAATATAATGGGTATGAAAAGTGTTATGGTGGCCTGTTTATAAGGTTCCATTTCTATTTGGAACTAGTTAATTTGAGATGAATTTTTGAAATTTTCCAACAGTGTATAGTTTAGTTTTGATATTGGGTATCAAAATGGAATTATAATGGTAGTAAAACATTAATAGATCTATATTGGACCTATTTTAATGTTCGCCATGAGGTTTAGGAGTCTAGGTATTTCACTCGTGAAACAAGATTTCATCAGGGCGTACAACCAAGGGACATCATTAACACTGTCAAGCCATTCATAGGCCAACAACTAGTCGATGGTCTTCCTATAACCCTAAGGTTATGGATGAACTGAATAAATACACCGTGTGATGATAAAATTTCATCCATGGTGTTTTTTGATATTTTTTAATTAAATATATTGAATAGGTCATTTTACCCACTCTCCAATCATTTCTAAACCCAGAAATATTCACTGTTGGAGATGTGTTCTAGGCACGTAGGCGGCTCGTGTTCCCAATACATGGCTATGTTAGATCTCTGCTAATTTGTGGGAATTTTGGATTCTTTATTTCCCATTTGAAATATTTTATTGACTATAAAACTAATTTATACTATTTTCTTATAATCTCTTGATGATATATTAACTTCTGTCATTTATGTGGGTCATGCTATATTTTCAAGGTGTTTTTCTAGTTCACTGTTTTATTCTATTTTTGATCATAATAATGGTTGATAACAGATGAATAGAAAAACTTGATTTGTAGTTATGTGGTCACATTAATTTAAAGCATAATCATTCTTTTTTGATTGTGTGTTCATGGTTTGGTCATTTCATCATTGATTTTCTTTTTGTAAAATTAATGTAATTTTTTGAAGATGTGTTTTCTGAGTAAAATTCCATATTTAATATTTCTCATAACATTGTAAATTTAAATTTTATATTAAATTCTTATTAGGATAATATCCAATGAATTTTATCATTGTTTAAAATTCCTAAATTTTTTTAATGGAATATGTGGAATCTTAATTTCAATTTATGGCTGAGAAATAGAATTATATAACCACAAATAGTTTTAACATCTTATGACCTTTGAATCAGAACTAATGGAATGGTAAGGAGTGGGTTAACTGGGTGGGGAATCCACAAGAATATACAATAGTGTTGAAATATATAAATTATTTTTTTATGATATATAGTTTTTTGGTTTCCCTGGGTAATGTGTTATGTCCATTATTAAATGGGAATTTAATATTACAAAATATCATGGTTTTTAAGACATTAATCATTGATTTCAATTTTATAAATGGAACTTAGTACATGAAATTTTGAATATGGATAGTGGTTGACATGGTCATAATGATACTTAATTGAAATAAATCATAAATTTATAAATTTTTTAAAATAATGCATATTTTTAATGAATTATGGGATATGGCCCTCAGATTATATATGATTTTTGCTACATGGGAATGTTATGATGATAATATAAATTCTATATGATGCTCTAATGGTGAGAATGACATGATTATTTATTGTATTACATGTTATTGAAATTGAAATTGGATGAAGATGAGGAGTGCGTAGACCCATATAATCCATGATGACTAGGAATTTCGAGTTTAGTTTTTAGATTCCTTTGGAAATCCATGATGATCATTTGGAGTCTTTGTTTACTGATTATTGGGGATTGTTCAGATGAGAGCTCAGATTCCATTATAATGGTCAGATGATAACTTAGATTGAATTTGATACTTTAGGTTATTGTGAATTATATCCATCACCGTAGATTAAATGTTGATAAATATGGTTGTCATGGTCAACCAGATGTTACCAGAGACACCACGTTTCTAGGTGATGCAGCTAAGGTCGATCAAGATCACAGTCCAATAGGACAACATGTAATACTATATTATTTTTTTTCATGATGGATCCCATGATTCAATGGTTATTTTTTGATTTAAATTCTTTGATTTAAATTTTCTACTTATTCTTTTATAGAACATAATAATGCACCTCTTATCCAATTGGTCAATTTAGGGATTCCATTGGTAGTCTCTTATTATGTTATTCACACCAAACCCTTATTCCTGCAATGTACATTAGTAATTGAGTAGAAATTATTGTTTATCCTAGCATGTCGACTAGGGAAAGTCCTGAATTTGATGATTTTTGATGGATTTCTTGGTTGATTCCAATATAGTCACTTGGAAAAGAAGAGGAATAGTTGAGGAAATGTTGTTTTACAAAAATTTACTTTTATTTATTTTTCACTCTTTGTCTATGATCCGCCCATGGAAATTTTTATATGTTTGGTACATTCAATTATTATTACATTTGAGGTCAGTTTTCTTGGATGTAACATTCCACGGTTATAATTTGTATTTATATGTTTTCCAATTCATATTATTTTTCCTTTTATTATAATCAGATCTAATGGAATAGTTTCATCATTGTGTTTTTAATGGACCTCAATTATAGTTGGCATCATTTGTCATAAAGGTAGGCATGTGTGATGTATATTGTGCTATAAACCCAAAGAACCAATTTTAAAAAGAACCAGGATTATTGTATATGGATATTGAATATTTTTTTATGAATATTCATTACATTACATAAACACATGCCTGAGGGCCATATAAATTTATTTCCATTGAGAAAATCGAAACAATTCTTAAAATCTACTAAAATAAATTAAATGTTTCCAAAAAAATATCTTTCCATTTTTAACTCTTCATATAAATAACCAACATATAAACATTTCTTCATAACATAGAAAAAGGAATCATAAGAAACGATGAGATCAAATGCTCAATAATGGTAAAAATGGGATATAAATTAAAATAATGTGAGAATAACAATATTTGTAATTTATAATAAAATATTAGAAACATTATCTACATATCAAAGATCAAAATATTGAGTAATGACACAAATAATGTATGTGAAAAAGTCACTATTCAAAAGGAAATCAAAGAACATGAGTAATTACTACATTACATTGGCATAATACATAGCATTTTGGGTTGAAATAAGCATAGAAAATTCATTCCTTAGTATAAGAGGATAAAATTCAAGACATATTTGTGAAATCTATAAGCTCATACTCCAATTGGGTGGGAAAACCACCGTCCCTAGTGGAATCCCAATCCATATAGTTGAATGGGTTCACTATCCAAACCATCAATGTAGTGAAGTTCGCTCCCAAGGCCATCACAGCAGACTGTGTCCCATACTGAGCCATGTTAACTCCATATCATTATTCTATCTATCTCATAAGATAAAAATATTTACCCCATTAATTATATGTAGACATATGTCCCAATAATATGTGGTTAATACATAACCATTTTCTACTATATAATGTACCAACCATCATTGGTTGTAACCTAACCACCATCCTTGGTTATAATATAACCATTATCAATTAAATAAAATTATAAATATATATTCCTGAAGAATAAAAAACATTCCTAAAAACATAACCCAAGAAATAAAATGGGTTTCATTGACCTTTATATATATTATAACCTATGAAAAACAAACAATATTCATTATCGTTTCAACTTTTCCTCATCTCATACCCCAGGAAAATAAGGGGTTTTCATAAACATTTTATCATGATATTACCTGTGGGTGATAAATCGATGTCCTAAAAATGTTTTGACCATAAAAAATAAATCATTCAATGAAACAATAATATTGGTATCCTCAGTTTGTATCACTACTAAATCAAATGATACATAAAAGGATATTATCTTTTATGGAGAATTAATTTTAAAAATAAATAACATTGAATGTCTCATGGGGAAGAACATTTTTCATTGAAAAAAACTTTTTTAAACTAATAGACAATAAAAATGTTTGAATATAATTTAATTATTAATAAAAAGATAAATTTATAACATAATTTTTGAAAATCATATTAAACATTTCATGAGGAAAATATCAATTCAAATAGCGAAAAAAGATTGTAGGAAATTTACAAAACCCCATTTTACTTTAAATTCATTTATTTAAAATATAAAATTTTCCCAAATATGAAAATAAAAATTTAGATTGAAGATAAATAGAAATATAATTTAGGGATTCTTGAAATCCTTGAGCATTCACAACATCGTGAAATATTGTTCATGTCGTGCATGATAAATATTATTATATTCACATTTAGAGTAAAATAAAAAAGTGAATTAGTTGGAAAAATTAATAATATTCCTTTAAAAAAACTAAAATAATTTTTTTAATAATTTCAATAATAAAACTTTTGAGTAATGTAAAAAAATTGATAACATTTTTAGAAAACATGGTTTTGGATTATAACATATTACTGTACAAAAATAGAAATAATTTAATATTTTCTAAATAAATTTCTCAATTATTTTATGTACAAACTGGTGGATAAATGGTTCTATCAAATAAAAATTTCATGAATTTCAATTGGATATGAAAATTACTAATCTTTTTGAGAAATGGAACATATTATTTTATCCTAAAAATAGAATGATAATCAATCACGATAAACCGATGAGATTGTAACATAAAACATCAATACCATTGGTAAATATAAATATTAAGATCTATGAAGGAATAAATAATTATTATTTAAATATAACAAGTATAAATAAATTCATGATATTATACTTCACATTGTTTTTATACCCACATCACATAATAATATAGTTTCATAACATAACATATGTCTCAAAGAATAATAATTGAGACAAAACTATCTTACATTAAGTGTTTATATTAATAATACATGTTAAAACCACCCTTTTCATAAATATATTTTTATTTTACATATAATGAAGAAACATTAATATATATTTCTTATGATATATGTTTTAGTTAGAAAAATTATTTCCATTTTTTAACAATTCCATGTTGAATCCATTTTTAATGAAATATCTGAATTGTTTTCGTATATGTTATAATCAGTTATTTAAAGTCCTATTAAATTGTTCATGATTAAATCATATAAAGAATAATAATAATGAAATAATTATAATATTTATACAAAAATTATACTTTTAAAACAAATAATGAAATATGGTTTTGAAAAATCAAGTACGTTATGATCATGGATGCGGTAGGTTGTACTAACGCATGATAAACATTTCAATTTTTGAGATTTATTTATAGAAATGCGGTATGTAATTTTTAATATTTTGATAATGATAATAACCTCTTAAATAATATATTATACATAATATATACTTATATATATCATCGATGTGGTTTGGTGTTGAAAAGATATTGTCATATCACTTCGTGAAGGTAGTAGTCCACACATACACAAATGTTGTTATATTATATCATTGAGTGAAAAGGTTAGAAGTAAAACGATATATTTTTAAATAATGACAAATATTTCATTAATATAATAATTATTTAATTTATATAATAAATCTTTATTAAATATATGCTTATTATCTTCTATTTATTTCATTTTTTAAAAGAAATCATATCGCATCGCAAGATGGTAGTTCTTCGCACACATGTGTGGCATCTTCAAATCCTCTATTGAATGAAACATAAATGGTATATATGATATAATTACTCCATAGGTATAATTATGTTATAAATATCATATATATGTATATATATAATGTATATACATCATCATAGAAAACTGTTAGATTTGGTAATGGGAAAATGAATGACATTGGTTTGCGAGATGGTAGTCTGTCATACGCAAAAATGATGATTTCGTAATAATTATGATAAAAGAGGATCAGGATGCTGGTTATGAATTTACTATTTAAACAACTCAGTATATGATATATAATTATTATTTTTAATCATTATGGTTTAAGAATAATTTATGTAGGTGGAGTAAGAAAATAAAAACAAGTTTGTTGAAGAACGTTACCTATTCTTCAGGTATCCACCTTAGGAATGCCCCGAAAGCCATTATTAGTTGACTTTATAAAAAAATAAGGATTCCAGGATGAGAGAAGTTAATTTGGAAAAAAAATTCATGTCTTGGCCAAAACTATATTTATTCATAGAGAAGAAGAGTGGACATGGAAGACTTATTTTAAGAGACAATAGTGGAACATTTGTAATTTTATAATAGAGAAAATTTTAGCCATGTTTTTCCCATGAAAAAAGGGTCCAAAACAGTCAATTCATGAAATTAGAATATATATTCATGATATATTATCCAAAAACGAGTGTTGGATAAGTTTTTATGATATATTTTCTTCTGATCTTCTAAGATTAAACCTCTAATAAATCATTTTTACCATAATCGCTGTAAATAATGTTCACTGTTTACAATTTGTTTTCGAAAAAATTTAAGGTGAATATATTCAATAAAATAAATTATTATGATTCAAAATAAATAATCCATTTTTTAAAATTACCATAATAAAATTGATAAAAAAAATCTAAAATTATCCTCGTAGATGTGACCAGAAAGATGGTTTTCAAAGTGAAAATGCTCAATAGTTTAAAATGTTTTTATATTGAAATTATTTATGAAAATTATTATATTGATCTAAATTATATAAATATATATTTTTTTCTCTAATTTTATTTTAAATTTTTTAATATATAAAATATATTTATATGTAATTAAAAAATGGAAGTTTTGAATTGAATTTTTGTATTTTTTAAAACATTAGAAAAAATGAAACATTACTAAAAAAATTAAAAATAAAAACTTGTATATTATTACTTAAATGATGATGGATATTTTTTCAAATAAATTTTAAGAAAATTTGAAATGAAACTTCATAAATAAGTGCACCAATGGTGACAAAACTGTTTTTTTGGTATGCACAATTTTATGTATTAAATTTGATTTATTCTTGTCTATTTTATAAAAGGAAATTTGATTGCATTTAAACATTTTATTTAATATATGTCATTTTGAGTTAAATATATTAATTATCAAAAATTTTATTTAAATTTACTTAGTTAAAACACATTTATGTTCATATAAATAGTTTTCTCAGAAAAAGACATCTTTTGTTTTCAAAAGGATTTCATATTGATTTATTATTAATTTTTCAGAAAATAATTAATTATAAATTCATGTATAAAAAATATATGTTAATTTGTAATGACTCACCAATTCTCATTGGTGTGAGAGTAAAACGAGTCATTACTAGGCCTTAAGCAACATCCCTATAGCGCCAATGGATGGCAATAAATGCCGAAAGGTTTCAAATAAAAGTGGGGGATGATTTACCCTTTAAGAAATAAATCATAAACCGACCCACAAAAACCAAACATAACTACATGATGCATGAATGAAAGAAAGACAACATAAACAACTTCATTTATAACAACCACATCAAAGTACACAACATCTGAAGGAAAATCAATTAACAAATTCACAACGGATAAACAACCCAAGACTCTCAAGAGACTCTACAACTCCGTGCTCCACAAACTCCAAGCTCCACAACATCTCCCTAGCATCACCACCAACCACTATTAATGAGGTGGTTTTCCTTTACCTGTGTCCCGGAAAACAACATCTGCAAAAGAACCAAAGTGCCAAGGCAGGGGTGAGTATAAAACTCAGTAGGTTTACCCCAATGACTTCCATACTCACGCCACTAGGATGGAAGAGTTAGCATAGTCATACAAAACAGTTTATATAAAGATTTTTCACAAAAACATTTTATAACTAAATATAAACAAGTTCCAAAACCATTCACCACCAAAGGCATTCTAAGTGAAATCAAAATAAATTTTTCTGAAAACTTATTTTTCTAGAAAAATAACTAAATAACCCTTCAAACCATTTCACAATATCCATTTTTGGCATTTCCAACCCTTCCAATAACCTGTGAAATCCACCATGCATGCTTCGTTATGATAGTTCCATACTCATGAGTGGTTTCTCTTCGATCTACCTATTCGACACAAGGTAATTATTCCTCATGTGTCATTACACCTTTGGCACCAAGCACAAGGTCATATTTCAACCAAGCCTCTTACTTATGTCACCATATGCCATTAAGCATTTGGCACCGAGCACAAGGTCCTATTTCAACCAAGCCTTGTACAATGAAAAATTAACACACACCACACAATACAAATAATCATGAAAAAACAAACCTTTCAATAAAACACATTTTATGGAAAACCATTTCCATCAAACGATGTGTGTTCAACCCATTTAAACCATTTCAATAAAACAATCATTTTATTGAAAACCAGTTTCATCAAAACCATTTTAATCTCAAACCATTTTTATTGAAAAACCCATTTTCATCAAAACATTTCCAATTTCAAAAAACCCACAGGTTAAAATCAACATTTTAAATACATGAAGTCAAATCACTTTGCACAACAATTCACCATGATATCACAATTTCACTCAAATCATAAATCATAACTAAAGAAGATTTATTTCATTCCTTTTATAATCAATTTAATTCAAATAATCCATTTTGAAACTAATCAACATAAATTCTATCACGTGGAGTCGAGAGTGAAGCCACCTACCACAACATGTCAGGCGAAAACCACAACACATGAACAATGCTAAAGAACACCGGGTCAAAACTCCACAAATCCTCCTTAGATATCTTCTCCTAACACAAACAAGACCAAATAATGTCATATTTGGCATCCACACCCTTATATCTACCCCTAACGGGCATAGATCTAAGAAAATGAGAGGAGACGAGAAGTATATCTAAGTAGATCTAAGAAACCATCAAGAACAATCACATACCGTAAGAATCTGGCATCGATTCATCAAGAGAGCCCTTCAAATCACCTCTGGAACGCTTGGGAGAATTCATCCAACCTTCAAGGGAGTGTAATCCTGAGTTCGGGCCTCTTAGGAGGTTTATAAAAAGCCATTAAAGGAAAAACGAGTTAGATCCACAATTTTCGGATCTAACTTTAAGTGACTGCACGGTTAGTCCGGACGGTTTGAAAAACCGTGCGCTAACTGTGCGTTAGCTTCAGCCTCAGCCATCCCACACACACGGCCTCATCGGACGATTTTCCCAAACCGTGCGCAAACTGTGCGGCTACCTCTTCCCAAGTGACCATCACCGGAACAACTCCCGCACGGTTTGGAAAACAGTTCGTAGACCATGCGTCACCACATTTCCCCCTTTTTCATTTTAAAATTCTCCCAATCATTCCCCAGTCATCTCCCATAAACATCATGTACGTAAAAGGTATAAAACAAGGGTTACTTACCAGAAACTGGAGGTACTAAATTCTCCCCACCATTGGAATTTCTGTCCTCGGAAAGTATAAAACCCATGCTTGTCTGAAAGAGTTATGGACACTATTCCCTCATTTCTTTCTCGCGTTCCCAAGTCTCCTCCTGAATCTAACTATATTGCCACAAAACCTGCAATAGACCAATGCTTTTTCCATGCAAGACTTTATCCTTCCTATCCACAATCAGCAACGAGATATGTACCAACGAAGCATCTGGCTCTAGGTCAACATGATCCCATCTAATCACATGGTCAGGATCAGGCTGATACTTCTTCAACTGAGATACATGGAACACATTATGTACTTCACTGAACCGTGGTGGTAATGAAAACCAATACGCCACCTCGCCAACCTGTTCAAGTATCTCAAAAGGGCCTATATATAGAGGAGATAACTTTCCCTGCTTCCTGAAATGACAATTCCCAAGCCTTGGAGAGATTCTCAAAAAGATATGATCGCTCATTGCAAACGACAAGTGTCTTCAGTGATGATCCTCAAAGGATTTATGACGACTCTGTGCCGTCTCCATCCCCTTTTTTTAACAACTGAATCTTCTCTATTTTTTCCTGGACAAGGCTCGGCCCAATTAGTGATGTTTCTCCCATTTCCAACTAGCATAGTGGAGATCGACAAGGATTCCCATACAATGCCTCAAACCGAGCCATGCGTGTCGAGGCTTGATAGTTGTTATTGTATGAGAACTCCACTAAAGGCACCTCCTCTTCCTACAACCCACCAAAATCCATTACAAAATCCTGCAACAGGACTTCCAACATTTTTATTGTCCACTTGGATTTCCCATCCATCAGGGGATCATACGTCGTGCTCATAGTCAACTGAGTCCCAAGGCTTGTTGTAAGGATTTCCAAAAATGAGATGTGAACCATGAATCTCTATCCGAGACAATAGAAACTGGTATACCATGTCTCTTTACCACTTCCCGGATATAGATTTTTGAATGATCTTCCACCGTATGGGTTTCACGAATAGGAATGAAATGGGACAACTTGGTCAGACGATCCACTATCACTCAAATGGCATTGTGTTTCCAGACCGTTCATGGAAGACCTATAACAAAATCCATTGCTATCTGATCCCATTTCCACACTGGGATAGGTAAAGACTATAACATACCATCTGGTCTCTAATATTGTGCTTTAACTTGTTGACAAGTTAAGCATCGTGAGATGAACTCAACCACTTTTCTTTTCATGTCGTTCCACCAAAACTGATCCTTCAATGACTTATAAATCTTCTGTGTACCTGGATGTACAGCCCATCTCAAATGGTGGTAAGCATGAATGAGTTGTTCATGACAAACCACAGGTACACCCATCCGATATCTGAAACACAAAACTAAACCGGCATCCAGTTTCTAGCCATCAATGGTGTCCCCACCATTGAGTTTTGAACTCATCACTACAGATTCCACAACGGATGTCTGTGCCTTCATTAGTAGTTTTACTAAATCAGGAACAAGCGTAGCTGAAAAGAACAACACAACATCACCTCAGTCTTCACATTCCACATGCATGTCGGCTAAGACTGACATCAATTGCTACTCATATGAAACTTATATTGCTAAATGAGCCTATGAATTTCTACTCAATGCATCCGCCACTGAATTCCCTTTTCCTGGTGTATACATTAATTCAAAGTCGAACATTTATAGATACTCCATCCATCTCTTTTGCCTCAAATTCAAATCTCGTTGTGAAAAAATGTGTCTCAAGCTTTTGTAATACGTGAACACAGTAAATCTCTCACCAAAGAGATAATGTATCCATGTTTTCAAGGCATGGATGACCACAGCTAACTCCAAGTCATTTGTTGGGTAATTATTCTCATGCACCCTTAATTTCCTTAAACCATAAGCAACAACATGGTCTCCTTTCATTAGAACACAGCCCAACCCTGATCCTGAAGAATCACAATACACCACGTACCCCTGTCCGGATTCTGAAAAAATAAAAATGGGTGTAGATGTAAGGCGGAGTTTCAACTCTTGAAAAGATCTTTGACATTCCTCAGTCCATTGAAAGGGCATTTTTCTTCTTTGTCAATGATTTCATAGGTGATGCTAGTCATGATAAGTCACACACAAAGCGTCAGTAATAACCTGCTAGACCAAGAATAATTCTTATTTCAAAGACATTCTTCGGAATTTTCCAAGAAAGAACAGCTTCTAACTTTTTTGTATCCACTGAAACACATTTCATAGAAACTACATTGCCCAGAAAGCGTACCTCTTATATCAAAAAATCACACTTTTTTAATTTGGCATACAACTGATGGTCTCTCAAGATTTCCAACACTATCTCCAAGTGTTGTTCATGCTCAGCCCTTGTTCTTGAATACACCAACATATCGTCCACAAAAACCACAATAAAGAAATATAGATATTACTGAAATATATGATTCATCAAATCTATGAAGACTTCCAGTTCATTCGTTAGACCGAAAGTCATTGCTACATATTCGTAGTGTCCATATCTGCTTCTAAAGGCTGTCTTCGGAATATCCTTCTTCTGAACTCGCAACTGGTGATATCTTGACTACAAGTCAATCATATAGAACCATTGAGCTCCCCTAAATTGCTCAAACAGGTCATCAATTCATGGAATTGGATATCTATTCTTTATCGTAACTTGGTTATGTTTACGATAATCAACACATAACCGTAGAGTTCCATCTACCTTATTCACGAACAAAACTGGGACAGCCCACGGGGACACGCTTAGCAAAATGAAACCCTTGCTTTCCAGCTCTTCTAACTGCACTTTCAATTACCGTAACTCTATTGGTTCCATCCTATAAGATGGAAGGGAAATACGACTGGTCCCCGGAAGGAGATCAATTGTAAACTCTACTTCCCTTACAGGTGGTATCCCTGAGAAGTTTTTGGAAAAGATGTCTGGAAATTGATCCACCATAGCTGGAAGACTATCTCCCTCAATTTCTTCCATTGATGTTAAGGTCAATGCGGCCAACTGGTGAGAGATCGTTCCGACCATTGGTGCTATGAAGATATTTTCATGTTTCATTACCATCCTCTCACCTTTGAAGAGATGGTCGATGCCATCTTGAGTCGTGAAACTAACCATTATCATATAACAGTTGATTTGAGTTTTGTACATTGTTATCCAATCCATACCCAAGATTACATCATAGACATCCATATCCAATATAGAGAAGTCCCATTTCTGCTCAGCTTCATCCACGATTATAGAAAATGATCTACACACGAAGGATTGACATTCTCTTTCAGTAAAACGACTTTGCAGTTTCAAGACAGAAGGAATCATTTCTAGTTTTAAACATAGCATGTCAATAGTACGAGAAGCAATGAAGGAATGTGATGCAACAGTATCAAAAAACACTTTTACAAGGGTAGAATTCAAAATAATAATACCTCTCACCATAGATGGTCCAGCCTGATCATCTACTATTATCTGCTCAACTCCATACAATTGCTTCATCATTGCACTGTTCTCCTTGTTTCCATGCTGGGATTGCCCAGGTTGAGGAGTCATGGTATTCCGAGAATCACCATGTCTACCTCTATTATGCTTACTGGACTGATTCTGTTGTCCTCATCCTATCAATGAATAAGATGCCTATGACACCTGGGAATTGTCCCGAGCACCTGACCATGGAGCACTGCGACAGTATCGCTGAAGATGCCCCATCTTGTTGCAGTTATGGAATGCTCTTGGTGGGGTTGTACAACCTCATTTCATGTGATCAAAAGAGCCACATTAAAAACAACCAACATTGCTCTGGGGTCGTGGAGGAAGGTTTACTGATCACACCGTCTAGTTCTGATTGATACTCCCACCTTGGAAGTAGGTGTCCCTCTTCATCTTGTTCCTAGCATTAGAGTTCCCACCCATTCCCGTGGGTATCACCAGGCCTCCTCCTATCGATCCCGAGATATCACGTTCCACAACCATAGCTCTATTCACCATTTCTGTATAATCCATGATACAGATCAACACAATCTTCGATCAAATCTCCTACCTTAACCCCGATTCGAAGATGCGTGCCTTTAACGACGCACTTGCCGCAACCTCTGATGAAAAAAAGACTAAATGCATGAATTTAGCCGCCTAATCTGTAATAGAGAGGTTCTCCTATTTCAAACTGAAAAAGTCCGGCATTTTCTGGATCATGAACGTGTGAGGATAGAATTGTTTGTTGAATAATTCCTCAAAATCCTCCCATGTAATTCCTTCATCCAATTTAGCATGCACCGCTAAATGACACCACTGGCGTGGAAGATCCTGAATCATATAGGTCGTGAGGTTTACATTAAGCTCCACTGGTGTGTCGATGAAATCGAAGATTTGATTCATCGTGCTTAGCCACACCTCCGCCTTTTCAGGTTCAAAATCACCCCAAAAGACAGGTGGATTCTGCTTCATGAACTGGATGGTATGATCTACATGCCTTGGTTCATTCCTATGGTTTCCCGTATCTACAGTTTGAAAATCATGGACGATATTGTGAACCAGCTCTTGGATCACGCGTGGTTCTGGTACAACCATGTTCTCCTCAGCTTCTTGAGGTTGGTTTCAACGATGCCTAATAGGTTCCATTTTCTAAACCAACAACAAACTCCATCAATCTCACTCTCTAGAAATTGATGTCTTAGCATTTCAAATTCTATCACATTAACTATCACAACATTTTTTTTTCTCAAAATCAATATTTTTCCATGTTCAACCATTTTTCGAAAACGTTCTGCATTGTTTTGAAAATTTAACCATTACCAAAATACACCAAATATCCACTTTTCAAAATCGTTCATTTGAAAATAAAATCTACATTCTTCAAAAATTTACATCTTTTTACACAATCATAAATCATTCCTCATCTTGAGATATGCAATCCTAGTGGGAAGTCATTCCTCTACAATGCATTTTATTCTCCTCTCATTGGCTAAAACCACGACAATGAGATTTCCAATATTCTAGAAGTTTATCCAAAACACTTATGTACCCAACACCTAGGTAACTTGACGTTCAGAATAACTGGGTTAGCTACGTCCTTTTATGCTATACATTTCATGTTCTGACAATCCTACTCCTATCTAAGATTTCAACCCTAGGAATAGACAAGAAGGAATTTCAACTTCGAGACCAAGAACATCTACGACCACTTGTTAGGTAAGGACCGAACAAGTTGAGACCAT
Organism: Viscum album; assembly: GCA_963277665.1. Classification (NCBI taxonomy): domain Eukaryota; kingdom Viridiplantae; phylum Streptophyta; class Magnoliopsida; order Santalales; family Viscaceae; genus Viscum; species Viscum album. The sequence goes on from OY728121.1 coordinate 244,663,104, forward strand.
TTGCACCTCATGTTATTTGGATCGACCATTACTGATACCATTTGTAATGACCCGCCAATTCTCATTTGAATGAGAGTACAATGAGTCATTACTAGGCCTTAAGCGAAATCCCCAAGGAGACAAAGGCTGGAAATAAATGCCGAAGGAGTTGAAATAAAAGTGGGGGACGATTTACCAGTTAAGAGAGAACTCATAAACCGACCAACCAAAACCAAACATAACTACATGATGCATGAATGAAAGAAAGACAACATAAACAACTTCATTTATAACAACCACATCAAAGTACAAAATAGCGGAAGGATAAACCAAGTAACAAATGAACAATGGATAAAGAACCCATGACTCTCAAGAGACTCCACAACTTCGTGCTCCATAGACTCCAAGCTCCACAACATCTCCCAAGAATCACCACCAACAACTAGTAATGAGGTGATTTTCCATTACCTGTGTCCCAAAAAACAGCATATGCAAAAGCACCAATGTGCCAAGGTAGTGGTGAGTATAAAACCTAGTAGGTTTCCTCCAATGACTTCCCTACTCATGAAACTAGGATAGAAGAGTTAGCACAGTTATATAAAACAGTTTATATAAATCATTTTCAAAAAAATAGTTTATAACTAAATATAAACAAGTTTCAAAACCATTCACCACCAAAGGAATTCCAAGTTAAATCAATACCACTTTTTCCAAAAAGTTATTTTTCAATACATATAACTAAATATGTCGTCAAACCATTTCACAACATCCCTTTTTGGCATTTCTAACCATTCATATAACCTGTGAAGTCCACCGTGCATGCTTCATTATGACAATTCCATACTCATGATCAGTTTCTCATCGATCTACAAAGTCATCACAAGTTAATTATTCCTCAAGTGCCATTACACCTTTTTCACCAAGCATAAGGTCATATTTCAACCAAGCCTCGTACTTAAGTCACCATGTGCCATTAAACGTTTAGCACCGAGCACAAGTTCTTATTTCAACCAAGCCCCGTACAATGAAATGTGAACACACTTCACACAATACCAATAATAATTCCAAAACCAACCTTTCAATAAAAAACTTTTATTGAAAACCATTTCCATCAAACCATGTGTGTTCAACCCATTCAAAAAATTTCAATAAAGCCATCATTTTATTAAAAACCAATTTCATCAAAACCATTTCAATCTCAAACCCTTTTTATTGAAAAGCCCATTTAATCAAACCATTTACAATTTCAGAAAACCCACAATTTAAATCTAACATTTTAAATTCATGAAGACAAATCACTTTGTACAACAATTCACCATGATTTAACAATTTCACTCAAATCATAAATTGTAACGCCCCGACCCTAGTTACCCAGAGTCGGTGCATTATTACATAACATTGTCATGATCACAAGAAAGATCAAATCTTGAAAGACTGATTGGTTTAATAGCCTTAGAAGCACTAGATATATTCATAAAGTTTTACATTACATCATAAAGTGAAAAACTACTACAACAACATAATCTCCATATTGCACACTCATATCCCCACATAAAATCCCTGCAAGTCATTCATAACTTAACTCTTCACATCTTGGGAAAAATAAAACATAGAAAAGGGGTGAGCTCAAATGCCCAGTAAGGATAACAATATAGTGGAAACTTTCATAAATAAGAGTAAACATTTAAGGCAATGTATAAATAAAACAAAAGCCTTTCAAACTTGAACTTTAAACATAGTATGGCATAAATAAAATGAAATAATTCCATTTACTTATTTACATGGATATTCTATTAATCGAATAATCACATGCAAAATCAATAACCACTTTCATAATGATGGAATGCATAATGATGAACTTTAATTTCTTTTTCAAGGCCTCGTCCCAAGACATAGGGGCTAACTATAACCGGAACCCAACCAGGAGTGCCTCTAATTACCGGACACCAACCCATAGTGCCTCTAATAACCGGACACCAACCCGGAGTTCCTCTAATAACCGGAGAACAACCCGGAGTTCCTCTAATAACCGGAGACCAATCCGGAGTTCCTATAATAATCGGAGACCAAACCGGAGGGCTTAATTTTACCGGTCCCCAACCCGGAACATACATGTCTAACACATTCATCTGAATTAAAGGATGAAATATAACATAATCATTCAGATTAAAAATAACTTCTGAAATTTCAATACTTAAAAAAAACCATGAGTGACATAAGAATAGCTTATCCACAGTCAAAAATATCACAAAACTTTCAATAAAATATGGATGTTTTGTATCATAATAAATCAACTTCAAATAAGCTTAAAATCAAACAATGGATTTTGACATAGATGAAATCAAAAATGTTTTAGAGAAATATCTCTTTTTTTTGAAATCATTTTAAAAGTAACATAATTATAAAATAATACATTCAATTTGAAATTATTCTTATAATCTTGTAAGGAAATATTTGACGATTTTATAATGGCGGTGAATAGCCGCACCCTCCGTATAAGTTAAAAAAACATTCTTACCTTAATTTTGTCGAAAAGGTAAAAAAGCACCTTGTTTGGAAAACGAAGGAAAGATTCCTTTATAAACCACTTATAAATAGTCAAACAAGGGTATAAATGACTTTAAACCATATTCTTTTAAATAGTAAAAATGTTTTGAAATTCATTTTTAAGAAACATAGATGTGGATGATAAAAATATTCCAGTAGATTATTACGTATAAACAACCTCGGATAATGAGGAGATTGTGAAATAACCCTTACCAATTTGGTAACTTATGAAACATACAACCCATGAGAGAGGTATCATACAATTAATATGTAAATACACATAAATTAGAGTGTATTACAAAAAGAATATAATTATGGGCAGTACATACACCACACAAAAGGTAATGGTGGCAATATGGCATAAATCTCACGGGAATAAGGAGTGAGATGAAAACCCCTTACCAAGTTAATCAACTGAGTCGTATGGCCAAAAGTTAATAACCACCAAATTATTTACAGAATAACATGAATATAAAGAGAATCATGATAATATATATCAAATGGCAGTACACAATACACCACTTTCAATAATTTAGTGGCGAACAATGGAAATCTCACTGAATTGAAAGTGAGATAAGAAAATCCCTTACCTTGTACTTTTCCTTGGTTGGGGTAGGTTAACCTCCTGTATAATGGTGAAATAATTGTTATTAAATTATACAAGAATCATATATATATATATATCATATCATATATTATCTTTTAACATTGATTTGTTAATAATATCTTAGAATTATCGTCGTTTCAGGTGTTAACTTACTCGTTTTCTTTTATATGGTTTGTTACATAAGCCGTGTTTGTTGTATCTTATTCATATCCAGAATGATATAATGTCCTTAAACATCATTTTTAAATCATCAAATGATGTTTATACTTGAATGGATATGATGGAGAATGAATCTCATCGCGTTCGAGGAGACAGTAGTCCTTACGTACGCACGAGCGACAATATCATTCTTTTGATATTAAAATAATATATAAATGGATGGTATATAACATATACAGAATTATTAACATGTCATATTTAATATTTACATGAGTTACACATCATTATTATACCCATCCAAATAATCATATATTGAATAACAATTACACCACAACGTGGAGACGGTAAGCCGTACGTACGCACGTATGGTGACATGTTATTCAATGGGTGGATAGAATACTGAATATGGCTATACCATATTTATAATAACATCAAATTATATATGAGATACTGGATTTATTATTTTATAATGGTAATAACAAAGAAAGAAGAAGTGGAAGATGAAAGGAACTTGAAAAGGGGTGGTGAAAACACTACCTCTTCTTCGGGTTCTTCCTTTTGATTTGATCAAAAGGGCTCCATAGGTTGGCTTTCGGATCAAACTAAGGCCTCTAGGTTGTAGTGAGGGAAGTTGGGAGAGTATTTGGGCAGAGTTTGTCCGAACCAAAAGGCTTTTAAGGTGTGAAGAAATGAGAAGAGGATTTCCCTTTTATAAGCGGGGTGAGGGGAACCTTTGAAAAAACTAGAAATATTAATTTATAATAAATTCATATTCGGTTTATAATGGCTCCAAAGTTGATTATTCAAAGGTTAAGGTGGGTATAGGTCGAAAAAAACTCAACAAATAGAATTTATACAGGTTTGGGTACTTATATTAACCTTATCTTTAAGTATTAACTCTATGTTAATTAGGTTCACTTTTACAATGTCTCTTTGTATTTTTATATTATATGGTTAATAAACCTACCATATACATCCAAGAGACCCCCAAGTGGTCCATTAATGATGAAACTATCATGATATATGTCTCTTGGCCTAACCTTATATTTTTAGTAATTTAATATCAATTAATAATATAATATGTTTTTTAAAAACTCTTTTATGTCAATTTTGACACTATTCAATAGTTGATTTTTGTGATACTCATAACAGAATGATTACTTCGAAAAAATTTAATTAAATCAATACAAATATGTCATATTATCCTAGAAAGGTACTTCAATTCATTAAAAGTCTCAAATTATATTTATTTGGGTATTTATAATATCAATTATTTTAATTTTTTACTATTATAGTAATTACTTCATCATTATTGTGTCATAAATAAATTAAATTATATAATGTCTAAAAATTATAAATAAAATATCATTATTTAAGAAATATTATTACCTTTCTAATGAATATTTATAATATAAAATAAAACATATATAACCCTATGTAAAAATTGTTTTTCAAAAAGATATATGCTTGTGTCATTTTTGTATTCAATTTAACTTAATTAAAATAAAGTGTCCCTATCACCTACAAGTGGCACCATGGGGTCCGAAAATAGACTCAAAGATGCCTATGGTCGAACATGTATCATCCAATAAGGCTAGAAACCGTTTTAGGGTAATTTAGTATTATTATAATATTATTTTTTAACCCTTATTTACCGGATTTACCCTTAACCATGGTAAATAAAATATTTTCCGCAATAATTATTCAAAATGTCAAAAAATAAAAGTTACCTATTTAAAAAATTTGAACATCCTGATTCCAAATATGGAATCCATTTTTAAAAATTCAAAACACAGAAGTGGCAGAAATTAATTTAAAATTAATTCCCACTGTGAAAACAAAAAGCGTGTTTTTAAGAGATAATAACTATCAAAAGATTGGCACTTGTTTATGTCCGGTTTAATTGTAAAATTATGTCCAATGACCAACATTATATTAAATGGTAATAATATATTCTAAATATACTTTAAAACCACTCAAATCCATAATTTATCACTATTAATTATTTTGATTAAAAAAGTTGTTTTTAATTAAAATCTAGTAATTTTCACTATTCATCAAAATATGAAAGTTATCCGAAAATTACCAAAATTTCACCTTAAGATAAATTCAATACTCTGAATCCAAAAATGAAGCCCATTTTGAAATATAAAATATATATAATTTCAGAAAGTAGGTATTACTATTCATAACGGCTAGTTTGATTGGTCGTGGTGTGTCTTAGAACTCGAAGTTGCGTACAACACACGCTACTGTAATATTCAAAGGAAAGCGTACCGTGGAAGCTTGGGATGTTTCATTTAAATTTTTTTGATGTCCCCATTTAGTAAAAAAGTTTAAAATATTGTATTTAAAAAGTCTTCACTATTAAAATTTGATAAAAGTGCAATACTGAAAATGAATCTGTTCTTACATTATGTCTAAGAAACTCATAATATGGATTCTGAAATTATAAGGATTATATAAAGTTTAAAATTTAGTTATTACTATTAATAACCTCTTTTTAACGTCTTGTTTGGTAATTCATGGTGTGCTTGAACTCGGTGTTGCGTGTAGTGCAATTTATTGTATTATTTTTAAGAAATACCACACTATGAAATCTTGGGGTGTTACATTCTCCCCTCCTTCAATAAATTGCGTCCTCGCAATTTGAAATTGTTCTTCAAAAATAAAAGGTTGAAAATAAAAAATATCTTTGTGGGAAAACCCACATCGGAAATTAGGTTACTAAAATTTAGTCTTAATATGAGCAAAAAAGAAATGAAAGGGTCACCACCAAATTATGATCTCGATTATGAGAACATTGGTGGAAATTAGAGACATATAATTGGAGGGAAAACGAAAATATTTATAGGTAGTGATTGAGGTCATCAATCACAAACAAGTTTAAAATTGAGGTCCTTAAATTTACCAATCTATGACGATTTAAAATACCATCGATTCAACAAAACATAAGGTATAGGGATAACACATTTTTGACGTTTCAAAATATCTTAGTTGAAATCCCACATCGAAAAATGAATTAATGAGGCCTCTATTTAAAATAAAGAGTGGAAAGTATGAAGATTACCGAAAATAACACATACTAGGGTTCCATGTAAGAAAATATGGATATGGAAGAGAAATATAACCATCAATTATCTGATGGAGAGTGGTAGAGAACATGGCTATGAAAAGGACAACAATCCCAAAGCCATAAATTAGTGATGATTTAAGGTACCATCTAGGACAACATTTTTGTTCTATGTTCCTTTTCTTAATGTTGAGAAATTTATTTATGAGATTGGCTAAGATCATAAGGAGATATAATTACTTTATAATTAGAGTTTTAACCATTAATAAATTTCTACCACAAAATCATCTTTCACTCTAAAAGATAATAGAACGTAAAAAAATTCTATTTATACTATTCATACAGGGTTCCAAAATAAACGAATTTATAATTCATCTACCAGATCTTGAAAAAACTACATTATTTAATCTAGGACATCTCGTGGGCCAGTGGTAGGTGATACACCATTGTCTCCCTTCGGTTGCGGGTTCAAGTCTCGCGGCTTTTCCGGTCGCGATGGGTTGCCGCCCGACCTCTGGGTTGTCCTTTTATGGCAATCAAAAATTATTCTCAAACTAGAATTTATCCAAAATACTTCTGTCCAAACTCACAGTCCAATATTTATAAGGAAGGTAAACTTAATGTAGATCCTTTTTACCCTGTAATAGCATATGAATACCTTCATCATGTATTCTTTTAAAACACTGAAACATCCTGAATTAGAATAATACTGATTGATTACATTCATGCTCCCTTATTCTATATAGAATTCTGGATATACTTCATCAATCCAAAAATGTTTTAAACCCCAATAATGATGGAATATACAAATCATTAATCAGCTTCAAGGTAGTAAAGAATATCCAATATAATTTATCCAAATCAATCATGTATTATTCTAAAATCACTACCTTGGTATCAAAACCATATTATGGTTTATCTTTCTCTCAACCATATATTTTCCAAAAATTTAACCTACTATTGAGTCACTTTTCTTTGTTCCACACAATCTCAAGTCCTTAATGAAATAGTACTGCAGTACAATCCTTATATACTCCATAATTATTATAACAAGTACATTGTTGATACAACACTCAATTGACATAATCAACATAAGAACACTAATCATTCCTGTTCATCTGTGGTAGTCTCATAACTTGATTATTATCCAATAGCATCATTTGAGGCATGGTTTGATGACTGGGACATAGGTTCGCGTAGTGTCCAAACTCTTTGCAAATGAAGCATTGTACATTTGAAACCATTTTCTTAGCCGTGCAGTCACGTAATTTGTGCCCTTTTCCTCCACACTTATAACAAACTCCCATTCCTTTCAGGAAAGTTCCAGGGTGTTTCTTTCCACAGTTATCACATATGGGAAAATTCTTCTCTTCCCTATTTCCTTTATCCATCATTCTCTCTTCCATCCTTTTCTTCTCTTGCTTCCCTTCAAAGCCATAGGACTCAGTAAACTCTTTACTTATCTTATCAACACAAGATATTATTTCTTCATATGACGATAATACATGCGAAACTATTTCTCTTATAAATTCTGGCTTAAGACCATGAAATATATGATCCTTCTTTCTCTTTGTATCATGTGCATTGCTAGAGTTCTCATTCCTTCTACTGGCTGCCATTTCTAAACAATGGCATAAACTAGATCAGTTTATGAATCAAAATACATAATCCCATACTTATAAAACACTTAACATAAATTGAACTATTTAGGGATATAATCCATAAACATAAGAATGTTTTCTTTGAGGAGGTATATACTCATAAACAATTCCTAATGATTTGTAAAGAAAATGATAGTTATACTAAGCATATCCACCGGGACTGTCGTAACCAAGAGTGCAGCAAGGCCCGTTGTCGTGCACCAGTTCCCGTTCGAGTCTACTTCAAAGCGGTGTTTTCGGGTTTTCCCCCTAGGTACATCTGTGCCAGAGCCGCCTCTACCTGCTCGTATCCAGACATGGATGTATTGCTCGGAAAACTCACAAAATCTCTACAATACCAAAATTCTAGGAAGTTCTTCTATACTAATCATAAAATTTCATCTTAGGTCTACATGCTCTAATTAGAGTTTATCTAAATCTAGCTTCCAAGGTTTGTACTAAACTTTCTCTGATACCAACTGTAACGCCCTGACCCTAGTTACCCAGAGTGGGTGCATTATTACATAACATTGGCATGATCACAAGAAAGATAAAATATCGAAATACCAATTGGTTTAGTAGCCTTGGAATCACTAGATATATTCATAAAGTTTTACATTACATAATAATGTTAAAAACTACTACAACAACATAATCTCCATATTCCACACTCATATCCCCACATAAAATCCATGCAGGTCATTCATAACTTACTTCTTCACATCCTGGGAAAAATAAAACATAGAAAAGGGGTGATCTCAAATGCCCAGTAAGGATAACAATATAGAGGAAACTTTCATAAATAAGAATAAACATTTAAGGCAATGTATAACTAAAAAAAATCCTTTCAAACTTGAACTTTCAACATAGTATGCCATAAATAAAATAAAATAATTCCATTTACTTATTCAAATTGATATTCTACTAATCGAATAATCACATGAAAAATCAATAACCACTTTCATAATGATGGAATTCATAATGATGAACTTTAATTTCTTTGTCAAGGCCTCGTCCCAAGACCTAGGGGCTAACTGTAACCGGAACCCAACCCGTAGTGCCTCTAATAACCGGACACCAACCCGGAGTGCCTCTAATAACCGGAAACCAACCCGGAGTGCCTCTAATAACCGGACACCAACCCGGAGTTCCTCTAATAACCAGAGACCAAACCAGAGTTCCTCTAATAACCGGAGACCAAACCGGAGTTCCTCTAATAACCGAAGACCAAACCGGAGGGCTTACTTTTACCGATCCCCAACCCGGAACATACTTGTCTAACACATTCATCTGAATTAATGGTTGAAATATAACATAAACATTCAGATTAAAAATAACTTCTGAAATGTCAATACTTTAAAAAAACCATGACTGACATAAGAATATCTTATCTACAGTCAAAAATATCACAAAACCTTCAATAAAATATGGATGTTTGGTATCATAATAAATCAACTTCAAATAAGCTTAAAAGACATCAAAGGATGTTGACATAGATGAAATCAAAACTGTTTTAGAGAAATATCTCTTTTTCTTGAAATCATTTTAAATGTAACATAATTATAAAATAATACATTAAATTTGAAATTATTCTTATAATATTGTAAGGGAATATTTGACGATTTTATAACGGCGGTAAATAGCTGCACCCGCCGTATAAGTTAAAAAAACATTCTTACCTTAATTTTGTCGAAAAGGTTAAAAAGCGCCTTGTTTGGAAAACGACGAAAAGTTTCCTTTATAAACCACTTATAAAAAGTCAAACAAGGGTATAAACGACTTTAACCCATATTCTTGTAAATAGTAAAAATCTTTTGAAATTCATTTTTAAGAAACATGGATGTGGATAATAAAAAGATTCCAGTAGATTATTACGTATAAACAACCTCGGATAATGAGGAGATTGTGAAATAACCCTTACCAATTTGGTAACTTATGAAACATACAACCCATGAAAGAGGTATCATACAATTAATATGTAAATACACATAAATTAGAGTGTATTACACAAAGAATGTAATTATGGGAAGTACATACACCACACAAAAGGTAATGGTGGCAATATGGCATAAATCTCACGAGAATAAGGAGTGAGATGAAAACCCCTCACCATGTTAATCAACTGAGTCGTATGGAAAAAAGTTAATAACCACCAAAATATTTACAGAATAACATGAATATAAAGAGAATCATGATAATATATATCAAATGGCAGTACACAATACACCACTTTCAATAATTTAGTGGCGAACAATGGAAATCTCACGGAATTGAAAGTGAGATAAGAAAATCCCTTACCTTGTACTTTTCCTTGGTTGGGGTAGGTTAACCTCCTGTATAATGGTGAAATAATTGTTATTAAATTATACAAGAATCATATATATTAATATCATATCATATATTATTTTTAAACATTGATTTGTTAATAATATCTTAGAATTATCGTCATTTCGGGTGTTAACTTACTCATTTTCTTTTATATGTTTTGTTACATAAGCCGTGTTTTTTGTATCTTATTAATATCCAGAATAATATAAAGTCCTTAAACATCATTTTTAAATCATCAAATGGTAATTATACTTGAATGTATATGATGGAGAATGAATCTCATCACGTTCGTGGAGACGGTAGTCCGTACGTACGCACGAGCGACAATATCATTCTTTTGATATTAAAATAATATATAAATGGATGGTATATCACATATAAATAATTATTAACATGTCATATTTAATATTTACATGAGTTACACATCATTATGATACCCATCCAAATAAAAATATATTTAATAACAATTACACCACGACGTGGAGACGGTAAGCCGTACGTACGCACGTATGGTGACATGTTATTCAAAGGGTGGATAGAATAATGAATATGGTTGTACCATATTTATAATAACAACACAGTATATTTGAGATACTGGAGTTATTATTTAAGAATGGTAATAATAAAGAAAGAAGAAGTGGATGAAGAAAGGAACTTGAAAAGGGGTGGTGAAAACATCACCTCTTCTTCGGGTTCTTCCTTTTGATTTGATCAAAATGGCTCCATAGGTTGGCTTTCTGATCCAACTAAGGCCTCTAGGTTGTATTTAGGGAAGTTGGGAGAGTATTGGGGCAGAGTTTGGCCGAACCAAAATGCTTTGAAGGTGAAAAGAAATGACAAGGAGGAGTGCGCTCTTATAAGAAGGGTGATGTGCACCTTTGGAATAACTAGACATATTAATTTATAATAAATTCATATTCGGTTTATAATGGCTACAATGTTGATTATTCAATTTTTAAGGTGGGGATAGGTCTAAAACCACTCAACCAATAGAATTTAGACAGGTTTGGGTACTTATATTAACCTTATCTTTAAGTATTAACTCTAAGTTAATTAGTTTCACTGTTACAATGTCTCTTTGTATTTTTATATTATATGGTTAATAAAAATACATTATACATCCAAGAGACCCCCAAGTGGTCCATTAATGATGAAACCATCTTGATATAAGTCTCTTGGCCGCACCTTAGATTTTTAGGAATTTAATATCAATTAATAATATAATATTTGTTTTATAAAATCTTTTATGTCAATTTTGACACTATTCAATAGTTTATTTTTGTGAAACTCATAACATAATTATTACTTCGAAAAAACTTAATTAAATCAATCCTAATATGTCATATTATCCTAGAAAATTATTTTAATTCATTAAAAGTCTCAAATTATATTTATTTGGGTATTTATAATATCAATTATTTTAATTTTTCAGTATTATAGTAATTACTTCATCATCATTGTGTCATAAATAAATTAAATTATATAATGTCAAAAAATTATAAATAAAATATCACTATTTAGGAAATCGTTTTACCTTTCTAATGAATATTTATAATCTAAAATAAAACATATATAACCCTATGTAAAAATTGTTTTTCTAAAAGATAAATGCTTGTGTCATTTTTGTATTCATTTTAACTTAATTAAAATAAAGTGTCCCTATCACCTACAAGTGGCACCATGGGGTACCAAAATAGACCCAAAGATGCCTATGGTCGAACATGTATCAACCAATAAGTCTAGGACACGTTTTAGAGTAATTTAGGATTGTTATAATATTATTTTTTTACCCTTATTTACCGGATTTATCCTTAACCATGGTAAATAAAATATTTACCGCAGTAATTATTCAAAATGTCTAAAAATAAAAGTTACCTATTTACACAATTTGAACATCCTGATTCAAAATATGGAATCCATTTTTCTAAATTCATAACACAGAAGTGGCAGAAATTAATTTAAAATTAATTCCCGCTGTCAATACAAAAAGCGTGTTTTTAAGAGATAATAACTATCAAAAGATTGGCACTTGTTTATGTCAGGTTTAATTGTAAAATTATGTCCAATAAACAAAATTATATTAAATGGTAAAAATATATTCTAAATAAACTTTAAAACCACTCAAATCCATAATTTATCACTATTAATTATTTTTTTAAAAAAGTTGTTTTTAATTAAAATTTAGTAATTTTCACTATTCATCAAAATATGAAAGTTATCCGAAAATTACCAAAATTTTACCATAGGCTAAATTCAATACTCTGAAACCAAAAATGAAGTCCATTTTGAAATAAAAAATATTTAATTTAAAAAATTAGGTATTACTATTCATAACGGCTAGTTTGATTGGTTGTGGTGTGTGTTAGAACTCGAAGTTGCGTACAACACACGCTACTGTAACATTCAAAGGAAAGCGTACCGTGGAAGCTTGTGATGTTTCATTTAATTTTTTTTTGATATCCGCATTTTTTCAAAAAGTTTAAAATATTGTATTCAAAAAGGTTTCACTATTAAAAGTTGATAAAAGTGCAATACTGAAAATGAATCTGTTCTTACATTATATCCAAGAAACTCATAATATGGATTCTGAAATTATAAGGATTATATAAAGTTTAAAATTTAGTTAATACTATTAATAACCTCTTTTGAATGGCTTGTTTGGTAATTCATGGTGTGCTTGAACTCGGTGTTGCGTGTAGTGCAAGTTATTGTACTATTTTGAAGAAATAACACACTATGAAATCTTGGGGTGTTACATAAATCATCACTAAAAAATATTTATTCCATGCCTTTCACAATAAATTTCATTAAAATAATCCAATTTTAAACTAAGACAAATCAATTATAGCAATAGGAGTCGAGAGTGAATCCACCTACCTCAACTAGTTAGGCGAAAACCACAACGTATGAAGAACGCTCAAGAACAGCCGGTCAAAACTCCAAGAATCCTCCTTAGATCTCTTCTCCTAACACATCTGAGACAAAATCATGTCATATTTGGAATCCACACCCTTAGATCTACCCCTAATGGGCATAGATCTATGAAAACCAGAGGATACGAGATGTTTATCTAAGTAGATCTAAGAAACCATCAAGAGTGATCACATACCTTAAGAATTCGGCTTCAATTCGCCAAGTGAGCCCTTCGAATCGCCTCCAGAACGCTTGAGAGAAGTCATCCAACCTTCAAGTGAGAGTAATACCGAGTTAGGACCGCTTAAGAGGTTTAAACATATCCATTTAAGGAAACACAAGTTAGATCCACAATTTTCGGATCTACCTTTAAGTAACTGCACGGTTAGCCCACACGGTTTGACAAGCCGTGGGGTAACTGTGCGTTAGCTTCTGCCTGGGCCATCCCTCACGCATGACCTCATCGCATGGTTTTCCCAAACCGCGTGCAAACCATGCAGTTACCTCTGCCCAGGTGACCATCACCTGCACGACTCCCGCACAGTTTGGAAAATCGTGCGTATCCCGTGCGTCACAACATTTTCCATCTTTTTAGTCTTAAAATTTTCCCAAACATTCCCCAATAATCTCCCATAAACTTCATGTACTTAAAAGGCATAAAACAATGGTAACATACTAGAAACCGGGGTTACTACATAATTATATTGTTAAAATTATTCATACACTCAATTCCAATGGTTATTTGTAAAATACCATATTAAATAACAATATTTTAATAATTTATCATATTTTTTTATACATGGGTTTTCATGCAATAATGCTAATATTAACATTGTGTGTTACACAAGACAACCATAATGTAGTGTATAAATTAATAAAAAATAAATATTCAATTTCAATAAAAATAAAATTTTAGTTTCTTGTAATTAATATTATTGATAAGGTTAAATTTATATGGAGAAAATGCAATAAATACTTGGGTGTTACACTATACCACCATTGAAATGAATTTCATCCATTAAATTCATCTTGACCAGTAAAGGTTTTACATTTGAATTTTCTTTCATAGAAATCCACTTCATAAAAAAGGATAAAATACATAATCGTGAAAAAGATAATGGGATGTGAGAAAGTAATCTAGAATAACACATACCAGGATTCTAAAGAGAATAACACATATGAGATATGGAATCGTAGAATAGAAGTGAAAAATAGTACTGAAATATAGAAGAAGAGTGATAATGAACATGATCAGGATAAATTTAATGACAATAAAGAAATATACCAAAGTTTCATAAAAAGGATTTTGATATAATGAAAAATGATGATAAGAGGACAATATTTTTTCATGATCCATCTCATAATATTGTTAAATTTTCTTCCTATCTAGACAAAGAACATTTTTTAATGCACATACATCATATATTTTTATTTCAAATGCAAATTTTCATTATTTGGTTTTTCCTTTATCAATATATTGTATACTTGTTTCTCTATTAGATTATTTTCTTCTTATTGGAAGAAATAAATATGATCCATAATAGAATGAAAAGTCATTACTTATATTAGTTAAAAAAAGCATTTCACTGATTATCCAATATGGATAAATCATAATTTTGTGGTGTAATATGTTAATATCTAAAAATGAATCCAAATTTAAACATAAACCATTCCATAAATAGTAAACCTTATAACACTTCATAATTTCATCATTTATAAATAAGGTTTCTAAATTTCAAAAAACCAACCTAATATTAATCATCCATTTATTATAAATTTACTCTTGATTTTGATATTCATAATAAGTGAATACCAAGATCATGTATTTTAATGAAACATGGAAATAAAAAAATTAAAACAAACACTTTTTAAAGAATACATCTATCTTCATTACTTATATAAAACATAGATTATTGGATATATTTCATAAAGAAAAATATTATTTAAACTCCCTTAATTATAAAATTTAATATTTTTTAATAGATCCTTTTTATTTATAAGGTCATCAATACTATCTAACTTACATTATCAATATAAGTTATATATTTATCCAAACTAAACACCATTTTATCTTCATCATTAATATATTATGGATGACCTTATCTTAATTATCTATTTTCAATAAAATAATACAATTCCATTAAAGCACATTACTTTTTCAATTGTATTATTCATCATTTTTTTGTACAACATAACAAAACATATATACATAATAATACTTTTATGTTAAATGATTCATAAAACATTATCCTTGAATTATAAAACATTAAAACATCAATCATTCCACATTATCCTTATGTAATTAACTTAGATTCATTATCCAATTCCATAATACCACTTTCTTTTCAAACATCATTTGCAGTATCTTTAGGATCAACATCAAAACCATTACTCAAAAAACTATTCTGATTTTCATCATTATATTTTACATTTAGAAGTAAATTTAAATAATTCCCAAATTGTCCACATTTAAAACATTAAATAGGTGATGATACCATATGGCTACCATTATTCTCAAACATTGAGTTAACTAAAATTTTCATTTTTAACCAATATTTACATGTTTTGGGTTCTCGTTTTACACACTCATGAAATCATATCGTCCCATTGAGTTATTCTATTGAGTGATTAATCCAACATTCACTACATATAGGAAACTAAATCTTGATTCATCCATGGTGTTAATTAACTGGACTCCAAGAAAACACTTTCATTCCCTTCATTGGTGAGTTTGATAGTTGGTTATACTGTACTTTGTAAATCAAGATTCATGATAATTTTTTTGGCATAATAAAAAACATATGTCACTCTTGTCATTGTACCATTTAGATTATCAGAATATTTCCAACCACATTTAATGTTAGCCTAGTCACATCAGGTTCTTTCCATTCACTAAAACCAAAAACTATAGTGTGAGAAATTATAATCATGGTGGAAAATAAAAAATTCATGTAAATTCAATTATATAATGCGATAAAACGATAAAATTTATTATAGTTGTGAAAATGTATTCCTATACAAGGTAATTAATTATGATAAATAATTTAAATCCATCAGTATTGTTTGTGAAGATGTTTTTGATTTCCCAAGAATAACCCCCCCCCCAATGTGGTAATCCTAGGGTGCACCAAATGCCATGTTTATGCACCAGTTGTCGATTGAGTCCAAATAATGTTATATTTTCATAATTATTTACCCTATGTACCAATATTATAGAGAAACATTGTCTTATATCATGTAGATACTGATTTTATTCTTAGGAAACCACATGCATTACCATTTACCATAATTCAATGAAAACTTTATATATTTTGATTCTTCCTTATACATATCCATTGAGAAATACCTAGACATATACTTAGAATTATCCCCACAAATTTCACTAATGTTTTCTCATCCATGAATTTAATGTTTATATAAAACATTACAATGATAAAAAATATATCATCACATGATTCATATATATTTATATTACGTTATTTTAGATGAATATTTATTATATTATAGAAAAACACTTCCGAGGAATATAATATTTTAGTTTCTTTGGAATATTCAATCAGAATATTGTAATATAGGAATGAGATTCAATTTTTCCCCAAAATAACATTCAATTTACTACACTTCATTGACTTACCCAGTATAAAACATTTCATTATAAGCTATGGAATGGAAATATAGGAAATGGTTAGCTTAGATTCCATGTAATGGAAAACAAAGTAATTACATAAATAAATGTTAGTATATGTGTATGGGAATTTGAGAATAATATATGAAAAACACACCCCACATATCAAAGGTCAAATTACTTCATTATGACAGAATGATTGGAAGTTAATAAGACATGAATCAAAAGGAAATAAAATAACATGAGTCATGAGAGCATAAAATTGTCATAAGACATATATTTATGGAATAAAAATAAGAAAATCATATCCTTCACTTATTAGTTGGGGATCATTTTCATGATTCACCACATAAGAAACAATTTTTAATTTTTGGTAATGATCATATTAATGTTAGATTAATTATTTATTTCAGTCATAATATGGACGCCTATTGAGTTTATATATGTTACAAGAGTTTCTATGGCTTGTTTGAGCTCAGAACCCCAACTAGTTAAAAAAATACACATTAAACCCAGTTAGAAGAATTATTATGAAGATTTATTTATAATTTCCCATAACAATGTGGGCACATACAGTTGTCCAATATGGGTTCACAGGTTTCCGAAACCATTCTCCCCAAATCACATACATGTGTTTGTTCCATAAAAAATGTATAAGTTGTGTTTTTCATGATTGGTGCATGGTTTCTCTAACCAAATGACATAACACTGAGGGTTCCCTCGAAGGACATTACCATACACAATGGTGGTGCATAGTTTGGATAACCATGTTGTGAAACCATGTTTCCTTTTTTGGGGTAAAATCACCAAATCCCATTAAAATTATAATTATCTAACCCCCTTTCTTAATTATTCTAGTAGATAGAGGCCCTTCTTCATCTCGTATGATATCACATATGACATTCTCTTGGGATCTTTATTATATTTATCACCGAAAATATGATTTTATCTTCCTTCATATCATTGAATTTTCTACAGTAAGAAATCTTTTAATCATGAGTCTCTCATCGTTCACATTTAATCAATACCTTGAAAATTCTATTTTGATGTAGGCTCATATAACTTTTTTTTATGGAATTAATTCATTCAATTTTTTAATTCTAATCTTCAAAAAACTAAAAAATATACATGATACGGATAGTTGTACAAGTTTAAGTTAGGTTGTTTATGACTCATCCCTTATGTATATCTATTTTTAAATTTTTCATCATCATGTGCACACTAATTTCATCTTTAAATTCTTGTTTAATTAATATGTCTTTCTCAAAATGATCGAAATCATATTAAAGAGTCCATTAAGTATAAGATTTCCATTTTTAGAGTTTAAGAACTAAATGCCTTCCTCCCCGAGAATGGGTGTCCTTAAAATATGCCTCAGTATCATAGTATGACTATATGCACAACTGTTTTGGTGTGAAATGGCGTGAACATTATAATTGTTATAACAATTTAATTTAATGAAATATTAATTACTAATAGATAAAAATTCTAGATTCCAGTTGATTCTTATATGTCATGTGTTTCAATATAATAATATAATCTCTATTTTAAATTGAAATTATATGATATATATCACTTGGACTAATTGAATGTAATTGAATGAATTTGTTTCATGTCCATTTCATACCTTTCTATTCTTTATGGAATGCAGTAGAGTAAAGCTCATTAATGAATAACTAATTAACATTCTAAATGGTTTGATGTCCATATTATTCCTCATCAGGATAGTGAAATTTAATAAATAAAAAAATCCACTTATTAAATGTTATAAGTTCTGAATATATTAATTAACTAAAAGATTCGAGAAAAAGGTTCCCACATCATATTGAAATGTTATATTTATATGAGTGGTCAGAGTCAAGAAATACGTGGATTACCAAGGAGATTACGTGAGCTCTTGGGGGATTTCATTCTAATTCAATGAGATGGTTTCTATAGAATATACCAATTTGGAACCCTCGCCGTGTCTTTCATTAGATGCTCAACATGATGAATTATTTTCCATTATCATCATCTAACTACCTGGAATCCTTAGATACACTACTTAGATTCATTTTGACATCTTCAACTGTGTGTCACCATAGATAAATCTATTGGGGCCGGTCTTGAATATCACAAGGTTACCTTAGATGAGATTCTTGGACAAGGATGGAATCCATTACAGTTAAATTCTTTGGGTGACACCATTGGATTACACTCAGACCCCATACAGTAAGGCTACTTGTAACTGATGTGTTGGATTGACCAATGAGGTCTTATATGAAATTTTTATTAAATTGGATCCTCTATCTTTATTATCATCTTTATAGGATTCCTTATTACTCCATGGAACCATCATCCTGATTTTTAATACTATCATGATACATTGTCAGTGCTAGTTAAAACTCTTATAACACATATATATAATTTGATAAAATGACAAATTTATACAATTACATGTTTTGAGGCATACGAGTTTAAGGTGAATTAGGTATCTGTGCATTTACAATATTGTACTACTAAAATTTATACTCCTTTAAACTATATCAATTTATAATCATTAATTGGGGGTACAGATACCATTGGTGGTAGCCCACTATGGTGTATATGACATCCTATAGGGTTCACTGATGAAACCATGGAATATTATATGCATGTAGGTGTTGACAGGCAGATGAATCATTATT
Organism: Viscum album; assembly: GCA_963277665.1. Taxonomy (NCBI): domain Eukaryota; kingdom Viridiplantae; phylum Streptophyta; class Magnoliopsida; order Santalales; family Viscaceae; genus Viscum; species Viscum album. The sequence goes on from OY728121.1 coordinate 244,682,641, forward strand.
GATACACTTGATTTGGATGGCTTGTGTAGGATGGATATTGGTATAAAATGTTCATTTAGGAGTTTTGGATGCATGTATAGTATTTTTCCTCCTTTTGATTCTTTTGCATAACATGTATTGTCTTCTTCCATGTATTCCTATTTTTCTTCATTTTTGAGACATAAAATACATTATTATCATTTAGTATATATTTTAGTTTCCAATTATTAATTTATTATAATAGCTTGGATGTTTACTCATATTTCCACTTTTTTTATTGTTATTCTACTTCCGTTATGATGTCTTACTAGTATCTTATTTATAGATCCTATTTTGGTTGTGCCATTTGTTTGCATATTCATCAACTATTTACATGTTACCACTGATTTGATTGGCTCCACCCTATAAATGATAGTATTGTCTCTCCATAGATGCTCCTTAAGACCTTCTTACTAGTCAACAACATCTTTTGTACATGGAGGCATGCTTGAGGAAATGTTTCCAATGGCTTCGAGGAAACATTTAGTATCACCCTGGTTGGGACATTAAAAAGTGATATTATTGGGTTTCATTTCATACTTTAATATTTTTTTTAAAATAGAAATAATTTTAGTAATTCTTTGAAATTTTTGTTTCGATTGTGCATGTGCATTACTAATCCACATTCTTGGTAAATGTTATGTTTCATGAAATACTAGTGTTTTATATTTTTTATATTAAATTTGTTATTATTTCATTATTGGGGGTCTTACATGCTCTCTAATGGTAATTTTTATTTTTATAATTGTGGATTAAATTTTAATCTGGGAAAAATGTGATGAGGGAAATGAAAAATCAGTCATTCATCATTATAGGAACATAAAATTTCCATTCAATGTATATTCCTTACCATATAGGTGAATTTAACTACTTGAATTACTTTTGATTCTAATGATTGTTGAGTGATATTTGGTAGTTATATTTATGCCTATACTACTAAATTATTAATTTTCGTTACCTGAGCTTCTCTTTTACTGTGATAGTGTGATTTGTAGTTTCAATTCATTGGGGTGTGTGTGCCCTTGTTCGTTGGAATGGGTGGTTCACCATGTCATGACTGTGTATATTACCCATTAAATTCTATGGCCAAATGTGGATGGGGTTAAAAAAATTTAATGGGTGTTCATTTTAGTGATAAGTTGTTTGAGACCATATTCGATGGGAAAGGAATTTCATTGTAGTCAAAACCTTAATACATGTATATATGAAAATAGAAATTTTAAATTCTAATCTAAACATATCAATTAAAATGGAGTCCTATAAATTAATAGGAATGTAATAGTTCATTATTAACCTATTTTAACCCATATAAATTATTCATGAACACTTACCAATACCTTATCCTTCTTACTGGGTATTTGGGGATGTACCTGGTGTAGCAAGCTCTTACTCTTACATTTTCCATCTAACAGTGCATCTATATATTCTCAAATCATGTTCCGATGGAATATAATATCATTTTTATAGATATTACACAACTAAATACTTCATTTAATGATAAAAATGTGGAGTTTACCATGCACTAGAGATGGTGACATTAGGAGTACCACGTGAGTAACATTCTATTTTACCATATCTGGGGACTAACAGTCTTCATGAAATTTTTCTATGTCTGTTTAATTCCCTGATGGATTCCCAAGAAAATTAACATATTATGGATGATCTTACTCTCATGTTCTAGAATAAAAATCATTAAATATTTTAATGGGATAGGGATCCACAATTTGTTGAGTCATTGATGGAGGCGACACTATATTTCATTGATCATCTAGAGATCCCTCTAGAGAGGGGGTTGAATATTTACACCTATATAAAGAGTGATTCATCCAAGTGATGTTTGGATGTGATTACCTAGGCCACTCATCATCAGGCAATGGTCTTCCAGATTGTCTTCTTTGAAAACATCCACCCTCACCATTTGAGAGCTGGCCATGCTTTGGATTTCATTCATCTAGAATAGGGTACTCTTATAAATATGTATTATTGACCATTTTTTTCATGTTACAAAAATTTTATCGACTTATATCTGATTATGAGAAATCTTGTGATAGATATTATGAGGATGGGCTCTATTATTCCATTTGTACTCAGTATATTGTCTTTCAAAAATGTATCTTTTACAAAATCATGAATCAAGATGGTGTCACTGATTTCTACATTATGGATAGTTATAGTTATGGTAATTTACGTTATGTAATGAGGTATACCTCTAGTTATTATTATATCAAGAAGATTTCCCTTGACAATTATTGTTAGAGATGGGGTGGTTAGAGAAACCTTAGTGGTAGCTCCATTATATACCATATATGTGGATGACAGGGAAATTTGAAGAATCTATATGATAGAGAACCTATAGAGACCCTTTCTTATGGATTTACATTTAATCTGTAGAGATAATATTAGAACTTCCAATATTCATCTAGTGGAAGAGGAACTGTATCATATCCACCTTCTAGGGAAATATCTTTTGTGCAATGTCTGGTAGATATTTTTGGTTACACAATCTGGACTGACTGAGGAAGAGTTCATATCCATGGTAGTGAGACTTTTGATCATCCACGTTAGCATAGTGTTCATCCATAGGGTGGTACAACTATATCAAATTTTTGTGGATCACTTTGGATGTTTAATTTACCGCTAATACCTAAGGATCAATGTGGAGTACCATTAATAGGAAGAGGTACTCTTCTAGTAGCCAATACTATTATATCATCATTATTTGATATAGGTTCTTCTCCGAAATTTATTTCATTATCTACTATGGAATTTAATTAGTTTGTAATTTAGTATTAAAATGTGGTTATGACCATAGATATATAATTAGGAGTACATATTTTGGGAACAAGATGATGCATGTACTATCTCCATGAGGTAGGTAGTTATCCCATATTGTGGGATCTCATTGTCCATTAAATAAAGGTTTTAAATTTCATTTTGAGGGTAGATTTGTTATTTTCCTATCATACCATTGTAGACTACTATCACTATATACTATCATTTTATATCACCAATGTGAATTAGTTATCCACACAAAGGAGTGTGGGGTTTGTAGGCTTGCAGAGACTGAAAAGATCATCATGGTGTATATAGAGTGACCACCCATATTTATAGACATTTCAAAGGGGAGAATGTAATACATCTCCAAGATTTTATTCCAGTCATAGGTCACTTCATGAATGTATTTCTGAGTGATTTTTAGGGATTACATCTATAGCAATAGATAAATTTCATGATTGCGATACATCCAGTATTGTTTCTAATGTCAATTCCTCCATACATGATAACACCTACTATGCTCTATTATCACAGGAGATAGTTGTAAAATATAGAGTCTAATGGTTTTATCAGACTGAGTACATCTTCATGGGGTTCAACCATGATTTTCTCCATGAATGAGGAGGTGTCTCTCTGAATTTTCAAGTATTACCGATGGATGAACAATATTCCAATTATGAAATAGTATCAACAACCTTGAATAGATGATCTATTTGAAAAGTGTTGAGGTGATAGGGTATTTTCAATGATCATACTGATATCGTGCTATCATAAGGTGAATGTTAAGAATTTATACATTTTGTATACATCTGTTGTTGTAGGTATGGTTTGTTTGAGTGCCTTGGTTTTTTAGTAGATCATACGAACACAACTTCCATTTTCATGGATTTTACAAATAGGAGTTCAACCCATCTCAAAAATCTTTTTTTGTTGTCTTTATTGATGACATAGTGGGGTATTTTAACACTCACAGTGATGATGATTGAGGTCATGAGATCATTCTAAATACATTAATAGAGAATCGTCTTAACAAAAAGATTTCAAAGTTACACTTCATGAATTAAAATCATCACTTTTTATGTCATATTATCTCAGAATAAGTAGTATCTATTGAAAAAAATAAGGCGAGTGATGTGGTTTCCAAGGAGGATACCAATCACATGTTTGATATATAAATTTCCAGGTTCTAGATGGTTATTTACTGAATCTTATACTAGAATTACCACTCCAGGATTCACTTATTAAATTCTTACAATTATGTGTGTTATGTTCTTGTGATTATAAGTTTGTGAGAAATCCATTCATGAAAAAAAAAGAAAATATTGTCTCTAAACAAATACATATTATACCAGAGCCTATAAGGTTATACAATATTTTATGATTCATTTGGAACCGAGCTAGGTGTAGTTATATTTTAGAAGGATATACGTTTTTTGTATAGAACTCAGCAATTGGGGTACAGTGAGAGAAACTACCAAACATATGACCTTGATCTAGAATATTTTTTCCAATACATTCATTGTAGGATACACAATCTATTTAGTGAGACATTTTCTGTATAAGGTCCACAAAATCCACAAATACACCATTAAATGGTGTGATTCGAATACCAGACAATGAATATGGTTTAGGTATCTTAAGACGTTTTCCATTGACCTTTCATATATACTCGAAAATGAAAACTATGTAGTTGTTCTGATGAGATATAAAGATTAGGCCCAAGCCCAGTCAGAATCCATTGATGAATCAAAATAGATTTAAATCTTCTCTAAGCTACATATATAGTTTCATGAGATTCAGGATCAATGTTCTCTTACATCTCTAATAGATACATTTTCACACCATGATTGGGTGAAGAGAAAGATTCTTTTTTTTATCCTAAGGGTTTGGTTCTCCAAGAGAGTGATTATGGTGAGGTAACACATCTATATTGGATTGTGGATGGAGATGGAATACCCTTTTAACATATAAATTAAGGGGTTCCAAAAACTGTGTGATAGGAACTGATTTGAGATTCTGATGCAACTCTGAGGGTATTTCATCTAGGACTCCCTATGATGTATCAATATATTTGATTCCAATATTTTTCTCTTGGGTTGAAATGTTAGATAACATTCATTATCAATAGGTGTTCCTCCTATCATTAGGTGAATTTGGAGAACTAGTGATGTTCTTGATTTTTACTGCCATTATATATTCCTGAATAGAAATTGGATTATGTTTCTATATATATTTTTGTGGGAATATTATGGTTTTCTTGAGGTTGCAATACAGTTTTAGTCGTCATTTAATGACTGACAGAAGTATCCCACATTATTCCCATATGAGATACATTCCAAGCTAATGATATGGGAATATTTTATGTTCACGTGATCATATGTATACACGAGGTTCCCCTACTATTATTTTAGATATGGATGCTCATTTTACATGAAAATTATTTTAGTGGTTATAGAAATATTTGTGTACATTGGTGCTTATGAGCACACATTTTCACTCTTAGATTTATTTCCAATAGGAATGGATGATACATGAGTTTTAGAAAATGATTTGAGACAGTTTCCATGATTTTAGTGGTTCATGGGAGAATCAAATCACTCTCATCATGTTTTCCTATAATAACAAATTTCATTCAACGATTCAAAGGGTCCCATTTGAGGCCTTTTATGGTAGGCCATACCATTCACCCATGTAAATTTTATAGGTAGGTGTAGTAGCACTATTCATTCCTCACTTAATGAAGGAGAATTTAGAGTATGTTTAGTTGATCATGAAGTGTGTGTCTACTTCCTGACATGGATATATTTATTATTCAAATATTCACTAATGACCACATGGGTTCGAGGTTAGGGATCCTGTTTTTCTGGGGGTATCACCCAGGATTGGGCTTAGATTAAGATATAGGTATGTGATGATTTCATCTTGTTTTGTAGGGATTTCAGTGATTTTGGAGGGAGTCAAACTAGTATCCAATCATCTGATGATACCTTAGATGTATTATTCCATGCACAACATCAATCACATTTATTTGATTCACCGTTATCGTTGTAATATGTACGATGCTATTGATCGTAAGGATTTATAATTATATTATGATGCAAAATTTCAGGAATAACCTATACAGATCATTTAACATAGTATAAATGGATTTCTGAGGCTAGTTTATCCATTTAGAATGGTTGTTATGGTAGCACATCCATGTACATGAGGAGACTTTGTATCGGGAGGTCGACATATGTTCTTAGTGACATATGTTTTTCTCTAAAAGTGTTTCACCACCAATAGAAGGTGAACCTGAGGATGAGTTAATATAAATCCCCATCCCTAGAAGCCCACTATTAGTGTGATATTTTTAAACAAGGAAGGATATAAGGAATCATGTCCTGAAGGACTGGTCAGTTTAACAGTTTCGGAAAATAGATTACATTCATGAACTTTACAATACAATTTATAACATAATACACACCATATATTATCCATATAGAATTACATTATTACTCTATCTTGACCCAACATATCAATGAGAAAACATTTCTTGCATCCTGGAAAATAAAACCTAGGAAATGGGTGAGCTCATATGCTAAATAATTATAAATTTTTTTGTGGAATCTATAATAAATAATCATATAATTTTAAGCCAAGGAACAAAACTGAATCATTATCCTCTTAAAACATTATATTCAAAATATTATGGTAAGAATAAATCAATCATTACAATATAAACATGCACATAGAAATTCTATTAGTCGAATAATCACATGTAAAATTAATAACTAATCTCATTATGAGTGAATGCATAATGCCAAACATTATCACCTCTACGTCAAGGACTTCTGAAAAAAACCATTAACTAATTTTCTATGAAGGCCTTGTTACAAGACACTAGTATGTCTTATGAGACCTGCTGATTCAAAGAAATTATATAGCATACCCCACCCGTCACATAATAAGTCGAATACATTAATAATATAAAGTGGGTGAAAAATTACATAATTATTCATATTAAAAATAGCATAATAAATATCAATACTTTATACGTAAACCATGAATGGTATAAAAATAGCACATCAATAGTAAAAAAATTATAACTCATTCAATATAATATTGATGATTTTATTATAATATATCAACCTACATCAAGAAGAATATCCAATAAAGGATGTTGAAAAGGTCGAAAATGATTTGTCAAACTCCTTGAGTGAAATATCCCTATTTCATGAAATAATTTTGAAGTCACACAATATATAAAGGATTTCATTTATATGGTATTTTTGAATCAAAGTGTCCCATAGTACTTGGAAACTTTTGAAATGAATTAACATTTTAATACAATCATGTCCATATAAATAAATTCTTAAAACCATTTTGAAAAACATGTATAATAATTAAATAGATTTAGAAAAATAAATCATTAAAGAATATAAATTTATTGTTTAGTATAATAGAACCTTCCATAATTCCATAATATAATCCTTTTGAAAATATTTTTATGAAACATGGACTTGGATAATAAATATGTCCCAATAAATACTTACACGTAAACAATTTCAGATAACAATGAGATTGATGAATTAACACTTACATTATTTCTGATACTCATAGTACGTGTCAGAAACCCATGTATAATATTTTTAAAGATATTAAGAACTAATATCAGAATAATAATAGTATTTATTATATCATATATGATTCTTTATATTTACCACATTAATAATTCCATGTTAATGTAACATTTCTGGAAATAGTCTCATTTTTTATCATACATGTTATGATTTTTTATTCATGATCATATTACTTAGATAATACATTAAATACATCTAGAACATAAAATATGATTTATATTTCATATATATTCTTTATATAAATATATATAATATATAGATAAATAAAATAAAACACACAGTTCATGGAGATGGGAGTCTGTACATACTTATAAATGTTATTTCTGTTTTCTAATAATATTTAATGGATGTAAGTGAATGAAATATATGTATATATTTCATACTAGTAGAATTATTTCTTCATATATTTCATTCTTATTCATATAATTATACTTCTATGGTGATCATGGAAGATTACACTCCTCGTGTTGTGGAGAAAATAATCCGTACGTACGAACAAGCAAAAATATCATTTCCTTTATGGTTAAATGGTATGAAATTGGATGGAATATGAATTTCAAAGAAGAAATATCATTTTATATTTGTCATTTAAATCAATCATAATCATTTTTATACCAATATAAAGATATTTTACATGATAAACCATTTACACCATGGAGAAAGTAAGTCATACGTATGCATGCATGGTGATATTTTCATTTCATATGATGGGTAAAAAAAGGAATATTTATGTCCCAAAATTATAATAAAATCTCAGAATGTGGAATATCCTAGAGTTATTATTTATTATATAAACAACAAATAATGTGAAAGTATAAGATGATAATAACTTCGAAAGAAGTGATAAAACAATTATCTTCTTTCGTGTGTCTCAATTTGATTTGGACCAAAGGACACTTTACGATGGATTTCTACCCAATGTGTAGACTCTATAAATATATGAGGCATATTTGGAGAGGAAATGGATAAGGTTTGGACTATTTAAAGGTATTTGGGTGAGTGAATTAAATAAAGGAAAATTTCCCTTTTATAAGAGTGGTGAGAGGATCTTTACATAAAGCTTGAAATATTAATTTATCATAAATTTATTTTTTGTTTATAATATCTCAAAAGTAATTTAAATCAATAAAAATATAATGATGGTTCAAAATAATCTCATAAAATGGGTTTTAGAGATGTTTATCTTATGAAATTAACATTTTCTATTGGGATTAACCCGTAGTTAAATAGTTTAACTCTTACTATGTCTTCGTTTGTTTATAGGCTATAGGGTTAATTTAGTTTCAATAAATTTCCAAGATAACATAAAGTTGATAAATAATTTCATTTATAACATTATATATTTCATTTGGAAAAACATTATATTTTTATTATTTTTATATCATTTAATAAAATAGTAATTGTTTTAACATCTCATTTATGTCAATTTCGTCACTATTTCATAATTTATTTTTGTTAAAGTCATAAACACATTATTACCTAGAACAAAAGGGACAAAATCATCTCTAATATGTCATTTTCATCCAGAAAATTATTTTATGGTATAAAAAAGTTCAAATTACTTTTACTGTATTAATTATAACATCGCTTATTTGATTCTTTCATTAATAAGGGAAATACTACAACATTATTATGTAATAAATTAATATAATTATTTAATGTCAAAAATTTAAAAACAATATTACATGATGTATGAAATATCTTTATATTTATAATTAATATTTATAGTCATATATATTAGTAATGTAACCCTATATTAAAATTGATTTCGTAAAAGATACTTGTTTATGTTATATATCCACTTTTTTAAAATTAAATATTCTAAAATGTCATTTTCACACCCTTATAGTCCCACGGGGTCTTAAGATCGTCCTAAGGATTACCATGGTCCGAAATATCTTATCCAATAGGTTGCGGAATTTTTATAGTATAATCTTATATTATTAAAATATTTTTTTTACCTTTATTTACATGATTTACCCTTTAACCATGGTAAATACAAGTTCATACTATTGTTACTATTCAAAAGGTATAAAAATAAAAGGTAAAAATTTACACAATTTGGACCTTTTAATTAAAAATATAAAATATATTTTTCCAAATTCATAACATAGAAGATGCGGTAAATAATTTTAAATAAATTCCAATTGTAAAAATAAGAAAGTGTGGTTTTATGAAATAGAAATTATCAAAATACTGACATTGGTTTATGTACAATTTATATGTGAAATTAAATCAAATGACCTGAATTATATTACATTTTTAAAATATAATCTATTTATAATTTAAAACCACTCAAATTTATAATTTATCACTACAAATATTTTTTATTAAAAAAGATGTTTTCAATTCAAATTCAGCAATTTTAACTATTCATTAAAATAAAAATGTTCCCAGAAAAGTTCCAACATTTCTTCCATAGTAAATTTTTATGTCTCAATTATAAAGAAGTATTTAATTTAATCAAATATAATATATAAAAGTGTAAATTATTCGACTTAAAAATGGTTCTCCATCAAGAGGATGGAAAATTGATTTTTTTTTGAAAAATACTTCTTTTATATGAAAAATTGAATTTGTCCTTATATTATGTTTAAGAAACACAAAATATGAACATTATGATTTATTGAGATATTTAAAATTATATTTTTCTAATACTATCCATAACTTATTTTTAAATGGCTTGTTTGATAGGTCCTGGTGCCCTTGACCTCAATGTTGTGTACATCGCCCGTATTGAATTATTTAAAAAGGAATTGTACCCTGGAAGCATTGGGTGTTAAATTATCGCCTATTTCAATAATTTTCATCATTGCAATTTAATAGCGAGAATTAAAACTAGGGGTTTGACATTTCATAAAATATTTGTTGTAGTCCAACATCAAAAAATGGATTAATGAGTACACTATTTAAAAATAATGATAGGTATGTATGAAGGATTCCATATATAACAAATAATAGGGTTCCATATAAGAAATCATGCACATCAAAGAAAAATATAACAATCATGTTCTAATTGGGAGAGATTTAGAATATGATAAAGGTAATTTTATCAATCTGAAATCCTTAAATATTTGATGATCTGTGTGAAAATTAGATTTATAGAAAAAGAAAGAACTAGGAATATTTTTGGGTTTTATGGATAAATTCCATAAATTTAATGAACATGAGAAGAATTTGTTAAATTATTTCAATAAAATATCTACATTGGTTGTGCCTTTAAAAAATTCCACTTATTCTCTTATTCTGGAAAATGAAGTTGAATATTTGATTTTTGGAATGTTTGAAGATCATGCGATCCAATAATAGAATGATAGGTAATTCCAGCTATCTCAACAAAAGTGTTTCCACATGTTATCAAATAAACATAAGTAAACATATAGTAAGATAATATATTAATAAAACAAACATCAACTGGAGTATAACTTATACTATCCATAAATTGATAACATTACAATCCTTCTAAAAAGTGAATATCTATGACTTTTTAAATAGGTGAACCAAATTGGAATATCAATTATCTCCCATATCTCATAGGGATGTTCTTGGTTGTCACATTCCAAACATGTTAACATCTTCATCATGTATTCTACTGAGTCATAGTAACAAACATAATTATCATAAATCCTTATTGAAAACATGTTTGTTTCCTTGTTCCAAAACATAGGTGTTTATTTCTTAAGTCCCAAAAAGTGGTACGCTTCATCCATTATATAATTACCATGTTGTCTAAAAATCAAAAATTAGATCTCCAGAAAATTGAATCTCTAATATAGTTATTCAAATAAAACCAATCATTATCCAAACATTATTATCTAAATATAAGGAACATATTAAAGGTTATCTTAAACTTATTATTGTGTTCTCAAAATATAATATTACCCATCAAAAACTTTTCATATCAATTATAACTATTTGACATATTATTTAAAATCCTTATAGAAAAAGAAAAGGTGAATACTCCTTTTATTATTCACTTTTTTCATAATTATTAGATCTGTATACATAAATACTTCAATCATTACAATTCAATTATTGGAATGGAATAGATCCTTCCATGGATTAGAGATATATTATTTAGTCTGGGCATTGAGTTGTGTAATGCCCATGATTTCCAAATTCGAGACATTGAACACCATAACAATTTGTTACTCTATGATCCTCTTTTCCTAAATAGACATCAACTTCCCCTCCATTTGAGGTATTCCGAAAGGTTATTCTTCCATTCCTCTTGACATGTAGGAATCTAAATCTTCTTTCCTCTTTGATTCATATATTTTTTCATTTATAAAAGATCATATTCCTATTAAGTAATGTGTAAGGAATGTCATCAAAGTTCACATTTTTAATTATATATCGTGGTAACCAAATTCTTTGTAATCAAAATAAATTTATATGCAGTCATTATACAATTATTTTTCTTAAAATATACATATATTCATTCAAAATAAATAATAATTCAATTCCTTCTAGTTTAATCCATTAACTAAGACAAAAATGCACATTGTGAGTTACATATGTCATTAAAGAAAACCACAGAATCATTTTAAGGTACTTTCAATCATTAACATCATAGGATTAATCCTAGGTTATCCATGATCATTACCTAAATTATAGGGGGTCATTAATAGTTATTCCCAATGTCTATCATAGGGTTATGATCACAGATATAGGTTTTTTTAAACAATTTCCAAGGATGTTGCTAAAATTACTTTGATACCAACTATAATGCCTAGACCCCAGAATCCTAGATTTGGTGTATTAGTTTAATTCATTGGAATGATATAAGTAATCTTGTCCCATAGGACAGATCAGCTTAGCTATGTTCATAAAAAGATTACATACATGTTCATTAAATTAAATTTTATGACATAAAACACAACATAAATATTTCTTTTATAATTCCATTATTACTTTATCTTAACCCCTCATATCAATCATAAAAGACTTATTGGAATTCCTTGAAAATAAATCATATGAAAGGGGTGATCTCATATGATCATTAAGGATAAAAAATATAGTTGAAGATATCATAAATAAACACAAACATTTATTTCTAGGAAGAAAATTTAAACACAAGAATTTTAAAGCATTATAATCAGCAAAACATGGAAATAATTAATCAATAATTACCATATAATCTTTCAATTGGATATTCTACTAGTCGAATAATCATATATAAAATCAATAATTAATCTCATAACAAAGTAATGCATAATGTCTGACAATATAACCACAACCTCAATGACCTGTGCCAAACCCATTCTCAAATATTTTGTAAAGGCCTTTTGCTGAGACACTAGTTTGTCTAACTATACCTACCGAGGCATCTAGGGGATATAGAGGGTCATTCCAGTCACTTACTGTGTCCAATTAATTATTCATATGAAAGGGCCGAAATATAACATTATCATTCATAATGAAAATAGCATATGAAATGTAAATACATTAAACATATACCATGAATGGTTTAAAAATATAACATCCATTGTCAAACATATCAAAACTCAATTAATATAATATGAATGATTGTATTATAATAAATCAACCTCAATCAAGAATAATATCTATTAAAGGATGTTACATAGTTGAAAATGATCAGTAAAAATATTTGACAGAAATATACCTTTTCATTAAATCATTTAAAAGTCACAAAATATATAAAAAAAGTAATTTAAAAGAAATTTTGGAATCAAAGTGTCCCATAACACTTTGATGTGTTTTAAATTAATTAATATTTTAAAACAGAAATCTCCATATATATAAACCTTAAAACCATTTTGAAAACCATGGATATCAATTAAATAGATTTAGAAAAATATATCGTTAAGAAAATAAAATTGATGATATAGTAGATTTGAACCCTCTATAAAACCTTAATATCTTCCGTTGAAAAATTATTTTATAAATCAGGGGCATGGATGATAAATATGTCCCAAAAATATATACACATAAACAATCTTCGATAATAAGGAGATTTCGGAATTAACCCTTAACAATGGTCTGATACTCTCTATACATGTCTAAAACTGTTTTATAATGTTTTTAAACATATTATTAACTTATATTAGAATACTAGTAATATTTATAATATCATATATGATTATTTATATTAACTGTTTATCAAAAATTCCATGTTAATGGAAAATTTCTAGTAATAATAACTTTTTTTATCATACTTTTTTGGAATTATATTTATTGATTTTTTACATATGTAATAAAATAAATTCTTATAGAATGTAATATATTATATTTATATATCATATATTTTCTATTTATTAATATATATAATAAATTGATAAATAAAATGGAACACCCCATTCACGGAGATGGTAAGACGTACGTATGCATGAACGATGTTTCTGTTTTCCTATCGTATTGAATAGATGTAAGTGAATGACATATATATATATATATATATATATATCATACCAGTAGAATTATTATGTCTTATATTTAATACTTATTAAAAATATTTATTCATATAATTACGCTTGGATGGTTAACGTGGAAGATGATTCTCATCGTGCTGTGGAGATGGTAAGCCATATGTACACACAAGTGACAATATCAATTCCTGAATAGTTAAATGGCATATAATTAAATGTAATATGAATTTTACAGAAACAATATGATGTTATATTTAATTTTTACCTCAATTGTATTCATTTTTATACCCATATAAATAATGTGTACGTGAAAAACAATTTACACCACGTCATGGAGATGATAAGTCGTACCTATGCATGCATGGTGATATTTTTTTTAGGATGGGTAAAAGGGGGAATATGGTTGCCCCATAATTATAAGAACATATATGAATGTGAAATGTACATGGTTTTTTATTTTATTATTGAAACAACAGATAAAGAAGAAGTATAAGAACAAATGAACATTGAAAGTGGTGATAAAACAATCACCTCTTTTCAGGTGTCTTCTGTTGATTTTCACCAAAGAAGACCATTGTATGGATTTATGTCCAAATTGTAGAATCTATAATGATATTATTGATTTTGGTAGAGTAAATGGGGAGGTTTTGGATGATTAAAAGGGATTTTAATTTCAGAATTAAAGATAATGAGAAGAATCCTTTTATAAGAATGGTGAGGGGCATTTTTGGAAAAGCGTGAAATATTAATTTCATATAAATTCAATTTAAAATTATAAAAGACAAAAAATAATTTATTTCACGAATAAGAAGATCATGGTTATAAATCTTTTCATCCAATGTTTTTTAGACAATTTTATTTTCTGAAATTGGCCTTATCTTTTGGGATTAACCATTAGTTAAATAGTTTAACTCCTACTGTGTATTTATTATTTTTTATACTACAGAGTCAATTTATTTACTATAAAATTCCAAGTGAACCTCAAGTGGATAATTAATGACTTTTAAACATAATATAGGTTAGTTTACTAAGTCTTATATTTTTACGATTTTTATATCATATAATAAAATTTTTCATTATAAACTCATTTATGTCAGTTTTGACAAATTTTTTAATTGATTTTTGTTAAAGTCACGAATAAATTATTACACAAAATTGAAGTCATTAAACCATCCTCCATATGTCAATTTAATCCATAAAATTCTCTAATGGAATCAAAATGTTCAAATTATATTTATTATTTTTTTATAATATCATTTATTTTATTCATTCAATAATAAGAAAAAACTCCATCATTATTGTGTTTCAAATAAATTTAATTATTTAAGGTCTAAAAATTAGAAATAATATTAAATTATGTTGTAAATATTTTTATATTTATATGTACTATTTATAGTAATATATATTACTCATATAACCATATATTAAAATTCATTTATTAAAATATACATGTTTATCTTATATTTCCTTTTATTTAAATTTAATATTATAAATGTCATTTTCACACCCATGTGGTCCCATGGGGTCCTAAAATCATCCCAAGGATGAACATGGTCAAAAATATCTCATCCAATAGGATTAGGGAATTTTTAGGGTAGTTTTTTATTATTATAATATTTGTGTTTAACCTTATTTAACCGATTTACCCTCTAACAATGGGGGAAAATTATTACTCAGGTTACTCTTCATAATGTCCTATAATAAAATGTACATTTTTACACAATTTAAAAATTATGAATCCAAATATCGAATCCATTTTTCTAAATTCAGACACATAAGTTTTAGGAATTAATTTAAAATTAATTCGATATGTCAAAACAAGAAAGTGTGTTTAAAAAAATAAAAACTATCAAATGATTGACATGTGTTTATGTGCAATTTAAATGAAGAATTACATCCAATGACCAAATTTAAATTAAATGATTAAAATATATGATAATTAAAAAATAATACCACTCAAATGTATAATTAAATAATATAAATTATTTCGACTAAGAATGTTTTTTTCACCTAAAATTTAGTAATTTTCATTATTCATCTAAATATAAAAGTTATCTGAAGAGTGCAAAAAATTATTCCAAAATAAATTTTTATATCCATATTCTAAATAAATATTTAATTTAAAATAATGGAATATATTAAAGCGTCAAATATTGGATTTATAAAGGGCTCTACGTTAAAAGGTGTAAATTAACATTTTTTTCAAAAATACTTCTTTTATCTAATAAATTGAATTTTTCCTTATATTATGTATAAAAAACAAATAATATGATGGATAAAATTATATGGGATATAAAAAGTCATTTTTGTTTAATACTATCCATATCGTCTTTTAAAACAACAAGTTCGATAGGGCATGGTTCACTTGAACTCGATGTTACGTACATCACACACTATTGAATTATTTAAAAATAAAGCATACTATGGATGTTTGGTGTGTAACACATAATTTAAGGGGACTTATTATAAGGAATACATTTTTCTTTAAGGATTAAAACATATTTAAATTGTAAAGAAAATTATTTTTGACCTAATATAGTTTCCTAACAAGAATAAAATTTTTATGGGGGTGTTTGGGGATTCTTTAGAGCTCAAAACCCCAAGTGGTGGGAAAAAATTCACTGGCTTCATGGTTAGAAGAAATCATGTGAGCTAGTCTACAGGGTTTTTCCCAACCATCTATGTATGGATGGAGGTCAAACTATGGTGCATGAGTTTCCAAAAACCACTTGCCCAAGGATACATGCCTTTGTGGGTTTCATATAAATATTTAAAAGAGTATTTCTTCATGTTTGGTGAAGGGTTTCTCTATGTTTCCAACGTAATCTATTGGGATCCCTCCAAGGGAAGTGGACTATACATGGTTATTTCACTGTTTGGCCAACTATACGGGAAAATTGTGTGCTCCTATTTTATGGGTAGAATTATAAAAAACCATTAAATTTATTGTTAACCCACCTCATTCTCTTTTCTTCATTTTGATGTACATATGATCTTATTCATCATTTAAAATATCCTAAGATCCCTCCCACAAGGTTCACTAATATAATCAGCATCCAACGACTGATTCGATGACCATTAAACTTATTTTATGCACTTTAGTAAGTACTCTATTAATCTTGAGAATTTCATTGTTCCACTTTTCCTTAGTGAGACTATTTTTATGTAGGATCATATTCCCTATTTTCTAGGAATCTGTCACGACCCGCCCTCGGGGTCCGTGCCGTGACTACCCCAAGCCCGCCTTCCATAGGCCAGGGGCTGGCGACTAGCACCAAGGCGTAAATCCCGGTAAAAAGGGAAGGCATTGCCTTTGTAAAGTAAACAAACACCACAGAGTAAGCAAGCGGAAAGTAACACTAAGCAAAAACAGAGTACAACTAAAAGTGCGGAAAGTAAAAAGGGGCCGGAAATACAAGCCCAACTGTAAAGTAAAACTCGAAAGGGAAAACAGCAACTGAAAAGTAAAGCTGCTACGCCGAGCTGACCACTGGAAATCCCACCTGAAGGGTGGGCACAGATAGCTCCTCTGCTCCTCGGGTCCCGCCATCCGCTCCGAGTATGTCCCGCCCAGTGGTCCACCTCCGGGTACCGCCTCGTCGTATAGTCCACCTCCAGGTACCGTCCAGTCCTCAAACCTTCGGCTTCTGTCAGCACTGTCCGTCGTCTGCAACCAACACAACGAGGTGCGGGCATAGCCCGTGCAGGGGTGAGTATAACGATACTCAGTAGGGACCCCGAGACCCTCAAGGTCTCACTAAAACCAACAAGGATAAACACAAGAAGATCTCAACAGATAAACTCTACTTTGGTATATGTCCATACATATACCTAAGTTATCAAGTAACCCATCTCAATCATGAGAAAACACAAGGATTGTGAAAACGACGGATAACCACTACCCGGGTATATGCCCATACATATACAAAAGTTAGCAAGTGACCATTCTCAATCATGAAGTAAACACAAGGTCAAAAGTCTCAGCTCAAACCAGGATTTTCATTATCGAAACCGTAACTGCTGAAGAGCTCCGTCTCTAGAGTGTACAGTGGTCCTGTCACGACTCCGAGGCCGCCGCTCACTAACCTAAGACTGCTGAAGTACTCCCCCTGTCGAGTACTGCGGGTCTGCTGCCAACTACCAGGCGCTCCGTCCGCTGAGGGTCTGCTGCCAAATACCGGGCGCTACCCAGATAGCCTACAGAGGTACTCCTCCTGTCGAGTACCGCGGGTCTGCTGCCAACTACCAGGCGCTCCGTCCGCCGTGGGTCTGCCGCCAAATACCGGGCGCTCCGTCCACTGGGCTAGTCGACTCACTCCAAGTCGAGTCGGTCAAGCAGTCGTCAGGTCTCAGCCGGCTACACGGTCTCCGAACTCTGCACGCTCGTCTCCGGGAGGGTCCGCTCCATGAGCTACTGGTCGATACTCCAAGTATCACAAAGCCCCGCAAAGAAGTATCTCAAAAGTCCGTCTCGTCACAGGGGTCTCAACGCAACAGACGGCGCGTCGATCGGACGCCCGGTCTGTGAGTTATTAGCCTTTTCGTCCCAGGGGCCCGGTTGGTTTTGTGAGCAAACCAATCCCGGCCGTAACTCAACTGTACCCCGAACTCCCATAGGGTATACTCATAGGGACCGTTACTAAACGTAACCACCAACGCCGCTGACGGTTCATCAAACGGACGTCCTGTCTGAAAGATATCAGCTTTCCCGTTCCAGGGGCCCGGTTGGATTTCGGGTACAATCCAACCCGGCCATACTCCAACTGTATCCAAAACTCGGGCGGAGTATGTCAAAAGTTCCGTCTCATCAAGAGGAAGTCAACGAAACAGACGGCGCGTCAATCGGACGCCCGGTCTGTGAGTTATTGGCTTTATCGTCTCCGGGGCCCGGTTGGTTTTTAAGGCAAAACCAACCCGACCGTACTCCACCTGCGTCCAAACCTCGGGCGGAGTATGCCAAAAGATCCGTCTCACTAAGAGGAACACAACGCGACTGACGGCGCGTCAATCGGACGTTCGTGGCTCAAGATATGAGTGTTCCCGCTCCGAAGGCCCGGTTGGTTTCGTGAACGAACCAACCCGGCCAAACTCAAAGTAATCCGAAACCTTGAGTACGATATACTGAAACGACCGTCTCGATCCAAGGATCGCGTTGCCGCTGACGGTTCGTCGATCGGAGGTCCGAGGCTCATGTTATGGGCCAAAAACCAAATCTAGTTCGAAACGGGGGGGTCCGGGTCCGGGCCGACCCGGCCCGACCCCCCCTTGGGCGGCGGCGGCGCGGCGGCGCGGCGGCGCGGGGTGCCGCGGCGGCTGGCGCCGCAAGGTGGCCGCGCGGGGGAATTAAATCCCCCGCTGATTGAATAGGCGGTGCGGCCTTGTGCCGCGCCATTTGTATGAACGGCCCCCGCACGTGGGGGCTGGCTGGACACGAACCGGGGGGGCTGCTGCCACCCCCTCCTTCAAGGAACCGCCCCCCTCATTAAGAGGGGGGTTTTGTTGAACCGACCGGGGGATTTATTCCCCCGGTTTTATGACATTCGGCCGGCCAGCTGGCCGGCCGGTTTTTACCAACGGGACCGGAAATTCCAGTCCCGCCTTCGACTTCCGACGCCGGCGGCCCGGCCGCCGGTCTTCTCTTCCGCCGCGGCCCGGAACCGGCCGCGGTCTCCTCGTCCCGCCGCGGCCCAGAACCGGCCGCGGCGTTCGTCAACCGGCGCGGTGCGACGGCACCGCGCCCCCTTTGCCGTGCTTTGAAGTTCACTCAACGCGGCGCGACGGCGTCGCGTTCTTGTTGTTTCTTCCAAGGTGCGCACGCGACGGCATCACGTAAGTTGAACGTACAATTATCCGCGTGGTGCGACGGCACCACGCCACCTTGCTTCCCTCCGCAAGATTAAACAACATGAACGATGGAGGGGGTTCGGCCGTGTTCATGCGGTCCGGCCCCCTCACGTTAAGAAATAACGCATCTTAAAATTAATCAACATCCCCACGTTAGTTATACGATCCACGAGCAAGAATGAGATAATTAAATATTAAATCAACATCCCCTACCTTGGTATAAGGTTCGAAGATCGTTCTACGTTCCGCGGAAGACGACGTCGCGGAGGTCGGGCGACGCGGTCGTCGTTCGTCAAATTCAACGACGAAGAGGCGCGTCCGAAGAGGCACGTCGTTGGCGAATCCTTGTACGCCGACGAAGGTTGTCCGAGGAAGGTGCGGTGTTCTCTCTCGTTGACACCGAAGATGAAGAAGAACGGAGCGGCGTTCTTCGTCGGAAACTTGAGCGTTCTACGTCAAGTCTTGAGGAAAGTCAAATAAAAAGGAAACAACGAACTCAAGAACCCCTACCTTGATAGTCGCACGTTGACGGAGTCGTGGAATATCGGTGTCGATTCCTTTGACGTCGGAGGAAGAGTCGTTGTCGATGGCGTTCGTCGCGGAAAACCGTCGCGGAAGAGATGATGCGGAAGAAGAACGTCACGTCGCGGATGGATCGTGTTCTTCGGTGGAGAAGTTCTTCGTTGAAGAACGATGTTCTTCGCGTTCTTCATTGAGTTTGAAGAAGAAGAAGAGGCTCTCCAAAAGCTCCCAAGGAGACAAACAAACAACCCAAAATAAAATAAGACAACTTCTTATTTTATTATTACAATACACATTAGAATTTCAAAAGTTTGAAATTCAAAAAGGTTAAACTCCCATAATTAAATAAGTAACTCAAGTTGACAACATTTAATGAAATGAGTTAAAGGGGAGGTTTTGAGAGAATTTGAGGAGTTGGGGTTCGTGTGGACCCCACCTCACTTAATCCTCCCAAGGGAGGTTAAGTGGATGTGGGTCCCACTCCCAACTCCCTTTGGTAGGACTTAACTAGTTAAAAATAAAATTTGTTCCTCACAAATTTTATTTAACTTAAACTAAAAACCCAAAAACTAACTTTCAACCCGCAACAAACGCAACTCCCGAAAAGGTCTCTTTAAGCGAATATCGGCGCTGCGAGTTCATCGGTGCCCTCGGATTTCAATTCTGAGCACCGTATCAAAAGTTAGAAATACCCGCTCATTCGTTCACTGAACGTACCCGAGCCCAAACTTCAGAAATTAATTTCGGGCACTCCGGGCCTCGGAATCAGGTGCCGTCTGAAACCGCGCTCTTGTAAAATTCTAAATAAAATTAAGAAAAAAAATTTCCCTTGAATTTTACGGGTCTTTACATTACTCCCACCTCAGGACTTTACGTCCCCGTAAAGATACATCAAAAACTAGGGAAACAAAGAGGGTACTGAGCACGCATCTGAGCCTCCCGCTCCCATGTGCTCTCCTGGAGATTCCCATGCCGCCATCTGATGCGCATAAGAGGAATCGATCGTCCATGTAGGACCCGCTCCTGTCGATCCTCTAACTCCACCGGGACCTCCGTAAAAGTCGCCCCATTGTCAACGTCAAGCTTCACATGGTCAGAGATGTGCGTCGGGTCGTGCACGTATCTCCTCAGCTGAGACACGTGGAAGACGTCGTGCACCCGGTGCAACTGAGGTGGTAGAGCCAGGCGATAAGCCACCTCACCAACCCTGCTGAGGACCTGGAAGGGTCCGATGAAGCACGGAGATAACTTGCCTCCTCGGCCAAATCTCCGAATACCACGTCGAGGTGAGACCCGCAAGAAGACGTGGTCACCATCCTCGAACTCTAGTGGCCTCCGCCTCCTGTCAGCGAATGACTTCTGCCGGCTCTGTGCTGTCCTCATCCGCTCCTAAATGACCTGGACCTCCTCTCACGTGGCCCGGACCATCTCTGGTCACACAAGAGCTGCAAGATTTCTTCTTTGCCGATAAGAGAAACCTGGTCTCATCCCCTGGATGAACCACATTCTTTGCCTAAAACAGTCAATCCTAACATGGATGATATTAATCCATACCAAGGATGACGTCGTAAGGCCTCGACGCTACTACTAAGAGATCTAACCGTTACTCTCACCTCCAAGGGTTGAGTCACACTGTCGGCATCAGTGTGTGGTAACTGGTCTCCTCCAGTAGATGTCTCACAAGTGAGGGTCAAGTCAACACTCAACTGGAACCTCTTAGTAACATCACAAAAGAGGACAGGAATGAAAACAACACAAAGTATGCGTCTTTTATTATTGCAGCTCATAATACAAAGATGCTACACAAAAACAACATCAACATGGAACTAGAAGTACAAAAGACGTATCCACTAGTTCCGCTCCTGTCCACCTGCTTTACTGTTGCTCAAGCATTTGTCGCTGCCTCAACCTCGGTGGCTACCCCCAAGACTGCGGATCGAGGAGTCGGACAGTCACGTGCCAGGTGACCCTTTCCGCGGCATGAGTATCACAACCTGCTCCTTGCACGGCTAGCTCTGTTCCCACTCCGGGTGCCCTGCACCACCGGCCCTAAAACCCGAGATCGCCCAACTGCTGGTCTGGTCCTCCTGGACCTCTGCATCATCTGTCTACTGCCCACAGATGACTCGGCTTCTGATCGAAAAACACGCGGCAAAGGCAGAATCTCCTGTACACGCTCGAGGTGTAGAGATACTGGCACAAACTCCACCCTGAAGAAGGTCTCGAAGTCTTCCCATGCGAAGTCCATCTCATCGCAAAACTGAAACAAGTGGCTCCACCACCTACCTGCTGCTGCCTGAAGGAGGCTGGTAGCAATGATCACCATGAAGTCTGCTGGCGTCCTCACTAGCCTAAACACTCGTACCACTGCCTCCAGCCAGTCCTCTGCAGCCTGGGGATCCGTCTCCCCGCGAAACCTGGGCGGTCGCTGGCGCTGAAACTCATGCAGTGCGCTGAGGCGACGTGCATCGTCAGCGGCTGCTGCTGGAAGCATCGGGGGCTCGGCGGGTAGAGCTACCGCCGGTGCCACTGCTGACAAAGGGCCCTACACCGAGGCCTCGTCGCTCGGTGGGCTGTCGTCACGTTCGATTCTCGGAACCCTAGCTGGCTGTCGTCGTGGGGCCATCCTGAAAGAAACAACGTAACACGATCAAACGATTATACTTGGTGAACTGACCTGGTTTGAGCTGTTTTAAGGGGAAAAACCTTTGAAAACACACACGCAATCAGTGTTTTCATGCACAAAGTCGGAAATCAGTTGTCAGGGTCCTGGTGTATGGATACGTCGGCCGCCCGCACCAACACTGGACTCCCTGAACTGAATTCCACACTCGGTACCCTTAACACTATTGCTTCACAGAAAGAAAGATCAGAGTCTGCGGTAGAACCGACCACCTCTGATACCAATTTGTCACGACCCGCCCTCGGGGTCCGTGCCGTGACTACCCCAAGCCCGCCTTCCATAGGCCAGGGGCTGGCGACTAGCACCAAGGCGTAAATCCCGGTAAAAAGGGAAGGCATTGCCTTTGTAAAGTAAACAAACACCACAGAGTAAGCAAGCGGAAAGTAACACTAAGCAAAAACAGAGTACAACTAAAAGTGCGGAAAGTAAAAAGGGGCCGGAAATACAAGCCCAACTGTAAAGTACAACTCGAAAGGGAAAACAACAACTGAAAAGTAAAGCTGCTACGCAGAGCTGACCACTGGAAATCCCACCTGAAGGGTGGGCACATATAGCTCCTCTGCTCCTCGGGTCCCGCCATCCGCTCCGAGTATGTCCCGCCCAGTGGTCCACCTCCGGGTACCGCCTCGTCGTATAGTCCACCTCCAGGTACCGTCCAGTCCTCGAACCTTCGGCTTCTGTCAGCACTGTCCGTCGTCTGCAACCAACACAACGAGGTGCGGGCATAGCCCGTGCAGGGGTGAGTATAATGATACTCAGTAGGGACCCCGAGACCCTCAAGGTCTCACTAAAACCAACAAGGATAAACACAAGAATATCTCAACAGATAATCTCTACTTAGGTATATGCCCATACATATACCTAAGTTATCAAGTAACCCATCTCAATCATGAGGAAACACAAGGTTTGTGAAAACGACGGATAACCACTACCCGGGTATATGCCCATACATATACCAAAGTTAGCAAGTGACCATTCTCAATCATGAAGTAAACACAAGGTCAAAAGTCTCAGCTCAAACCAGGATTTTCATTATCGAAACCGTAACTGCTGAAGAGCTCCGTCTCTAGAGTGTACAGTGGTCCTGTCACGACTCCGAGGCCGCCGCTCACTAACCTAAGACTGCTGAAGTACTCCTCCTGTCGAGTACTGCGGGTCTGCTGCCAACTACCAGGCGCTCCGTCCGCTGAGGGTCTGCTGCCAAATACCGGGCGCTACCCAGATAGCCTACTGAGGTACTCCTCCTGTCGAGTACCGCGGGTCTGCTGCCAACTACCAGGCGCTCCGTCCGCCGTGGGTCTGCCGCCAAATACCGGGCGCTCCATCCACTGGGCTAGTCGACTCACTCCAAGTCGAGTCGGTCAAGCAGTCGTCAGGTCTCAGCCGGCTACACGGTCTCCGAACTCTGCACGCTCGTCTCCGGGAGGGTCCACTCCACGAGCTACTGGTCGATACTCCAAGTATCACAAAGCCCCGCAAAGAAGTATCTCAAAAGTCCGTCTCGTCACAGGGGTCTCAACGCAACAGACGGCGCGTCGATCGGACGCCCGGTCTGTGAGTTATTAGCCTTTTCGTCCCAGGGGCCCGGTTGGTTTTGTGAGCAAACCAATCCCGGCCGTAACTCAACTGTACCCCGAACTCCCATAGGGTATACTCATAGGGACCGTTACTAAACGTAACCACCAACACCGCTGACGGTTCGTCAAACGGACGTCATGTCTGAAAGATATCAGCTTTCCCGTTCCAGGGGCCCGGTTGGATTTCGGGTACAATCCAACCCGGCCATACTCCGACTGTATCCAAAACTCGGGCGGAGTATGTCAAAAGTTCTGTCTCATCAAGAGGAAGTCAACGAAACAGACGGCGCGTCAATCGGACGCCCGGTCTGTGAGTTATTGGCTTTATCGTCTCCGGGGCCCGGTTGGTTTTTAAGGAAAAACCAACCCGACCGTACTCCACCTGCGTCCAAACCTCGGGCGGAGTATGCCAAAAGATCCGTCTCACTAAGAGGAACACAACGCGACTGACGGCGCGTCAATCGGACGTTCGTGGCTCAAGATATGAGTGTTCCCGCTCCGAAGGCCCGGTTGGTTTCGTGAACGAACCAACCCGGCCAAACTCAAAGTAATCCGAAACCTTGAGTGCGATATACCGAAACGACCGTCTCGATCCAAGGATCGCGTTGCCGCTGACGGTTCGTCGATCGGAGGTCCGAGGCTCAAGTTATGGGCCAAAAACCAAATCTGGTTCGAAACGGGGGGGTCCGGGTCCGGGCCAACCCGGCCCGACCCCCCCTTGGGCGGCGGCGGCGCGGCGGCGCGGCGGCGCGGGGTGCCGCGGCGGCTGTCGCCGCAAGGAGGCCGCGCGGGGGAATTAAATCCCCCGCTGATTGAATAGGCGGCGCGGCCTTGTGCCGCGCCATTTGTATGAACGGCCCCCGCACGTGGGGGCCGGCTGGACACGAACCGGGGGGGCTGCTGCCCCCCCTCCTTCAAAGAACCGCCCCCCTCATTAAGAGGGGGGTTTTGTTGAACCGGTCGGGGGATTTATTCCCCCGGTTTTATGACATCCGGCCGGCCAGCTGGCCGGCCGGTTTTTACCAACGGGGCCGGAAATTCCGGTCCCGCCTTCGACTTCCGACGCTGGCGGCCCGGCCGCCGGTCTTATCTTCCGCCGCGGCCCGGAACCGGCCGCTGTCTCCTCGTCCCGCCGTGGCCCGGAACCGGCCGCGGCGTTCGTCAACCGGCGTGGTGCGACGGCACCGCGCCCCCTTTGCCGTGCTTTGAAGTTCACTCAACGCGGCGCGACGGCGTCGCGTTCTTGTTGTTTCTTCCAAGGTGCGCGCGCGACGGCAACGCGTAAGTTGAACGTACAATTATCCGCGTGGTGCGACGGCACCACACCACCTTGCTTCCCTCCGCAAGATTAAACAACATGAACGATGGAGGGGGTTCGGCCGTGTTCATGCGGTCCGGCCCCCTCACGTTAAGCAATAACGCATCTTAAAATTAATCAACATCCCCACGTTAGTTATACGATCCACGAGCAAGAATGAGATAATTAAATATTAAATCAACATCCCCTACCTTGGTATAAGGTTCGAAGATCGTTCTACGTTCCGCGGAAGACGACGTCGCGGAGGTCGGGCGACGCGGTCGTCGTTCGTCAAATTCAACGACGAAGAGGCGCGTCCGAAGAGGCACGTCGTTGGCGAATCCTTGTACGCCGACGAAGGTTGTCCGAGGAAGGTGCGGTGTTCTCTCTCGTTGACACCGAAGACGAAGAAGAGCGGAGCGGCGTTCTTCGTCGGAAACTTGAGCGTTCTACGTCAAGTCTTGAGGAAAGTCAAATAAAAAGGAAACAACGAACTAAAGAACCCCTACCTTGATAGTCGCACGTTGACAGAGTCGTGGAATATCGGTGTCGATTCCTTTGACGTCGGAGGAAGAGTCGTTGTCGATGGCGTTCGTCGCGGAAAACCGTCGCGGAAGAGATGATGCGGAAGAAGAACGTCACGTCGCGGATGGATCGTGTTCTTCGGCGGAGAAGTTCTTCGTTGAAGAACGACGTTCTTCGCGTTCTTCGTTGAGTTTGAAGAAGAAGAAGAGGCTCTCCAAAAGCTCCCAAGGTGACAAACAAACAACCCAAAATAAAATAAGACAACTTCTTATTTTATTATTACAATACACATTAGAATTTCAAAAGTTTGAAATTCAAAAAGGTTAAACTCCCATAATTAAATAAGTAACTCAAGTTGACAACATTTAATGAAATGAGTTAAAGGGGAGGTTTTGAGAGAATTTGAGGAGTTGGGGTTCGTGTGGACCCCACCTCACTTAATCCTCCCAAGGGAGGTTAAGTGGATGTGGGTCCCACTCCCAACTCCCTTTGGTAGGACTTAACTAGTTAAAAATAAAATTTGTTCCTCACAAATTTTATTTAACTTAAACTAAAAACCCAAAAACTAACTTTCAACCCGCAACAAACGCAACTCCCGAAAAGGTCTCTTTAAGCGAATATCGGCGCTGCGAGTTCATCGGTGCCCTCGGATTTCAATTCCGAGCACCGTATCAAAAGTTAGAAATACCCGCTCGTTCGTTCACTGAACGTACCCGAGCCTAAACTTCAGAAATTAATTCCGGGCACTCCGGGCCTCGGAATCAGGTGCCGTATGAAACCGCGCTCTTGTAAAATTCTAAAGAAAATTAAGAAAAAAAATTTCCCTTGAATTTTACGGGTCTTTACAGAATCCATCCATTCCACATTTCTATTCTGATCCAGGACAAAATAAATTCTAATACTGGACAAGTGGTGTTTTATGATCTTAAGGTACTTGGTCTATGACTCATCCATTAATCCTATTCATTTTATAAACTTTTGACCTTTTGGGAATAATAATTTAATCTAGCCATACCAATTTATTTCACATTCCTTACTTATAATGATCATAGTTTTATAATAGAGATGTTTCTATATATATTCAGCATAATTGTATGATTTGACCTCAAAACCTTCATCCTAATGTATGGTTCTCCTTTAATTATGCCTTAGTATCTAGGTATGACTACCTGAACTTTTGTTTGGGTGTGTTATACCTTGACCTTGCTAATGGTAATCCCTCTTTATATAAATGTATTATGAATTGATAATGGATATAATGTGTAATTTCTATATAACCCATATACGGTAAGTGATTCAATATAATAAATTAATCTCTATTGTAAATGGAATGTAATGATATTTGTCACTTTGACTAATTGGATGTAGTTGAATGACTAGGTTTCATGTCCATATAACAATATTATATGATTTATGTAAGGGAGTAGACTGAACCAAATTGATTACTATGTAATTAAAATTATAAAGGGTTTCATTTCCTTTTTATGTATTTTTACACTAATGAATGGTATGGAATGATGAATGTTTACTTATTTTATGGAATGGGTTTTACATGTCCTAATTTATTAAATTAATCAAGTATAAGGTGAATATAACATATGAATATTTTATCTTCATAAGTGTGGAAAAACATGAGACAACCATGGATTCATGTGGGAATTCCTTAAGAACATAATGTAAACTATTCTAATTCAAGGAGTTGGTTTCTAAGGGATATTAATACTATAGAAACATCACTTTTCTATGCTTGGACACCCAACAAGACATTTTCAGATCACTTCTCCTCTTATATATAATATGATCTCGTGTATACAATCCTTGGGTCTAAATTGATGTATTCTAACATGTTGAACCACTGATACACTCCATTGGGCCAGTCCATTCTTATACCATGGTTACATTAGATGAGATCATTGGGCATGGTTAGAATATATAACAGTTCAATTCTATGGGTGATGCCCATGGATTCACTCAATAACCTTATAGGCATGTTGTAGGTTATTTATAAGATGGATCAACCCCTCAGTTCAAGGATAAAATGGTTATATCTATAGAACCTAATTTATTATTATACAATGTTATTATATTTTTCATACACCTTTATCATATTTTTAATCTATGTGATCATTAATATATCCATAGTTTACCACTACTGAGCATTTTAGCTCAATTTTTTCTTGTGCTTAATTTCCCAATTTCATGAAGAAAGTTATTATGTATGAAATATATATGAATGGTTCCAGTTATTAATTAAATTTTGGGAGATTTTTTTAATCTTCTACGAATCATTTGGTTATGCTTCTTGGTTTCAAAAGATATTATAACATAACGATTGTGGCATGGATCAAAATATTATGTAATAAATATTAATCTCTTATGTTGTAATATCAATGAATTAAAAATATGGTTCCCTATAAATAATAATATATATCATACAATATATTATTTAATTATGACCTTTTTGTCACCATTTATTAGCAATTCCTTATTAAAATCATGCTTTGGAAAATACCATCATCATTTTTTCATGTAGGTTTTTGTTTTGTATTTTAAGTACATTTACATTGATCATGGTTCAATAATTAAAAAATGTTAATAACAAAAAAAATATTATATATATTAATTATATAAAAATTTATTGTACACCATAAATGATACATAGATAAAATTAACTACATCGTTCATGGATATGGAAAGTCATACATACGCATGAACACTATTTCAAATTTCATGACATGTGGGATGGAAGAGAAGAAATTATTAATTAATATTTCCAAAATCATTTATATATATTATATATCATATATATTCGTTAAATATTTCATTATATCCACAAATTTAGAAATTAAATGATAAATGCATCACATCGCTTTCTGGAGGTACTATTACACATTTATGCATGAGCTATGATTTCATTTTCAATTAGATTGAAAGGTAAGAATGTATATATTATATTACAATTAAAATAGTTTAAATATTTATAAAATATACTATACATATGAAATATACATCATAATATTCATGAATGATAGCTGGTATGGGAAAATTAATTATATAGGTTTGGGAGGAGGTAATGTTATATACACATGAACAATTATTTCATTTCTCATTTAAAAGAAAAGGAGATAGATAAGATTTGTTCAATTGAAATAATAATATAAATGTTAATGGTATATATTATTGTCATCATATCTAAATACATGGAGAATGTTTTATGGAGGTTGGAGGGTAAATAATATAAAAACACTTAGATAAGAATGTTAACACTTCTTAAGAATACCACATTTAGTTACAAGAAGAAAAATATTAAGAGTGAATCATAATATAACTAAGGCCCTTATGAAATGTTGAAAAATCTAAGGAATGGTTTTGGGAAGGATTTATCTGATCCAAAAATCTATTCTAGTGTTCCCAGAAGAGGATATGAGATGTCAATATTATAGGTGTTGAAAGTAATCCACTTGGAAACTACCCAGACATTTCCCGAAAGAATGAAAAATTATAAATTAATTCCCAAAAACAATAAATCCATATGAAAATTTATTCTATATTCATATATTATGTGATTCCAATATTTCTAAAAAACAGTATTTTGAAAATATTATTGTTAAAATTACCATTATCATTTGGTTTAACCCTCAAAAAACCAATTTTAACCTTAAACATGGTAATTAATTTTTCTTTTTTTCCCAATTCATTAGGAAAAAAAATTGTTAATATTATTATATATTAATAATAATGATTATTCCAAAATTTCTACATAATTTATTTATATTCCATTAATATAAGTATAAAAATACAATTTAATATTAACACTATAAACATTATTAAAAGTTGAATACATGTGAGAAAAATTTCAAATGTATAAACTAGTCAAATATTAAAAATAAAAATGAATTCAATTCAAAAAAGATTAATTGGATTAATAATAACATAAATATTGTTTATATACGTTTTAATCCATATTAAATTAAAGTCATGTTTTTAAATTCATCAATCAAAAAAACCATTTTAAATAAAAAACATTATTTGTATAATATTTCATGAAAAATTAAAATTTTCAGAAAGTTATCAAATAATAATAAATATATTACAATCATATTTAGTTTCAAAAAACTTTTTTATTTTATCAAAATCATTTTTTAAAAGATTTAATAATAACTTTTATTATTTCTTAACAAAAATAAATAATTTTCTTTCATAAAAATGTATTTTTACATCATATAGAGACATTACCTAAAATTAAGTACATTTCATCTAGGTGTTTTCTAATATAAAACCATTGTGATAAATATTGAAATTGTGTTTATTCCAATACATAAATCAATTTTAAATGGTTATGATATAATTTCCTTTTTTAAATAAACATATTAATAGACTATCATTTCTCATTAATACCGAGTGTTGAGTGTGACACAAGATATTGATTAAATTAAATATATTTAAAGTGATTAACTCAATAAATATCATGGTTTTTAATTACACACACATAAAAATAAATTTATCCTTCAAATTCCCATGTAGCTTCTTAATAGTTGTGGTTTCTCTATAATAACATGATCATATGATTGGACATGTTTCATAACACTTTCTCTCTACGATCCATATTTTTTATATGTTGTTACTCACAAGAATGAAATTTATATAATGGTATCCTCTATTAGTTATTCACTTGTCAACAGTTAGATTTGAACATCCATAAGAGAGATACATTTAAGTCATCAAAGTCTTTGGAGAGGCTAGGGGGAAGATCCAAGTGATAAGAAATCTTCCATAATTGATAAAGACTATGAAAAGAGACAATATAAATAGGCCTTATCTTTCCATTACATAAAAATCACATTAAAATATTCTACATATAAATTCACATAAAAAATTTCTAACCAAACTCAAATTACAAGTCAGATTAATGATAGTTAATTGATCATTCTTTTCTTCTTTATACTGCTCCCATGTGTTACTCAATTGATATAACATTATCAACTATGTTTTTTAGACAATAACATCCTAAAATAATTCTTTCCCTAACATCACCCAAATATGTTTGAATAATAAAATTCATTCCTTAGAGGGTTTCATAAAGGTAATCTGAATTATCAATTGAAATATATTTTTGTAAGAATACTTGACCAGAGTAATTTGTTATTCTCTACCACCACGGAAATCCATAGAGAATTATTTTAATAAACCATATGGTCTATAAATGGTCTTCTTAGACTAACCATATACATGAGGATGAAACACTGTATATAATAATAACTAAAAATAAATTACTTGTTGAAAAATTATCTATAACATCATCGTGAAATTCATATATTTATCCGATACAATTTAATTTGGTACTACAAGAAACCATTCAACTCCCTAAATGTTTATCCAGGTAATCTCACCCCTAGAGAAATATTCTCTGATAAAAATGATTCATGAAGAATATTTTGTGAGAAATACTATATGCTGTATAACATTATTCATATTAGATGATTTTTGAGAGACTGATGGCACAATCTAATGATATGTTTCCCCATTTCCATTCTTGTAAAGGTAATGTTTGAAATATACCTTTATACAGTTTTCCCTAGGCATTAATTTTTTAAATACAAAAAATCAAGATAAAATCTTTTTAACTCCTCTCTTCATGAAATCCCACATGAAATGCACTTTCATATATCTATACACCTTGGTACTTCTAAAATTAATAGAGAAAAAAGAACCATGACATTCCTTTAATATCTTATTCTTAAAAACTTGTATGGATAGAATATGTACACAGATCATAATACTTATCATTCCATATTGATCAAGGTAAAACTCAAGAACATTTATCACATTATTTTGTGTCTTTGAATTATCCATATATTTCTCATTATTCTTTACATAGAAAGAATCTTTAACACTCCATTGATAAATATATGATTTTAACCCTTCAATAAATATTTACAAATCTATCCTCTATTAATCCTTAAATATTTGATATTTTTTAATCCCCATCACGGATGAACTAGATTGATCCATTTGAATCAATAAATCAACCTCCTTGTTTTCCTCCATAGAGTGGAAATGTATTGAGCACCTATAATATTTAATCAAATCCAAAAAACATCTTCAGAGGAAATAATACTCTATATGTGTTAATATATAAATTTAAATTTTATAAATAGTATATAAATGAAGAATTTATAGATAAATATAATGACTCCATATGTGTGAAAATAACCACAACTAACTCCAAATCTTGAATTGGGTAATTATGATAACAAACCACCAGTTTTCATGAGTCATAAGTTAACAACAAGATTTTGTTGTTATAATTATTCTCAATTCCTTCTTTACCGTAGGGAATTAATATAATTGGGGCACTAACTAACCTTCTCCTTAGTTTAATGAAATATTCATTATAGTTCTTACCCAAAGGAACAAGTATTGTTTCTGAGTTGACAAGTTATGTGGATTGGAAAGACATGAAAAGTTTCCACAAATAATCAATAATATACATACAAAAGAAAAAAAACTATGGATATTAGTAAAAAAAAATCTTCTCATTCCACATTCAATAGCCTGTTTCATTGATATATCCACTGATATACATTTAATTTACATAATTTGACCAAAAAATGAGACCTATTTTGGAAAATATACACTTAGTAATTTTTCATATAGATTCTCATTCCATAGGGTCATTATCACAATCCTATAATTACCTTTATACTTGTATATTAACATATAATATATAAGAATGTAGTCTAAAAATACCACCCCAAACTAAACTATGTAATCTTTAAAACTCTATTCCTAAAATAAATGATCGGTGAGGTGGAATTAGTAAGTCCAAATAGAATATCAATATAAACATAGTATCCCTAACATGTACAGAAAGTTTCCTTCAGAAGTTGATATTGAAAAAAGTATTAATATATTTATAGGTTATAATATATGTTATCTAGATAGGGCAACATATCATTGTTTGTTGTTTTGATCTTTTTTAGTTCATGATAATCAATGAAGAGTCACATTGATCCATATTTCTTCATAAAAAATAGAATACTGGACATGCACGACCCTCATTGATATACCTTTATCAAAAGTAAATATAATTTTTACCATAAAGATACAAAAAATTAATTCTCATTAAGTGAACCATAAGCAAACACACTTGTCCAAATAAATCCCTTTTCATGATTCTATGTGAGTTTATTTTTCAATTCAAACAAATCAATCTAGTCCATTCTTTTTCTAGATATTGAAATATGTGTAGCACCAGGGTTTAGAACTATTGAGAACTCATATTAATTATTTAGAGGAAGACTCAAATATTATTTTGAATGATATCTGAAAATTCCCACCCAATTTTAATATCATTTATTTTGGGTTTCCCCTCAACCATCTAAGATAATCACACCATTCAAAATGGATAATGACCAATAAAATGTATTTCATATCCATTAGAATTTTATATTTAGAATTACATTAATTGTAGATCATAGGTCCGACTGAAATATTAAATAAAAAATCCCTTAATTGTAAATGCATTTTTGATTTATGTAGATAAATCCAATGCATGCCCATGATAACATCAAAATTCACCAGATGGTGGATAAAATTATTTGAAGTAAGCACATTCCCACAAACATCCATTGAAGAATAATGATAGACTTGATATTAAATCAACCTAACATTTGAGGATATCTTTACTAATTTGGTATCTAATCATTTTTGATAGGAATTAACATTCCATGATACTTTTCGTAATTTATATAACTAATCTCAGTTTAAGAACATCAAATTTTGAGCTTACCTATTTCCAATGCAACATCATCATTCTAGATTAATTTACGTTCTAAAAAATTAATCTCATTTCCAATATGATCCATTTAGAAGAGTAACTAATACTGAAAAATTATCATTTGATACATAAAAAATGACATCTTATTTTAAATCATTGAGAAATTATGTTTATCCTTGTTCATTGGTTGTCATTATTCCTATGACTCATGATTGCATATAAATTATTAGGTAATTTCCAAAACATACCCAAAGGGAGTTCCAATAAAAGGAATATATATGGATTTTTTTATAAAATAGTTGATTATTAAGTATAATCACAAGGAACCATTTTTTTGAGTCATAAACCCTATGTATAATACGCTAGATCAACGTCAACTTGTAATATCAAGACATGGATGAAATTATATGGAAACCACTCACACTATCCTTCACCTAAAAAACAGTTAATATTACTATAATTGTACTTATACATAGATATATCCCTATTTTCATCACTGATGTTTTCTCATCATAGTACCAATGGTTAAATAATCCATTCCATTGATATCAACTAAAATGATATAGAATTTTCATACATTAATATCACATCTTTTAAGATAAATATTCATTAAATTTTTTAAATACAAGAATGAGTACTATAATAGTTTTGTCTTTTTATAGACGATATATAGAATCTAATTATTTAATAAATATTCTTCTACATCCCACATAATAATCTATCAAATTTGTAAACATCATATAAAAACATAAAATAATCATTTCTTAATAATTATTTTAAAGGAAACCTAAAAATTTGTGGGTCATATTATCGGTACGGTAAACCTGGGAGATATCACTCAATGATCATAGGAAGGAATACGATCCGAATAAGGGAATTATATCATTAAAATAAAATAAAAGTTTCGTACCCACAACATCTTTCATATGATTGAGAAATAATCAAAAATCAATCCTGATCCATAATTTAATTTCTTATATGGGTGGAACCACAGAATGTATAGAATTCATTTAATATTATGTGGAAAAATACTAATTCCAAAAAATCATATTCTATAATGTATTTATAACTATTTCCAAAAAAAATAATGGATCTTGCTTCATCAGTTTTTATAATAGTTTATTAATAAAATTTGCCTATTTTATATATGGGATCAAGAATATCAACTTGCTTCAATAATTATATCACGATATATATATTTTTACTCAATTAATTATAGATATATAAAGTCCCCATTCATCTCAAAATGCATAATTTTTTTGAAAAGAATATCTTAAAACATTAAATATATCATAACATGTGGAATGTCAGTTGGTTTCATAAAAACATAACAATAATATAACATGTTTCAATGAATATGGTTTCATAAACATCTCTTCATCATAATAGTAAATATTATCAATCTAATTAAAGAAAAATGATGGTATAATTGGGTCATATCCCTTGTAAAACAAAAGAAACAATATTGTTTTTTGTTGTTGGCGAATAGAAATTACATAAAAATATCATCAAAACATTCTTGAGGAAAATATCCTTTCTTTTTTGAAATAAAATATTGTAATATAAAAATTGAAAAAATAATAATTGTATTTGTTTCATTAAAAATAACATTGAAAATTTTTAAGGTAATTTTTAGATAATATAGTTGTCATGTGGCTTGAAAATATTATTCATATTTTAAATATTAAAAAACATTCCATGATCATTTTTGGTAAAAACTCAAAAATAATTCCTCAGGAGAATAACAAGAAGATTTATATTAATATTAAACAATAAAAAAATGTGTAAAATTTATTTAATAAATCATTCGATAATATTAAAAACATATTTTAATATACATTTTTAGAGAAAATATACATTAAAGATAAATGATTTTAAACCGATGAGGGAAATACAATTTTTTTCAAGAAAATATTATATTACATAATTATGTTTCTAAAGTGTAGAAAATTATATTAAAAAAATCAATAGTAATTAATAGATTATAAGGTAATATATGAGTTTACTAAGAGGTAAAACAAAACATTTCATTATTAGAAACTTGATCAAAATCAGTCTCGATAAACAATTAAATTTTAACATAAAACATTTAAAATTTTTATTACTTTGGAATATTAAGCTCCATTAGTGGATAACATAAGATAAAACATTAAATTTCAGGAAAATAAGAATATTTGTGATATAAAATTGAATATTGATTATATACACCACACTAATTTAATGATTGTTTAATATGGAATATCTCTTAGAAAAATAAATTAGAGACTATATATCCCTTACCGAGAGTAATGGATTTCTTGGTAAACATTCATTAAAAATGTATAACAAATACTAGTTTATTATATATCTTTTAAATAAATATAATCTTATATTTTGTAACATAAAATGTTTACTTATTACTTTTAATTACTATTGATTAAATAATTTCTTTTGGAAAATAATGTTTGAGTTAATAACTTCTGGGTTTTCCAGGAATATTTTGGTTCGGTACTATTGGTCCATTTAAATTCATCATGTTTCAATTATATAATTAATGCTAAATAAGAAATAAATATCATATAAATTAATAATTTATTTATTTTATAAAATCCATATATATTATAAATACAAAAGTATTTATACCATTCATAAAGACGATGTGTTCTTTGAAGGCAGGATTACTGAATCCATTTTATCCATGTATATAATGAAAGAATCGTATATATAAACTCAACATTGAAAATAATTTTATATCATAGATATCATATATAATCATTTATTCCTTCCTTAGGAAAGTAAATTTCCAAACAAAATGAATATTGTATCGCATCACTTCGTTGTGGTAGTTTTCCACATTTAATCAATAGTCATTTAATCTTTTTCCACGAAAGTGGAAGGAAAAATTGTTAGGCATGATATTATAAATAAAAATGTGTAATTATTTCATAAAAATAATATATATATATATATGATAAGTACACCATTATACCCATCCATGATAGGTGGTGTTGGAAAACGAATTATCACAGTTCATGAGTAGGTAGTCCGACGTACCAACGATCAACAATCTTGTTTCCCATATAATTCCATGGGAGATGTATATTGGTTATGAAATTAAAATAATTACTTATAAGTATATATAAGATACTTATTATTCTATATAATAAATTTTTTATATTATTTGAAAATGGTTATATAGGAAATAAAATAAACAAAATCGGTTATGAATGACACCTCTTCATCAGACAACATCTTATATTAATAATAAAAGCCTAATTATAAGATATTCCTCATCAAAATAAGACGTATAGGATATGGGGATGAAATTATGGAAATAATTACACTATTCAATTCCCAACCCAATATTCTTTTGGATTGTGAAGTGGAATGGAGAAGGGTTTCCCTATTATAAGTGGTTAAATGAATCCTCTTGGAATCTAAATTGAAATTTCCCAAAAGAATCAAAAAATGAGAATTCATTTCCAAGAAAAATTATGCAAAATTAATTAATAATTAAAAAAATGTATGGGATAATATTAAAATTTTACCAGAAAATAGTATTTAATCATGTTTGATTGTAAAACATTTACTTAATCTTTGGTATAACTATCCTAATAAACCGAGTTAAACATTAACTGAGGAAATTAATTTTATCTGTCTTCACTAATCGTTAGGAAAAAAATTAATATGAACATAATATATAGTATTATTTATATTTATTCAATATATGGTATCAATTATTAATATTTCTATTCATATATATCTAAAAATATAATTTAAAATTAAACATACAGAAGTGATGAAAAAGTGGTTTTCCGAAGTAAATATTTTACTAAGTTTAGAAAGATTCAATATCAAAAAAATTAATTTGAATAAAATGATATAAATAGGACTAATAATAAAATATATTATCATATTTTATATTTAAATCCATATTAAATTGAAAAGGAACCTATAAATTCATTAAATAAATTTTTATAATAAAAATTTGTGTTTTTATTAGTAATTCAAAAATTAATCTACTAAAAAATTATAAACAATTATCTCAACGATAAATTTTAAATTTATATTTTAAATTATTTGGTCTATTTTTTTAAATAAATATTTTTAAAGTGTACAATATTACTTTTAATATTTCTCAAAAAATTAAGTAAAATTGTTTTTTGAGAAAATGTATATTCGGACCATATAAAAACATTACCAAAATATACTTCATTTCAATCAATACGTTTTATTTATATAATTTAATTATCCATAAATTTAAAATAGTTTTTATTCTTATTGATACATCTATGTATAATGACTAGGTTTTAATAGTGTTGTTTAAATAATAATAATAATAATAATAGATCATGGTTCATTAATACTCTATGTTGCATGGAATGCATGATATGGTAAAAATATAATTTATCAAAAAAAATCATAAAATATAATAATGTTATTTTTTATATATATTTTGGAATAAAATTTTTATATTATAAATATTGTTTTTTCAAATATATTTGTTGGTTATATATCCATTAGGAAAATTGAAATCGTGTATTGTTATGTAGTAAATTTAATATTTTATTACTCACAATGAAATTAAAATATAAAGCTAAAATATTATAAATATCATGAATATATAAAATTGAAATAAATATTTTAATATTAATTGATTAACATAATGAAATTATTTATTATAAATAATTAATTTTAAATAAATTTCATAATGTGTATTGAGTATAATTTTTTTTTTCAAAAAAAAATTGCGTTATGGATTAATTATCATATACTAATATAATGAATTTATAAATTTTAAATTATTATTATACATGAACATACATATTATCATATTTGAAATTATAAATTGATATGAAATAACATTATAAACACTTATTAGTTAAAAACATTAATTTTTAATAAAATCAACATTTCATTATATTTTGTATTACCATTTCAATGATAAATTTAATAATTTTAAAATCAAAATTATAAAAATAAAATTAATTTTATGATCTACACTGTGAAAATTATATTTGCATTGATTTTTGACATTTATAAAAAATAGTAGATATTTTGTTGAATAGTTTAATCTAAAAATTCTATGACTTTTATGACATTATTAGTATATTAGTCATATTTAGAAACTAATAATTATCCCTTTATAAACATTTATAAATGAAATTATAATTTTATGAATGTTGGTGACAATTTACAAACCCAAATTTGACTTTATAAAATTTAATAAATATTTTTCAATAACATTTTTTTAATACAATTTAGATTCATTAATCAAAAATTAATTTTTATCTATTTTATAAATTGAATAAAAATATATTTAAATTTTTAATAATTACATCTATATTTTAAAAAAATTTCCATTTAATTTTTGGTAATAACAGATAAATTACCTAGTATAAAACTAGTTACCTTTGTGAACACCGAAATGATAAATATGAGTACAAGAGGATGTGAAGAACCAAACATATTGAAATCATGTTTTACTTGAGTGGAGGAGTTGAAAATAGAGATAATATCTTCTCATATATAATAATTTTCCATTTTTCTTCCAAATATTTAGAGTGAAATTACATTATTGAATCTTTTTTTATATTTTAAAAAATACCATATCATTTAACATATATTAGATCCAAACCTCTTCCCACACCCCATGAAAAAAATACATCCATATATTGAAAAATAATCTACCAATAACTCTCTTAAAAAATCATTTCTACATTATGTTGGTTTATTTATTCTCAAAATACAATCAACCAATGTTTTGAACCCATTTCCAGAAGAGATAACCCATTTAGTGAGATATTGATTCTGGGAAACTTCTTCCTATTTTCATTTTCCTTATGTTCATTTCTTCTTTTTAATTTTTTTAATAATATAAAAGTGATTAAATGGGTATAAATATTATAATTTTATGTTTTTCTAATGATATTAAATTCATTAAACACATTTCTATTTTTACTATGAAATGTGAAAATGACATTTCTGTGTGTGCTGACACCATAAAAAATTGTCATGTTTCATATTCCATAACCACATCACAAGAATTTTAAATATATTTAATTTAAAAAATAATTATATTATTTAAAACATATTTCATACTATGAAATTATAAAACATACCATTCAATAATTCCATTATATAGAAAAAATTGTCCTAACATGAATTTTTGTGGAGTACTATCTCCATGGGATGATTGATTAATTTTTTTGTCTTTATCACCACCATTCATGGTTGTTATTTTGAATGGTTTTAAAGGATTAATTTTTAATTTATTTTATTATTAAGGTTACTTATGAATATTTGGGGAAGCAATTAATTATAGGGTAAAAAATATTATGGTTAATTCAATCATGTAAAATAAATTCACAAAGAGGAAAACCATAAATTTGACTCATTTAATAATTTCATATCAATTGATTCATCTTTTTTAAAATAAT
This sequence comes from Viscum album, assembly GCA_963277665.1. Classification (NCBI taxonomy): domain Eukaryota; kingdom Viridiplantae; phylum Streptophyta; class Magnoliopsida; order Santalales; family Viscaceae; genus Viscum; species Viscum album. The sequence goes on from OY728121.1 coordinate 244,723,092, forward strand.
ATTTTGATAAATACCACTATAAAAATTAAATTTCATCTTTATTCTACGAGTTTAATAATATTATTACTAGATCACATCATAAACATTAATAAACATTGTATCTCAATGTTGGGGTTGATTTGACCACTTACATGAAAAATTATATGAAATTTTATCATGGATGATTTTTAAAAAGTAATTAATTTGTATAATTTTACATAAATATTTAATTAATGGGTTTTTTGGTCAAAAAAATGTTACATCAATATTTAACTCATTAATTAAAAAACACCCTTTAAGGTTTGAAAATCAATAAATAATTATTGTTATCAATTTCATAATCAAGGATAAACAATAATTTAATTCTAAATGGAAATCTAAACTTGAGAAATAATTATCAGTACATAATTTTCATGAAAATAATTTATTTTTAATCAAAATAATTATCCAAACAATGAATATCAACGCCACTCTAATAGAAGATGTAAAAACTACAATGATGATAAAAAATAGATGTTTTAAAATAATAAAACTAACTAATATAGTTGTATACAATTATCTTAAAGGAAAATTATAAATAATTATAAGTTTGAATTTATATTTGTGATTTTATTTTACGGTACATATATTTTTATAGGATATTAGAGCACATTCAACTAAGTTGATAAAAAAGGGGAGGCTCTCTTTGTCTGAAATTTATTTTCATGAGACTTATTTCATAGTCTTCACCATAATACCTTTTATATGGTGTGATTATTACATAATACATGTATTTTTTCATATTCATGTGGTTTGAAGTGAGATGTCATGTACCTTATATAAATTTACACTACTTCAATGGATAACCAACTTGAATGTTGTTTTGATCAAAATGTTAATTAAACATTAAGGGTTTCATATCCAAATTTATTTTAAAATCCATATTTTTTTAGAACATAATTTTTTTTGGGAATTTTTATTATTCATTAAATCACTAAAAATATATTTTCTATATTCATGTGGTTTTATTATGGTCCATCAATGTATCATTTCTCATTGACCCAAATTTTACCCTGTTTGTTTCGTGTCTATAAAACCATCCTCATCTATTCAATTCGGTTTGAATCCTATAATTTCCCACTTCAATATATATAAATAAATAATACATTAATGTCATTTTATACTAAGTTATCATCATAAAAATAATTTATTAAAATTTTTAATATTTTTTCAATGGATATTATTCATCAATTCTTATTAACAATAAAATTTTAATATTTTCCTTGTGAAATAATCATTCCACCATATTTATTGGTCTCTACGATTTTAATTTTTTATGATCTAAGGGTTTTCTCAAAAAATATAATTTTTCATTAATCTTAAAAATTTTCTATGAAATATATTTTCTAGAATACAAGGATCTTTCTTATTTCCAATGAAACGTTTCATATTTCTCAAAACTAGTTTTCATATAAATATACATTAGTTGACATATGATATTGTTGGTAAATGATATTATTATAATGCCACTAACCACATTATTTATTTGGATGACCTATATAATTTCCTTCTATTTCGGTGGAATTATCAATCACTACATTTTTATTTCCTAATCATCCACTATGAATTCAGAAATTATTATATACAGTACAATTTCATTCTCAATACCATATTTTTTATTCATTTAATTGTATTTTATTTACATAGATCGCATTCATCGATTGGTTGGGTAATATATTTTATTATATATATATCCTTAAAATATATGTTGTAAATAAAATATGATTTATTCTACTAATTGAATTGTGATGAGAAATTATTTTACATTATTTCATTGGATACCAATTAATTTCCAATTGCTTATTCATGTTCAGATTGATATTGGAATTATTAATGATTTCCCTATGTTAATCCATAGAGAAACCATTTTGTTTTTCAAGGTTTGTTATAATGTATTTAATAAAACCTAATATATATACTTGTATTTTTTATGAAAAAATTGATATATATTCATTATGAATGATCTTAAATAAATATTATTTCCATGGGTTCTTTATAATGTTATAAGGGGTTGATTTCATATTTCATCCATATGTATGGATAATGATGGGATGGGTCCCATATCACATACCAATGCTTTGGTTCATAGTTTATAAATTGTGAGATATGTATTCTTGAGTACATATTCATTTCATGTATGTGTGGGAACTAATGGTTTGGATCATGATTTAAATGTTACCTACACTAATTTTTTTTCCAACGATGAATGATATTCCATTATTTTATTGTAATTTTCATGAGTGTTATTTGATCTCATGGACCTTGTTTATTGAATACTATTTTACAATATTTATATTCATATATTATGTTATGGAATGTAATATTTCAGGAATTATGATATGTTCCTTTTTTGGGTATGAGTTTTCTTTTTCACCTTGATTATACCCATATTCTTATCTTATGTTCACTTATGATATTGAAATTTAATCGGTTATGGTTACCCTTTTTAAGCGTATGAGATCACATCATTATTGGGTTTCCATATCCCTATATTATGAATATTAGTGTAACATATTAAAATATAATATAGAGTCTATTTTGTATTAATTATGAATAAATATTCACATGGGTTGCAAAATATGTTCATTTTTATCTACTACTCATCGATACTAAACTTCCCACCAATGCGATTTTATATTTATTTTTATTATTTAGAGGTTACTTATATTAATTTTGAATGGTAACGATATTTCTATAATGGGGATTTATAGTTAATATTTTAAGTGTTATTAATTTTTTTAGAGGATTATATAAGTTTTTTTAGTGATTATGATGAGATAGAATTTGTGAAAACCACGGAGACAAGTCTATGTATATGATGGCATCTTGTAGTGTTAGTAATAATTTGAGTTGTAGTTTCATGATAAAAAACCCTTTCTCAATAATGGGATGTGTATGTTTCTAATTAATATATTTCCCTATGGGTAATCATCCCAAAATGGGATAGTTGTGAATTGAATTGATAATCACCTTGATAAACAAATGGTGGACCTATGACTACATGCTTGGGTAGGCACTTCAAGAGGATATACTATGCTTTATTACATGTCCTTTATCAACCACAATGTTTGAGTTATTTCCCAATTTAAAAAGGACAATGTTGATCAATATTATATAAAATAACATAATATTAACCAGTTTAAACTAATATTGATATAGTTTTAACTAATGGAAGTAACGACAACATGAAAATATTAAATTATAGGGAAATTTAGGGTTGAAAATGAACATATGATTATCATAATACTCACATATTGTTAATGTTATCACTATAGTATATTATTTTTTTGTTTCTAATGGATGAAACTAATAGGGAATAATTATTATAGGGAAAATATAGAGATTAACTCAATGGAAACCCTATTAGAATGTGATATGGAATGAGAATCCTTGTGTTTTTTATAAAACAACTATTTCGAAAAATTGTTATAAAAGTGAATATAGTAAAATTCCCAAACATATCATATAAGCATTCCTTTACTGGGGTAGTGGAGGTCATAAATCATCAAAATAAATTATGAAAATAAATATTTATATAGAATAATTGAAATAAATAGAATTTATCCTATGACACCACTAATAATTCACTGTCTTATGTGGATTAAAATTTGGTACTTTGGGTGTGAATCCCCTAATCAAAGGACAAAACAAGATGGTGATAATCAGGAACCTCCAAGCCTAAGAGGACAATATATAACATGTACATGAAAGACCCCCAAATAGGAAAATAATATTTATTGTACATGTATCATATAATCTGTTTTTGTTAATATTTTATAATAATTTGATTTTATCAAGCCTTCTAAATTTAAGTGTTTTAAATTATCAATAAATAACAACTAAAATGATTTTATTGTTGAATAAATATTATACTAAAACATTTATTAAATTCATTGATGAATTTTATAATAATTTTTCCTATATAATTAATATATCCTTCCTTTAGAAAAATTAAATGTGTTTTTAGTGATCGATTATGTAACAATCCGATTTTTAAAATACATTTTTTTGAATAAATTAAATATTCATTTTTGAATTGAAATGAATTAATTAAATAATTAATTTCAAATGAAAAAAAATCTGCATACATTACACACAAAACATACATGGATTACATTACACAAAACACAAACTTGGAATATGATTAGCACAACATTGTCATAACATACACCACACACTTCATTGAGTTTCTACAAATCAATATTTTAAGGATATATTCATTTAAATGATATTATTATATTCTTGACATTATACATAGTAATATGAACAGTAATACAATCTTTTCAAATATTTTTTTTATATAATTGAAACTTATTGATAATGAAAGATATCATTCTTGGTACAGTCCTTTTATAACATTTTCTCAAATGAACCACTTCTATTTATAAAAATTATAATTCATACATTTATAATTTGTTTTGATAAAATAAACATCATTTTTTATTTAATAAATCTAAAATTAGATAAGGTTTAATTTTTTGGATATTTTCGAGAGAGTTCAATTTTTATGAATAGTTATAAAATACTAATTTTTTGTTAAAAATTGCATTTATTTATTATCTACTACTATTAAGTGATATTATATAGTTTTATGGTCACGTTAGATAAATATTAAATCTATTATTACAATTATAATCAGTAGAATTAATTTCACATTGAAAATAAATATAACATATTAAAAAACTACTGAATATTTTTTACCATTAAACTATGTTATATCGTCTCATCTGTGGGATTATCATTAATATTAATTTTTCTGCTTCTATTATTTGAATTTTGAAAATCTAAGATTATCCAATTTATTAATAATAATATGTATAGTCTAATATTTCTAAATTATTTTTTATCGAAAATGATTAGAAATGTGTTTAAAATTAAACACAACTATAAAAGGAAAATTATGCATAACTAGGGACTAGTCATTAATATAAAGGGCCCAAATGAACTAGAACATTGTCTATAAACCATATTTTATCAATATTTTTTCCATAAAACATCCAATAAAATGCTTTTTATGACTTATTTTTGTTAAGATCATGTGGTCCCCTAACTTGTCTCTTAAAATTTCAATTGAGTCCATTTCCTTCCCTGTAAAACACCACCAGCTCACCCACTTACTCACACATCTAAAAACACTTACATTGGGCCAATACCCGACCAATACACTTATAAATGGCCATATTTTCCTCCAATTATACTTCTCTCAGATAGAAGGAAATCTAGTTAAGCATTTCAGCAAATACCAATAGGAGTAACCCGATCAAGAGGTAACATATTCTCTCAACCCCTTTATTTTATTTTCATTATCCATGTAAGGACCTGACCCCAGTTTCCCAAAGCCGGTGCCTTATCTGATTACATTGGCATACATACAAGGAATACGAATCCCGAAGGACCGAGTATTTTAGTATTATTGGAAACAAGATACATACATAAGTTTATCATTACAACATGATGGGAAACAAAAACATTATTTTAATCCACCAGAAACATCTCGTCTGCTAGATTATACTTGTAAGTCATTAACAAATTACTTCTTCATATCCTGAGAAAATGAAACATAAGAAAGGGGTGAGCTCAAATGCTCAGTAAGAGTAAGCAATACAGCGGAAGATAATATAAACATTAGACATGGTGAATAATTGAAAACACATGCCTTTAATAATAAACTTGAAACATATTATGGCAGAAATATGAGCTAAACAAATAATGCCATAATTAATCCTAATTATGGGTATTCTACTAGTCGAATAACCACATGAAACATGAGACCATAAATATAGTCATAGAGTTATCTTGGGGCATTACTTACATAATCTTGTAACCATCTTGGCTACCTTAAAATTTGTAACCCTCACGGCTACCTTACTTTGTGTAACCATCATAGTTACACTTGGAGTAACCATACGACCGACCTCCAAATTACTCATACCCAATGCATTGGAGGGAAATATAGGTCCCACCCTTCATCATAAACAATTCCCAATAACCAAAACATAATCATACAACATAAACAATAGCATAAAAACATTGCCTTTGAATCTTATAAAACAGAATTTTAAAAGAGGATTTTAGAAGAAATGTCCCTTATAAACATCATATACTTGAAGTGAGGCTTAATAGAGTGGATGTAATATGTATATACTCTATAAATAAACATAATGAAATATAATATAAACAAAACCAATCACACAATCAATTTAAATATCACATAAATTATAAAGTAGAAGGTTAACCCAAAGAATGGAAATCGGGTTAAGAATTCCCTTACAACAATGTGATCGGTCGAATCATATGACCAGAACATAATAAATATCAATTGGATCATTGAATAACATGAATATAAAGAGAATCATGTTATTATATATATCGAATTACAGTACACAAATTCCACATACAAGAAATAAGCGGCGAACGACTAAATTATCACAAAAATGAAAGTGAGACGAGGTACCCCTTACAACTTTATAATCAATTGATTTGTATGATCCAAAATTAATGATTGTAAAATGATAAATTGAATATCATAAAAATAAAGATATTCATGATATGAGATAATAATTGGCAGTATACATACACCATAAAAAGTAAAAATTGTGATTACGGAATATCTCACAAAAATGGAAGTGAGATGAAGAAACCCTTACCTTAATCTTGTCTTACTTTAAACTTGTTAAAACCTCCTGTATAATGGTTAAAAGACTGTTATTAGTATTTTACAGAAACATGTTCATGTTTATAACATCTTATATTGTCATTTAATAACCTCATTTCACCCCTTATTTGTTAGTATTTTGTTCCTTGCATTATTTTGGGTGAGTTCTTTTGTGATTTTCACGATCGGTTCATGATAAATCATTCTTGTTGATTGGAAGTGAAACTCCAGAATTAGAAAGGAGTAGAATTTACATATTTCAAGTACCATAAATTTTACCATTTTTTACTTTGATGCTTTATATGATGATGATTTATAAGTTAAAACATTAATTATGTTTGTTTAGATCATTTAAGTGGTTCTTTGATAATTACAACTTCATTTAGTCTTATAAATTTGAATCATGAGTACAAAAAAATTCCAGAACCTTATATGAGTCATAAAACATATATTATAACCTGGTTCAACCATATAAATAGTTTCAGGACCAGACTTGAAATAATTAATGGAAATTGAAAATACATCGTCCACGATATCGGAAATTCGACACAAATGGACAATGTTTTTTGATTCTTTAAATAATTGAGAGAGGAGAGGAAGAATGATTTGTAATTTTCCATAAACATGACATCATCCATAATATACATGATTCTGGAGATTTCATGCCTCTTGGATAAGAGGTGGTGAAGAAAGAAGAAATAGGAATCATGAAATGAAGAAAACATGAGAAATTTCTTACAGAAATTCGGGAGCCTAACGGCATCTCTTAAAATTTCATAAAAACAAGATTGATGAGAATAATGGAATATCTCATCATCATACAAACTTTGGACAGTAAGAGGAAATATTTAATGAAATATCCCAACAAAAGACAATGGGAAAGGAAGAGAATAACATAAAATGGAAGAAAAGAATGAAAATGAAAGAGGATGTTTACCTCTTGATCTATTCTCCTTGAGAACCTCCTTAAGGGCTTTGGTCTTGGTCTTTTGGTGAGACCCGCAGCTCTAGGACGTGGGGAAGAAGATTGGGGAGGGAATTTGGCAGAATTTAGGCAATGATCAAGGCATGAGAGGTGTCGGAGGAAGAGGGGAGTGAGGGTGGTATTTATAGTGGAGGTGGGGAGGTTTTTTAGATTATTTTAATCATTATTTTAATATTTTTATCAATACTATGAATAATCTCAAAAAAAGTGGCCCTAAATAGTTATAATATCATGTGATTTCAACGAAAGTGGCCTTGCATCACTTATGATGTCATAAATAGTGCATATTTTCTGATAAATTGATTATACTGTATTTTATCATATTTCACTATTCACTGAAAATTCAAGAGTTTCAGAAATATACCAAAGATTTACCCCTACCATTTTTCGACGTGTAGAATTCAAAAGCGAAATCCATTTTTCAAAAATAATTTTCTAAATATTATAAATTTAATTTCTAAATAAGGTCATAGTTAATTCGAAAAATAACAATATTTAAGTGCAACTAGTTTTATGTGACATTGGAAAATTAATTAAGATCCCATTATCCTATTGCCTTGGGAAAATAAAATAATAATAATATTTACTATTCATGAGGTCATATTACTATTCATATTACTATTCATAAGGGTATGTCACTATTCACCAAAAAAACATGTTTGTTCTATCAGACTCCAAATGACTTACTGAGCACAACTCTAGATGAACATTTCTTGAAATTCAAAAAATAAAACAGGATAGATTATAAAATTGAATTCTATATTTATTTCCAAAACCTTGGGGTGTTACATTATTCCCTCCTTCAGAGAATTGTGTCCTCGCAATTCATTTCATAACCACAATAGAAAGCTCTCGGACGTTCTTACCACATCTCCTGTCGTAGAGGATCCTCAGGTGGGTTCAGCGGGAAACCCAAATTGTTGCTCAACTCCTCTAGTTCTCTGACCCAGACACACCTCGGACAGAAGGGGTTGAAATCTTGCATCGAACACTCAGGCTTCCAAAGGGAGGCTCGAGCAGTGAAATCTTTAGAAATGTCTGAATGGACCAACATACGAAGAACTCGCCGAACTATGTCTTGACTGAGAACATCTAAGTCGTAGATAGTGTTGTACAAGATAAAACTAAGGAGTTGGTACATGTAATATGCACAAAGGTTTCCCTCTAAAGCAGCCTCTTGAAAACATAACCTGGCTGTATAGTTTCTTCCTAGGTTGAAACATTGGAAAATCCCTTCGTGGTATTTTCCTCTTCGCCTGTACTCAACCAATTGTGCCATGGATAAGCGGTAGTAAATGGAAGCATTCCCTTGGCAGGTGCGGAGAATGTCCGGACTGTTTGTCACTTCATATAGTTTCTTACACTTTTTTCGAAAGTTTTCGAGAGGTAGGTACCCTTCTTCACAGGTTTTGATTGCAAGGATTTCCAGGATCTCCATAGGAAGAGATAACATATGGGTTTGTCCTTCCATATGAAAATTTATTATAAAAGTTTACTTAGTGATATTTATTTAAAAGTATAACCGATGAAAGGATAACAAAACGAAAAGACAACATGCTATATTTGTATATAACCACAGGTTCAAAAAGTAAAGCTGTGCATGGTTTCCCAAGACCCCCAATACATGAATCCCCAAACTGGCAAAAAGATTTAAATCTCCCAAAACCATACGCAACACTAAAAACATGTTACTCCAGAAGTCCCTTTACCAGAGATACCACCGATGCTAGGGTTCTGAAGACCTCAGGTGAATTCCTAAGGTAGTATTCAGCTGCTCGATTTCCTTAACCCAGACACACTTCAGACAGCTAGGGTCGAAACTGTGCTTAAAGCACTCAGGCTTCCATAAAGAGGCGCGGGAAGTGTGGAGGTCAGAAATTTCAGTGTGGACTAAATCCCTATAATTCCCACGCGCCACATCATTCTTGAAGATATTGATGTCGTAAAGTTCTCCATACACACTAAAAGTCAAGATCTGAAATAGGTAGGTCGCTCGATGGTCACCATCCAAAGAATCTTCAAGAAATTTACCCACAGCTCGGTAGTTATCAGCCAGAGTGAAACATAGAAAAAGAGCTTCATGATACTTCCCTCTTTTCGTATATGCATCAAATTGTGCATATTCAATACGGTAATAGACCAGATTTCTTCCTTGGTAAAGATGGAGAATGTTTGGATGATTTGATACCCTATGGAGTAGTTTAAAAGTCAGACGTATATTGGCATAGGGCTGGTCCTGTTTAGAGCATGCCATGACAATTATAGTCTCTAACAACTCGGTAGGTAGTGATAAAATATTGATTGGTTGACTCATCTTCTATCTGAAAAGTTTTAGTAAATCAACATTCAGAATGGAAAATCCATTTTAAACCAAGTTTTTGTTTTATATAAAAACATAACAAACAAAAGAATACAACATCATTCATTTAGACATGATTTATAAAACTCAATATATTACACAATCTCTTGATCCCTTTCAAAAAAAACATTAGCATGGAATTCCTGACATCATTGTTGATGTCCCTCTACCTCCACCGCCTAAGGAGAAAGGTTTTATTCAACTCTACTCCCAGGGCAGAACAAAGCTCATGGGTCTCCTCTTCCCAAACACACTCTCGGCAAATTATATCATGTTTAAACCCAAGATCTCGTTTAATACAGGTTGTTTTCCAGAGATAGGCACGGGTAACATCAAGTTCTGTGACATCCGCTAGGATTTGGTTCCGAAATATCTTTCGAACCACAACATATTTGAAGGATTCTATGAAAGATTCAAAATCGCAGAGGTCCCCATGCATGCTGAAACTCAGGATTTAGTACATAAATACTCCGCGGAAGTCCAGCTCCTTTGAAGCTTCTCCGAATGCCGTGATGGCCAACCATTTCTTATCCAGGGTAAAACACAGGAAGAGTCCCTCATAGTACTTCTCTTTCTTTTTATAATTCGCGAATAGTGCATTTGCCATTTGGTTATACGCAACTTCCGATCCCCGAAAGATTCGAAGGACATTTGTGTTGTTCGAAACATTGTAAAGAAACTTGCAGGATAGACGAAGTTTTCCAAAGGATTCAAAGTCTTCTGTACATGACTTCACAATTATAGTTTCGAGGATTTCCGTGGGGAGGGAAAAAAGACTTGTACCTTCATTTTCCATCTAAAAATAAAAAATAAACATCGCTCTTAGTATTGTTTAAGCTAGTTAATAATTGTCCAGTTCTGGTTTCCAGAGTTATTCAAACCCAATACTATGAGGAAAAATTTACATTAACTCTCTTATAATGGCTTAAAAAATATGAATTATCCAAAGAATATCCCCCGGGAGTGTCGTAACAAAGAGTGCAGTAAGGCCCGTTGTCGTGTACCAGTTCCTGTTCGAGTCTAGCTCAAAGCGGTGTTTTCGGGTTTTACCCCTAGATACATCTGTGCCAGAGCCGCCTCTACCTGCTCGTATCCATACAGGGATGTATTTTCAGTAAGTATTAAAATATTGTATTCCTTACCAAAATACTAGGACACTTTTTTTACATTTATCTTCAAATACTATCTTAGTGCTTTGTTCCCTAATCTACGTTTTCTAAATCTAGTTCCCAAGTTTTCTACTAAACTTTCCTCTGATACCAACTGTAAGGACCCGACCCCAGTTGCCCGAAGCCGATGCCTTATTTGATTACGTTGGCATACATACAAGGAATATGAATCCCAAAGTACCGAGTAGTTTAGTATTATTGGAAACAAGATACATACATAAGTTTATCATTACAACATGATGGGAAACAAAAACATTATTTTAATCCACTAGAAACATCTCGTCTGCTAGATTATACTTGTAAGTCATTCACAAATTACTTCTTCATATCCTGAGAAAATGAAACATAAGAAAGGGGTGAGCTCAAACGCTCAGTAAGAGTAAGAAATATAGTGGAAGATAATATAAACATTAGACATGGTGAATAATTTAAAACACATTCCTTTAATAATAAACATGAAACATATTATGGCAGAAATATGAGCTAAACAAATAATTTCATAATTAAACATAATTATGGGTATTCTACTATTCGAATAACCACATGAAACATGAGACCATAAATATAGTCATAGAGGTATCTTGGGGAATTACTTACATAATCTTGTAACCATCTTGGCTACCTTAAAATTTGTAACCCTCACGGCTACCTTACTTTGTGTAACCATCACAGTTACACTTGGAGTAACCATACGGCTGACCTCCAAATTACTCATACCCAATGAATTGGAGGGAAATATAGGTCCCACCCTTAATCATAAACAATTCCCAATAACCAAAACATAATCATACAACATAAACAATAGCATAAAAACATTTCCTTTGAATCTTATAAAACAGAATTTTGAGAGGATTTTAGAAGAAAAGTCCCTTATAAACATCATATACTTGAAGTGAGGATTAATAGAGTGGATCTAATATGTATATAATTTGTAAATACACATAATGAAACATAATATAAACAAAAACCATCACACAAAAAATTTAAATAGCACATAAATTATAAAGTAGAAGGTTAACCCAAAGAATGGAAATCGGGTTAAGAATTCCTTTACAACAATGTGATCGGTCGAATCATATGACCAGAACATAATATATATCAATTGGATCATTGAATAACATGAATATAAAGAGAATCATGTTATTATATATATCTAATTACAGTACACAAATTCCACATACAAGAAATAAGCGGCGAACAACTAAAATCTCACAAAAATGAAAGCAAGACGAGGAACCCCTTACAAGTTTGTAATCAATTGATTTGTATGATCCAAAATTAATGATTGTCAAATGATAAATTGAATATCATAAAAGTAAAGATATTCATGATATGATATAATAAAGGGTAGTATACATACACCATACAAAGTAAAAATAGTGATTACGGAATATCTCACAAAAATGGAAGTGAGATGAAGAAACCCTTACCTTAATCTTGTATTACTTCAAACATGTTAAAACCTCTAGTATAATGGTTAAAAGGCTGTTATTAGTATTTTACATAAAAATTTTCATGTTTATAACATCTTATATGGTCATTTCATAACTTCATTTCACCCCTTATTTGTCAGTATTTTGTTCCTTGCATTATTTTGGGTGAGTTCTTTTGTGATTTTCACGATCGGGTCATGATGAATCATTCTTGTTGATTGGAAGTGAAACTCCATAATTATAAAGGAGTAGTATTTACATATTTCCAGTACCATAAATTTTACCATTTGTCACTTTGATGCTTTATATGATGATGATTTATAAGTTAAAACATTAATTATGTTCGTTTAGAAAATTTAAGTGGTTCTTTGATAATTACACCTTCATTTAGTATTATAAACTATAATCATGAGTAAAAAAGAATTCCAGAACCTTATATGAGTCATAAACATATATTATAACCTTTTTCAACCATATAAATGGTTTCATGAACATACTTGATATAATTAATTGAAATTGAAAATACATTGTCCACGATATCGGCAATTCGACACAAATGGACAATGTTTTTTGATTCTTTAAATAATTGAGAGAGGAGAGGAATAATGATTTGTAATTTTACATAAACCTTACAACATCCAGAATATACATTATTCTTGAGATTTCATGCCTCTTGGATAAGAGGGGGTGAAGAAAGAAGAGAAAGGAATCATGAAATGAAGAAAACATGAGAAATTTATTACAGAAATTCGGCAGCCTAACGGCGTCTTTTAAAATTTCATAAAAACAAGATTGACGAGTGGAATGGAATATCTCATCATCATACAAAATTTGGACAGTAAGAGGAAATATTTAATGAAATATCCCAACAAAAGACAAAGGGAAAGGAAGAGAATAACATAAAATGGATGAAAAGAATCAAAATGAAAGAGGATGTTTACCTCTTGTTCTCTTCTCCTTGAGATCCACCTTAAGGGATTTGGTCTTGGTCTTTTGGTGAGACCAGTAGCTCTAGGACGTGGGGAAGAAGATTGGGGAGGGAATTGGGCAGAATTTAGACAATTCTCAAGGCTTGAGAGGTGTGGGAGGAAGAGGGGAGTGAGGGTGGTATATATAGTGTAGGAGGGGAGGTTTTTTAGATTATTTTAATCATTATTATAATATTTTAATCAAAACTATGAATAATCTCAAAACAAGTGGCCCTAAATAGTGATAATATCATGTGATTTTGAATAAAGTGGCCTTTCATCACTTATGATGTCATAAATAATGCATATTTACTGATAAACTGATTATACGGTATTTTATCGTATTTCACTATTCACTGAAAATTCAAGAGTTTCAGAAAAATACCAAAAATTTACCCCTTCCATTTTTCGACGTGTAGAATTCAAAAGTGAAATCCATTTTTCTAAAATAATTTTCTAAATATTATTAATTTAATTTCTAAATAAGGTCACAGTTAATTCGAAAAATAACAATATTTAAGTGCAACTAGTTTTATGTGACATTGGAAAATTAATTAAGATCCCATTATCCTATTGCCTTGGGAAAATAAAATAAAAATAATATTTACTATTCATGAGGTCATATTACTATTCATATTACTATTCATATTACTATTCATAAGGGTATGTTATTATTCACCAAAAAAACAAGTTTGTTCTATCAGACTTCAAATGACTTACTGAGCACAACTCTAGATGAACATTTCTTGAAATTAAAAACATAGAAGAGGATAGATTATAAAATTGAATTCTATATTTATTTCCAAAACCTTGGGGTGTTACAATCCACCACCTCTAAAACAATTTCCATTATTCTATGAAAAATCCACTATCAAAAAAATAATAGTATTTTTTCTTACGATTCAACCTACAATTTCACACACCTCTATCTACTAGATAACGAACATACTCTTTATACATACAACGTAATGTAGCCTCACTAAATGATGATTGTTAAATTTTCATTACCGACACTCATGGTTTCCATTATGATAGAAACTATGTTTTTATATGTTTTATAATATATTTATTGTAATTGTAGTATTTTTAATCCATTTTACAACATAGACTATTTACATCCCATTATGGGTTAATATAATAATATCGTTTGAGAAAGTGTGTATTAACAAACCCTCAATTTGATATGATTCATTCAAACACCTCAAAGAATGTATTACCAATGGGTTTGGTGAATGTATATGATATATACAAAATCATAATTATACTGGAATAATGATATATATATTCATATATTTATATATTTTTATACAAATGTCATATAAATACTTTATTTCAATACGATAAAAAACGGAAACAATGTCCATGTGAACGTACGGCTTACCATGTCCATGAATTGTGAATTATATTTCATAATTTTTTAAATTAATACACATGAGAAGAATAAGGAGAATATTACAAAAAGTGAAAATTTAATATAGGTTCGTTAAAAAGTGGGTAATATAAGGTCATAATTAGAAAATATAAATTATTATATATAATTGTATTGTTATTTCAAAAATAATAATAAATTTATATTTATCAAATATGTGGTCTGAATGAGTATGATAAGATTCACGATACATGGAATGTGGAGTTATTATCACTTTGTATTTTCATGAGTTACACACTATGTTCACCAATATTTATTTTTTTGTGGTCTATGTTCTGACCATGATTGTATTATATATATATTTTTATTAAAAATATTGTTTTTAATATATTCTTTTTATATACATTATTGTATTTGGATTATCTTTCAAAAGATACCAAATCTGTAAAAATTATTCTGTCTCAAATTTCCTTATTTGACACTCATGTATTGGAGTGCACCAAAAATATTTTTTGAGGTTTATATACCTTAGTATTCTATCAATAATCTCATTATCTTAATGATATTTTTTGATTCATGTAATTTCATTTTAATACATGAAGATTACGGTCCCATGTTACCATGTGCTAACAATTTACTAAAACAATGTCATCACTTTTCTTGATTGTTAATGGCAATGTGTCTTTCATGAAATATTATCATCCATCCCTCATAAACACTCATGAGATTCTTTATTCTGTATTTATTTAATAAATCCTCTTCTGACTGTACATCTTTTCCACTCATTGTTATATAACACAATATTTTTATGTAAAATCTAATAATATATCTCTTCAGTTGGAAATGTATTGTATTCAAAAATCATGTTTTCCAAAATGGTTTCCAAAATCTTTTCAAAATATTCATAAGTTAATTTTCAAGGAAAAATAATGTTAAATAATTTTTTATTGTTCTCAATGATTCAATTTTTTGTTTTCAAATCTATATTCAATGAAAACCATTTTCAAAAGGTTTTATGTTATAAAAATAATTCTTTAGAAGAAGAATATATATTTTACTCAAGAAATGTTTTTAAAAGGTGTTAATAAATTATCTCCAAAATAAGATAACATCCATTTCAGTTATACATGAATTTATTTTTAATTTATTCAATTTTCCATTCTTATTCATTATTATAATGGATTGTGTTTTGATAGAATTATTTTTATGCAAACTATTTCACATTCAGAGGTAATTTTCATTTGAAACCCATTTCTAATAATGCTTTATCTAAGGAAATGATTATGAACCCTTTCTCTTTATACATATTAAGTTATGATTACATATTTTTAATACCCATTTCATTTTATTCTTTATGATATGATTATTAATAATCTTTTGGAACTTGTATGTTTGATTTCATTAAGAGATGGGTGAGACCTATGTCCCAATCTAATGCATTGTGTAATGATTTATATCTGATGAGATATTCTAAGATGGTATAGGGAAGAACCATAACTACTAAGATGGGAATGGGGGTGAACCATTCCTACCAAGATGGTATGAAGAGTGAAATCATGATACCATGATGGACATGGGAGTGAACAATGACCACTGAGATTGTATGGGGAGTGAACCTATACTCCCAAGGTGGTCTTGGAAGCATTTTCTTGGATACATCAGAAATGATATTATATTCTTATGTCTCTTCTATATTTGGATCTTTAATTCATAATTTATGCTTTCATGTATTATGTTCTATATTTACTTATTATTCTTGCCTTATAAACTTCAATGATGTATTCCATGATTCAGGTATATGATATTTGATATGTAGGATATAATATTCTCTTTTCATGATCATGTTGTCATACCATTATGCTTAGTTTTGTGCTTAAATATATCTCTTATTTACCCTTACTGAGAATTTGGGCTCACCCCTTTTATGTATCATTCTCCAGTTTATGAAGATAGGTATTATGTATTATATGCTTAAGAAGGGTGATTATCATGAATGATATACTAGGAGATATTGTGTATCATTTATGTACCTCTATTTATATTTTCTTATTTCCGAAGGTACTATACCTGTATGGTATTCAAGTGTCTGTTTGTGTAATGTTTTATATATTTTGAAATATTTATGTAATATTACTGTATATCAATACTGGGTTTTTATATTTGGTATCAAATAATGATTTATTAAAACATTGGAAACTAGGATGATAAAACCTTATTGTGAAACCTATGTAAATGCATAAGGATTAGTATAAGGATGATTCAACGTTCTGGATAATGCCATGTAATTTTTGAAAATAATAGAGTGAGTGGATTCATAAGAATAAATCCATTTTTCGATATTACAAGTGTATCTGCTTCTAGAACAGATAAACCTAGGGGTAACAACACCGACATGATGTTTCGGGCCTAACATAGGGTAATCCGCGACACGTCAATGGGCCTTACTACTCACATGGTTTGACACACCTGAGGGACATGCTTTATAAACACAAAAACACTTCATGAACCATCATGAAGGTTTTAAATATAATTTCAGTATGAATAACCAAGTAATAGACTATGTTGTAATATATTAATAATGTTCTTATAAGTTATAAATTCTATAAGATATTTGTAATGATTATGTGGTTCCTCCTTATGATAACTATTTCTTACATTGTGATTTTGGGTTTAGTCAATGGAAATAACCTGATAGAACTACATTAATAGTGATTATGATGAATAATGAAATGATTGAGCTCCTGAGAAACCAAATGCTAAGGGATATATAAAGAAAAAAAGTGTTTATGTTCTCACATTGATTTTTGAAGCTATGAATCATAGTGGACTTCCATATGAGAATGGGAGGGAAAAATAATCTCTTGAGTCATTCATGGGGATAAATCCACCTTATTTCAGAGGGTATTCTATTCCATTTTTTAATGATAAATGGATCAGTACCAAAAAAAATATTTTATATTCTTCATTTTTCCAAGCATGAGAATGTAATTATATTCATCTATTAGTTAGAAGGTGAAGAAAATAATTGGTAGACTATAATCAAGAATACCTGGAAGAAATATGAGATTGAATCCATGGGTTGGGATTTTTTCATGACCTTATTTTATCAATATGTAATTTTATTTAGATTTATCATACCAAGATGGATAAATATTTCCATCAGTTTATGAAACGTGATGATGAATCTCTAGATACCTACAAAGAAAATTTAACGAGACTTGCAAGGTATGGTATAAGAATTATCATCCACCCCAAAAGTAATGTTAATTGTTTCTTTAGTTGCATAAATCCAAGTCTCGGGAGGGCATTTTCCATAGTAGACATTAGTACATACGAAGAGATTATGCATTATTCAATTAGTATTGAAATAGAGGTTTGATTCTTATATTAATTTCATGGTTTTTACTAGAAGAGGGAGATGAATATTAAATGGAAATTTAAAAACCACGAAGAAAAGAAGATGAAAATTTCTTTATGCTCTATGTGTGGGAAGATTCATGGAAGAAATTTCTCCAAGGGGTACAATAAATGTTTTTACTATGGATGGGAAGTCTATCAGATATTTGATTGCTGAAGTTATGGGAGGAAGTTACGTAATATTGTGAAAGGGAAAAATGTCATAGAATACACCTCCCACAATAAAGTTCTACAAGTTTATTGAGAATGGGAATTATTATAACCATAACCAAAACCCAAGGGAAGGTGATAAATATTAACATCAAAAACCACTTAAGGAGAGGGAAATGGTGAAATCTCATGAAATCACTATTTATGATGATGGGTGGGATAACGAAGCGATTAACGATACACGTACCATCCACTGTTGAACGACTCATGTCATATTTTATTCTTGATCTTCCTAATATTTATTATCTAAATAATCATTTAAGAGTTTTAAGATAATACCAGAACTGTAGATGTGGAATTAGTAGTGAAAATACCTAATGTTATGATGATTTCATCTTAAGCCTATGATTTCTCTCTAGTTGATGATTGTGGGACTGTGCTTTAATCATATATTTCCACTGTTCCATTTTATGAATTTAATGTCTTCTTAGTCATGGATTGGATTTTATTCATGAATCCCAAATTAATTATCAAGGATGGGAAGATACGTGTAATATTTCAAACCCTTCAATGATCACCCATCCATGTGATGATAACTTAAAAATTCATGTAAATATTATATCCATTGAATGAGTATTAATTCCCATTAATTGTTATTTTTTTCTCAAATGGATGGGGTGTTGATTGACATCAATGATATGCCTATTGTTTTGGGATTTGGTGGATTTTATTCTGAATGACTTACCCATTCTTCCTCCCAAATGTGAAGTTGAGTTTTCAATATAACTAAAACCCGGTTCCACAAAAATTTCCAAGAAACCTTACAGAATGGCCCCAATTAAGTTGTAGGAATTGAAGACGAAACTCCAAGAAAGAATAAATAATGTATTAATTCAGCTAATTGTTTCACCTTGTGGATCCATGGTCCTTTTTGTTGAAAATAATGATGGATCAATGAAACTATGTGTTGAACATTAGGAGTTAAATATGATCACAATCATGAAAAAGTATTGTGTTCCCTGTATTTATGACTTGTTTTATCAACAATGTATAACTCATTACATTTACAAGATTTTCTGTCATTCTTTTTGCCTATTATTGAGGGTCAAGAGACAGGATATACCCATGACATAATTATATAAAAGGTATGGGAACAATGAATATATATCGATTCCTTTTTGTCTTACCAAATCCCCTGCTATCATCATGGATTTACTAAGTAGAGTCTTTAGAGATTATGTGGATATGTTTATTGTAGTAAATATAGATGTTAATTTTATCTATTAAAATATAAAGGAGGATCATAATGATCACTTGATAATTTTACTAAATAATCTAAGGAAGGAGAATCTATATGAAATATTTTCCATGTGTGAATCTTGGCTACAAAAGGTTTCACATTTTGGTCACATAAACTAAAGAGATGGTATAGAAGTATATCAATCAAAGATGGTGTCTACTCATATCTAGGACACACCAACCACAGTGACTTGTATCCACATATTTCTTGGTTTTTATTGATATTATCAAAGGTTTATTGAAAAATTCATTAGAGTATCTAATCATATGACCATGTTCGCATGTAAGGGTTTCATGATCTTCTAAATAGATAAATGTGAGAAAGAGTTCATGGAACTGCAGAGAAGGTTGGTGAACGCACCTGTGCTAACAATGACCTATAGTAGATAAGGGTTTGTAATCTACAATGATGCATGAAAGAAGTGTTTGGGATTGTTTATTATTCAGAATAACATGGTTATATCCTATTCCTTATGAAATTTTATGATTCATGGGTATAATTACAATACACATGATTTTGAGTTATTATTAGTAATTTTTTCATTAATGATGTTGAGGAATTATATTTTTTAATAAATGTGTGATATACATGTTGATCATGAATGTGAGAAACTCATTTTAAAAAATAAGAGTTAAACATGAAACATAGAATATTATTAGATTTAATAAATGATTATGAATTATCAACACATTAACACCATGTGAATGAAATCATGGTGGCCGATGATTTGAGTTTGATGGATCATGCTAGCATATCCATGAATAGGATCATAAAATATCCAATATTTATGGATATTTCAAAGGATATATCTAGAAATCCTAAATGACAGGAAAATCATATCATTCCAAAAATGATTGTTTAACCCTCTATCCAAGTGAAAATTTAAGAGGTGAATAAGGAACATTATGAGCTACCAACGAATGTCAAAAATGTTCCTGAACTAATCCTAGATCATGATGGAATTATAATATTTCAGAATCGTTCTTTTTAACCCTCAATTCCAAATTTGAATAAGGAGTTGTTAGAGGATGCTCATAGTTAATCATTCTGTATTCATTCAAGATGTACGAAAATGTATTTGGACTTGAAATAATACTTATGCAGGGATGGAATGAAGAGAGATATCACAGTGTTTGTATCTCAGTTCTTGGTATGCCAAAATGTTAAGGTTGAATTACAAAATTCAAAGGTGATGTTGAATCCATTACCCATACTATAATGGAAATTGGATAACATCACTACGTAATTTGTTGTTAGAATACCCCAAACCACAAAAGTTATTAATGCTAAATGGGTGGTAGTCGAATACCTTACTAAGAAAACACACTTCATAACTATCAGAGAGTACTTATATATATATATATCAGCTAGCAAGGATATACATTAAAGAAGTTGTAAGTTTTTATGGAGTACCAAATTCCTTTATGTCATATCAGGATCCGTGTTTTATTTTAATGTTATAGCAATGAATTAAGTGAGAGTATGATATAAAATTCAGTTTCAAAAATTCCTATTATCCTCAAATTGATGGCCAGTTTGAATGATTTATTGAAATAGTAGAGGATATGTTAATATCTTGTTCTATTCATTTCAAATGTTTTTATGATCAACTAGTTACACAAGTTGAATTTTCAGAAAACAATATTTTTTACTCCAGCTTTAAAATGTCACAATTTTAAACCCTCTATGTATAGAATTATAGATCTCCAACACTGGGATGGTGTTAGAGAACGAAATATATTGGAACCAAAGATCCCTAAATAAATAGTCAAGAAGGTTAGAACCATTCATTATTAAATCAGTGTAGCTCAAAGTCGGAAGAATTGTTATGATAATAACTATTGGTGTGATCTAAAATTTGAAGTTGGTGAAAACATGTTTCTATGAATATCTCCCCAAAAAAATGTTATGAGAATTTTGAAGAAATGGAACTAATACCTAGGTAAATCGGTCCCATTGAGATTATTGATCTTATTAGGATAATATGCTATCAGTTGACACTTCCTACAAATCAATCTCAAGTACATGATGTGTTCCATGTATCATTGTTTACGAATTAGATACCTGACCATTCCCATGTACAGAACTCATAGGTCATACCCCTGTAATAGGATTAGTCTTACAAAGAAAAACCAGTTGATGTTATGGACCGATCAATGAATGTTCTATGAAACAATACTACTCACCTGGTAAACGTTTTGTGTGGAAATCACTAATTTTATGAAGCTACATGGGAACTTCTGTATAAGATAAAGCAGTTGTATCCTCTTTTTTCTACCCAAGAATCAAATTTTTCGGGAGAAATTAATTTTAAATGGTGTTGGATGTAACACCCCATGTCATCATGGACTTTGTTTTGAGTAAATAAAATACTCCTCTATGTCTTGCAATGAATTAAGTAAAAAATTCTATTCACAAATAACCAAATCAGCATATGTTACATGCAACTCTATCTTTTCATACGTTACAAGCAATGCCAACTTGGTGTATGATACCACAACACTGACATTGTGTAAACCACATAAAAGAATGAGTTTTGATGAAACATCATCTAAATGATATAATTATTAAATGGATATAATTATAAAATTTTATATAAATATCATAATATGTTATGTAATAACTACTTTTCAAATATTTTTTATACAAATTAAAGATATTGATACTGACATATATGATTTTTGGTAAATTAATTTTATACTGCTTTCTTAAATGAACCTCATTTAGTAAAAAAATTAATTTTAGACTCATTTAGAAATTGAATTTGATAAAATAATATTAATTTTTAAATTAATAAAATCGAAATTAGTTTAGGGTAGATTTTGTTTTTCATGGAAATATCATTTTGGATTAATATTAAAAAAGGATGCTTTTTAGTTAAATGCCACATTTTTTAATTAATTATTAATGTTAAATGTTATTATTATTATTTTTGGCTGCATTAGACAAATAAAACGTATATTGATATAATTTAATTCATTATAACCAATTTCACTTTGAAAGTGAATATAAAATGTTAACAATCATTTGAAAAGTTTTCTACATTAAAAACGCATTATTTCGTCCCTTTTTTGGGATTAATATTTATCATAATTTTATATTTATATGATAATAATTGTGAAAAAAGAAAATAATAAAAAAAATTGTATAAAATTTATATTCTAGTAATTCCATGTAAAATTTCATTGAAAATTATTTTTATAAGTGATTAAAATTAATCACAGTAATTAAGGCCAAAATATGCTTAATTAAGGACTAGTCCTTCAAATTAATGGCCAAAATAACCTAGTCACTTATCCAGAAACCATTTTATATCCATATTTACCTCTTAAACCATCCATTATTCAGTTTCTTGGTTTGGAATGACTTTTTTTTAGATAATAACAAGTATACACCTAACTTGTTTTTTAAAATTCCAACTATGTCCTATTCCTTCCTTATAGAAAGACATATAACTCTCCCACGTCCTCACAAATCTAAAGCCTATTAATCTATGAATATACCATAAAAATAAATATCCCACGATCCATATATTAAACCTATAAATTTTTCCTTTTTCATAAGAAAATCCACGAAATCATGTTTTCACAATCTAAAAAGGGTTACGTAATCAAAAGGCAACGTTTTCTCTATTGTCCTTCTTTTATTTTAATTATCTACACCCTAAAATTTGTTTTTTCATATCCCATATAACAACATATATATCCTCAATATAAAATTATTTTGTAATGATAAGGATTTATCCTAATTTTATTCCCACCACTGTCTAATGGATAACAAACATTTAGTTTATCCGTACAACGGACATCCGCCTCCCAAAACAGTGATTGTTTTATTTATCTTATAAACTATCATGGGGGAAATTATGATATAAAATATATTTAAATTTTTTATATATGAAATTTAATATTTTTTTAAGATTAGTTATTCTTTTTTAAAAAAAATACCATTTACATTTCATTTGGTGTTAATACAATAATATTTTTTGAGGAAGTGTGGACTACCTCCCCCTAAATGTTATGTGATTCATTCACACACAACAAAGAATGAATTATGGATTGGTATGTTGAAATTATTTGTCATATATGAAATAATAATACTAAAAAATAATTATATATAAATATACATATATATATATATATGACACGTCCATAATTTCATTCTTTCTGATAATAAAAACAAAAACATCATTCATGCGTTTGTACGGCTTACCTTCTCCAAGAACGGTGTACTCATTTTTTTATTTATAAATTCTTTTGATTATTATAATATAAATATATTGAATATAAATTATATTTTTAATATTTTTAATATTCTGTAATCTTGGTATATATATAAGGTCCAACGATATAACAAATTAAGACACATAATAAGAACAAACATAATATTTCCCGAAGTGAAACCATAACATAAGATCATTAACAAAAGGTTAATATAATGTCATAATTAGAAGATATAAGATATTAGATAAAATTATTTGGAACTATAAAATATTTATAAAAAATTATATTTATTATAGAGTTGGATTGAATGATTATGATGAGAGTTAAGATATAAGGTAAATTGATTTCATCGCACATTTGAATTTCATGAGATTCACGATATATTCTCCACTCATTACTTTTTTGTTTTTTTAATAATTCCCATTATTATTTTCTATGTATCGTATAGATACATATATAGGTAGTAACATATCCTTTGTATGATCACTATTTCATGGGGTTTATGTTTCAAAAGATACCAAATCAGTAAAAAAGATTTTTATGAAATTGCCTTCTTTCAAACAGAAGTATTATTATGAATGTAAACTATTTTTGGAGGTGTATATACTTCAATGTTATATATTTAAAATTATTATTTTCAGTTATTTTAAGCATGATGAAAATTTATTTTACTAAATAATGATAATTTCCACATGTAACCAAGTGGTATGGATTTATTGAAATAATCTCATCTATTTTCGAGAGAATTAACAACTCTACATCATTGATGAAATATTATAATCCCTATATAAAAAAACTCATAAGTTTCCTTATCATATGTTTAGACTATATATACTCTTGTTTTACTATCATTTTTTCCACTATTGATTACATACAATAATACTTTTATTTAAAATGTGAATGTCTCTCTCTTCAATCGAAAATCTATTGAATTAAAAACCATGATGTAAAAACAGTTTTCAAAATAAACTGGAAGATATTTTTCATGGATGAGGGATTATAAATTTTTTTATGGTTTTGAATGAAAAATTTATATGTTTTTGTTCTATTTTAAAATAAATATATTTTCAAAAGGTTTTATGTTATAAAAATCATTGTTTCAATGAATAAAGGATACTTCCATAAGAAATGTTTTTAATGGATATTACAAAATTACATCCAATATAAGATAACATCCATTATTTTTACCCATTAATTAATGGAATATTTATTATCTGTTTACATCCAACTTATTTCTCTGAATGTATTATGTTTTGGTGGAATAATGTTTATGGAACCTGACTCACTATCAACAGTTATATGATTTCGAATTCCGCTTCTTCTATTTGGGTATGTTTATGATGAAAGGATTATAAAACATGGGTATTTCCATAGGTTATGATATTATTACATGTTTATAATACACATTAAATTTCAGGGGTTATGATGTGATTATATATGATCTTGGGGAACATGTGTGTATGATTTCATTATGAGAGGGGTGGGACCTATATCTCTCTCAAATTCATTAGGTACATATTTATTTCTTTTTAGTTAGACATAGATGGTATTTACAGTGATCTTTGAATACTAAGATATCCATGGGAGTAAACCATGACAACCAAGATGGTATGAGGAGTGAAATCATGTTTTAAGAATACTATGGGATTGAACCATGACTACCATGTTTGTGTGGGTAGTGAACCTATACTCTCAATATGGCCTCGGAAGAGATGACTTGGATACTATTAAAATCACATTATATAATTATATGTCTACTAAAATTCCATGTTTCATTCCTAAGATGTGATTTCAAGGGTTATGTTATTTATTTCATTATTATCAATGAATTATGAATTTCCCATATTTATTCCATGATTCATGTATTTGATCTTATATATTAAGTGTATGATATTAAATATTAAAGATCATGTTTTAATACCCATATTATCATGATTATTCTTAAATATATCCCTTTTTCCCATGACGGATCTTTTAATGTCACCCATTTTTATGTTTACTTCCCCAGGTTATGAATATTTCTACTATGTTTGATGTATCTAATAAGGTTACAAGTCAAGAAGATCCTAGTTGGAGAAAATGTAGCTAATTTATGTAAATATTTGTATGTTTACATGTTTTAAAAGGACCTACAGTAGTACAATCCTCATATGTATATGTGTGTAATGTTTTATGTACTCTGAAAATGAAATTTAATGTTAAGGAATGTCATGACTTGGTTGTTATAAGTAATTTCCACCATTTATTTGAAGAAATAACATGAGTGATGAAAAAAAATTCATATTGACATATGATATCAAATAAATGAATTGACAATAATAAATATCCTATAGAAGAAAATTATATAAGATGGTTCATAATACTAACTAACTGTAGAGTCGGGGCACAAATAGTTAATGAAAACTCTATATTAAGAGAAAGCCTATTATGAGGATGAATAAATTTTTAGCACGTTTTCATGGTAGAAATATCTCTGAAGTTATCAGCCCAGTAATTTTTATAATTTAGATTCCATTTTATATTTTCTATTGTAAGTAATAATTATAATTATTGGGATGTAATTATTTTAAAGTGTTATCGAATTTAATGGCCCAAATATTAACAATAATTACTTTTATTATTTATGCCTACAATTTTATGGAATGATTCACAATTCATTTAAATGGAATGAATCATGATTAAAATAATAACCTTAATTGTTATGAATACATCTATAGACAAATTATTCATTCATAAGTGGGATAATGGGAAAAAATCATATAAATATATGTTCTTCGTGCCATGGATTATTTCTCACTGTGGATTAAATAAATATATTAGATGTGCATAAATCCGTAATGGAAAACAAATATAAGAAAATAAAATCTTCAGGGCTTGGAAATCTCCAGCTTCATCCTCAATATTGAAGATCAGCGATTTATATACAAATCATATAAATTGAAAGAGCACTACTAAAGGACAACGAATTATGAATGATTTATATTTTCAATTTAGAACTATTCCTTGTGACATGATATTGGAATTAATGAAATATTTTTTGCATTTATATATTTTAATGGAATATAGTTGTTGGGAATACGTGCATTAAAAGTATGGTTGTTAGATATATGGTCATTTGTCAAATATCAAATTGTTATACAGAAGGTGTGTATTGTTAAATAGTAAATGCATTATAATATAACCCCTAATGAAATAAAATCATGATATTAAAATTTGATATATATATATATATATTTATATAATGACTTTTTTATACATATTATAATATATTTTTTTAAAATATGATATATTGTATAAATGAATTATAATAAATATTATAATATTAATTTAGTAGGGAAAATAAATTTTATTATAGAAATAATAAAATTGAATAGTATTTTTTAATGTTTTTTTGTTATAAATATAATATATTTTCTTCAAATAAATGTGTTCCTATGTATTAAATATTTTACCCTTATAGATGAATCTAATTTTTTTTTATAATATAACTATATACATACTATCAATTAACATGATTTAAAATATAAATTTTTATAATCTAATAATAAGAACACCTAATATTTAAAAACAACATTTTTAATAATAGTTTTCTCCATAATAGAATTAAATGTCATATAAATGATGAATTTATAATTTTTAGAATACATTGTATATAAAAATAACTTCATTTTATGAATTATATTATCAAAATTAGATTTGAATTAATTTGAGTGTGGACTACAACCTCCAAAATAGTTCTTGTCTCGATTTCATTAAGAACCTTACATAGTTTGTAATGATATGGAATTAAATAAATAATTATTATATTTATAAATTATTTTAGATTCTTAAATAATGAAACATGTTTTTCATGTAACACCCCTTGATTTTATGTTATTTATCCTTGAAATTTTTTTATCATTGATTGTTAATGATTCATGAAATGCTGAGTTTAAAACTGCAATATAATTTTAAATATGATCATTGGAATAGTAATCTAACCATTACGAATATTAATATCACTAAATGGAATAGTAAATTTTCCTATGAATGTATATATAAAATTTTTCAATCATATACATGAAAATATGTTATAGTCATATCATTCAATATGAACATATTTTTTTCTAAAAAACATTAAATAAATGTGTAGATTGTTTTAAGTTATTAATATATAATTAAAATAGTATAATTAAAATAATTATTTCAGAGAAAATATATTTTTTAAAAATATATTTATAAAATAATATTTATTTTTCATACGATTACAAGATTATTTTATAACACCTTAGATAATTTTTCAAAGCATTATGAAATTAGTTTTAATTTTAGAAATATTCTTTTTTGAATAAATGATTTTATTATTTTCAGATTAAATTTGTCATATTTAAACAGATTAATTTCATAAATTTAATTCATTTACTTAACCTAGATGTTCATAAATGGTTAGGTTTTATGTTTTGGATTTCTCTGAAATAGTTAAATTTTTGGTGAATTGTGTAATACGGTAATTTACAATATTTAAACAAACACATGAATTATTGAGTCATTGATGATGTATCACATATGTAATCCCATAATATTGAACCCTATATAATTGTCTTAATATAATTAGTGAAAATTCTAAATCTAATAATTTTCAGGCGGAAAAATAAAAAACTAATCAATAAAATAATAAAAACCCCATTTTCTCCACTATAAATACCACCCTCACCACCACTTCACCTCACATGTAAAAAAGATTTGAAGATTACTTATATTCTTCCAATTTTATCTATAAATCATCTTATCCACATTCTTTTCTTTTTTGCCTCACCAAATTTATGTTTCAATGTTCCTTAAGGTTTTTCAGAAGGAGATGAATTCCAGATGTAAATCCTTTTTCGTTCTCTTTCAATTTATTTTAATTTTTCGTCTTCCTACTATATATTTAAATACTATATCAATATATACATGATAACTCCAATATATTATATATACTTTATATTTATGATTTTAATGGATGATCCATCACCAGACACATTCCCCTTCCCCCATTTTATTCTAAAACTAACAATACCATTTGGGATGTGCTGATTTACCTCTAAAAAGGACGCTGCGACTTCATTTTACATGACTACATTAAATTATGTTTATAAAAAAAAATTATTGTGATTAAATATTATATTATACATATTATAAGTTATTTAGTATTTTTTAGCATTTAAATATACATGATATTAATTAATAACACAAAAGTAGTTCGTGTCGATCGAAAAAATGAGAAAATAATGTAAAATATTATCATTAAGTATATACTTATTGGATCATCCACATATCTAGAAAATAAGGATATATAAAACTATTAAAATTTTTGTATTTTAATTAAAAACATATAGTTTTAAATAGATAAATCTAATCCCATGTTAGATGATCTTTAGTCTGTGTATACAAGTGAACCAATCGTGAAAATCAAGGAAATGAACACTCCCAGGTGATTGAATTAAATATTATAACTCACAAAAAAGAACATTAATGAATTTAATAAAATTATAAAAATAAATAACATGTTTAATGTGTTATGAATAAAATTATTTATGAATCTAATTTCATTGTCCCTGACATTAAGTACTATTGCAGAACACTTTCTCACAAAAGGTAAGTGTTTCTCCCGGAATCTCCATTTATTCATTGGGGTTACACTTTCACTATATTTACCCAAATTTAGTTATTAAATATTATTATGTCCTCCAAATAAATATTGTGTCAATATAATATATATATATATATATATGTATGTTTCATAATCCTTCTTTCATTGATGGAAAGTTACATGTTTTATAAGGAATAGTTCTCAATTCTTCCCAATAAGAAAGTACGTTTGAAGGGAACTTCCTCATTTCCTATCCATTTTCATTTTCAATCCATAATCTATTTAAGCCCCCATTTTTTTTTATAAAACACAAATTTTATCCAAAAAAATATCTTTGTTTATATCTATTTTTTTTAATAAAATTATTCATTTGTTTGTTTTATAGAACCTTTAGTATTTTCCCTTTATCATCACCGAAGAGGAACATTTCTAAATCATATTAAATGATATTTTTACATGTTGTCACTTCAGTTTGAAATATTTTATCCCAAAAATACAATCTAGTTGTTCCTAAATTTTATTTTTTGGGATATAATTATTTCAATATGATTTTATCCCAGATATCATTGATTTTCCAAAAAAACACTTCATTCCATAGTAAAATAAGGTATTTCTCCCAATAATTAGTCAATAATTTCATTAGTGTATTATCATAAATTTCAACACCCTCTATTTAATATTTTTATTAATTATGATTGATATTTTATAATATACTCTGCCATATTTTATTACATTGTTCATGATTATTTAGATTATTGGTGTGCTATCATCTACCATATTTTATTACATGCATTGGGATTAGAATAATATTCATGGTTAAGTTTAATTATCATGGGATTATATATATAATTATTTATTCAGATTTTATTTTTTTCATATTATTCTCATGATTATGTGTTAGTATCATTTTTTAAGTTATTCACCTTGTATAATTGTTTATTTATGTTAGATTACACTGTATTACTTACCCTTACTGAGCATATGATTTCACCCATTTATTATGTTTTATATTTACTTAGTATGTGATGTGTTTTGTTTTGAATGAAAATTAGGTATAATCTTATCGTTTTTTGATGTTTTGGGGTTAGATTCATGGTAATTATTCCTTTCAAGTAGAAATATAATAGTTATGTTTATAAATAATATCCCAAATCTAAAAAACAATTCAATCCATTGAAATATGACTTAACTATTTATTATACAAATATGATTATGTTTGGTAGCAACTCTGTGATAATGGGGTGGGGCCATTAGAATTTATATTAGATGAAGTTTAGTAGAAATCATGGAAACTAAATTTAAAAAATGTATATTATAGAACATAGGCTAAAGGAAAAACCTTGATGATAAGAATAGAATAACATCCTATGATTTTGTTAAGGAGTATATTGGCTGTTTATTCCTTAAAATATATCTATGTATAAATAATATATGTGGATGTGCTTCTGGAACAAATGTACATAGGGAAAATAACCCTGTTAATGTGCATTGAGAATGAGACGGCATAACCTATTACATGACAATAACCATGACTGTGAACCAGGTTTGACACTCATAGTGCATCTTCTTATTATAGTTTAAATTTTATTTTTTGGAAATTATTAAGGATTTATAAGTAAATATGTCCCCAAATAAATGATGATTATTTTTATGATATTAGTTATGCATAAAATTTTAATTAATGCTAAGAGTTTCATGTTGGAAATTATGAATTTTGATTAATAATAAAATTTAATGCATCCTAGTGATTATAAGTTGTGCCTAGTGGTTAAATGGAAACTTTATCAGTACACGTCTTCTATATTGTTATTTTAAAACAACAAAAGATAATTATGATAGAATAGAAGTAGTAACTGGAGCTGAGTAACTTATTACTATAATTTGATAGTTGTATCACATTATCAATAATAACCTTACCCGTCTGAAGCATCATCATCTAAAATTTTAAGGAAAAATTATATAATTATTTATAAGACAACACATTACATAATTATATGAGACTACCTACCAATTTGTACCTGAGTAGTGGATAATTTCTATGTAGAAGACATTTCATATATTGGGAAGTATCGAATGAGAGTAAGTTTTCATGGAAATTTATTGTTTCCATGGAGATTCATATCAATGGTGTATATTAAATATAAAAATTACCGAGGAGGATGAAATTTCAAAAATAAAATGAATTATTTTAAAGAAATTTTCCTTGTACATTCTTTTCTTTGTGAACAACAAGAAAATATGGAGATACAATTATTGAATCTGTTGAAAATAGAGGATGAGAATTTTTCTACATATGAATCCAATTTTACAATGTTAGAAAGTCATGATGTTAATTACTTATATAATTAAAATATACTGGCTGATTGATTCTTTGTTGAGTTATAACCATTTCTCTAAAGGGCACTAGTCGACCAAAATTTCAATCCTGTGAAAATCATTGAAAGAAACACCATTTCACTTTCCTGGATGAAATGATATTTTGTTACAAGGCTAGAGAGGAAGGAACCAAATCCAGGGATTGCAAGGGAAGGAATGAATATACCAATATTTAATGATACAATTGTAAAGTTATTGAACATTACACAAATGTGTTTCCTATCCATCATGGTAATATTACCAAGAAAAGGGAATGAGAGAAAGGAGAACCTTATGTGATCACAACAATTGAGATTGAAATTTTTAATGTTGTGGTAACATGGACATTAATTGTTTCCCCAAAATTATCTAATTCATTATTTTATTTTGGATCATCTTATTCATTTATATCATCCAATTTTTCAATTAAAATTAAATTTTTTTATTTTTATTTAATAAATTGGTTGTAAGTCAAGACTTAAAAGGGAAGTCTAATTACAACAAAGATACGTGGTCAATCCCCTATATGACAAATAAAAATGATTTACATATTGAACTCATCATTATAAATATGATTGAATTTGTTATAATCCATAGTTTTGAATAGAAATAAATATATGATGTGAAAATATATTTCACGAAGAAAGAAATTTCATTTGGTGAGATAGTTAGGGAATTCCTTATCTATAGAACAGAAATATCATCAACAGATTCCTATTATGATCTACCTATAGTATCTCTACTGAATGGAATTATTGGCGAGGAAGATAAAACATAATCTATGTATGAGAAAAGAAATAATTTAATTGATGATATATTGATTTTTCAAGAATACAATGACGTATTACCAGAGGATTTATCTGGACATCCTCGAGAGTGGGAAGTTAAGTTATATACTGATATAATTGTTAGTGAAAGGCCTATATTAAATACTCCTTATAGAATAAACACTATGGTGTTAGTAGAGCTAAATAATCAACTAGCGGAATCAGGTGATGGGGATTTCTTTTCCGAAGTGCTTCACCTAGGGGAGACCCTATATACATTATAAAGAAGAATGATACATCCGCATATTTTTTTCATTAACTATAGATAAAAGCATTCTGTTTCAACATTGAACAAGTATTATATTCCTTACATTCATGAATTATTTGATCATCATTGTGGATTTAAATATTTTATTATAAATAGTCCTTCGATCTGGATATCATCAATTTCGTGTGAGGAAAGAAGATACTCCAAAGTTAACATTTTGATCTTGATATGGGCATTATTAGTATAAAGTAATTCCATTTGAATTGACTAATAAACCTTATAATTATATAGATAAAATGAATATATTATTCAATGAATATATAGATAAATATATTTGGTATTTAATTAATGAAATCTAGATATACTAAAAAATATATGAGGAACATGAGACCCACTTGAAAATTAGTCATAAAAATCATTGACGAAAAGAGTTATATGTGAAATTTCACAAGTGTGAATTTTGGATTTGAATAGTTTCCTCTCGTGTATATATTCACTCTATGGTTTGAATCTCTGAAGATTATGCGAATAAAAATATAGTTCTAGAATTACCTACAGTAATGGACATAACTATTGTATGTAGTTTTATTGGTCGAATAGGTTATTATTATATGTTCTTTAACAATTTTTCCCGAGTAGATAACACATTACCAAAATTAATTATAAATGGGTTATGTTTATTTATACAAAATATTGTACAAAATACATTCCAAAATAGATGAATAGATTAGTGAAATCTCTAATATAGACTCTAATATCCGGAAATGGTGGATTTAACATTTATAGTGACGCATCAATGAAATTACATGGTTTTGTCCTTATGTAGAATGATAGAATTTTTTATCCATAAAGTTAGTTAAAACCCCAAAAAATTATGATCGAACTCATGATCTAGATTTAGAAACTATAATATTTCTGATTGAAAATATAGAAATCTTTATTGTGAATTATGTGGGATATATAAAGATCATAAGAGTCTGAAATATAACTTCTCATATAAATAACTCAACATGTGGAAAATGATATTTGTTGATCTACTTATGTATTATTATTTTACTATACACAGCCACCATGGGAAGGAGAATATGGTAGAAGATGATTTGATCTTGAAGGATCATAGAGTTCATAACAAAATGAGGATTTCCCAAGATCTAGTGTGTATTTATATATAGTAAATATTGATATAAAAATTATCTTCGGAGGTTAAACATCACTAATTTTTTAAATAGATTCAAATACA
Source organism: Viscum album (assembly GCA_963277665.1). Taxonomy (NCBI): domain Eukaryota; kingdom Viridiplantae; phylum Streptophyta; class Magnoliopsida; order Santalales; family Viscaceae; genus Viscum; species Viscum album. The sequence continues at coordinate 244,757,379 of OY728121.1, forward strand.
TTTTTATTTTAATGGAATCAATTTTCTCAATATGATAATTATTATATACAAATAAAAATTAATTTTATGAATGACTGGAAAATGGTAGGATTCATATATGAAGATGGAATTTTAAAATTTGAGGAGAGGATTGGTGTTACCAGTATATCTAAGATAAAAAATATAATTATTATATGATCATAATATATATAATTTATATATACACCCTGGTAGCACTATGATGTATAGAAATTTGACAGAACAATTCTGGTGGGATAAAATTAAGCGAGATATTTCTGACTATGTATCATGATATTTAGTCTGTGAACATGTAAAGGATGAAAGACAACATCCTAGAGAATTCACGCCACATATACAAATTTCTATATGGAAATAGGATGAAATTAATATGGATTTTGTCACTATATTACCATTGAATCTAAGAAATAATGATGCAATATTGGTTATTATTGATCGACATAACAAATATTCATATTTCCTTGATACAGGGGAGTATTTTTCAATAGATAACCAAGAATGACTCTATATAAATGAATTTGTAAGACTCACAGAGAACATTTAATTGTGTCTAATTATGATCCTGATAGGCAGTGAAATTCTAGAAATGCCTTTTGAAAGCCTTAGACACCGAACTTCATTCGAGTACATCTTATCACCCTCAAATCGGTGTGAGGTCTGAAAGAAACAATAAAAGCTAATAAGACACATTAATATCATGTTCACATGAACTTAATGTTATATGTGATCATTATTTATCTTTTTATGTGTTTTACTATAATATTAGTTTCCATTAAAGTATTCAAATGGAGCCATATGATGAATTATGTGGAAAGAGATGCCATACACCAAATTATTGGGATGATGTGGGTGAGGGGAAGCATGTAGGAGTAGAATTTTTTGACAAGTCAATTGAAAATTAAATATTATTCAAACAAATATGAATGTATCATAATGTAAGAAAAATATATATGGTAATTATCGAATGAAGGATTTGGAATTTAGGGAGGTAGACCATTTATTCTTGAAATTATCTCCATGGAAGGGTGTCCTATGGTTTGGAAAGAAAGGGAAACTAATCCCCATGTACATTGGTCCCATTGAAATCATGTAGTGAATTGAAGATGTGGGATATTGGTTTTTCATTACAGATATCCTTTATAATGCACCCAATGTGTTTTACATCACTTTTATAAGGATATACATACGAGACACAGTGCATGTACTCACTTTTGATGGAATTGAATTGGAACATGATGTATCTTTTTGTGATGAGCCTATCCATATTATAAATACTATATAATATGTGTTGAATAATCAAATGATTCAAATGGTAAAGGTACATTAATAAATCATAAAATTTAATAAGCATCATAGAAACTAGAGGAATGTAGGTTCAAAAACTCCCAAATGCAATTCGTGATTTTACATTTTATAAATTTTATAGAGAAATTTTTTAATGTGTAAGAGAATGTATAAAACTATTATTTTATGGTATGGATCCATTAAATATTAATATATTTGATAAATTATGCTTCACAAAAAACTATTTTCTAAACTAAAATATAATAGTATGTATGATCATTGGAATAGTAAAGTAACCATTTGGAAAATTAATATGTGCCAATGTAATAGTAAATTTACCCATGGAAGTAAAAATAAAATTTAATTATTTTTTAAATGATAATATTGTATATTTATAACATTGTATATGTATATAAATATTTTGAAAATGATAAATTAAGTGTTTTATTATTTTCTATGTCATAAATATTTCTTAACAAATTTAAAATTCAAATAATGAATTAAATGAAAAAATATTTTCATTAAATACAATCATAAATAAATTTTCAATTGACTTATTATATTAACATAATTTTATGGGATGTTAATTAATTTTACAGAGTGTTATGAAATATTTTACAAATTTAAAATCCAAATTATTCAAATAAATGATGATTTTATTTTAAAATTAAATATATACTATTTGGAATTTTTTTTCCTAAAATTGATTTTTTAAATCTATACATCCTGATATAGTTAGGGTGATGTTTTTGGAGTTTTCTAAAATAGTTGAATTTTTTGTGAATAGTGAAATAAACTAATTTACAGTAATTAAAAATTACTTGAATTATTGAGTCAAATATTTTGTATGGATGATATAATCTGATAATATAAAAATATCCTTAACTATTTTAATATATATATTGATAATAATCAAACTAATCATAGTATCGAGTAAAAATAATTAACTAATGAAGAAAATAATGAGAAAACACCCCTCTCCTCCACTATAAATTGCACCCCCAACACCTCTTCTCCCCACACATCCAATGTAGTGCATCCTGATTAATTTTCACCCATTCCCTCTCCCAAGTATCTTCCCTACATTATAGTCTTTATTTTCCCACCAAAATACAATTCTAGAGTTCCTTGATGATGTTCCAAATGAAATGATTTCTAGAGGTATATCCTTATTTGTTATCTTTCAATTTATTGTAGTTTATTTTATTATCATTAAATAAATAAATATTATTTGAAAACATAGATGAAAACAACTATATCTTATATATACTGTAATTATATTAAGTTAATGAATTATTCATCACTGAATCCCTTCTCCTCACCCCGTTTACTCTAAAAATGAAATCATCATCTGTGATGTACTAATTTACCCCCTTTGTGGATAACGATACTTCATTTTCCATTAATGATGTAAAGGATTTATTTACAACCATAATAATCAGTTAAAATTTTTTATATATATTATTGATAATTTTTTTTCTATAAATTTTATATATATAATATATTAATTAATAAGAAATAACTAGTTTGTGACGATCTCAAAAGAACAAAAATAATTTAAATGATTATAATTAAGGTTTAATAAAATGAATCATCCTAATTTCTAGAAAAATTAATATAAGAGACCATTAAATATTCTATACATTCATTAATGACATATAATTTCTATTTTGGACAACTAATCACATTTTACATGATCTTTAGTACATGTATAGAAGTGAGCCAATCATGATTTCCAAGGAAATGAACACTCCCAAACAACAGAATTACATACATTAACTCAACCAAAAAGACCATTAATAAACTTCATAAAAATATTAAAAAGCAATTAAATGTGTAATAAATTCAAAGTTAAATTATTTATGAATCTATATTCATTATTTAGGACAATAGGTACATGAGGAGAAGAATTTCAGACATATGGTAAGGTTTTATCCTCGATTCCCCATTTTTTATTCAGGTTACGCTTTCTATCTCTTTACCCGAATGTAATTATTAATTAATATAATGTGATACTCCTAAATAATGTGTGAATTTTTTATAGATATTTACCTAGAGAATACTTATTTCTTTGATTGGGAGTTAATTTTTTTTATGAAGATCCTATCTCAATTCTTTCCAATAAGCTAGCTCAATTAATGGGAACTTCCCAGTATGGTAAAAATTTTCATGCTCTATCCACAATATATTTTAAGAACCCACAATTCATATAAACCCACTAATTCTATCATGGTAAAACATATTTTTTCATTTCTGTATTTTTATAAAAAAATTATTCCTTGGGCTGTTTTAAAGACTCTTTTTTATTATCCCTTAAAAATAACTAATGTGGCACATTTATAAAGCTTTTTAATTATTCTTTTTCACATGTTTTAAATTTATATGGATATATTTTATTCCTAAAATATATTTTTGTTGTCCCTAACTTATATTTTTTAGAAATACATTTTTTAAAATATTTTTTTGAAATATACAAATGATTTTCCAAAATAGGTGTTCTTTTAGATGAAAGAAAGGTATTGCTATCAGGAATTCCATGTTGATTTTATTAGACTATTCAAATTTATTTGGTATTCTTATATTTAATATTAATCGTTATTAGGATTGATATTTTATGATATCATATATCATTTTTTAAATAGTTATGACTAGTTTGAATGTGGATGTTCTTTTTGATATCGATCATTGTAATACTCAAAATGGGTAGTTATTATGATTATTTATTGGGGAAGGTTATTTAAATTCATATATTTGTGTTACGTAACACTCCATGATTTCATAGTTCATTATATCTTCAAATAAATTCAATAACTTGCGCTACACGCAACACCGGGTTTGAGGGCACCACGACTTAACAAACTATCACTTAAAAAATAAGGTTATAAATAATACTAACTGAATATTGAATTTTATATACTCCATATAGTTTTAGAATCCATATTATGTGTTTATTATTAATAATATAAGAACAAAATCATATTTTCCAGATAAAAGAAGTAATTTTCAAAAAACCTCCATTTTACCGCCTTTTAATAGAGAACCTTTTTTAAACAAATATTTGACACTTTTATATATTCAATTTAATAAAATTAAATTATTCTTTAGCGGTGGGAAAAAAATATAGTTTGGATGAATTTTTGTTACTTTTTTTATAATTTTCATATTTTGATGAATAGTGAAAAATACTAAATTTTAATTGAAAACAACATTTTTAATTGAAAGCATTGATAGTGTTAAATTATACATTTGAGTGGTTTTAAAGTATGATTATATTATATTTTTATCATTTTGTAAATTTAGGTCATTTTATGTAATTTCACAATTAAACTGGACAAAAACAAGTGTCAATCTTTTGATAGTTATTATTTCTTAAAAACACGCTTTTTGTATTGAAAATGGGAATTAATATTAATTTAATTTTTTCCACTTCTTTGTTTTGAATTTGAAAAAATGGATTCCATATTTGGAATCATTAGTTAATAAATTTGTAAAAAGGAATCTTTTATATTTATACATTATGAATATTTACTTCAGTAAATATTTTATTTACAATGGTTAATGGGTAAATATGATAAATATGGATAACAAAATTATTATAATAATTGTAAATTACCCCAACATGTGTCATGTTCCTATTTATTGATACATAAACGTCCATGGGCATCCATGGGTCAGTTTGGGGGAAACCTGGAGCCACATAGAGTGATAATGAAATTTTATATTAACTAATTTAATGTAAAGACAAAAATGACCTAAACATATATATTTTAGTAAATAAACATTTTAGGAGTTTTATAAGATATCATATGGACTATAAATATTTATTTGAATGAAAAAAGATAGCATACATTAGGAAATGTTTTTAAAAAAAATTAGACATCATGTAAATAAAATTATTTATGACACAATAATGTTGGAGTCTTTACCTCATTAAAGAATGATTTAAATAAATGTGATTATAAAAATAAAAAAAATATCTAAAAAATATACCATTCTTAGTGGATGATTTTATTTCTAACAAGAGTAATCTTATATTTGACTTTAATGAGTTTTGGACCATTAGAAAACGAGAATCATTATATAATAAAATAAAATTTTCAAACATTTCTAAAGAGCCCCTCCTCCCCCTTATAAAAATCTCTCACATCTAACCCATTTACCACAACTCTGAATCCCCTTGTCTCATCCAACCTCTACCCAATTATGCTACCAACATACCTTTATTTCTCTTTGAAGCCTTAACTTAGGTAGACATAACTTCAATGTATCCTTTTGGTTCAAACCAAGGGGAGTTACCCGATTTAAAGGCAACATCTCCTCTTAACATCTTTTCTTTTATTTTAATTATCCAACCCCATAAACTCACTTTATTCATTTCTTTAAAAACAACACCATTATCTTAAATGTACTATGTTGTTTCTATTAGATATATTCGAACTAAACATACACACACCTCCAAATAATGGGTATAGAATATAATGTTTCTATGGACGGCGAACTACTGCCTCACAAAACGATCATTGTTTAATCTTCTACTACAACCTCTCATGGTAGACATTACGATGGAACTATAATATTCATTTGATTATTAAATAAAGGTTTAAGAACATAATATCATTCTGGATATTAATCTAATACATCCAATTCATAACAGTCATGGTTTACGTAACAAAACATATAAAGGAAAACAAATTAGTTAACACCTGAAAAAATGATACTACTAAAATATTATTAACAATGAAATATAAGAAGATCATATATGATATCATATTTCTGTATGTGGTTCTTGTATAATTTAATAAAAATAATTTAACTATTATAAAAAAGGTTAATTCACCCTTGACAAAGGAAAAGTACAAGGTAAGGGTTAATTTCACAATCCGTTCATTATTCGAGGATGTTTTTATGTATGTGTCTATTGTGACATATTTATCATCCACATACCTAATTCATAAAAGTGTATATAAAAACATTTTTACTATTTACTTGGCTATGGGTTAAAAAAATTTAAAACATTTTTAGAATTTTTATAAAATGGTAAAAAAGGAATCATTCCGTTGTTTTCCAAATGAGGTACTTTATGACCTATTCAACAAATTAAGTTAAGAATGTATTTTTAACTTATATAACAGGATCAGTCTTTCTCCATTGTTATGACACCTTTGAAGCTTCTGTTACAAGATTATATGAATATTTTCAAATTAAATGTTTTATTTTATAAATAATGTCATTAAAATTATTTCAAAATTGAAAGAGATATTCATCTCAAATAATTTTGATTTCATCTATGTAAACATCCCTTAAAAAATTGTATACCTATTTGAAGTTTATTTATTCTGATACAAATATTCTATATTGTTTTGAATATTTTTTTAAATGTTTGAATGTGGATGTGTTATTTTTATACCATTCATAGTTTATGGTTAACGTTTTAACATTTAGTTTTCTAGTTTAAATACAAATGTTTATGTTATGTTTGATCCTTTACATACGAAGAATGAATTGGACATAGTAAGTGATGGGTGGATCCCGCTATAGATCCATGATGAATCGATAGGTCTAATGAGACAACCTTTTTTGATATTTTTGACTATGGATGTGTTATTTTTATACCATTCATGGTTTATGGTTAAAGTTTTAACATTTTGTATTCTACTTTAAATACAAATGTTTATGTTATGCATCTGAGCTCTCCCCTTTCTATATTTTATTTTTCCCAGGATACGAAAAAGTATATAATGACTGATCAGTAAAGATAGTGTAAGAGATATGAATGTGGTAAATGTAGACAATTTTGGTTTTGTTTTTCATTTTATAATGTAATGCAACGTTCATGTATGTAATATATTTTCCAATACTGCTAAAATGATCAGTCCTACAGGACGTGATTCCTTGTAGTCATTCCAATGTATTAAAATAATGTACCAAATCTGTGTCACTGGGTTCGGGGTGTTAATGTTGGTATTAAAGGATTTTTAGCAATAACCACAGAAACTAGAATTGGAAAACTCTGATTAGAGAACATTACCATAAGATAAACTCTGAGTATTTGTATAGAATAACTTCCCTGAATTTTTTTAATGTATATATTTTTTGAATTTTCAAAGAAATACATCCCTGTGTGGAAACGAGCAGGTAGAGGCGGCTCTAGCACAAATGTACCTAGGAGTGAAAAATCTGACAAGGAGTTTCGAGATTCACCTAGGGTATCCTGGTACATGACAATGGGACTCGCTACACTCTTGGTTACGACACTCCCGGGGGATATGCATAGGATAATTAACATTTTCATTAAAAGTTGTCATGAAGGCTTTAGGAGTAAATAGATTATCAATGAAAAACTTTTTTAGGACAGTATATTATATGCAAAATATTTTAAATTTATGCTAGGTATTTTACATGTCTTTAATTATGCATTGCGATTCATAAACAAACCAAGTGTATGTCATTGTTTAGAAATGGTGCCCAATTGATGGAATGAGAACTATAGAAAAACTCATTACCCAAAGAGTAATAAGGATCATATCATTCATGGTATTAATCTAAAATATATAAAGGAAATATTCTCCCATGTATTATCATCGTATAAAAAATTGTATCAAGTGTTAATAAGATATGTAAATAATTCTCTGTGTTCTATGTCTGGGAATGGAAGATATAAATGAAAAGGATGATAGAGACAAACATGGATAAATAGAATTAGGGAAAGGATGATTTTCCCATATTTGATAACTAGGGAAATAATCAAATTGGTAATTTCTTGAAGGGATGGGAGTTTTTTATAGGAGTGGAGTAAAAGGACACCAAGTACATGATTGCAAGGTTTAGAAAAAGGATTCAAATATATAATTATTCATCTGCACGGAGTTGGGACTCTATGCGAATAAATGTCCCAATCATCAGTGTATACGACAAACGATGTTGTGGGATAATAATATAGTTATTATATTACCATATATGATGATTAATGACTAATGTTTTTATGTTGATATTAATGAATTATTTCATTTGATTGTGGTATCAAAGATCCACTAGTTATAATAATTATGGAGTATATAAATATTTTACTTGAGTACTATTTAGTTGAGGATTTAAATTACATGGTACTATGAAAAGCGACTCAACATCATGTTAAACATTTTGTAAAATAAATGATTAAAAGAAAGATAAACCTAAATATGGTCCTGATACCGAGGTAGTGATTTTGGAATAAGATATGGTTGATTTGGATAAATTATATTGGATATTCTTGACTTCCTTGGAACAGATTAATCGCTTGTTTATTCCATCATTGTTGGAGTATTCAATGTTTTTGGATATAATGAATATATATAGTATTCTATAAGGAATAAGGGAGCATTAATGAAATCAAAAAATATATATGGTAATTCAGGGTGTTACTGTGTTTAAAAATAATATATGATGAATGTATTCACATGATATTATGTGGAAAAAAAGATCATAAATGTGTTTAGCCACCTTATAAATTTTAGACTGTGATTTTGGATAGAAATATTTTGGATTAGTCTAAAGGGTAGAATTTATTATGATTGATTGGATTCTATTGTTAAGGATAAATAATTTCATAAGATTATTTTTGGATTGTTATAAAAAGGAAAACCCAGAGGTTGTGTGACGACCCGTCGCCTCTGGAAAGGTTGTGAGACTTTAACCCGCAACTGAAGGGTGAAATGGGTGGATCACCTATCACTAGCCTACGTTATGTCCTAGTTTCTATAATGTAGTTTTTTTAAATTTTCTAATAAATTAATTATAAATTCTATATTTTTGGAACCCAATACGATTAGGATAAACAGAACATTTTTTAATTCTGTTTTCTTTTGGAGTAAAATATGATTTTGTGGTAGGAATTAGATAAAGGATGAATCTCTATGTGTTGGGTATATTTTTTACTCATTTTATTTGAAAAAATTAATTATTAAACTTTTGGGATGGGATCTTAAAGAAAAAAATATTTTATCTTATTAATTTTGTTTGAACTGATGATATTTTAAATAATCATAGATTGATGGTTTTGTGGTCCTCAATATTACACTTGTTAGTGATTGATGACCTCAATCACATCCTATAAATAGTTACATTATCTTTCCAATTATGTGTCACTAATTTCCACCAATGTTCTGCTAATCGAGAACATAATTGACTAGTGACTTTTTCATTTCCCTTTCGCTCTTATTAACACTAAATTTTATTAATCCAATTTGTGATGTGGGTTTTACAGAAAGTTATTTTTATATTTTTAAACAGTTATTTTAAATTAAAAATTTCAAATTGTGAGGAATCAATTTATTTATGGAGAGGAGAATGTTACATCCCATGATTTTATATTACTTTATCTCTTCAATGAAATTAAATTTCTTGCGCTACACACAATACTGAGTTCGTGAGCATCACGACTACCCAAAATAATCATTCAAAATGTTTTTATGAATAGTATTAACTGAATTTGGAATTTTATATAGTTCATATTATTTTAGAATCAATATTATTTGTTTCATAGAAATAATATAAGAACAAATAATTTTTTTCTGATAAAATAAGTATTTTCAAAAAATTCAATATTACTACCATTTAGTTGAGTTCTTTTAATAACTAAATTTTGACACATATATATATATAAGATTTATTGAAATTAAATTATTCTTTAAATGTGGGAAATAAGAAAAAGTTTTGGAAATTTTTTTGGGTACTTTTCTAATAAATTTAATATTTTGATGAATAGTGGAAAATACTAAATATTAATTGAAAAGAAATTTTTTAATTAAAATAATATATAGAGTAAAATTATACATTTGCGTGGTTTTAAAGCATCATTGGATTATCTTTTTAACATTTAATATAATTCAGGTCATGGGATGTAATTTCACATTTAAATTGTACATAAATAAGATTCAATCTTTTGATAGTTATCATTTCATAAAAACACGATTTTTGTTTTGACAGCGAGAAATAATTTTAAATTAATTTCGACAACTTATGATTTCTGGATTTGGAAAAATGGATACCATATTTGGAATAATTATCTTAAAATTTTGTAAATAGGTATCTTTTTTTTTTATTCATTAGAAATTTTTACTTCAGTAAATATTATCTTTACCATGGTTAAATGATAAATCAAGTAAATAAGGGTGATAAAATATTATTATAATGTTATTAAATTACCCCCTCATGTGTCCTATTTCTATTTTATGGTACATGTCCGACCATGGTTATCCTTGAGTCGATTTTGGGAGAACATGAAGCCACATGCGAGTGATAATGACACTTTATATGAATTAATTTAAAATAAAGGAAAAAATAAATTAAACATATATATTTTTCTAAAACAATTTTTACAAGGGGTTATGTAGGTTATTATTTCAACAATGAATATTAATTTGAAATTTGAAACTATTTCCTTCATCATTTTATTTTTTTTATAATTTTTAGACATCAAATAAATAAAATTATTTCTGACAAAAAATGATGCAGTGTTTACCTCATTAAAGAATGTTTTAAAAACAATGACATTATAAAAAATAATACAATATCCAAAAAAGGTCCAATTTTTATTGGATGATTCTATTTCTAACATTAGTAATTTTATATTCATCTGCAATGAATTTTCGACCATTAGAACCCGAAAATCATAATATAATAAAAAAATAATTTTCAAACTTTCCAAAAGAGCCCCTACACCCACTTTTAAGAATCCCACACCTCTCTCCAACTTCTCCCACCTATAAACCCATTGGATCATATAAAATCAAACCAATTAAGCTCCCTACATTTCTACCTTTATCTTATAAGCCTTACCATAGGCGGAAAGTACTTCAAAGAAGCTTTTTGGTTCAAACCAAAGGGAGTTACCTGATTTGAAAGTAACATCTTTTCTTAAGTTCTTTTATATTATTTAACTTCTCAAACCACCTAAAATCTCTTTATTAATTACTTTAATAACCAAAAAATTATCATCAATATAATATTTTATTTTATGAGATTTATTTGAACTAGACATACACACACCTCTATCTAATGGTTATTGAAGATAATTTTTCTGTGGACGAAGAACTATTGTAACACCCCAAGCTTCTACGGTACGTTTCCCTTCGAATAATGCGATAGCGTGTGTTGTACGCAACCTCGAGTTCTAACACACACCACAACTAATTAAACTAGCCGTTGTGAATAGTAATACCTACTTTTTGAAATCATATATATTATATATTTCAAAATGGACTTCATTTTTGGATTCGGAATATCAAAATTAGCCTAGGGTGAAATTTTGGTACATTTCGGATAACTTTCATATTTTGATGAATAGTGAAAATTTCTAAATTTTAATTAAAAACAACTTTTTTAATCAAAATAATTAATAGTGATAAACTATGAATTTGAGTGGTTTTAAAGTATATTTAGAATATATTTTTACCATTCAATTTAATGTTTATCATTGGACATAATTTCACAATTAAACCGAACATAAAGAAGTGTCAATCTTTTGATAGTTATTATCTCTTAAAAACACGCTTTTTGTTTTGACAGCGGGAATTAATTTTAAATTAATTTCTTCCACTTCTGTGTTTTGAATTTAGGAAAATGGATTCCATATTTGGAATCAGGATGTCCAAATTGTGTAAATAGGTAACTTTTATTTTAAGACATTTTGAATAATTACTGCGGTAAATATTTTATTTACCATGGTTAAAGGGTAAATCCGGTAAATAAGGGTTAAAAAAATAATATTATAATAATACAAAATTACCCTAAAACGTGTCCTAACCTTATTGGTGGACACATACCCGACCATGGGCATCCTTGGGTCAATTTGGGGACCCCTTGGAGCCACTTGTATGTGGTAGGGACACATTATATTAATAAAGTTAAAATAAAAATAAAAATGGCATAAGCTTACATCTTTTAGAAGAACAATTTTTACATAGGTTTATACATGTTGGATTTTCGATTATAAATATTAATTAGAAAGATAAAAAGATTTCCTACATAATGATGTTTTATTTATAATTTTTAGACATTAAATAATTTATTTTATTTATGACACAATGATGATGCAGTAATTACTATTATAGTGAAAAATTAAAATAATTGATATTATAAATACCCAAATAAATATAATATGAAACTTTTAATGAATTAAACTAATTTTCTAGGATAATATGAGATATTAGGATTGATTTAATTGACTTTTTTCTAAGTAATCAATCTGTTATGAGTTTCACAAAAATCAACTATTGAATAGTGTCAAAATTGACATAAAAGAGTTCTTAAAACAAATATTATATTATTAATTGATATTAAATTCCTAAAAATCTAAGGTTCTGCCAAGAGACTTATATTATGATAGGTTAATCATTAATGGACCACTTGGGGGTCGCTTGGATGTATATAGTAAGTTTATTAACCATATTATATAAAAATACAAAGAGACATTGTAAAAGTGAAACTAATTAACTTAGAGTTAATACTTAAAGATAAGGTTAATATAAGTACCCAAACCTGTCTAAATTCTGTTGGTTGAGTGGTTTTCGACCTATCCCCACCTTAACCTTTGAATAATCAACTTTGGAGCCATTAGAAACCGAATATGAATTTATTATAAATTAATATTTCTAGCTTTTCCAAAGGTGCCCCTCACCCCTCTTATAAAAGGGCACTCCTCCTTCTCTTTTCTTCACACCTTCAAAGCCTTTTGGTTCGGCCAAACTCTGCCCAAATACTCTCCCAACATCCCTCACTACAACCTAGAGGCCTTAGTTTGATCAGAAAGCCAACCTAAGGAGCCCTTTTGATCAAATCAAAAGGAAGAACCCGAAGAAGAGGTAATGATTTCACCACCCTTTTCTAAGTTCATTTCTTCTTCCACTTCTTCTTCCTTTGTTCTTACCATTCTAAAATAATAACTCCAGTATCTCACATATACTGTGATGTTATTATAAGTATGGTACAACCATATTCAGTATTCTATCCACCCTTTGAATAACATGTCACCATACGTGCGTACGTACGGCTTACCGTCTCCACGTCGTGGTGTAATTGTTATTCAATATAATATTATTTGGATGGGTATAATAATGATGTGTAACTCATGTAAATAATAAATATAACATGTTGATGATTCTGTATATATGATATACCATTCATTTATATATTATTTTAATATCAAAAGAATGATATTGTCGCTCGTGCGTACGTACGGACTACCGTCTCCACGAACTCGATGAGATTCATTCTCCATCGTATCCATTCAAGTATAATTATCATTTTATGATTTAAAAATGATTTTTATGGACTTGATATCATTCTGGATATGAATAAGATACAACAAACATGGCTTATGTAACAAAACACATAAAAGAAAATGAGTAAGTTAACACCCGAAACGATGATAATTCTAAGATATTATTAATAAATCAATGTTAAAAGATCATATATGATATCATATTAATATATATGATTCTTGTATAATTTAATAACAATTATTTCACCATTATACAGGAGGTTAACCTACCCCAACCAAGGAAATGTACAAGGTAAGGGTTATTTCACAATCTCTTCTTTATCCGAGGTTGTTTATACGTAATAATCTACTGGGATCTCGTTATCATCCACATCCATGTTTCTTCGAAATGTATTTCAAAACATTTTTACTATTTACAAGAATATGGGTTAAAGTCATTTATACCCTTGTTTGACTTTGTATAAGAGGTTTATAAAGGAATCTTTCCGTCGTTTTCAAAACAAGGTCCTTTTTAACCTTTTCGACAGAATTGAGGTAAGAATGTTTTTTTTAACTTATACGACGGGTGCGGTTATTTTACGCCGTTATAAAATCTTTAAAGCTTTCCTTACAATCTTATAAGAATATTTTCAAAGAAAATGTTTTATTTTATATGGATCTTAAATGATTTCAAAATAAAAGGAGATATTTCTTTAAAAAGAATTTTGATTTCATCTATGTCAACATCCTTTGATGGATATTAAGATTATTTGAAGTTGATTTATTATGATACAAAACTTCTATATTGTATTGAAGGTTTTGTGATATGTTTGACTGTGGATGTGCTATTTTTATACCATTCATAGTTTATTGACATTTCGTATGCTAGTTTTAATACGAATGTTTATGTTATGTTTAAACCTTTTCATTTGGGAATGCATTGGACTTAATAAGTGACGGGTGGAGCCCGCTATAGCTCCTCGATGCATCGGTAGGTCTCATGAGACAAACTAGTGTCTTGGCACAATGCCTTGACAAAATCTTATTTGTAGTCTTGGCACGAGGCCTTGGCTATGTGGTTATGATAGTCTGGCATTATGCATTCCAACATTATGAAAGTGGTTATTTATATTGCATGTGATTATTCGATTAGTAGAATATCCATGTGAACAAGTAAATGGCATTATTTCATTTTACTTTTGCCATACTATGTTGAAGTTCAATTTTAAAAGGCTTTTGTTTTATTAATTCATTTCCTTAAATGTTTATGCTTATTTTGAATGTTCCGCTATATTGTTATCCTTACTGGGCATTTGAGCTCACCCCTTTTTTATGTTTTATTTTTCCCAGGTAGTGAAGAAGTAAATTATGATTGACTTGCAGGGATATTATGAGGGGTTTATAGTGTGGACGTTGGAAACATTATGTTGTTGTAGTAGTTTTTCATTTTATGATGTAATGTAAAACTTATGAATATATCTAGTGTTTCCAAGGCTACTAAACTAATCGGTCTTTCGGGATTGGATCTTTCTTGTGATCATGCCAATGTTATGTAATAATGCACCGACTCTGGGTAACTAGGGTCGGGGCGTTACAGTTGGTATCAGAGGAAGTTTAGTACAAACCTTGGAAACTAGATTTAGATAAACTCTGATTAGAGCACATAGACCTAAGATGAACTTTGAGGATTAGTATAGAAGAACTTCCTAGAATTTTGGTATTGTAGAGACTTTGTGAGTTTTCCGAGCAATACATCCCTGTCTGGATACGAGCAGGTAGAGGCGGCTCTGGCACAGATGTACCTAGGGGTAAAACCTGAAAACACCGCTTTGAGCTAGAATCGAACGGGAACTGGTGCACGACAACGGGCCTTGCTGCACTCTTGGTTACGACACTCCCGGGGGATATGCTTAGGATAACTCTCACTTTCTTTACAAATCATTATGAAGGGTTTATGAGTATATACTTCCTCAAAGAAAACATATTTATGATTATGGATTATATCCATAAATAGTTCAATTTATGTTTAGTGTTTTATAAGTATGGGATTATGTATTTTGATTCATAAACCGATCTAGTTTATGACATTGTTTAGAAATGGCGCCTAGTGGAAGAAATGGAAACCGTATCAATGCACGCACTCCATGTAGGGATTGCCCTCATGCTCAAGATAATTATAGTGGGGCTGGTGATGCAACTGGTGCTGATCAGCTAATCACCGTACTGGGACAACTTACTCAGGTTATGAATAATAACCTTACCCGTATGGAGCACCCTGATCCGCAGCGTGGAGGATCAATTTTAGATCGATTCATGAGACAACAACCACCAACGTTCAATGGGAGTACAAATCCCTTAGTAGCTGAGCAATGGATATTTTCCCTAGAGAAAATATTTCAGGCATTGGGGTGTAGTGAAAGGGAAAAAGTTACCATGGCAGTTTACCGCCTCACTGGAGATGCTGATCAATGGTGGTCATTTATTCAAAACATGAAGGAAGATGATGAAGTATCAAATATGGAATGGAGGGAATTCAAAGATCTGTTTTTAGAAAAATACTTCCCTCGCGACCATCGAGCGGATATGGAAAGACAATTTCTGAGTCTGAGACAAAAGGAGGATGAGAATGTCACAAAGTATGAGGCTAACTTTACAAGGTTAGCGAGGTATGCTGGAGATTATATTCGCAACCCAAGAAGTAAGATTGATCGTTTCTTTGATGGGTTAAAACCATTTCTCCGTCGAGCATTAGTCTCACAATCCTTTTCATCGTACGAAGACATTGTCTCATGTGCTATAAAGACCGAAAAGGAATTCTCTAAGTCTTATGACTTTAAAGCAAAGCAAGAGAAGAAGAGACCTGCTGATCAATCTGGGAATGGAAATAAGGGGAAGAAGGGAAAGGTTGAATATCCATCTTGTGGTAAATGCGGGAAGAAACATCCTGGTACTTGCTTGAAGGGAATGGGAGTCTGTTACAAGTGTGGTGAAAAAGGCCACCAAGCTCATGATTGCAAGGGGAAGAAGGAAGCTACCAACGTTCAGTGCTACAATTGCAGGGAGATGGGGCATTATGCAAATGCATGCCCTAAGCGTCAGGAGAACTTACCTCAGAAAAGGCCAAGGGATCAAGGCCAGGCTTATGCTATCACTACTGCTGAGGTAGAAGCTCCGAAAGACGTGGTGGCAGGTAATTTAATGGTTTCCTCAAGTTTAGCAAATGCATTATTTGATTCTGGATCATCGCATTGTTTCATATCTTCCCAGTTTGCTAAGAAAATTAGATATTTCCAATTTGATTTAATAAGGGAGTTGTCAGTTAAAACTCCTAAGGGAAGTATCGTTGCAACAAAGTTTTGTGAATCAGTCCCCATTAGAGCACATAAATTTTCTTTATCTGCTGATTTCATCGTCATACCTATGATTGAGTTTGATATAATCCTCGGTATGGACTGGCTTTCGGACTATGATGCTAAGATTTATTGTAAGAAGAAAGAGGTTACGATTCTTGATGATAATGATAAGGAGCACCTTATTTTTAGAGCAGAATCGTCACCACCTAATTCTTATTTAGATCCACCCTCAATAGCTCAACTAAATTCAATTATTGGGGAGGAAGAGAATGAAATAACTGCGGGTGAGGAAAGGAATGTTCAAATAGAGGATGTACCTGTTGTGAAAGAATTTTTAGATGTATTTCCAGAAGATTTACCTGGACATCCTCCAGAACGAGAAGTTGAGTTTTCTATTGATTTGATTCCTGGATCAAGGCCTATATCGAAGACCCCTTATAGAATGGCCACTGTAGAGTTAGTCGAACTAAAGAAACAACTAGAGGAATTGAGTAATAAGGGATTTATTCGCCCTAGTGTTTCTCCATGGGGAGCCCCTGTTCTTTTTGTTAAAAAGAAAGATGGATCTATGAGGTTATGTATCGACTACAGGGAGATCAATGCTATAACGATAAAGAACAAGTATCCCCTACCTCGTATTGATGATTTATTTGACCAACTGCATGGAGCTCAATACTTTTCAAAGATTGACCTTCGATCTGGATACCATCAGTTGTGTGTGAAGAAGGAAGACATTCCGAAAACAGCATTTCGAACCAGGTACGGGCATTACGAGTTTACTGTAATGCCGTTTGGATTGACTAATGCACCCTCTGTATTCATGGATCTGATGAATAGAGTCTTCAAGGAGTATCTTGATGAATTTGTGGTGGTATTTATTGATGATATCTTGGTATACTCCAAAACCTACGAAGATCATGAAAATCACTTGCGCATTATCTTGAAGACTCTGAGGAGGCATGAATTATATGGGAAGTTTAGCAAGTGTGAATTCTGGCTTCAGGAGATTTCTTTTCTTGGCCATATTGTCTCTAAAGATGGAATCTCTGTTGATCCTTCTAAGACCAAGGCAATCCAAGAATGGCCAGCACCTACAAGTATAACTGAGGTACGTAGTTTTATTGGTTTGGCAGGTTATTATCGACGTTTCGTCCAGAATTTTGCCCGATTGGCTAACCCATTAACGAAGCTCACACGTAAAGGGGTTAAATTTGTTTGGACAAAAGAGTGTGAAGAATGTTTCGAAGAACTGAAGAGAAGATTAGTCAATGCTCCTATATTGACTCTACCATCGGGGAATGATGGGTTCGTTATTTATAGTGATGCATCAAAGAAAGGACTTGGCTGTGTCCTTATGCAGAATGATAGAGTTATTGCCTATGCATCACGACAGTTGAAAATTCATGAACAAAACCATCCTACTCATGATCTTGAGTTAGCAGCTGTGATCTTTGCTTTGAAGATATGGAGGCACTACCTCTATGGTGAAAAATGTGAGATTTATACTGATCACAAGAGTTTGAAGTATATTTTCTCACAAAAAGAACTCAACATGAAGCAAAGGAGATGGCTTGAATTACTCAAGGATTATGATTGCACGATACACTACCACCCAGGGAAGGCAAACAAGGTGGCAGATGCTTTGAGTAGAAAAGACCATGGAGTTTTGAACAATATGAGAATTGAAAGGGATCCAATTTTCATGGAGCTAGTGAAGATGGACATGGGAATAACCAGGGAAGGTGAAACATCAATGCTTTTTCAAATGGTTGCCAAACCATCTTTACTAGAAAGGATTAAGAGTTCTCAGACTGATGATGAAGAATTCCAAAAGAAGATTAAAGCTGTGAATGATGGGAGATTGAGAGACTTTGCGTATGAAGGTGGAATTTTGAAATTCGGGAAGAGACTTTGTGTTCCCAATATACCTGATCTAAAAAGGGAATTGCTGGATGATGCTCATAGTTCCAATTTCTCTATACACCCTGGGAGCACCAAAATGTATAGAGATTTGAAGGAACATTTTTGGTGGGACAACATGAAGAGGGAGATTGCTGATTTTGTGTCAAGATGTATGGTTTGTCAACAAGTGAAAGCTGGAAGGCAACAGCCTGGAGGAGTCATGCAACCTCTTCCCATACCGGAGTGGAAATGGGACAATATTACGATGGACTTTGTCATGGGACTACCAAAGACTCCTATAAGGAACGATGCACTATGGGTTATTGTTGATCGTCTTACCAAGTCAGCACATTTTCTTGCTATAAGAGAAGATCTACCCCTGGAACGTCTAGCAAGACTATACATTAATGAAGTTGTGAGACTTCATGGAGTACCCCTATCAATTGTTTCTGATCGTGATCCCCGTTTTACTTCAAGATTCTGGAAAAGTCTTCAGAAATCCCTGGATACAGAACTTCATTTGAGAACTGCTTACCACCCTCAGACAGACGGACAATCAGAACGGACTATTCAAACCTTAGAAGACATGTTGAGATCTTGCTCACTTGACTTTCAGGGTATGTGGGATCAATATTTACCACTGGTAGAATTTTCCTATAATAATAGATTCCATTCGAGTATTCAGATGGCACCATATGAAGCGTTATACGGAAAGAGATGTCGTACACCAACCTGTTGGGATGACGTTGGTGAAAGAAAACTTGTAGGCCCAGAACTGGTGGAGGAAACGGTGGAAAAGGTGAAAGTAATCCAAAATCACATCAAAGCAGCTCAAAGTAGGCAGAAGAGCTATGCCGATAATCGAAGGAAGGATTTGGAATTTCAAGTCGGTGATCATGTTTTCCTGAAGGTGTCTCCATGGAAGGGAGTCATACGTTTTGGTAAGAAAGGTAAATTGAGTCCCAGGTACATCGGACCTTTCGAAATTCTAGAACGAATTGGGGCTGTAGCTTACCGATTGGCAATGCCGCCAAGTCTCTCCAAAGTTCACGATGTGTTCCACGTATCTCTGTTGAGAAAATACATGCCTGACCCAACGCATGTACTCACCTATGAGGAATTAGAACTGGAACCTGATCTGTCTTATTGCGAAGAGCCCGTCAGGATTCTTGATACAAGAGAACAAGTACTGAGAAACCGGACGACGCGTCTGGTAAAAGTTTTGTGGAGAAATCATAAGATGGAAGAGGCAACGTGGGAACCCGAGGAACTTATGATGAAGAACCAACCGAGTCTTTTTATGCAGTAATACCCTAGAAATTGCGAGGACGCAATTATTTGAAGGAGGGGATAATGTAACACCCCAAGCTTCTACGGTACGTTTCCCTTCGAATAATGCGATAGCGTGTGTTGTACGCAACCTCGAGTTCTAACACACACCACAACTAATTAAACTAGCCGTTGTGAATAGTAATACCTACTTTTTGAAATCATATATATTATATATTTCAAAATGGACTTCATTTTTGGATTCGGAATATCAAAATTAGCCTAGGGTGAAATTTTGGTACATTTCGGATAACTTTCATATTTTGATGAATAGTGAAAATTTCTAAATTTTAATTAAAAACAACTTTTTTAATCAAAATAATTAATAGTGATAAACTATGAATTTGAGTGGTTTTAAAGTATATTTAGAATATATTTTTACCATTCAATTTAATGTTTATCATTGGACATAATTTCACAATTAAACCGAACATAAACAAGTGTCAATCTTTTGATAGTTATTATCTCTTAAAAACACGCTTTTTGTTTTGACAGCGGGAATTAATTTTAAATTAATTTCTGCCACTTCTGTGTTTTGAATTTAGGAAAATGGATTCCATATTTGGAATCAGGATGTCCAAATTGTGTAAATAGGTAACTTTTATTTTTAGACATTTTGAATAATTACTGCGGTAAATATTTTATTTACCATGGTTAAAGGGTAAATCCGGTAAATAAGGGTTAAAAAAATAATATTATAATAATACAAAATTACCCTAAAACGTTTACTAACCTTATTGGTGGACACATACCCGACCATGGGCATCCTTGGGTCAATTTGGGGACCCCTTGGAGCCACTTGTATGTGGTAGGGACACATTATATTAATAAAGTTAAAATAAAAATAAAAATCGAATAAGCTTACATCTTTTAGAAGAACAATTTTTACATAGGGTTATACATGTTGTATTTTCGATTATAAATATTAATTAGAAAGATAAAAAGAGTTCCTACATAATGATGTTTTATTTATAATTTTTAGACATTAAATAATTTATTTTATTTATGACACAATGATGATGCAGTAATTACTATTATAGTGAAAAATTAAAATAATTGATATTATAAATACCCAAATAAATATAATATGAAACTTTTAATGAATTAAACTAATTTTCTAGGATAATATGAGATATTAGGATTGATTTAATTGACTTTTTTCTAAGTAATCAATCTGTTATGAGTTTCACAAAAATCAACTATTGAATAGTGTCAAAATTGACATAAAAGAGTTCTTAAAACAAATATTATATTATTAATTGATATTAAATTCCTAAAAATCTAAGGTTCGGCCAAGAGACTTATATTATGATAGGTTAATCATTAATGGACCACTTGGGGGTCGCTTGGATGTATATAGTAAGTTTATTAACCATATTATATAAAAATACAAAGAGACATTGTAAAAGTGAAACTAATTAACTTAGAGTTAATACTTAAAGATAAGGTTAATATAAGTACCCAAACCTGTCTAAATTCTATTGGTTGAGTGGTTTTCGACCTATCCCCACCTTAACCTTTGAATAATCAACTTTGGAGCCATTAGAAACCGAATATGAATTTATTATAAATTAATATTTCTAGCTTTTCCAAAGGTGCCCCTCACCCCTCTTATAAAAGGGCACTCATCCTTCTCTTTTCTTCACACCTTCAAAGCCTTTTGGTTCGGCCAAACTCTGCCCAAATACTCTCCCAACATCCCTCACTACAACCTAGAGGCCTTAGTTTGATCAGAAAGCCAACCTAAGGAGCCCTTTTGATCAAATCAAAAGGAAGAACCCGAAGAAGAGGTAATGATTTCACCACCCTTTTCTAAGTTCATTTCTTCTTCCACTTCTTCTTCCTTTGTTCTTACCATTCTAAAATAATAACTCCAGTATCTCACATATACTGTGATGTTATTATAAGTATGGTACAACCATATTCAGTATTCTATCCACCCTTTGAATAACATGTCACCATACGTGCGTACGTACGGCTTACCGTCTCCACGTCGTGGTGTAATTGTTATTCAATATAATATTATTTGGATGGGTATAATAATGATGTGTAACTCATGTAAATAATAAATATAACATGTTGATGATTCTGTATATATGATATACCATTCATTTATATATTATTTTAATATCAAAAGAATGATATTGTCGCTCGTGCGTACGTACGGACTACCGTCTCCACGAACGCGATGAGATTCATTCTCCATCGTATCCATTCAAGTATAATTATCATTTTATGATTTAAAAATGATGTTTAAGGACTTGATATCATTCTGGATATGAATAAGATACAACAAACATGGCTTATGTAACAAAACAAATAAATTAAAATGAGTAAGTTAACACCCGAAACGATGATAATTCTAAGATATTATTAATAAATCAATGTTAAAAGATAATATATGATATCATATTAATATATATGATTCTTGTATAATTTAATAACAATTATTTCACCATTATACAGGAGGTTAACCTACCCCAACCAAGGAAAAGTACAAGGTAAGGGTTATTTCACAATCTCTTCTTTATCCGAGGTTGTTTATACGTAATAATCTACTGGGATCTCGTTATCATCCACATCCATGTTTCTTCGAAATGTATTTCAAAACATTTTTACTATTTACAAGAATATGGGTTAAAGTCATTTATACCCTTGTTTGACTTTGTATAAGAGGTTTATAAAGGAATCTTTCCGTCGTTTTCAAAACAAGGTCCTTTTTAACCTTTTCGACAGAATTGAGGTAAGAATGTTTTTTTAACTTATACGGCGGGTGCGGTTATTTTAAGCCGTTATAAAATCTTTAAAGCTTTCCTTACAAGCTTATAAGAATATTTTCAAAGAAAATGTTTTATTTTATATGGATCTTAAATGATTTCAAAATAAAAGGAGATATTTCTTTAAAAATAATTTTGATTTCATCTATGTCAACATCCTTTGATGGATTTTAAGATTATTTGAAGTTGATTTATTATGATACAAAACTTCTATATTGTATTGAAGGTTTTGTGATATGTTTGACTGTGGATGTGCTATTTTTATACCATTCATAGTTTATTGACATTTCGTATGCTAGTTTTAATACGAATGTTTATGTTATGTTTAAACCTTTTCATATGGGAATGTATTGGACTTAATAAGTGACGGGTGGAGCCCGCTATAGCTCCTCGATGCATCAGTAGGTCTCATGAGACAAACTAGTGTCTTGGCACAAGGCCTTGACAAAATCTTATTTGTAGTCTTGGCACGAGGCCTTGGCTATGTGGTTATGATAGTCTGGCATTATGAATTCCAACATTATGAAAGTGGTTATTTATATTGCATGTGATTATTCGATTAGTAGAATATCCATGTGAACAAGTAAATGGCATTATTTCATTTTACTTTTGCCATACTATGTTGAAGTTCAATTTTAAAAGGCTTTTGTTTTAGTAATTCATTGCCTTAAATGTTTATGCTTATTTTGAATGTTCCGCTATATTGTTATCCTTACTGGGCATTTGAGCTCACCCCTTTTTTATGTTTTATTTTTCCCAGGTAGTGAAGAAGTAAATTATGATTGACTTGCAGGGATATTATGAGGGGTTTATAGTGTGGACGTTGGAAACATTATGTTGTTGTAGTAGTTTTTCATTTTATGATGTAATGTAAAACTTATGAATATATCTAGTGTTTCCAAGGCTACTAAACTAATCGGTCTTTCGGGATTGGATCTTTCTTGTGATCATGCCAATGTTATGTAATAATGCACCGACTCTGGGTAACTAGGGTCGGGGCGTTACAACTATTGCCCACGAAACGATGATTGTTCAATCTTTTACTAGAACCACTTATGGTGGCCATTATGATAGAACTATAATTATATATGATATATATGATATTTATTTTATCTATAATCTTCTATGATTCTCTTTAATATCACATCTTTAATCTTTAAATGTTCTATATATATGAGAACTTAATTTGATGAAGAGCAGACTACTGCTGCCTCCAAGTGATATGACTCATTCATAGAATACATGGAACATGTAAAAGAAGATGTTAATGAACTTAAGTAACATATATAAAATATTATATTATACAGTAATAATAAAATACTTATTTATCATTTCGCCTTTTTTCTGTTTAAAATAAAAAAATGAAATGGAAGTAGCATTCGTGTATACGTACGGATTACCATCTCTACAAACGAGATGAGATTCCATAAACATAGTAACCATTCAAGAAATATTATATTTATTTTTAAAAATAATTTTTAAGAACTTAATATTATTCTTGAAATGAATCAAATACATCTTATCCATAATAAACATGGCTTACGTAAAAAAACATATAACGAAAAACATATCAGTTAACACCCGAAACAATGATACTACTAAAATATTATTGACAAATAAATACTTGATGATCATATATGATATCATAATTTTTTATTTAGTTCATCTATAATTTAATAACAATTATTTTATTATTATATAGGAGGATGATGTACCCCCAACTGGGGAAAAGTACATTCTATGTGTTATTTTCATAATCTCTTCATTATCTGAGGTTGTTTTTACATAAGTGTCTACTGGGACCTCTTTATCATCCACATCCGTTTTTCTATAATATGTAATTCAAAGATTTTTTACGATTTACATGATAATGGGTTATCATCATTTATAACATTGTTTTAATTTTTATAAAATGTTTTGAATGAAATCTTTGCATAGTTTTCCAAAACAGGTACATTATGAAGTTTTCAACAAGTTAAGGTAAGAATGTTTTGTTATTTTATTAGGTGGGTGTTGTTATTCTATGCCATTATAAAACCTTTGAAACATCTCTTATTATCTAATACTAATATTTTCATAATAATTTTTTTCTTTTATAATTACATGTCTTTTAAATGATTTCAAAGTAGAAAGTGATATTCCTCTAAAATAATTTTACTTTCATCAATGTCAACAACTTTTAATAGATTTCATACGTTTTTAAAGATGATTTATTATAATTCAAATATTTCATATTGTAATGACAATTTTGTGATATGGTTTATTGAGGATGTGTTATTTTTATACCATTCATGGTTTATAGTTAATGTATTAACATTTCGTATGTAAGTTTTTATATGAATGTTTGTGTCATGTTTCAACCTTTTCGTATGAGGAATGAATTATAGTCAGTAATTGATGGGTGGATCCTCCTATTACTCATCGATGAATTAGTAGGTCTCATGAGAAAAACTAGTGACTTAGCACAATGCCTTGAAAAAATCATATTTGTAGTCATGGGACGAGGCATTGATTATGCATTTAAGATGTCCGACAATTTGCATTCCATCATTTTGATATTATCCATTGATATTACTTGTGATTATTCGACTAGTAGAACATCAATGTGAATAATTAAATGGAATAATTTTATTTAGCTTTTCCATATTATGCTAAAGTTTATGTGTAAAAGCCTTTTGTTCTAGTTTTATACATTTCCTTAAGTGTTTATGCTTATTTATGAAAGTCTCTCCTATATTGTTATCCTTCCCGAGCTTCTGAGCTCACCACTTTCTATGTTTTTTTTCCAGTATGCAAAGATGTATATTATGACTGACTTATAGGGATAATATATGGCATATGAATGTGTTTAATGGAGATAATTTTGTTTTTGTTTTTCATTTTAAAATTTACTATAACTTTCATGTATATAATATAATTTCCAAGACTGCTAAACTGATTGGTCCTTCGAGACTTGATTCCTTGAAATACGACCAATGTATTAAAATAATGCACCAACTCTAGATAACTAGGGTCCGGGTGTTACATTTAATGTTACACACCTATCTTATGAGAAATGAGTGGGGATTATTATTAGATGTTTGGGTCCCTCTATAACCCCTTGATGCATCGGTAGGTATTATGAGACAAACCAAACTAGGTTATTACCGATTTATGATTGGTGTCTTAGATGAATCCTGTCACGACCCGTCCTCGGTGCCCATGCCGTGGCTACCCCAAGCCTGCCTTCCATAGGCCAAGGGATGGAGACTAGCACCAAAGGCGTAAATCCTGATAACTGGGAAGGCATTTCCTTTATAAAAGTAAACAAAACACCACAGAGTACATGTGGAAGTAAAACACTAAATAAAAAGAATGTGATGAAATGTAAATGGGATAGAATACAAACCCAACTGAAAGTACAGCTACAAATGAAAAAAGTACAACAGAAAAAGACAACAGTTGGAAGAATGGTAGCGGATCCTGGTTTGTCCTCCTCGGATCCCACCTGAAGGGTAGGTACAGATGGAGCAGCTCCTAGATCGTCCACCACGGATCCTACCTAAAGGGTAGGTACAGATAGCATTCACAACACTCTCACCCATCAACCTCCTTTGTGCATCATCTCGTCGTGAAGTCCACCTCCGGATACTAACACATTATGTTGTCCACCTCCGGGTATCGTCCAGTCCACGAACACTCGGCCTCTGTGAACACTGCCCATCGTCTACAACCAACACAATGAGGGGCGGGCATAGCCCGTGCATGGGTGAGTATAATGATACTCAGTAGGGACCCTGAGACCCTCAAGGTCTCACTAAAACCAACAAGGGTAACCACAAAGAAGATCTCAACAGATAACCTCTAATTAGTTATATACCCATACATATACCTAAGTTATCATGTAACCCATCTCAATCCTGAGGAAACATAAAGATTATGAAATCAACAGATAACCACTACCCAGGTATATGCCCATACATATACCTAATTTATCAAGTGACCCATCTCAATCATGAGGTAAACACAATGTTCATAGACACAGCTCAACCAAGATTTTCATTATCGAAACTGTACTACTGAAGAGCCCCATCTCTAGAGTGTACAGTGGTACTGTCACGACTCTAAGGTACTGCTCACTAACCTAGGACTTTTTAGGTACTCCTCTTATCGAGTACCATGGGTAAGCCACCCAAACACAGTAGTGCTTCTCGCTGGGGTATGCCACACAAACACAGTAGTGCACACCACCTAATAGCCTGAAGAGGTAATCTGTGGATGAGTACCATGGGTCTGCACTATCACACAGTAGTGCTCCGTCCACTGGGCTAGTCTACTCACTCCAAGTCGAGTCGGTCAAGAAGTCGTCAGGTCTCAGCCGGCTACACGGTCTCTGTACTCCGTACGCTCATCTCTGGGAGGGTCCTCTCCATGAGCTATTGGTCGATACTCCATGTATCTCAAAGTCCCACGAAGAAGTATCTCAAAATACCTCCTCGTCATATGGGTCTCAACGCAATAGATGGCGCGTCAATTGGACACCCGGTCTGTGAGTTATAAACCTTTTTGTCCTAGGGGCCCGGTTGGTTTCGTGTGAGATCCAACCCGGCCATATCTCAACTGTACCCTGAACTCTCATAGGTTATACTCATAGGGAACGTTTCTCCTCGTGATCACCAACGCCGCTGATGGTTCGTCAAATGGACGTCCGGTCTGAAAGTTATCAGCATTTCCGTTACAGGGGCCCGGTTGGATTTCGGGTACAATCCAACATGGACACTATCCAAATGCATCCAAATATCAGTAGAAGTATTCAAAAAGTTCCTTCTCATAATGATAAATCCATCAAAGTCGACGACACGTAAATCGGACGTCCGGAGCTGAAGATATAAGTGTTTCCGCTCTGAGGGCCAGGTTGGTTTCGTGTTCGAACCAACCCATCGTATTCAAAGTTCTCCGAAACCTTTAGTGTAATATATCAAAACGACCGCCTCGATCTAAGGATCGCTACGCACCTGATGGTGCGTCGATCGGAGGTACGAGACCCGTGATATGGGTGAAGGACCGAAAAAGGTCTGGATGTGGGGGTTTCGGGCCCGGACCGATCCGGCCCGAGACCCCCTGGGTCGGCCCAAACCGGGTCGAACCGAACCGGGTCTGGGTCCAGCCTGGGCGCGGCCCAGCCTGGCGGTCCCTCCCGGCACACTTGCCGGGCCAGGTGGCCTGACCAAAACTTCCGAGCGGATGTGCAAGCCCCCCCCCTTGAATGAACCGCGGCCCCGCGTGGGGGATTCCCTTTGTCAACGGATGCGGTTGAGTGCTGCATCCCACATTCCTCAGTCCCACGCAGTCGCGGGACCAGCGGCCTGCCGCCGCGGCTTGAACCATGGTGGGCCTCCCCAGCAGTGCGCCGGGCGCCGCCGTGCCGGCGAGGCGCGCCGGCGGAGTCTTCTGCGGACCACCAGATGTGCTCTGGTGGTCCGTTTTTCTCGCCACCTTCGCCAACAATCCTCCCAAGACCCGAACATCACTACGGAGGTTTCAAATTTACCTTGTGACCCCGTTTGTCGTCGACCGTCAATCCATGCACAACAATCAACCAGCGGAGTCTTCAATCGCCTCCACGGCCCCGACTCCGGCAGCAGTTTCGTTCGGCCTCAACGGCGTGGCACGACGGGGAACACTTCATCGTCATGTTCTTTATTGTTTCCGCGTGGTGCCACTGCACATCACCGCCTTTGTTCGTTCCTCAACAACTCAAAAAACAAAGGGGGAGGAGAGTCGGCCGTGTTCGTGCGGTCCGACCTCCTCCCTTTAAGTTGGTAACAAGTGGCCCAAAATACGAAGAACAATAAGGATTTTGCACGAACAAAAGAAATCAACCCAAAAAGTATTCCCGAAATAAAGAATTACTAACCCGCAACATAATCTTCGCGGATCAACTTAATATTTAGTTGATCCGCATTCTTAGATTTAGAAGGAAGTAAACAAGGGTTCACTAACAATCACAAATAAATTCCCTACCTCGTGCATAGTCGTCGAACGAGGTTTGTCATGGAAGGAGACGTCACGGATGGAGGATCGTCGTGTCACTGATAAAAGATTTGTCGGCATCGCGTCATCGATCTCCAAGGATTTGGCGTTCTTGTCGACCTTCGTCGGAGGTCAGCGTTTTTCGCATTCTTCGCATTCTTTGTGTTCTTCGACTCTGAATGAAGAACATCAAGACTTCTCTTATTCTCCCCAAAAACTCAACACAACAACCCAAAAATATTAAAATAAGGGTTACCTTATTTTATTACTCACGCCAAATTTTTCAAAAATTAAAAAACGAATCAAACAATTAACTCAATTAATTGAAACGTTTTAAACCACCCAATTAATAGAGGCGTTTAATATTTAAATAAACGCACGAGTTGACATTAATTAATTGGGGGGGGGGGTGCGGGTGTGTTACTGAAATTAAGAAGGGGTTGAGGAAGTTGAAAAGGTGGGG
This sequence comes from Viscum album, assembly GCA_963277665.1. Lineage (NCBI taxonomy): Eukaryota > Viridiplantae > Streptophyta > Magnoliopsida > Santalales > Viscaceae > Viscum > Viscum album. Next base: position 244,786,755 of record OY728121.1, read on the forward strand.
CTCATGTGGGCCCCACCTCAACAATATCCTACCTAGAGTTGTAGGATTTTGTGGGTCCCACTTTAACCTCTAAACATAGGTTAAGAAACTTAAAATTAAATAAATTGGTCGCACCATTTTATTTTATTTATTTACTTAACCCAAAAATTTAGTAGCCACACCCGAGCGAATGGAACTCCGGAAAAGGTGTTCCTAAGAAATTATCGGCGCCGTGAGTTCTTCGGTGCCCTCAGATTTCAATTCCAACCACCGGTGCAAAAGTTAGAAAATATCGCTCGTTCATTCACTGAACGTACCCGAGCCTATCTTCCGAAATTGATTCCAGGCACACCGGGTCTCAAAATCAGGCACCGTCAGAAACTGCATTCTTGTAAAATCCCAATGAAAATTAAGAGAAAAAAAATTCAGTTGGTATTTACGTGTATTTACATTACTCCCACCTTAGGGATTTACGTCCTCGTAAAGCTTTAATACAAACTAGGGATACAAAAGCGACATTGAGCACGCATCTGAGCCTTTCTCTCCCAAGTGATTACGTGGAGGATCCCATAATGCCAAAGAACGTGCACCCGAGGAATCGAACGTCCTCGTAGGATCCGCTCCTGTCAATCCTCGATCCCCACTAGAACCTCCGTGAATGTCACCGCATCGCCATCGTCCAGCTCCTCATGGTCAATGATATACTAAGGGTCGAACACGTATCTCCTCAGTTGAGATATGTGGAAATCGTAGTGCACCAGGTGAAAATTAGGTGGATGGGTCAAGCGGTAAACCACCACGCCTACCCAGCTGAGGACCTAAGAAGGTCTGCTGATCCTCGAATATAACTTGCCGCATTGGCCACATCTCCGTAAGCATCGTCGAGGTGAGACGCATATAAGGACGTGGTCGTCATCCTCGAACTCTAGTGGCCTCCAATTCCTGGTAGAACTGAAACTCAAAACGACTGCTGCCACGAGGGTAAGGTTGACCGACTCAAAAGTGATCGGTCGCACCCTCCTATGCATGGGTTTATCCTGTTCTTCCTAGGACTTCCTTTTCACCGACCAAGGAAAACCCATCCCGACGTTGTAGTTAAACCACAACCTTATTGCCAAATACCGTCAATTTGTGTATGAACTGTGATTTCCCAGTCCATACTCAAACCAACGTCATAAGGCCTCGACGCTGCCACCAAGAGATTCCAACTGAAACTCTCACCTCGAGGGTCTAACCAGACCATCAGCGTAAGTGTGATTATCGAGTCTCCTCCCAAGTATTCTCCAGACGTGAGGGTCAAGTCCACGGATTACCGAAAACTCTAGCTCTGGGACAGGATTCGTGGAAGGGAGGAATGATTCATATCACCCTCTGTTATTACGGAATATAGTAGTGGACACAGACTATTCCTTGAATCATTCTTAGAGCCATTCGGTCACTCTCACTGACTGCATGCAGCTACTCTCTTCCCCTGCCCTCCAGCTCCTTGAGCCCGGTCGGGACAACAAAGGAGGGTGGTTGTAGCACGTCAAAACATACACCACCTCATGCGGCTCTCCTAGCTCTGCCTCTACGTCTGCTGCTTCGCAGACTCATCTCTCTTTAAGGAATCCTCTTATTGAAACATTTAACACGCCCAAGTCACTAATACTGGTGTTAGTTTCCTATTTCGTACTGTACTGTGCAGTCTTCATCTGATCTTGGATGATCTGCACCTTCTTTTCCAACGATTTGAAAGAGATGATAAAATTAATCCCTTTCCGAAAAGAGAAACTCGGTCTCATCCCCTGGATGAACCACACCGATTGCCTGATACAGTCAATCCTAACATGAATGATGTATTCATTCCATGGATGACGTCGTAAGGCCTCAACTTAACTACCAAGATATCCAACTGTCACTCTCGCCTCCAAGGGTCGAGTCACACTGTCGGCATCAGTGTGAGGTCACTGGGTCTCCTTCCTTAGAAATCTCGAAATTTAGGGTCAAGTCAACAGTTTTAACCAGGACCTCTCAGTTTCAACCAAACAAAACGATATGAAAGAAAACATCACAATGATAAGTGTCTTTTTATTATTGCAGCTCTTAGTACAAAGACACAAATACAACAGCAACATGGAACTAGAAGTACAAGGGATGTATCCACTAGTTCCGCTCCTGTCCACATGATCCCGGAGCTCTACTACATTGTCCACTACTCGGCTGTTACTCAAGAACCTAATGCTGCTTCTGTCTCGGTGGCTCCTCCAATGCCTGCGGATCAACTTTGCGAGGAGTCAGACAGTCATGTGCCATGTGACCCTTCCTACCACAGGAGAAATATTGTCGATTTCTGGCACGCCTGGCTCTGACCCCACCCCGAGTGCCCCGAACCAACGATCCTAAATCCCGAGATCGACCAACTGCTGTTTTGGTCCTCCTAGAACTCTGCATCATCTGACTATTGCCTACAGATGACTCGGGTACTATTGAAAAAACATGTGGAAAAGGCATCAGCTCCTAAAGACGCTCGAGGTGCAGAGCTACTGGTACAAACTCCACCTTGAAGAAGGTCTCGGAGTCTCCACATGTGAAGGTCATCCTGTCACAAAAATTTAACAAGTGGCTCCACCACCTGCCTGCTGCTTCCTGAAGAAGGCTGGCATCAAAGATCACCATGAAGTCTGCTGGCATCCCCACTAGCCTGAAGACTCTCACCATAGCCTCCAGCCAATCCTCAACCGCATGCAGGTTCGTCTATCCCGGGAACCTGGGTGCCCTTTGGCACTGGAAGTCGTGCAGCGTGCTCAAGCGGTGTGCATCGCCTACTGCAGAGGTTGGTGGCATTGGTGGCCCAGCATATGGTAGTACCGCTGGTTCCTCCACTGGTGCCTCAACTGCAAGAGGGCCTTGTACCGAATCCTCGTCGCTCGGTAGGCTATCAGTACGCACATCCCTCTAGGCTATAGTAGGTCGTCTGTGAAAAGGCATCCTGAAAGAAACATACCTGAAACGGTCAAACGATTATACCTGGTGAGCTAACCTGGTTTGAGATGACTTTTAAAAAAATCTGGAAACACACACGCAATCAGTGTTTTCGTGCACAATGTCGGAAATCAGTTGTCAAGGTCCTGGTGTATGGATACGTCGGTCGGCCGCACCAACACTAGACTCCCTGAACTGAAAACCACACTCGGTACTCTTAACAATATTGCTTCACAGAAAGAAAATATCAGAGTTATATGTTATGAGGTAGAACCGACTCCTTTGATACCAATTTGTCACGACCTGTCCTCGGAGCCCGGGTTGTGACTACCCCAAGCCCGCCTTCCATAGGCCAGGGGCTGGCGACTAGCACCAAAAGTGTAAATATCGATAACTGGGAGGGAATTGCATTTATAAAAGAAAAAAAAACCACAGAGTATAAAAGGAAGTAAAACACTAAGTAAAAATGAAAGTACGGAAAATAAATGGGCCTGAATACAAACCCAAATGAAAGTACAGCTACAACTGAAAAAAAAGTACATCAGAAAAAGACAACAGCTGGAAGAACGGAAGCGGATCCTGGGTCATCCTCCTTGGATCCAACTTGAAGGGTAGGTACAGATGGCGCCGCCCCTGGATCATACACCACGAATCCTACCTGAAGGGTAGGTACAGATAGCCTTCACAATGCTCTCGCCCGTCAACCTCCTCCGTGTGTCGTCTCGTCGTGAAGTCCACCTCCAGATACTGACTCTTCGTGTGGTCCACCTCCGGGTACTGACTCGTCGTGTGGTCCACCTCCGGGTACTGACTCGTCGTGTGGTCCACCTACGGGTACCGTCCATTCCACGAACAGTTGACCTCCATCAGCACTTCCCGTCGTTTGGAACCAACACAACGAGGTGCGGGCATAGCCCATGCAGGGGTGAGTAAAACGATACTCTGTAGGGACCCTAAGACCCTCATGGTCTCACTAAAACCAACAAGGATAACCACAAATAAGATCTCAACAGATAACCTCTACCTAGGTATATACCCATACATATACCTAAGTTATCAAGTAACCCATCTCAATCATGAGGATACACAATGATTATGAAATCAACGGATAACCACTACCCAGGTATATTCCCATACACATACCTAAGTTATCAAGTGACCCATCTCAATCATGAGGTAAACACAAAGGTCATTGACTCAGCTCAACCATGATTTTCTTTATCGAAACCATACTGCTGAAGATCCCCGTCTCTGGAGTGTACAATGGTCCTGTCACAACTCTGAGGTACTGCTCACTAACCTAAAACTGCTGAGTTATTCCTCCTGTTGAGTGTCGCGGGTCATCCACCCAAACACAATAGTGCTTCCCGTTGGGGTATGTCACCCAAACACAGTAGTGCACACCCCCTAATAGCCTGCAGAGATACTATTCGGATGAGTACTGTGGGTCTGCACTGTCACACAGTAGTGCCACATCCGCCATGGGTCTGCACCCAAACAATGTAGTGCTCCGTCCACTGGGCTAGTCGACTCACTCCAAGTCATGTCAGTCAAGCAGTCTTCAGGTCTCAGCTGGCTACACGGTCTCCGTACTCCATACGCTCGTCTCTGGGATGGTCCGCTCCACGAGATACAGGTTAATACTCCATGTATCTCAAAGTCCCATGAATAAGTATCTTAAAAGACCGCCTCGTCATAGGGGTCTCAAAGTAACAGACGGCGCGTCAATCGGACACCCTGTCTGTGTGTTATTAACCTTTTCGTCCTAGGGGCCCGGTTGGTATCGTGTGCGAACCAACCCGGATGTATCTCAATTGTACCCTAAACTCTCATAGGGTATACTCATAGGGACCATTTCTCCACGTGGTCACCAATGTCGCTGACGGTTCGTCAAACGGACGTCCGGTCTGAAAGTTATCAGCTTTTCTATTCCAGGGGCCCGATTGGATTTCGGGTACAATCCAACCCGACCACTATCCAACAACATCCAAATCTCAGGTGAAGTATTCCAAAAGTTCCATATCATTAAGAGGAATCCAGCAAAGTCGACGGCACGTCAATCGGACGTCCGGAGCTCAAGATATAATTGTTTCCACTCCGAGGGCCTGGTTGGTTTCGTGTTCGAACTAACCCGGCCATACTCAAAGTTCTCTTAAACCTTGAGTGTAATATACCGAAACGACCGCCTAGATCCAAGGATCTCTATGCAATTGACAGTGCATTGATCGGAGTTTCTTGGCCCATGATATGGGCGAATGACCGAAAAAGGTCCGGAAGTGGGGGTTTCGGGCCCAGACTGATCCGGCCTGAGACCCCTTGGGTCGGCCCGAATCGGGTCGACCCAAACCAGGTCCGGGTCTGGCCCTCTTGGGCGCGGCCAGGCCCGGCCTGGGCGCAGGCCGGCCTAGCGGTCCGGCCCGGCGTGCTGGCGCGCTGGCCAGGCTAGGTGGCTTGGCCAAAATGGCCGAGCTGATGTGCAAGGGGGCGCCCCCCCCCCCCCCCCCTTGAATGAACCGCGACCCTGCGTGGTGGCCGCCATTTGTCAACGGATGCGACCGAGCACCGCGTCCAGCCTTCCTCGGTCTCGCGCGGTCGCGGGCCTAGCGGCCTGCTGCTACGGCGGTGCGCCGGGTGCCGCCGTGCCGACGGGGCGCACTGGTTTAGTCTTCCGCAGACCACCAGACGTGCTCTGGTGGTCCGTTTTGCTCACCGCCTACTCCAACGGTCCTCCTGGGACCCAACCTTCACTGTGGAGGCTTCAAATTTACCTTGAGGCCCCGTTTTTCATCGACCGTCAATCCGCGCACAACAATCGACCAGGAGAGTCTTCAATCACCTCCACAGCCCCGACTCCGGCCGCGATTTCGTTTGGCCTCAATGGTGCGGCGCGGCAGCACCCCACTACTTTGTCGAGTTTTTTCTTGTTTCAGCACGGTGCCGTTTCACCGCGCCGCCTATGTTCGTGCCACAACGAATCAAACAACAAAGGGGGAGGAGATTCGACCGTGTTTGTGCGGTCAGACCTCTTCCCGTTAAGTTGGTAACAAGCGGCCCAAAAGACGAAGAACAACAAGGATTTTTCACAAACAAAAGAAATAAACCCAAACTGTTTTCCTGAAATCATGAATTCCTAACCCGTAACATAATCTTCGCAGATCAACTTAATATTTAGATGATCCGCATTCTTAGACTTAGAAGGAAGTAAACAAGGGTTCACTAACAATCACAAATAAATTCCCTACCTCGAGTGTAGTCATCGAACGAGGATTGTCACAGAAAGGGATGTCGCGGAAGGAGATGTTGCGGAAGGAGGATCGTCGCGTTGTGGTTAAAAGATTTTTCGGCATCGCGTCGTCGATCTCCAAGGATCCGGCGTTCTTTTCGACCTTCGTTGGAGGTCAGCAATCCTCACGTTCTTCGATGAAGAAATAAGAACTTCTAGACTTCTCTTATTCTCCCAAAAAAACTCAACACAACAACCCAACAATAATAAAATAAGGGTTACCTTATTTTTTTACTCACGCCAAACATTTTAAAAATTTAAAAACGAATCAAACAATTAACTGAATTAATTGCAACATTTTAAACCGCCCAATTAATAGAGGTGTTTAATATTTAAATATACACATGATTTGACTTTCATTAATTGGGGGGGGGCTGTGGGTGCGTTTCTGAAATTAATAAGGGGTTGAGGAAGTTGAAAAGGTGGGGCTCCTGTGGGCCCCACCCCACAAATATCCTACCTAGAGGTGTAGGTTTTTGTTGGTCCCACTTTCACATCTTAACTTAGGTTAAACAACATAAAATTAAATAAATTGGTTGCACCATTTTATTTTATTTATTTACTTAACCTAAATATTTAGTAACCACACCTGGGGAAACACAACTCCAGAAAAGGTGTTCCTAAGAAATTACCGGCACTGCGAGTTCGTCGGTGCTCTCAGATTTCAATTCCGAGCACCAGATCAAAAGTTAGAAAATTTGGCTCGTTTGTTCACTGAATGTACCCGAGCCTAACATCGGAAATCGATTCCTGGCACACTGGGCCTCGGAATCAGGTGGCGTCAGAAAATGCATTCTTGTAAAATCCCAAAGAAAATTAAGGAAAAAAAATTCCCTTGAATTTTACGGGTCTTTACAAATCCTTGATGGTGTGTTTATGTTATTCTATATTATTCATTACATAAATATGAAAATCGAAATTTATAACCCAATAGATTATTTTAAAATTATAATATCCTTGGTATTGTTAAATTCTCATGTGATTATTTTTATGTCATTATTTATGCACATTTTATTCCTACTATAATACACTCAAGATTATGTTTTTATGGAATGTATATTAGGTATTAACCATTGCTTATTGTTAATTTATGTTGTATTAAACGTTATTTAGTACCACACTAAGCATCGGAACACACCCATTTATTTGGTTAATTTTTTCCCAGGATATAATGATGTGTATTATGAATGACTTGTAGGGATAATATTGGATTTTATTATAATTTCATATAGATTTGTGTTATCTCTTTTCATTCTAAGTTGTAATGTAACATTTATTTTTGTATATCGTTTTCCAAATAATCTAAACTATTTTTTTCTTTGGGATGCGAAATCCATGTTTGTTATACAGATTTAATTATGGAAGATTTTTAGAGCTAATAGGCTTAGGTATTTACAATTTATTTAATTTTATCCATGGAAAACTAAATCCTAAAAATTTTGTATTTTTGGACTACAACATCCATGTGATGATTTATTTATATTTCTATTTCCATCATCATTTAAAATTGATGTTCTGAATAATGGGTTTAATGAATAAATATGAATTTTATAAATTAAATAAATATCTAAAATCATAAAAGCTAAGTTGTATCGATATTCTTATTTTCTAATGATACTTCAACTATATCACCTCATAATCATCAGTAATCATTATTTGTTCATGTTTGGGTCAATTTGACTACCAATATGAACCAGAATATGAAATTTTGTCATGGATTTGTATGAAAAACAAATTAATGGAATAATATTGAATTTATAAAAAAAATATTTTCTTCTTTTCCTAAAAAGATACATCAATATTTAGGTGAACATTTATTATAACACACATAATTTGTATAAAATCACTTAAAAATGGTCATGGTTGATATTATCTTCTAGGATAATGACTAAAGAAGAAAATGAAAACTAATTTAATCCTCAAAAATGCTTATAAGTCATTGATTTGGAAATTAATAAAGAGCATAGAGTGATTTTCCTTTAATAATTTCTGAATATTGACATCATTCATATGAAACGAGTAAAAATAGTTAAACTTATAAACACATTGACATGTGAAAATATGAATATCCCACTAATATACATAAATAAAATGATTACTAATGAATATTATATACAATTGTAAGAATTATTATGATTTTAGATTTTACATTATGATATTTATGTTCACAGTAGTGGATGTTAAAGAGTACTCAACTAAGCAGGGAAACATGGTATGAGTATCTTTGTCTCATATTTAATTTCATAAGACTTATTTCAAAATGTTCATCGTGATTCCAATAATTTGGTGTTATTAATATATAATGAATGACTTTTACCATATTTAGGGTGTTTGATGATCCATATCATGCACATTATTCAATGCCCATTGAATAAAATTTTACATAAAATGAATTTTACATTGATCAATATATCAATCAAACTGTATGTGAATCATCTAATATCATATTTTCAAATTAACATAATTTTTGAATGTTAAAAAATAAAATTAATTTCTATTTATTAGAAAACTGATTGTTATTTACTTTGTATATTCATGGGGTTTTATATTTTCACTCTATATTTCATTTCTGCGAGACTCCTATTTTACATAAATTGTTTCTTATAAGTGAAACTGATATTATCTCTTCTTTTCTGTCAGGATCATCAAATTATTCCATTTTATGATTCATAATATACTTTTTAAAATGTCCTTATAAATAAAACAACAATTAATTTAGTTTATTTTCTAAATATTTATTATATTTTAATGGTTTTAAATTAATTTCTTATTTTTTACATATTATTTATTTTGATTAAATTATAAAAATAATCTCTATTCATTATTTTCCATTTTAACGCCAATATCCACCATATTTATTTTTTTCAATGATATGTAAAATATAAAATTTTTGGATTTTTAAAAATAAATTATTATTATTTAATATTTATGAAATCATTCATGCAAAAATGTTTTCAAAATGATCATGGAGGTTTCTTATTTCTAAAGTCTTTTTTAAATGGTTTTCATATAAATACACATTCATTGTTATATATTATGATTGAAAAATAACAATATAATAATTTAGCAATCTGACATCTCTTTTTCAATGAACTATGTAATGTACATAAATATTGGAGGAATGTGCTGACACTTCTGCTTCATTTTTTAATCAACCACTATGTATGATGCAAATATGTATCCTAATGAGTTACCTTTGTGAGTACCCTATTATTGGTTCATCTAATTTATGTGGTTTCACTTAAATTGTTTTCTTGAATTTAGTTAGGAAATTAGTGTCATAACAATAACTCTCTATCTATAATGTGTAAATAGAAAATGTATTATTATTGTGATTAAATGATATTTACATATAATTTTACTTCAATACCTTGGATACCAATTTTTTTCATGAATATTTTTTGTGTTATGATTATTGATGGGATTATTAATGACTTCCTTATGTGAATCTATATGACACCAATTTGATTTCAATTGGTTATTGATTATTTGTTGAATGAAACATACTTTCTTCCAATAGGATATTTATATTATAAACGTGAGTAATTTACATTGGAATTTTTTACAAAAGAATTTTAATTTACATTGGTTCTTTAGGATTCCATTGATGATTGATTTTTAGTAGAACCCCTAAATATAAATGATGATGTGTGGGGTCCTATATCACCCACCATTTAATTGGTTTAATTTTTCAATATCATTATATAAGTATCAAAAGTATATTTTTTATTTTCATATGAATGGGAACTAATAGTTCGGATCATGAAACTATTGTTACCAATTTTAATATTTTTTCTGAAGATGAATTATTGTTCATATTTTTATTCAAATTATCATCAATTTGGTATGATCTCAAAGATCATTTTTATTGACTCATGTTATCACTCACTTTTGACTCTTGTCTTATGTTATCAGAAGTCATATGTCATTATTTTTTATCTATGTTTATTTATTAGCAATTTTATTATATATCATGATAATAAAAATATGCTTATGTTATATTCACTTGTGAATTTCTATTTTCTTCACAAATATTTACCCACACTATATGAAAAATATCACCCATTTTTATGTATCATTTTTTTCAAGTCACGGATATCAGTATAATGTATAAGAAGTATATTAGAGACCCTAGTTTAGGTAAATTTTGGATAAATAGTCACAAGGGAAATGATATAAATTTCATATGATGCTATATGTTAAATACACTAATTCATATGTTATTTTGATAGTGTGTTTTTTTTATATAAGATTTACCTTATGTAAGTGTGTTAATATATAAGAATGTATATCCTTGGTCTCTATAAATGACCTTCTTCTCATAGTAGTAATTATTCATCTGGTATGTCTTATATTCATGACATAGGTTCTAAATATTCTTTATATAGAATGATTATGTATTTATATTTGAAACTTTTTGGCACGGATAATCATTATCTTACTATTTATCTGTGCATAAAATTGGAAATTAGGTAGGTTTAATTATTTTCAAGATGTAATTTCAATTTCTTGAGAAGGAATATGACCTTGGGGAGGAAACTCATATGTCTAAACATATGTTAGAAACTCATTAAGGTGGATGAACAACACCTAAATAATAGTCAATATCACATTAAAGTGAAATTCATTATCCAACTATTTTATATGAAATACCACATAATCAAACACCCATAATAATACTAACATGTTATGATTCCTCCCTCTATCCTCATATGACACCCTTTTTGGGAGAGGCGGGCATCCTCTTCTCCTGTGTGCTTGTCTCCCAGCATGCAAGACATTCCAGAACCATTCTATCCTATGAGAGTAACATTCCTTTTTCTAACCCATAAAAAACTATGTATACACCTGTTAGGCTTTATCCAATTCATCTTATTATGTCCCTACATTAGTAGTTGAAATTTACACTTTCTTTGCTATGGTTGGCCTAATGATTTAATGAAATATCATTAAAAACATTAATGAAATTCAACTAAAAATAATTGGTCTCTATAATATGAATTCCATTGGAATTTATTAATATCAGTTAACTCATTTAAAATTCATCTAACTAGACATATCAATTCAAAAAATATAATGTTTTTTCAATCATGTAATTTATTCTTAATTTCCAAAATTAAACAATATATTTTCTATGGACCGTGACATTTCTCCTCACCTTTATTGTGTATTCATATGAAAAACCTATGGACATACATATTTTACTTAACAAGATTGATATCCAATGAAATATTCACGAATCCATAATACTTTCCATGAATTATCATCAACCCCACTATACACATATTGTACTATAGAAAAATAATGAAATTAATTACTTAGGGACAAAAATAATAGTAATATAATAGTTTAAAATTATTTTACAAATTATTATATTTTCATATTAAGTATGTTATTATATCTTCATATTCAATTTGTCAATAATTATTTAGGATATTATACCTTTCGAAAACCCTTATTATGAATAAAAAATTTGTTTTAATTTAAATAAAATAGTGTGTATGATCCATGAAATTATTATTTAAAATAATTAGTTCTTATACTTAAAATATCATTTTTATAAAATTTATATTATATTTGACATGAGGACAATTATGTTCTGGTGAAATTTTTAGAATATTCTAAAATAATTTATTTCTAATTGAATATTAAAAAGAACAATCTATTTATTTTGATATGATTTATGACATAATAAATATATAATAATGATTTAACAAATAAAATAAGAAAATATATGAAAAAAATATACCAATATTAATATGTACTATAATAAATTTAAAAGGATTTACAAAAAAGTCAAAATGAATTCTAATGTTAAAATTATTATTTAAAATTTTCATTTGGTCGAAATAATATTTATCAGTGAAAAATGTTATGAGAAAAATGATTTCTAGTCCTCAAACTAAAAAATGTATAAAAAATTATTTAATTTGAAACCCATGTTCGAAAAAAAACTATTTCCCAATGGTAATTTATATTACAAAATATATAAATTCAGTGAAAATATTTGAAAAATAATAAACAATTCTCATCACTTTTTTATAAATAGATACCTCTATAATTCATTTCATTCAATCCAAATATCATTATCACATCCATTTCTATATTATTATAACAATAATAATTTATTCAAGGTTCTGAATATCTTGATAAATCAATACTCATTGTTTAGGATACACTACTTAATGTAAGGGATTCTCTTCTTATCCCTATTTTTTCTTTTACTTTTTTTATAGTTAGTCTTATAATTTCCATCTTATTATATTCCAATGCTTTCATAATATTTCCATTAATGTGAAAATTTAGTTCAACAAATCATTGAATTTAATTCTCTACCACTAATAATATTCCATAAACAACATTATATACCTCTTATGATATTGATATAATTCAATGATTTTACATTACACCAATTATTTTGTGAATATTCAATACTTTTTTAATTCAATGTAATTTTAAAATATTCAAATAATATTAATTGATTATATATTTTAATGTATAAATCCCATATTAATTTCTCATTTATTAATAATGATGAATGTTTCAATTCAATAAAAACATATGTACTCAATGATTTTACATAGAGCCCAATGTTTATTAATAATGATTTATTGATGAAATTATTTATTTTCATATATAATATATGTTACACATATTAATTAATAGACATGATGGTTGTACCCAAATTTCTCTCAAATTCATTGGTTTCAAAACTAAAATCATTAAATTACTTGTTTTATAATACTTTGGTTAATAACCATAGTAATATGTTTTATGACACCATGGTGTTAATACCTTGTTATATTCTTGTGAATGTCTCATTTTTATACTAGAAAAATTTCCATGTAATATATCATATACATATGATTATTCTCTCATGTCAAGCCTCAATCATTATCGATTCTGATCCATCATTTTCAATTTAATTTTTTATTACAAACAAAGAATTATGATTAATAGTTTGGATTGATTTTCTTTTTAGGAAATAGATTTTGGTGAGATAACATAGGACCTGGAAATAATTGATTCATTTAAGAGGATTAAATAATATTTTAATTTTTTTTAATTACATACATAATGTATTATGTAATTATTTTTTGTGAGTCCAAACATCATAATATCCATGGTACTTATAAATTTAACATTTTGTTCAGGAATTATGTTAAGAATCTTATATGAAAAGGTTGGTTTCTGAAAAAAAAACTATTTGCATGGGAGAAAAGCAATATGTGTTTTCCTTAGATAATTATTAAAATTGATTTACAAGGTGTATATTTATATCAGGAAAATAAAATTATATTAATAGTAATATATTTTATCATGTTTATATTAAAAATTAGGAAAACCTACTTATGATTTCAATCTTGAGTATTTATGTTGATGAGTTTTGAACACATATTTTGCAATAGTTTTTTACTAATGTTGTTAATAATAACTATTCAATTCATAAAACACCACAATTGAATGGTGTAGTTAAATGAAGAAAAATTATTCCTCTGGAATGTAATCACTATTATATATGTGATAATTATATTTATATACATTTTTTGGATAAGGATATGGGTACTTTATTCTATAATATAAAATATTTTTTTCGTTAACCTGTTATTAAGTAAAAATTTTTTTGGGATATATTAATGAAAACAATATCATACATCAAAGTCTTTGGTAGTATTATATTATTAAAGAATACTAAATAGTAATTAAATAAATTTGGACATGAATATAATTAATGATTTTTTATGGGATATTCTATAAATAGTATGAATTATATATATATTTTTAATAAATTAACTAATATTTTTAATTAAATAGTTCATGATAATTTTGATGAATAGATTTTTTTCCAATGATTTACAATTATATTACTCAATGATAAATTTGAAAAATCACATGTTCGTATATAATAATGTGATACAATACTACTGATTGTATATCGACTAAAGGATTGATCAATATATTTTCCATAAATTTAATCACGTTCTATGAAATATTTAAATATGCTAGTAGAATAAAAAATCATTTCATTATCTAATAAGTAGTCAATAACATAAAACCATTCTACTATTACTATTATTAGTGATGTATGTTTAAAGGATAGAAAATGAAATTCCATGTGAAATAAATGTGATCATTAGAAACATTTTCCATTATTTAAACTTTTTAAAGTTAATGTTCTCTTAAGTGATAAATTTTATATAATGGATATGCTAGAAGTGATCAAAAAATTTCAATGTAATCTAGCCTGGACCATAGTTTATTGATCTAATAAAGAACTAATTGTAGTCATGAAATGGGGGTTTAAAAAATGAGAATAAAATGAACCTATTTATAGTAATTAGTCAATGATTTTTATTATGGTTTACTGTCCAAAATATTCATTGAATTTTGTTAAGACATTACATTGGTAAAAATATTATAATCTATCTAAATATTATGATATTATTTAGAAATTATGAATATTTCATTCTTTTAAATAGATTTATAATGTTCTTTTTATAATTGATATATTCTAGGGGAATTTTATATTGAACTAATTATATATTTTATAATTTTTATTGAAAAATTCATTAAAACATAATAATAGATACTCATAGATTATAAAAACCATTCTATTTATTTCAAATAAATATATGAATTATTACACAATATTACACTTAATAAAAGACTTAATAACAATAAGTATTTAGAATTTTCGAATTAGGTACGGTAATATATATATATATCATTTATAAAGAAACATCATTATTGAAAAAAAAATCCTCAACATGATCTTATAAAAAACATCATATGATAACATGGGGAAATATATAAGAAATTGGTGAGATATAATTCCTAGTGAGGAGTAAATGAATAATAACATAATGAAAATTATGCATGTTATAAAATAGTAATATCAATGGGTATAAAAATGAACATTAAGAATAAGTCATGATGTATCATGATAATCAAAAAGGAAACATTGTAAATTTGGAAACATTTTAAAACATTGCATCATAAAAATACGTCAAGGATAAAATCCAAGACATAATAACATAAAATTTCCATTAATTAATCATGTTCACAACCAATCCCAACATGAAATGTTATTATATTTAACATTACCCAATGTACTAGAGGGCTCTCTAATTCTATGTTCACCCTTCTCTTTTAGTTCAACAAAATTCTTAAGTGTGCCACAAATATTCGATTACATAGATTCCGTCATCATCATAATTCATTCCATGATAAAGAAGTGTTGAATATGAAGAATATATTCCTATGTAAAAGATTTATATGTTTACAATGGTACATTCTCTTGATAGATAATGGGTATGGTATTCACTACAAACAATGTTCTGGCATGGAAAATTGGAGGGAAATTTCAGCAGCACAACGAAATTAGTAAAAATATCATTAAATTGTTTGATGAGTGAAAAAAATACCATATCATCATTTTTAAATGAATTTTATAATATGATGGAAATTTAAATATATAACCCAACATTAGGAGATATAACTAGAATGCATAACGAAACAAAGAAGATTAAATAAAGAGGAGAAAGGAAAGAACCATTATAATGAGTGTACAATATTAAAAGCCTGAAAGTGTTTTCCTAAGAGCTTGGGGGTTCCATGGAAGTATTAACAATAGTTTAAGGAATATTAATGATGTCCTCCAATGATTTTTAGTGCCATTAAATATGATATTTGTTTTGGGTTTATATAGGAAGAAATTGGGGAATTTTGTAATATTACACCAACATATGTTTCAAGGTATATATAATAAAATAATAAAAAATAGAACCCCTCCCTCGGTATTTTAGAAATGGTAAATATTTAATTATTTTATTATTAAAGGGGCCAAACATTTTAAAATAATTCCCATGTTTTTTTTTGGAAATGAGCCACACTCTTAAGGAAATAAATTTAAAATCATAAAATATATTATTTGTTTTGGAGGATTCATAAAATCCTTATAAAATTAATAAAAGAAATTATAAATTGAATTATTTTTAGAGGAAAACGTATTTTTTTGAGGATATCCATTATTATATTCATTACATCATTTTTGGGTCATTTTGATGTTGTAATATAAACCAATTATTTATACACTATATAATTTAAACTCAAAAATTACACTATCATGGAAAATTATGAAACATTCACCATTGGATAATTTTGATATTCTAAAAAAAATTATTTTTACCAAACTATTTTTCAGGATATGTGTATTCTCACATTTAGAATAATAATTGGCCATTATTTAGAAATGTTGGGTTTTCAACAATAATAGTTTTTAACCCTTATAAAAATTACTTTTGACATTCTAAAAATAATATGATAATTTATATTTAATAAATCTAATTTAATAATGATATTTTAGTAAAATATTATTCATTTAAATAATACATTAATTTATCAAATAAATTACATAATTGAATTTGAGTATCACTAAAAAATATTGTTTTTTCTTGTTAGTGTTAAAATAAAAATAATTTTAAATTTGTTGCAAATATATTGATTATTCTATAAAAGAATAACGTGCATAATATATATTCTCTGGTCTATATACATTTCCATTAAATAATCCAAAAAATAGCATAAGAGTAAGGTGCATGATAGTGAGACATTAATTTGGGGGGGGGGGGTTCAGAAAAAATTGTTTCCTTCATGATCTCGATGAGATTGATATTATCTAGTAAAAGATTTTGAACATGATTTAGTTGTTGGATATAACATTTGTATCAGTCAAGGTAAAATCCCAATGATTCTATCTTCCTCAGAAGATCTGATAAATGGGATTCCTAATGTATTGTTCTACTAGTTGAGGCCATGAATTACATTTTTCAGTCAATTGTATATATTAAAACTGTAAATATAAACTAATAATAAGATCATTATTCATCGACTATATTAGTAATGGTAATGATACATAACAGTATTTTTAAATCCTATAGGATAAAAACATATAAGTGAATGTGTTATTTATTACCATATACCATGATAAACCATTTAATTAAATTCCATGTGGAATTTTACATAATTTTTTTGGACATTAGAATAATCCAGTATTGAGAAATACCTGCCCAAAATATTTCTTTTCCCACACTAAAATATATGAATGTAACTCTGTTTTGTCACCTTATCCACTTCCCTCATTTCTTCAACTTTATTTTTGTACCTCTATAATACATTGATCTGGTGAAATTTCTTCTTCCATAAAACATTTTCTCTGCGATATAATATCTTTAATATCTTGTCCTCATATAAATGTTAATTATCCAATGGTACCCCATCCATATTTGGTACATGTGAGGGGTAAAGCTTATACAATCTAAGGAAGGATAAATGGAATACATAACATAATTGAGATAGGTTAGTTGGGTGTTCAATTCGATTGGACGCTGCTCTAATGCGATTATTGATCTCAATGGGGTGATGTATCTTGGAATAAAATTTTATTTCCTCCCAAATCTCATCACATTATTCAATTGAGATATGTGGAGGAATACTATATCTCTAACATCACACTCTACATAATTTAAATGAATGTTATCATTGATTTTCTATCAAATCTGAGCAGCCTTGATGTGTTCTTGAATGGTCTTAACCATATCCAATATTTCCTCATACATTTCAGGACCTAGAAGTATTTGTTCCACATCATCATCACAACATCCATGTGTTCTACACCTCTTCCAAATATGGCTTTATGGGGATCCATTTTGATACTCAAGAGGAAATAGTTATTATAAGAAAACTAAATAAGAAGATGTTTTTGGTGCATTCCTCCATTCTTGAAAATTGATATTTCTTTCATATTTGACTTTAGTTTGGGGCTATAAGACATTATAATGTTGAACTCATTTTTTAGAGCATGTTGTAATTTTTTCTAAAATAGGGAGGTAACTATTAAATCTTGATCAAATACAATCAATAATGGATCTCCATGCATCCTTACCACTTTATTTATGTATATCCTTGCAAGTTGATCTCGTCACAAGTCCAACCGAATCATAATGAAATATGTAGTCATTATAGGGCGACCCACCACAAAACAGATAGCATTGTTTCATTTTTATGTATTTGGAAGACTGGTGACAACGTACATGGTGATTTTTCCCATTTCCATGTAGGTTTGGGTATTTTTTGCATCATCCTTATAGATTTTTTCATTTCCTCCTTCACATACTAATATATAAGACATATTGATGTATAGTCTATCATCTACTTCTTCACATTCTCTCATAAATAGTGATCTCAGAGATCTTGATACTAATTTATGATTCCAAGATGTGTAGGGAAGTTCGAGCGTTGTGAGTCACCCAATGACTATTCCATTATAATATGTTTTGATGGTACAATTATTCTTGGGCTATATATTACAACTCATTGATTAACATTGATCATTGTGGATTTACCTTTACTTTTAGTTTCCAATTTCATATGAATTGTGAAATCATTTTATTGACCATCCTTTTTCCACTCTGGATGATAATTTGGATGAATCATTTTTGAATTTATTGGTGATGATCCCTCATTAATTATTCCTTTATCATTACTTTCCAAATAAAAAATGATCATATCCTTCAAATTATCATCAAAGATAGATTCGATGGATCCTTTCTAAATAGAGTGTCATCCTGTTTATTAAAATTATCAGGATGGAAGTGAATTGATCATTCATAGTCCTTTATCATCTCTAATCAATGTTTTTGATTCATATTCATCTCTTTTTGTTTGAATATACACCTTAGTCTTTTGTGATCTATTTATATTTCACACTTCTACCCAAAGATATAGTGCTACCATATTTTTAAAGTGAAGATCATTGTATCCAACTCCAAGGAATACATTGGGTAGTTCTGTTTGAGAATATTCAATTTCCATCATGTATAGGCTTTGGTTTTTCTGTTTTTCATTCACACACAACCCAATCCTTTATTTTAAGCATTACTTAATACGATGAAACGTTCTCCACTAGTGTGTTGAGTAAGAACAGGTGTAGTGTTAAGGCTCCATTTTAGATCCATAAAGCTCTCATCAACATCGTCATTATTTGTAAAATTGACACCATTATGAGTTATCTTGGTAAGATTATTTTATAATCATGATAAACATCCCACAAATAAGCGATAATACCCAGCTAAGCCATTGAAACTATGGATATTTTTCACAAATGTTGGCCTTGGCCATCAATCAATTGATTATGTCCTTTAAGGTTCTATTGATATGCCATTTCGTATGATGGTATTCCCCAGTAATGTTACTGATTTAAAACAGATCCAACATTTATTATATAATGCATAATTTTTCCTATTTTAGAAGGACTTTGGAAAAGTACTTAAATGCTCTTTATATTCCTACTTACTTTTAGGGTATATTATAATATAATCAATAAATACTAACAAAAAATTGTCAAGGTAATATCTAAATACTCTATTCTTCAACACCATGATGTTTTCTCCGAATTAGTGAGTCTAAATGAAATTACTGAGAAATCATAGTGCCCAAACCATTTACAAAAAGTAGTTTTGGGGATATCATCATTCTTCAACCTAACAAGGTAATATACTGACCATCGATATAACATGGAGAATTATTGTGCTGTATATAATTGATTGAAAAAGTCAACAATCAATCTCAATGGACACTTATTCCTTATTGTGATCATTCTAAACTCATAATTATATATTCTTTTTTGAATTAACCCATCCTTATTCATAATGAAGAGGAATAGTTCACCCCATGGGGAAGCACTTGAGCATATGAACCATTTACATAGATTATCCAATAGTTATTGGATATATTATAAAATTCAAAAACACAAATTCTATAAATATACATGGATAATAGTAATTCCCCAAGTATAATCATGATTGAGAAATCAACATCTCATCTATGAGGAAGACTATGAATATTCTTGGGTAACACATCATTGTATACACTTACAATGGGAATTTCTTGATAGATAATACATTCCATGGAAACAATAATTTGATCTATATAAGCTTTATCATAGGGATATAATATCCATTAATGATATATTTATTCAATTTATGATTCATCCTTATCTCTATACATGTACATAACCAGGGGTCAATTCAAAGAAATGATAATGATTTCCTTCTCACAACAATTTATGATGGCTCAATATTGGAAAAGGCAATCCTTGTACCAAATTGCATCATATTCCACCAAATGGATTATGAAAATGTTTATTAATAAAATTAATCCCAAAAACTGTTATAGGGGAGGATTTATATAATTGGAAGCCTTATATTCTCTATTTTCCATTTTCAATGAAAACTAGACATCAATGTAATTTGGCGGTGTTTTGATAGTCATACTAAACATTATTGTTATAAAGGAATTAATATTATTATAATAAAAATGTATATTCACAATTCCTGAATGAGAAAATTTCATTCATATCAGAATTTCATTGTTGGGATCCACCTCAGCGGCTATGATAGAAAAATATTACACTTGCAGCCTTAGAGGTTGTTGGATATCTCCAAAAACCATTTCCTTTTTGAATTATTCTAAAATGATCCATAATTCCATTAAATTGAAGTATTGAAAAATGTTTTGAGTCTGAACTAGAGAATTATTTTCCTCTATCACACTAGCAGGTGTCTCTTATTGGAAATCGCTATCCTGGTTCCCTTCCTTTTTGAACCTAATTCCTTTTCCCATCCCATTTAAGAAATTTCTATGGTTCTTATTTCTACAAAATTTCAATATTTGATGGTGAAATTTTCATGGAATATTAGATTAATAAAACAATCTATTATTATTAAACTCTAATTTCTGCTTCTTATTCGCATGATACCCTTGAGATTCTACAATCACTATTTCAAATATGAGGGAACATCCGAAAATTTTATCATTGCTATTAATGCCTTGGATCTACAAGGATTTTTATAATTGGTATTATCTCACCAAAAAGTGGTCAAATTTTTATTTTATAGTTACGAAAAATAAAGTTGAATATTTTTTAAATATATTGATGATATAAATGTACATCTTAATAGATTTGTTGTATTTATATTAATGAGGGAAGGAAATTCCATTCAATTTTATGTCAAATAGTTTTGAGAAAATATTTTACCAATTATTTTTTATTGAAATACTTCCACCCCATCACATGGATCTCTTCCTGAGGCTGTATATTTTTGATAAATTTCCACCACTGATTAGATCCACCCTTTATATAATAAACTACTAGTAGAACCATATCTTTCTTAGAACATTGATGGATGGAGATGATCATCTCAATTGAGATGATCTTTTATTGGTTGAGTAAGGGATCAGATGATCCATTGAATGTTGGAGGCATTTATCCCATTAATCTATAAATCATATATTATTCTCTCTTAGGGTGATTTGTACACTACTCTTGATCCATTTATCTTCCTAGAACCTGATTCATAAAATATATATCCATTATAATGTTTGGGTTTCATGCTCCCATCGGGTAGGAAATCTCGTGGGGTTAGTCATCACATTTCTCCACCTGTTGCACCTACAAAACTCGAGGCGCATGGATCGGCTCGAGGCCTGCTAGAATCAAGGCATTGGGCCAGGCTCGGGGCCGTCCAGCTGAAAAACTCGTCCCACTTGTGTTGGATGTTCATATCATCCTGGGAACCGCCGAGAACTACATCACACCATGAGCTGCTACCACGGGTCACCCTCTTGGTCTTGCTGGACTGTGACCTCCAACTACATCAGCTGAACCACAGATGACTACTTGCCGACAACCACCAATCCCCTCCCCTAATGGATTTCCTGGGCCTCCTTCACCAATGTGGTGTGTCGAAAGGTTCTTCCATAGGACACTAAACTCATTTTTATGGCTTGTTTCATGATATAATGTCTCGATGCGATCCCTGGGGAACACCTCTATTACTGTGTGATAGAAGTCGTTATTCCATCGATTTGGGGTTCTGACCATGTTTTAAATCTCCCGGCATGAATCTACCATGACTATTGGCGTCTATTAGCGAAGAATGAGAGGAGGGAGGGAGATCACCTTGAAAAATTAAGGAATGAATTCCAGCCTTGTTCATATGTATTTCATTTTATGCATTTTAAAATAAAAGAAACGTTGATATAATTTCAACTATATAATTCTACTCTTAAAACACTGAATTTTACAAACCCATTCTTGATATAACAATGGATACATAGGTCAATTTGTTAGTGAATTTACCAAAATTAATTTTTTATAAAGTAATAATGGGGGATGGGTAGCCACCCAGAAATAAAATCCCCTTACATTGAATCAGATCATTTGTAGATGAAGAATAGATCCACACGCCATCATTAGTGATCCTTCATCCATAGTCCACCACTATCATTGTTGATCCTTTGATCCCTCATTACTGATGGTGATACTTTGAATAGATATTTAGGAATGATGTTTTTTTGCCATTGTTGTCATTTTTTTCTAAGGAAAACTTACCAGAGCCGCCAAGATCTTCCTCTATTTCCTGCATCCATGTTAATCCATTAAAATGAGATAATGTGTTTTAGACTTAAAATGTTGTGGTGTCGCCGCATCATTAAGCTATTTCATTTTTTTAAATGAATCTTCCTCCTCATTGTTGTGTCTCAAAGATAAATTTTTGAATAAAATAAACATATTTTATTAGATTTTATTTTTCATTAAAACTACCAAAAATTAGCTTTTTCCCTCGACCCTCACCGGTTGAGTTTTGGTCTTTTCATGGGTAAATTCAATGTGTTGGGCACAATAGTTCCCCCATATTTTTAATCCAGGGACCCGCTCAGAGGATTCCAAAACATTGCATGTGATCTATATTGAGAAAACAAAAAAAGTTAGAGCATTTATTCTAGGATAACTTGGCCTCAAAATCACATGCCTCTTGAGTTCCTACTCTATAAATTATACAGTCAAATTTTTAAAAAAATTCATTGAATTTCAGGGCCATTAAAATTTTTTTTGTCTAACAAAGGCTAAAAATGGTGTTTTATTTATAAAAAAATAATGAAAATAATAATTTCAGTTGTTAAAAATATTTCTTAAATTCATATAGTGTTACATATTAAATGGACTATAAAGTACTTTAATGTAATGTATAATATTAATGAGACTTTCAGGTTTTAGGAAGGATTCCATATACTTATGCGACCATCCGAACTTCCATCACATGACAATGTAATAAATATAATCCAATAAGTAAGCCCCTTGGGTTCTGTTTCATTAAATAAAAAATTATAACATGTGAATAAATTCCACATCCAATATCATCATATAAATTAACGAATGAATTTCGAATCATTATTTTCAAATAATAAAATGATTTAATAAATTATAAAATCAATGTAATATTTACTCTAATGATAATTATTTAACATTAAGTTATTAGGTTTGTGTCACCCATGAAATGATATAATCATATGATTAACTAATATCATAATATGATATCAATACAATAGATTTCAAATATATATTCAACATATACAAATAGTATGTATTTCAGACATTTCTCCATCATTTATCTATAAGAAGATGGATGAGATATTATTTCATGAGAATGGTAGTCACATAACTAGATTCATGATGAGGATGGGATCCCAAATAGGGGTGGTGGATTGATAACTGAAACTATATATATATATATATATCTATGACCCATGGAGTTAGTGTTTTCATCTAGATACTATGTGTGATTTTGATTTTGGGAGATTGTTATTTCCCAGTGATTTCAAAATATTGTAAGGCGTGATTTTGAGTCAAGGTTCAAGATCCTACTACATTTTTTATGTGACCTAAGATATTAGTTGTATGAGTGATATTTTTGAGGGACAACCATTATATAGTTTATCTCGATCTAATTGATTCCATTATATAGAAATGTATGGTGAAATAGTTCAGGATATGGGATCACTGCATGGGTGTTGTGATGACGTATGTGGTATGGGAAAAGTGATTCAACGGTCTATGTTACATAAAAATCATGACATTCTTTGGTATTTATGTTTGGGTTTTAGTGGTCTAAATCAGTAGGATTACTAGACTAATGGATTATTGGTGGAATTATTGACATTATAGCGAGACATGACTCTATACTGAAAAATCTATGATGTTTAAATCATGGTTATACACTTCCTATTTTGAGTAAATACCAATGATGGCTATTGAACATTTCATAGATCATGATTTAGGTTATGTGAATCTTTTTTTGATGTGGAAATATGAGTTTGATGCTAGATATATGATATTCTAATGAGAGAGTGTTATGGATATCTAGTTAGGAGTTCAAGCCTATGATTTATTAGACGTGGATAAATTTTATATAAATCAAATGAATTAGAAGGGTAATGTTGTGGTGGAAACAAATGTGGGGATGCATAACACTAGATATGTGGGTTCTTTAGCAATATTAATGAGTATGAATAAAGTGGTGGAATGAAGTGAACATGAATGTTTATATGATAAATATTAATATAATGTTTTTCCTGGATCTAGATATTTTGATATTCCTATAGGCCAAGTGTCTAAAGGTATTTGAATGATATTTTTGTATTATGTGTTGTGATGGTAATTCATGGTTCCAATTTCCTTGTGTAAATATAATGGTTTTGCATCAGCCATTGTACAATGGTTTTTTTGAATGAATTTTGGTATAGATTCTTTATGGTATAAACAAAAAGTCAAATTCTCCTAAATGGAGGGTGGTGACATTGGAGATGGATCAGGGTGTCATAGTACTGTTAGCCCATGTATATGGCACCATATGGATTGTTATAATGGTTTTTTATTATAACCTATTGATGTTACTCTCATGGTGTGGTATCATAGGATGCATATTGAATAGACATCAAAATGATATTTAATTTTTTCACCTTCATTTAATAGAGAATTTTTATGGGCACTAGGGATCACATTCCCTGTGAGTCAATAATAGATAGTGGTAGATTATTCATATTGGCGTGGAGGCTTGAGTTAGATGGAAACATATAAAAATTACATTTTAAAGGATATATATTGGGATAAATTATAACTTCCATATTATAGTTTGTTTCATGGGTCTCAATGGACCAATCAATAGATTTTCCATATTTCATTTGAATATTGGTATTTGATAGATCTAGTGTTATTTGATGTGTAGGCGAGTACCTAATTTGATATATAGATGTGTAATTGAATAGTGTGCATACATTTTAATCTAGACCAGGATTGTTTTAGATGCTTTCTGCGCATGATTCATATCCATTATTCATCATTTATATGGCCGAGATCTTGGGAGATTATTATTTTTAGTTGTGGATAAAATATAATAATTTCACTGAGATTAAGGGTTATACATTTTTTGTTTTTATTTAGAAAATTATTTAATTAATTAAAGGGAATAGTAATAATGTTTATATGATTTTATATTAAAATAATATGTATATATATAAATATTCACTAATAATAAGTTAGAGTAAGAGATATCATGTATTTTACATCTATTTTAGTATAGTCATATATGGAAACAACAATAACTGTTTTGATTGAATACTATGAATGTGATTCAGTATGTGATTTAAATCCTTGAGAGAACCATGGTTTTGAGTTAGCATATATGATATGAATCGTATGGTGGGGATAACAATAAAACTGAAGTTGGATTAATTTATTAATCCTTAGAGTGTTGATATATACATGAAAGAGTAAACACATATGTTCTATTTATGAGGATCATTAGAGGGTAGATGGGTTTTGATGAATTATGTGCCTCGTGATTTTAGTTCCATGATAGAATATTTTTTCCAAAATAATTGATATGGCACACAAAGCTGATTATGAATTAGTGATTTTAATAGGAAAAGATTTATGTTTAAGGACCACTATGAAATATCATTAATGAAATGTAATATAGGATAGATGTTTTGAAACCATTTTCCATTCCATGTTGTAAATTATGAAGGAATATAAATGTTTGATTTCTTATTAGGGGTTTTTTAGAATGGGGATTTAAAAAGGTAATATGAGAATTGGAATATCATTTAATATTATGTTGATATAGATTAAGGATTAATTGGTATGTTTGTTACATTAATGAGTGTTGTAGATGGAATTGGTTTTCTAGAAACTTGAATTTTATCCATTTGTAGAAAATTAAGTAGTGATAGTTGGAACATGAAATGTGGAACCCAATAGAGTATGGTGTCACTCCACAAGAACAGGCGATTCAATATGTAGAAAGATGAAAACCATGTTGGTTTATCCTAAGACTAAATGGTATAGAGAAAAATGTAAGGATGAACCATGATGGTGGATGTTTGAGGGGTTGGACCTTACTCTATTTGATGTATCAATATAAGAGGCACGAATTGTAGGGTGTGAAGATGAAATGTTAATGAGGGTCTTAAGAAATTCACCATCCTAAGAAGGAATTAGTACATGAAACATATGTTCACATTTTGAGTGAGCTTCAAACATGTTCATTACTCTTGTTAAATAAAATAATTTAAATATAGGAACTGTTGGTATCTATAATAAATAAGACACATGGGGGAATCCCTTCTAGTTTATCCTCATCCTCTTACTCTCTCATTCTTAATAGATATATGTGATGTATTTGATGATTTTATTGTTGTTATGGAGTGTGTAAATCCTTACACATCCATCAATTTTGGAACCATTTGATCACCTTTATTTTTTTTTTGAATTTTCAATGATTACTTATTCGATTCCACTCATTAATTGTGGAATATGAAAAAATCGATACATATATTACTCGATGTGGCTCTTGGAAATCCACTAATTTTATATCATATTGTTTCATATCATTTCAACATAGTTACATCACCCAATAAAATTTACTTTTATTGTTGTCTAATTTTTTTAGAAATAGTCATTTAAATGCTGTATTCAATTGGTTCATTGGTTTTTATTAGGTTCATTTGAATTTTATAAGTGTAATTAACCATGTTTCTCATTGTTTCTATGTTTTAATGTCTCTTCTAAGAGTTTTGGAAATTATTATTATTATGGATGATGTGAATATATTTTTTAACATTTTTTATTAATTTTTAATTAATTTTTAGGAATGTTATGGATTGATAGAGTTTCATTTAATGATTAATTTTGGATAGTTTGACTTCATTAATCTAGATTGATAGTTTTCATGTTGTTATTAAACAGATGTAATTTCATATGATGTAGGAGGTCCATTGATCAGTCCCTTTAGTTTATGTTTTTTATATATAACATGTCATATATTTTATAACCACTTAGGGTGATAATTTTATTATTTAAATGATCAATTGTTTATAATGAAATTTTGTAAAATGGACTAATTTTTTAGGGCCACATGGAAACTTCTTCACTAGATGGGTAACTCAACTTCCTTTTGATGATGGATTGACTATATTATGTATTAATTTAGATATATAGATCATAATGGGTGTATGTTCAATGAATATCATTATAGGTTCCATTAGTCTCAATGATTAGTGATGATAAATGTGTTAGAATGATTGGATATAGTTTGGCTATTATACAACTACCATATGCCATAGATCATTGGACTTGATGATTGGAGAGTGGGGAAGTCTTCCTCGCCCACTATTTTGTGAGTACCTAGGCTCATGTACCCTTGTGATATTATAGATATGACGGTCATCTGAGGACCAACCAAGTATTTCTTGAAATGGTAGATGGTATTTTATTCGTATCATGAAGGAGATTCCATGGGGGTCATACCATGAAGCTATAATGTGGTCACAATAATGGTGAGAGAAGTAATGACATGTGACTGAGTTTTTTATATTTGTATAAGAAAAATGGGCCCATGGTGGGTTCCCCCAATATCATGTTAACCTATAATATGATATTCTTTGGGAGGTATGCCTCATTTAAATGGGGTCACACCATAAAATGTGATGATCGATGGTGATCATCTTTCAAGGAATTGATGATGATATCTCAGATATGCCCTTGGGGAGCCATCCAATAAGATAAATGATGTTTTTTGGTATATTTTGTACATTCATATTTTTATTTTACTTTCTTCAGAGAAAGTACCATTAGGTATGTGGGTGGCATTAAATTAGCTTCTAGAGCGGATGTTCCCCATGGTATTTGTGATATATGTGATTTATACATATATATATATATATGTGAAATTGGGATCAATAATCAAGATAGATATTTAATTTTTTTGAAATAAGGTAATTATACCAATATCAATAAGGATATTTTCTCCTTATAGTATGAGATAGAATAGTTCATTGTGTGATAAAAACCGAGGTCTACACTGGTATGGATACATGGAAGGACACCCCCTTAGTAGTTGTCCTTCTTGGGTAAGGATGTTGATATACTATTATAGATAATCAAATGGTTTTGATGTTTGATATAGACCTCTCTATAAAGGATGTGATAGTTCATGGTGAGCTATACCCACATGAAACTTATGGTTTTATGATATCAATTATACTAACATGGGATACGATTTATGCTGAAAGACACATCAGTATACATTGATGATAGTGTGATATTATGATATTGATTTTAGGGTTGGACATAGTCCCTTTGGTTGTTGATATGTTTAGAGACATGTTACACTAATGAATGAATTTATATTCCCTCCCAACTATCATGTTCGTGGTCATATATCGATGATTGATATTTATTTCCACTTTCTAATTATTGTTTATGTATTATGATAACATTTCCCATTGAAACACAATTGTAACCAGTTATGCTATGTATCATATCTTTTGTTCATAGATAAGTTGTTCTAAAACCCTACATGGATGACCATTTCACCTGAGTACTCATGAATATTTCAATTCTTATAAGTTTAGTTAGGAAATATGCTTATGATAGGAATATTTAGGTGAATTTCTTTGATATTGTAATAGAAAATTTGATGAGGCATAGAGATAGAAGTAAGGCATTATTAAACTATTATTTTTTTTGGTAAATCTAGATTATGTGATCATACATGTGGAAGATGAGTTATTATATGCTGGTATGATCATGTATCTATATGACTGTATACTTCTCATATCATATTTTTCATCATCAGTCTTTTTTATTAATTTGTAAACTCTAAAAATTTGTGGCTGATGATTCTTGTTTATTTTCTACCAATTATTTCTTTGACATTAAATTAGAGTATCCCTAATGAAATAGCCTAGTACCTAACTAAAAATCACAATATCTAGAATATAAGGGGAAAATGGGTCAATGTAGTGGTTACTATACAAAAAACTAGTGATCGGGTCTAGGGAAATAGGGAATTACATTATTAGTCAAACAGAAAATGTATGTATATTTTAGTGATTACTATATATTTATATTTTCATTACATATCATTAAACATATGTGTAATTAATTATTCAGTTAAATATGGAAATAAAAAATGTTTCATTCAAATATTAATGTTTCATTCGATTATGGGAATAGAACATTGTTCTTATTGAATGTTTTCTTACATCGTGATAACGATGTTGTGAAAAACTTTTTCCACTATGTGTTTTATGATAGATGTATAATTTAAATCCAAATAAATAATTTTTTGGATTTCATATCCTAATTTTTTTTTCATGTGTGGTGTTGTTATGTCCTAGATAGATGGTATACATTGAGAGGGGGATTTCCTGATTCATATCAATCAGATGATGTTAATGATGCGATAAAAGGCATAGGATGAGTGTAGGGAATTCCAATTTCGAAGATTGATCTGTTGGGTTGTTTATTGGTTTATTATAAATAGTTATGATTTTGGAAATCAAATCACAATCATTTAATGATTCATAGTGTCTTGGATTTCAAATGGATATTGGTTTTATTTCCATACTACCTATAGATCTTGGAAAATACACTATGGGGTAATTATCATTGTGATATGTCATGTTCATTGCCAATGTACATAGATTTTGGAATGAAAAAAAGGATGTTTAAATGGAATAATTATAAGTGTTTGAATGGAATTAATGATATTTGATAACTGAGAACCTTTTTTTTAGAATAATTCTAAAATATCATGGAAAAAAATAGAAATTTGAATATGAATTTTGAATTATTGTTGACATATAATGAAATTATTATATTTAACAACAAATTTTAATGGGTTAAATGGACACAAGATTATTTCTAATTACAAAAATTTAATTATTAATTAGGTCAATTTTTTATGATTTTTGGAAAATATGGGATCTTGTTCCTTAACCATAGCAGTGTCATTCAATTATCATTTGAGATGAGAGAAAAAATTGAAATTATGGTTATATATTTTCTCATAGTTTGTGTCATTAATTTTTCATTAACGTTATGATTTCATATTATGTAAAACCCATGTTAGGTAGGTAGTCAACACAAACATATTTTTGGATCTTGTTTTTTCTCTCAATATCTAGGATGGTGAAGCAACATATGACTTACTTATCCCTCATTTAAAATACCCCTTTAGAAATTGTAAAATTTTTAGTTTTATACATATTATTATGGAGTTTGGTATATATAATATAGGCTTATAGGATCTATGATTAGTTATAGTTTTCACATACATTTATTTTCAAGATATGTAGGATCGATGTTGTAATACACACATTGATTTTTTTTAAAGAGACAGATACTTCCTACACGTGTGAATGAAAAAAACAACCTTATTATATAGTATATGAAAATTATTTTTGTGGATTTCATTGTTTATAAAATGTTATAGATGTGATGAAAATGAAATTTGGACGATATACATGTGATGTATGATGTGGTCATGGAATTACATTGATAATTCTATACGTGGATCATGATGAATAATAGAGGGGATTATAGTGAATAATGTTTGTAGATAGGGATTGAGAGAGATATGCCTATTGGGAAGTGGAAAGAGGGAAAAATTATTATATATATATACACACATATTTCTGTTATATGGTTATTGATCCATAATGATGTTGTAAATTTTTTTTACTTATTTATGTAAGGACATGGATTAATTTTTTATTAACTAAGACTTTGTATCCATAATTCACATTTCAATTGTTGGTTTTATGAGGATCTACCTATTTATACCTTAATTATCAGCATATATATATATATATTGATTTATAGTTATTAATGAGAAAGTTGGTGATTTATTTTGGGGATAATAGTTAAAATATATTGGTTAGGATCCATTAGAGTTCATGGTAAATGCTTATGTGAAACCCCAAGATATCACATTCAATGTAGTAATCGAGAATTCATTTATATAATGGTTTTTGGGTGTTCCATTTAGATTATATTGATTTTTTATACATTTTACACGGGTGATGGGATAAGGTGCAATGTTATTAAATAGTGAAATATAAACTATGTGTCTGATTGAGTGGTGGAATGTGGAGAGAATATAGTCTTTACATGAAAAGGAAACAATGTGAGACAATTTTGGCACATCGTGGGTGTGTGATAGTGGAATGTAACCAGTATTAATACTATTTTACAAACGAGCAACTGAGCAGCCTTCAATTTATGTTTTATTATTTTCATTTCCAATTATTTTTAATTGGGGATTCTACCCCATGCCTCCCCCATTAGAACCCCATGACCATTCTCCTTTCATGGGGTTCTCCCTCAAACTTCATGATTAACCATGTGCATTAGGAGTGGTTCCTGGGGTTTTTTTCACACAAACCAAGAGGTATGACATCATAATTTTCTTTTCTCTTTCTATCTCTCTTCTTATATGAGTTCCATTAAAATTAGTTCTTGTACATGGTTGATTTTCTTGGTTAGGGTTGTTTCTAATTTGGATGCCAGGGAAAAATATTTATGTGATCCATCCTTTGATACAAAATATGGTATATTTCATTGAAGGAGACATGAACTCAACACAAGAGGTAGGTCATTCAAATTCAATGACTT
Organism: Viscum album; assembly: GCA_963277665.1. Classification (NCBI taxonomy): domain Eukaryota; kingdom Viridiplantae; phylum Streptophyta; class Magnoliopsida; order Santalales; family Viscaceae; genus Viscum; species Viscum album. The sequence goes on from OY728121.1 coordinate 244,818,842, forward strand.
TTATTTATGATTTCAATTAATCCTTAGTTTTCTGAATTTATATCTTACCTAGTTGATTATAATTTTGGTTATCTATGATTTATTTTTAAAAAGAAATATATTTTTTTAATTTTGTATTCATGTGGAATATAATTTTGATATGATATTTTGAAAGGTTCTTTGGTGTAAAATGGTTATATATTAATTACACAAGTTTGATCTAAATATAAATATGTGTTTCCCTATGAAAATCAAATTTTCAATATTTTTTACAATAAATGTTTTTTAAATGTTAGTTCCCCTTTGGGTTTAAGGGGTTCATATTACCTATAGAGTGGTGGCATATCTTATATTACGAAATTCTATTTCCATTTTGTTTATTTGCAGTCATTGATGTTAAGGATGATTTCATAATAATTGAATTTCGATTACATTTTTTCTAAATGGATTTCAAAATGTATAAGGTATATATGTGAAGATAATGTATCGGTAGACACATTATGTTGTGTTGATAGATTTTGTTCCCCTTTTGACCCACTCATTATTGTTTATGGGGTTATGATTAACCAGGTGATGGATTGTATGATTTTATTCATCTTTATATTATGAATTGGGGCACCTATGGAGGGTTGGATTATAGGTTGAAAGGATATGTATGTGCTTTTATCCCCAATGGATTTTTATTTACTTGTGATGAGAATATTTGATAATGACATGCATCATATATTTATTACTTGGGGAGAAAGAGGATACTAATTTAGGCATATTTGGATGGTGTTAGGGTAGTTTAGATTTATGCACTGGCTAGTCCACCCAAGTTGTACGCAACACATGTAGCACTGGTTGGTCACAAGGGAGATCAGATACACAAATTAAATTGATGTATGTGTTACAATTTCCCATCCACATATTTATACAATTTATGGTTTTAATGATATCATTTTATTCAATTTGTTTCTACCACATGCTATATATTATCTGAAATTATATCCATTAATTATTTTTATGTGAGACAATTTCGATTTTGTTCACTTGGTTAGTTTGTGGATCCTCTAATGTTTTATACTAAATATTATTTATATTTGTCTATATATTTATTAGAAATATTTATGAAAATAAATGATTATGTTTTTATGATTACTTCATCTTGTTCCTTCCTCCTATTTAGTTTGAGGGTTTTTATTTATATTAATGTAAAAAATGATAGGTTATTTGAAAAGGCTAGTTTTTTCCTGAAAATACTTAGAAATGTTTTTAATCCATGTCTCAGTTCACTATAAAAAGAGGCTTGGGGGGTTTAAAAATGGAAATGTGTTTCACATGGACTGAATTGGTTTTGGGTAAAATATTTTTTGGAATGGTTTATATATCATTATTTTGGTAGATTTTGTGAACCATGTTTTCTCAATTTAGATATCATGTAAAATGGAAATGAATATAAATTTTTATACACTATATTAAAACTATAGTTTTTGGTTTATTTGGAAAAATGAATTAATTAAACTTATTATGGAATCCTATTGACATTGAGTTACACATATAATACAAACAATGTTGGTTATGTAGCTTTAATTATTGTGCGGATTTCCCCTATTATGGGATATTATGGTTAGATCCAGTTCTATCTTCTTGGGTTGAAGATAATTATTGTGAGGGTCATGGTGACTTCAGTGATGATTGTGGTTGGAAACATATCCTTTGGTATCCTAAAAATAACTAAATATTTTTTTCTTTCTCATTTTGTTTTAGGATTGTTTGTATTTAGTTTCTATTATAGTTTTTCATCTTCAATTAGATGTTTATTTATAAGAGATTATTTATTTTTTTATCCATGATTCATTATCATTATTTTTGGTTTTTGTGTTATTTTTCTCTCCCTTGTCGGAGAAACTATCTCTTATAGTTATTTATATAACCTATATAGATTTCCATATATTTGGGGGATACTGGTACTCCTTGATAATCTCTCTAGTCAGTTCTTGCATTGGTTCGAGTGGCATCAAAGATTAATTTTCAACAAGATTGTAACAAAAAATAAAAATTATATATAGGGAACTCATTAATTGGGGATTAAATTATTTTTATTTGGGGGTTATGGCAAGAGAAACTAATGTAATTCTAGACTTTTGTGTTTCATTTGGGAAGTACTTGGCCCAGTCATTCTCAGGTAGGATCCCAAGTAACCGTGGGTTTTCAACTGTTTTTTTCATTAACATTTTGGATATATGGTGAATTAATATTGATATATATTGTTGAAAAGTATTGTTTCTCCAAATTATAGGGAAATTCTAAGATAATTCCAGAGAAATTCCACATTTTTTAGTAGAAATAGATGAATTTCAAAGGGCACATAGTTAGGGGACACAATCAATCAAACCATGCATATGGGATGTAGATTATCCTCAATTAAATTATACCTCACTCACATGTTGGGATCATGGATTGAAAATCCATGTGAAAAAATATGAACACTGAATAACTTTTTATATTTTTTTCATTTACACATATTTTATGATTTTCACATATTCATTGATTAATAATGCATGTTATGGGTGATTAATGATATCCAAGTGTATTATAATACAATTGAATCAATATTTTAAAAATGTAATGTATTTTTAAAAATGGCTTGTTTGGAAGAATGTCTTTAACTGAGTTGGGGGGTTTTTGTGATAATATTTTAATCATTATACAGATGACATGAGAAAAATAAAATGATTTTTTTGATCTAATATATTAAAAATACTATTGTTTTGTATAATGAAATATTTCATTGGATTTGGGTAATGTTTTGAAATTAATTTTTGGACAACACATTGGTTTCATTGATATTTATTGACATTATTTTGGATATTATAATGATTTTGTAATTTTGTTTTGGCTTTGGTAGGTTTTAGTTTTTCTCCTTATATTGAATTTTAAAGATTTGTAATTGAGTACATTATTTGTTTTTGGTTGTTTTAGAATTCACCCCTATGAATGATCAAATAATACACGATGTGAATTATTTGAGTAGTTTTTCTAATTCTCTATGAGTTTTCATCTCTATCAACAATTCATCAATGAATTTTTATGGAGTTGATGATCCATGTTCTTCACAGATTGTGGATTATTAACATGATTTTGTGAACACTTATAACAAATTATTCTATAGTGATTTAGGATCATGTACGGTTATTGAGTGGCAATCAATGGTTGAATATATTTTAAACATGCAAAAATTTCTTAAATCCTATAGTGTGAGGTGTTCCATTCCATTATTCAATGGTTTGGGATTGGAGTGGTAGAATAATTCATTTCATACCCTATCACTCGAAGATCCATGTTGGGGATATTTTAATGATTACATTATTTTAGTGATTTTATATATAATATGTTCACACTGGAATGAAGATAATGTTTTTGGTTATCTTCTAAGGTGATCAATCAACGAATGACTATGTTAATCATGTAATTAACATGGTTCGTTCATCATTAGAGCTGGATATTAATGATTTGATGATTGTTTGATTTGTTTCTATAGGTGTCCCTATAGAACATCTTTTTATGTACTTTATTCTATCTCGACTACCAATGTGGAAGAATTTTAAAAGTCCATCATCATTAAAGAAATAATAGATGGAAAACTAAATTGGGATATTTTTTCATTCCCACCAGTACTTGTAAGGACGGTTAGACAAGTTATAAGGGAAATCATGGATGTTATAAGAATGGGATTCCATGTTTTCTATCTAATATTAAAATTTTATTAATGTAAAATCTAGTTATTTGTTTCCCTTTTTAGAGGTTTGAGAACATGTGATATATTTTCACTATAATTTTGAAGACCAAGAAAATGTGTAGCTATCCTAGTCTCATTAAATGTTTTTTAAGATTTTTTGGAACAATAATAAAATTTATCGGACCTATCTTATATCTGGTTGGTGTTCTACATTTTCACTTCCATTGGATTTTTTGATGATGTGATTTTTTTTCAAAGAATCAAATATTGATATAATTCTTTTTCATTTCATACATGTCATATATATTTTCTAAATAGTTACATAATGTATAAAATTGAAATGGTATGTTGGATCTATTTTCATATCTTTTGATATGTTTGTTACTTTTATATTTTTATTGATTTATGTATTCTGTTTATGGTGTGGTCCATGTGTTAAGGGTTAGTTAGTTGATTACCTAGGCATGACTCGAGCATCAACTAGGTTAATGAGAATCATATCATAGTTTCTCGCTTGGTTGTTAGAGAAAACTAGCTAGAATTTTCATCAGGATATCAATGTGTGGTTGTTTCATGAGTTAGATCCATGTACCTCGCTATGTAGTTTCATTAACTAGGTTGACCAATTCCATTCAATGTTGAGGCATGTTCATGTAGTAGTGTCCCTCTTATTTATGGGAGTTCCATTTCATGGTAATTGGATATAGTGGTCTCTAGTATTTCATTGAGGATTTGATCTCTTGTGGTGTTTTGATCACGCTATCATAGTGAGGGGAATCATTTCTCTTTGGCGATGATCTCCTCTCTTTTTTTTGTGTTTATCTATTTTTTTCACCATTGTAGCAAAATTATAAATTTCGGGGAGACATTTTCCCCAAACTCGGTGTGTTTTCAAATTCACGAGGAGTGTTTATTTGGGATTCCTTTTGATGTGATTTTCAATAAATTATCCTATGCAATCTCATATATTCAGTGGGGGTGTTCTTTTATGTTATTGTTTTGGGATTTAGGAGGCTCTTTGTAGAGGTAGTGAAAACCTTGATAAAGTTGATTTCAAGGAAAATCAAATGAATAGCTATCCAAAAAATATATTTTGTTTTTTCTTATCATTCAATTAGTGTGGATTCATCACTATATGACATAGAGTGTGCTCTCTATGGGAGGTTCCTAAACACTTTGGTAGAGTTTATAATGATTAATGTTTTTCTTTCTCATTGTGTTATAGTTTTCCAGAATTGAAAATTTGGTTAATAGAATATTTCTCATTATAGGGACATTATCAATAGATTTAACTATCTAAATATGGTAAATATGACTTTTGGGGGAATAAATTCCAATTTGGGTATCTTAAGTCACCTCAAGGTGTCATCTTCTTGGTAATAAACTAATGGTCATTTTCCCTTCGGTTGCTGTTGTCTATGGTTGAATTTTTCGATTAAATATGATTATTTCATGGGTATAATGTTGAGGTTAATGGTTAATAAATATTATAGTATAAATCATGAAGGATATATAGTAGTGGATAGAGGGTATTTATCAATCATCAGATGGTTAAGGACATAATGTGAGTCAACCACACATCCTCTAGGGTGTGGGACTATAGAAGACAAATGGTATGTAAACAGTTTGAGAAACCATAGATACATTTAAATTTAGGGACTTTTTATAATTTAACACACTATTTTATTAGGGAATCCACCCCCAGGAATACCCCATTAGAATCCCAAGATCCAAATTCCATTCATGTTATTCTCCTATCTTCTCTTGGCTTCTACAAGTGGATTTTGGGTGGTTTTCAGTGGTTGTTCAACCTGATCCTGAGGTATAAGCTCATCTTTTCATTCCTTCATGGTTTCAATTTTAATATCAATATTACATTAAACCTAGTGGCCATTATTTAATTATTTTATTGGTGATTATTTCTATGAAATATGTATTTTTGGTTTTGAAAATAGTGTAATCCCACCTATGAGACCTTATCCACTATATTTCAACAAAAGCTATATGATCTCACAACATGATGTATGTGTTTCATGTTCATTGAATTTTACTTAACTGTTACATTGATTCTTGGTCATGAAAATTAATTTTGTCATTGATGGTTATAGTGTAGGATATCATAGATTGGGTTATTAATGTTTTTTTTATTTTCATTGGGTTTTCATATATTAGATACGTTTGTTTTTATAATTAGAAGGGTTATATAGTGTAAATGGGGTTTACAAGCATTATAAATAACTGATAATAGGGAAAATGTTATTCGATATAAGAAAATAATGTTTTCATTTGGTATGAAGATAAATGGGGATTTCAAAGTGGCCCCTTTCATTTTAAGAGGTTTTCAGGACTTCTAATTGGATGGTGTGTCTAAGGAAATGAAATGGAGTATACATTGTGTTTTTTTGTTCTAATTTGTGATGATTATCATCTATACAGAAATGAATTTAAATTAATTTTTTTAATGGATTTCCAAAGGTATAATCTTTATATGAAGATACAAATTCATGGTAGTCATGTTATGTAGTGGATAGTAGATGGTGTTCCCTTATTAGTGACCATTATTGTTGTTAATGTGGTTAGGATTATCCAAGTGATGGATTATAGGATGTGATTCATGTTTTTTTACATGGGGCCTTATTAATGGTATTATGGGAGGTATGAAAGATATTTTTATGGTTTTAATCCATGGGTATTATTATTGTCATGTGATGACATTGTTTTCCCACGGAACACTTACCATAGTTATTCAACAGGGAGACCAAGGATACTATGTGTCAATTTATTGTATGGTTATGGTCTAGTTTATATTTACATGATTATAGTGCTCCATAGTTGCTCATAACACCTGACTACATGGTTGGTCACCATGGAGACATATTAAATTAATTAGATTGACATATATCTTACATATAACCTAGAAGAAGTAGATCTAACTGAAAATATAATTTGATTTTACATTAGTCCTTATTGATAATCCTCATGTTATGTCTCATATGTTATTTAATGAATAATTGTTTTTAGAATGTGAGATGATTACTATTTTAATGGACTTTTTGATGATTTGAAACTCTTATTTTTTTAGTATTCATATTGGAAATTTTTACAATATGTTTGTTAGAATTATTTATAACCTTATTAGTTTATGGTTTATTATTTTCTCTAGGTTCATTAATTTTATAATGTATTTTCTAGTGTTAAATTTTTTAATGTAAAAAATTTTAATTTGGTTTGAATTTTTTGAATTTTTTTGGAAAATATTTTGAATTATTTTTAAATCCAATGTGGGTTCACATTCAAGAGAGAGACGATTAAAAATGGAAATGTCTAGAATTGGTAATGTCTTTGATTGGGGTAAAAAAATGTGGAAAAGTTTATAAATTTATTTTTTCAGAATGTGCATCTCCTGAGTTTGTACTTGTTCTATATTATGTAAAATGGATATGAAAACAATTTTGAATATAGAATGTTAAGAATAATGTTTTTTGTTTCTATTATAAAGGGAATTAATTAAACATATTTTGGTATCCTAAAATATATTGTTCACACCATACATTGTAATATTGGTGGCTATGTAGCCTTTGTATCTTGTGTAGATGATTCTGGGACTTGTATTTTAGATAGGATCTGGTGTCATATTCTTTGAGTTGTTGATCATTGTCGAGAGTGTTTTGTGGAATTCATATTCACATTGAGTTTGTGGTTTTTCCTTCTATTTCATTAAACCAGTTGGAATTTAGTTTTTCCTTCCTTGGATTTTTATTTCATTACTTTTATCTTCAATATTATTTTTGTATATTCTATGAGATATTTAATTATATTAGATGTCTTATGGACTTTAACTTTGTTTCATAATCATTCATCCTTACTTATGTATTTTTGTTATCTTGTGGGTGAAATTTATTGTATCATAACATGCAATATAATCTTGTGGGATGTGTATTTTTGTATAGATTATACTCGAGTGATGGAAATTATTGTATATGATGATTTGATCCCAAGTATATTCTGAGGATCACGAATGGATTATTCAAAGAAGAATAACAAATTGGAACCAAATACTTGGTTACATTTGGAGTGTGATAAACTTTAGTTCCTCACTGGTGACCGTTTCACAATGTATCCAAATTTGAACCCCTCTAGACCATTAGCACATTCTCTAGGAATCTTCACACATGTAATTCATCAAATTTGGGTGCATGTACAGAGATATGATGATCCCTTCATCATCACCTCGATCACCTCAATCTCATACCAATGATCCATCGATGTCATCTTCGATCATTTCATCGAGAGAGTCATTAACTCTCTAGGAAGATATAGGAGAGATTCTCATTCCATATGAATGAATTATTCAAGAAATGGGGAATTCATTCACTTATATAGTGGATTCCTCAAATACCTGATTAGGGTTCCCCAACTACTATATAATTAGTTTCCCATAAATATCTAATTGATAAATAATAATGATGAAATAAATATTTCAAAAAACTATTCATATTTATTACATATAATTAATATATTTATTAAATATATTCCATGATAAACATGAGTCATTATCTCAAATTTTAATTCCCAACAATATTAAAAGAAAAAAATTATTAATATAATATTACTTTATATAATAATTTTCCTTGTATTTACATAGACAATATTAATTACCATTAATAAATAAATTCCACCCATTTATTCCATACTCAAATAATAATGAATTTATTTATATATTGGTGATTGTTAAAACTAGGAAACTCATCTATCCAATGGTGTAGACCACCATTACCTATACACCTATTCACCAGAATATGGAAGTTTCATCAATGTATTATTTATTTTAACCCTCCAGGCCCCTATCTAAATAGAATATAATTTATTCACTGATGATGATTAGAGTCAAGAAACACATTAATGCCGCAAAATGATAATTAATTTTTATATAAACTTAAAAGGACCTATGATAATGAAATGTGTAATGTAATATATTAGTATTTGGATATCTCATAAATTATTATTCACACATATATGACCATCCTTTCTTATTTTGGTAATTATTTATCTAATTGAACAGATATAACATTCGAAACCATGGAAATAGGCTATGAAGACACTACCATCATGATCAACTAGACTTGTGATATAGCATCCTCATATTAGATGTATCCAATTATTTCTTGATCATTAATCCAATTATACACCACCATTGTTTCTCCAACCACATGAACCCGCATCAAAACGTCATTATCATGGTTTTTTCCTTAATTCAACATATAAGATCAAATTTAAGAATAACAAGCCAAGGATATATAAATGGAAATCCCATCTAATAATTATTACTTATATTATAATCACATTAAGAAGCACAATGAAATATCATGATACTTAACAATATTTGACCACAAAACACAATTTTTCAACTTCTATGTGTTGAATTTTGAAAATCTGACATATGCGGTTGTGATCAATAGGATGTTTGGAGTCTAATAGAACAAACATAATTTTGGGTGAATGGTAACATATCTTATGTAAATTAATGTCAACCTTATGAATTTTAATATACCCTTATAGATACTAACCTCACCTAAGATAGTTTATAAATAAGATTTATGTGCAATCGTGATGTACCTATGATTTGGAATATATAAACAAATGTTTTAAAAAAAATATTTTTTCATGTAAATTATGATTTTAATTAAAAATTTAATTAATAATATTTTGAAAATTCTTTTTAAAAATGGTATTAATTTTTGGATTCTACATGTTGAAAAATTCTTAGGGTAAATATTTGGTATTCTTCTGAAATACATGAATTTTTTGTGATTAGTAAAATACATTAAATTAGCTTATAAATAAATTATAATTTAAAGCCACTATTCATAAAATCTCATGTGATGTAATAACCCAAACATGTAACTCACATTACCTATTAACTATTCATGGTCATTTTATCATCACTTTTTCTTATCTTTTTGGAAATTAATAAACTAATGATTAAAATATTAAGAAACCCCTATCCCTTCCACAATAAATACTACAATTCACACACTCATTTCCTTAAACCAATCAACATTCAAGCATTGTTAAAACTTGGACAAAGAATCATCCTTAGCCCTTGTACAACGTAAAAATTCTTCTCATATCATTACATGACCAATCCTATGTTCCTCATGAAGGATCTCAAGTGGAGGATCTCAATAGGTAATTCCCCTCTCTCTCTTTTCCTTTATTTTCCTTTCAATTTAAAGTTATTTTCTTAATCTCTAACCAACTATCCTCATCCATATGATATGTTAACTCCTATTTCATATATATATAGTAAATTTATGATACTTATTTCATTATATATCATCCAAATCCTTCTCATCTTCTTTTTATTTTAGAAATGATAACGTCGTTCATGCGATATTAATTTATCACCTTCATGAACAAAATGTTTTATTTTTCCCTTACCGCCTTCAGATATGGACATGAAACCATTTATATGTATAAACCAGAATATATTTTATTTATTTTATTTTATTTCATGTTCATGAACTTCCTTCTGTTCATACTACTAAATTATTGTAGAAAACAAGTTTGTTGTGGTCGAAAAATCGCCAGAATTAAACTAAATGATCATCATTAAATTTTAACTAATGTTTCACCGAAATTTTAAATAACATAATTCATTTTAATATCATTTAAAATCCTTTAATATCATTAATATAATGAAATATTAGTTCTGGATGTTCATCCATGTTTTACATGAACTTCCATTTATGAATACATTCTAACCATTCATGAAAACCATAAAAATGAACATTCCCAAACAATGGTTTTAAACCATATATATCATCCAAAAGCCCATTAAATATCCTAATGAAACCATAATTAACAATATTAAGGTACAAAAATATTCATTAATTGTTAATTAATGAATCTATTATGGTTTTACGAGACTATAATCTGAATAAATTTTTCAGATACAAGGAAAGGGGAAATTCATGAACCCATAATTCTCTCCCTGTGTTCTACCTCTTTCACTCCATTTTTGTATGGCCATTCCTTAAAAATAATTTTTATATCATTATCTTACCATTTATGTGATATAAATTTTTTCCATTAGATTTTATGTTAAACAAATGTTTTTCAAATGAACATTTCATTCCAAAACACCACATTTATTTCTCATTCAAGGTTGATGGTTTTTGTATCATGTATGTTATTCCCAAATACTTTTAGTAACCCATTGTTTATGAATGTGAACTTATGAGATAAATCCCATTACATTTCATTGTTTAGTTATGTTCATATTTGATATATGTTCTATGTGTCATGCATGATAATGAAAATGTTATGATGTGATGGGTGCACCCAGTATTATATATTGCAATATGAATGTTTGAATGTGACAGGTTGGCCCAAAATAATTAATCTCTATATTTCATTTAGTAAAGTGATTAATCTCATGAGTTAATGTTAAATTCTGTTTTAACAAGATTATTCATTTTTTTCACAATTATATTTGGTAGTTATCTACTAAGGCTTGATGTTTCAATTTTTATTCTTTTCCACATTTCAAGTCTTATATTAATTTTTCCTATTATGTTCATTATCCATTTAATATGATATAATTATTCTCAGCCATTGTTATATTTTTCATATCAAACATCTCACTAATATTTTAGGGCACCCTCTTTGATGTATATCCTCAGGTGACTACATGTTCTAAAGAGAGGCCAAGATCCAATAAGAAGCTAGAGAAGAAGCAATTAAATTTTTTTTAATGATGATGTTGTAAAATTTATGTTTAATCATAGATATCCAAAAAAAACCTATGGATCCTCAACGTGTAATATTATTTTTTGGATTATCTTTATAATGATATAACAGTAATGTAAGAAAAGTTAGGGTCACTATTATTTGTATCAGAGGAAATGTTTTGAAAATATGGGAATTAGGATTAGTGTAGCCTAGAAAAAACCTCTACTATGAGACAATGTAAAAATATGAATACAAGAAGATTGAAATTGTCATTCCATAAGATATTATTCTAGTAAAAATTTTCCAAATGAATATGTTATTAATTCTTGACTTTTTGACTTATGTTTTGTTCTAAACATTTCTAATTTCGATAATGGTGGGTACCAGGAGAAACCATGCCAACTACTCATGCAAGGGCCAATGAAATGATTTCTCTAATGACATCCCCAATGATTTGGGAGGTGGAATTCAAAACAGTATGGTTATTCTTACCAAACTAGTTATGGTTATGAACAACAACAAAAATAACAGGAAGAACATCCTACACCGAAGAGGGAGAAATTGGCTGTCCAATGATTTATGCAGCAATGACCATTAACATTTAGTGGATATTCCAATCTATTAGTTCTAGAATACTGGCTCAACTCCATGAAGAAGATCTTTTCTGTGCTTCAATATTTTGAGATAGAGAAGGTGACACTGGCCATTTATCATCTAGATGGAGAGGCAGATCAATGATGGGTTTTATTAACAACAACTAGCCATGTGAAGATATAGAAGAGATGGAATGGGAATAATTTTAGATATGTTTTTGAAACAAGTATCTCCCAAGTACTCTTTTCACAATTATGGTAGTAGAATTTATATATCTTAAGAAAAAGAAATTAGAATCTCTCACAACCAATGAAGAGAGTTTCACAAGGCATGAAAGGTAAACTTCGGGTTTTTTATCCATAATGATAGAAATGTTTATTAAATCTTTAGTAGATTAATACCCCACCATCCTTAGGATATTGAAATTCATGACTTTGGTAGTTATGAAAAAGTTGTTTGATGGTCTGTCAAAGTGGATATGGATTTTATAATGGTCCCTCGGTAATGGTGATATGAAATTAAAGATGGATTTTCAAGTGGGGGGATCTAATGATAATGATGGGAAGAAAACTCATTGACCCACATGAAAAAATAGGGGAAGTTGAATTATGGGAACTACCTCGAAGGGATAGGTTAATTCTTCATGTCTCAGATTGAAGGAAATCATGCTCAAGGGTGTCAGAAAGACATGAAAAGGAAGGATAATGTGGTGGAATAAAAGAGAGAAACACCCATTTTTAAATCATATTACCTTAGGGAGCAATGTATCTATGAAAGATAGTGCAGTAAACCTCGAGTCCCTGAGGGTAATCTGCGACAGAAGACACCAAAGCCAACGGAACAAGGTAATACTTATTACATCACTACTATAGAAGTGGATCAAGATAATGAAGCCGTACATGGTACACATCCTATTAACTGAAGAATGAAAAATGTGTTATTTGATTCTAGTTCAACACATTCCATTGTACACTGCATGTTTTTTATAAATATTGAATCATAGCCCTAAAACATTGATGTGGAGATATTTTTAAAAATACCAAGTATTGAAATCGTTGAATCCCATGTCTTTAACTGTTATCATGTTGGTGTATGTGGAAAGATTCGTCCAAAAAATCACTCAATACATCCCATGGGGGAATCTAAAAATATAATTGGAATGTATTGGCTCTATTTATATACTTCTTGTATCAACTGTTGGGAAAATGAAATATCATTTCATATTCTAAACCATCCCATGATCCTTTACAAATGAATGGAAGATCTTGAATCTCATTTTAAAAATCATTCGACCGCATGGTTGTTGATTCCCTCTGATGAAGAAAACCTCGCCCAAATGGTTGATTCAAATGAATGTTCCAACTTTGTAGAAATTCCCATCGTGAGGGATTATATCGATGTATTTTCCAAATAGTTTCCCAGAAATCCCTTATATTGTGAGGTAGAGTTCTTAATAGAACTCATACCGAGAGACACTCCTATCTCAATTTTTCCTTATAGAATGGATCCTATTGAACATGACGAGTTAATGAACAAACTAGAAGGGAATTTGAAAAAAGGGTTTAGATAGCCAAGTGAATCACCTTGGGGTGCACCGGTGCACTTTGTGATGAAGAAGGATGGAACAATGTGGTTGTGTATTGATTATCAGGATCTCCCCAAGATCTCTATAAAGATCATGTATCCTCTTCCTTGATATATTAATAGTTCAATCAGTTAAGTGGAGATCAATAATTATCAATAGTGGATATTGAATGTGGATATCATCAGTTAATGGTGATGATATATGATATTCAGAAGACTGCCTTCCATACATTGAATGGGCACAATGAGTTTCTGGTGATGCCCTCCAGACATACTAATTCCCCCAAATCATCATGGATTTTATGAATAGTGTCTTTAGCCATTACCTAAAAAATGTTTGTAGTGTTTATAGATGATATTCTCATATACTCCAAGAGAAAGGAGGAACATTAAGAACATATAAGTCTTATGTCGGCTACATTCAGAAATGTGAAGTTTCACCTCACGTTCAGAATGTGTATATTTGGGATGAATCGTGTCACATTATTGGGACATGTGATCACAAGTGACGGAATTTCATTAGAATATTAAAAAAAATTCGATTGAAGAATTGAAAAGTCCCTCTAGTGTCACAGAAATCCTTAGTTTTATTGGATTAACTTGGTCATACCAACGTTTTGTGAGAAATTTCTCATGATTGTCAAACCCGCTAACATAGTTAACAAGGATAGGTTTAATGTATTTCTAGAAGGAAGAATGTGAGATAAACATCAAGGAGATAAATATAAGGCTAATTACTATACATGTACTCACACTACGGAAAATTGGTGAATGTTTTGTGATATACAAAGATGCTTCAAAAACATCTTGGGTTGTGTACTCATGAGAAAAGATAATGCGATGGCATACACCTCACGACAATAGAAGATCGATGAGATGAACTACCCAAGGAATGAAATAGAGATGGCAGTCGTTATTTATCCTTGAACATCTAGCCACACTAAATTTATCGTGAGAGCTATGACATATGCACCAACCACAAGAACCTAATGTACATATTCCCAAGAAAGGATCTCAACATTCATCAATGGAAATATTAGTATCTAATAAAATATTACGATTTATCTATTCACTATCATCCTGGAAGGGTGAACAAGGTAGATGATGCTCTAAGTAGAAATGAAGTTACTACACTATCAGTGTTACAGATTGATAAAGACCCTATCTTCTTGGATATACAAAGGATTTATTTGGAAATGGAAAGTGAAGGGTATAAATCCTACCATGCCATAATGATTGTGAAACAATTAATCTAAGAGATTATTAAGGAGGAACAATGTGTTGTTCTGGAGTTACAAAAGAAGTAGAATGTTGTAATGAAAGGGAAGATGCATGGGTTCCAAATCCATAATGAAGTTGTGATTTGGTTTGGAATGTAGATTGTGTGCCTTCATAACCCAGGATAATGAAGGGACTAATGGAATGTTCACATAGATAAACATTCTCTATCATTACTAGTAGCACCAAGATGGGCCGATATCTCCAATAACCCTTCTGATGGGATAACATGAATAATGAGATCGTGAAATTTATCTCATGATGGTTAGTATTTCAGTAAGTTAAAGCATAGAAACAAAATTATTAAGGTTTTACACAACCATTACATATAACAATGTGGAAATAGGATAATGTCACTATAGACATTGTCATAGGTATCCCAAAGACACTGAAGGTAAATAATGTGATATGGGTTGTGGTTGAACAACTCACAATGTCTGCCCATTTTATCGATATTCAAGAAGATATCATGCTTGAACAACATGCAAGGATATATGTGACGGAATTGGTGATATATCATGGTGTTTCATTCTCAATTATCTCTGATTATGATCCTAGCTTCACACCTAATTTCAGGAAAAATCTTCATCATGCTTTGAGTAATGAATTATAGTTCAGCATGACCTAAAACCCACCAAACTGATGGCCAATCATAAATGACTATTCATATTCATGAAGGCCTGCTAAGAGACTTTTAATTAGAATTAAATGGTGGATAGGATCAATGTCTCCCATTGGATGAGTTCTCATACAACAATATCGTCCACTCGAGTATTCAGATCACTGCATTTGAATCTCTATATCTAAAGCGATGTTGAAGTACAACCTTTTGGGATGAAGTAGGGTAATGAAGTCTACTTGGACCAGACCTTGTGCCAGAGACGATAGGAAAGGTTCATGTCTTCCAGAAACACATCAAATATGATCTGAGTCGGGAAAAGAGCTATGATGAAAACCATATAAGGGAAATAGGGTTTGATGTTGTAGATAATATCTTATTTCAAATATCACTATGGAAGAGAGTCATGCATCTTGGAACAAAAGGGAAGCTAGGCCAATTTTACATTGGCCGCTTTGATATCCTTGACTGCATAGGATTAATGGCATATCAGCTTGGACTTCCACAAAATATATCTCATGTTCATGATGTGTTTCACGTAATAATACTAGGGAAGTACATACCGGACCTCTCACATTTACTGAACTCAAAGGTGGTACATCTCAAAGATGATCTCTCTTATACGGATCATCTTGTGATGATTTTGGACCAGAGAGATAAGGTTCTAATCCAAGATACAACCCACCTTTTCAAGTTGTTGTGTATAAACCATAAGTTTGAAAAAGCTACTTCTGAACCAGAGGAGGCTATGATGGAGAAGTACCCTCTCCTATTTGTGTAAAACTGAATTTTGAGGGAAAAATTTTAGAAGGGGGAAGAATGTAATGACCAACTGTTTTATCTATAGAAATACATTATTATAATTATGTGTTATTTTATAATAACATTAGGAATAACATTGAAATATCATTATAATAAATACTATGTGATCACTAAATATAATTTTCCCACTTTTTGTGTTGATTTTTGGAAATCTGACAGAAGCAGTTCTGATCAATATGCTGTTTGGACTCTAATAGAAAAAACATTATATTTGGTAAATAGTAACATACCCTTAGGAATATTAATCTTATCATTTGGAAGAGTAATATACACTTATTAATAGTAACATCACCAATGATATAATATATGTAGGATTTTAGTGAATGAATGATGTACATATGTTTTTGAATATGTAAACAACTGTTTTAATAAATGTATTTTTCATAAAAATAATTATTTTAATAAAAAATTAAATTAATAATTTTTAGGAAATTATTTTAAAAAATGTACATTATTTATGGATTCTACACATTGAAAAATTGAATGGGTGAATTTTTAGGATTTTACTAAAATACATGAAGTTTTCTTGAATAGTAAAATACATTAATTTACTGTATAAATACATTATAATTTAATCCCACTATTCCTGACATCAAAGGTGATTTAAGAAACCAAATATCAAACTCACATACCATCATTACTACTCATGGTATGTGAATCATCACTATTTCATATCTAGGTGTAAATAAACAAACTAATGATTAAAATATTATGAAAACCCCTCTCACCTTCTATATAAATACCACCCTTCACACCCTAATTTACTCAAACCTATCAAGATTTAATCCCTCTCTATACTCATCCCAAGAATCTTCCATATCCTCTTTCCTACAAAAATATCTTATTGCCTCATCGAACGTCGAATCCTAGGTTCCTTATAGAGAATCTGAAGAGGAGTATTCAAGAGGTAATTCCCCTCTCTATCATTCCCTTTATTTTCCTTTCAATTTCATGTTTTTTTCTTGATCATTACCCACCTATCCTCATCCAAATGGTATTTTAACTCAATTACCTAGCATATACTAGAGATTTATGATAGTAATGGGATAATATATCACCCAACCCCTTCTCCTCTTGTTTTTATTTTAAAAAAGAAAACGTTGTTCGTGAGGTATTAATTAATCACCTTCAAGAAAGACAAGTTTAATATTCCCTTTAACCCCTACAGATCTGGTCATGAAACCATTTTTATGGTTGAACCCGATTATATAATTTTTTATACCTATTTATTTTTTTAACCATATTAGGTACATAAAAATAAATTATTAAACAAAACAAGAATGTTATGGTCGAAAAATCGACCAAATTTACCCAAAAATCATCATTAAATTTTAACTAATGATTCATCCACATGGTTTATAAAATAATTCATTATAATATAATTTAAAATCCTCTAATATAACATATATAATTAAATATTAGTAATTTCTGTTTACCCTTGTTGTAAATGATCTTCCATTTATGAGTACATGTGAACCGTTCCAGAAAACTATAAAAACAAACATTCCCGAACATGGGATTCAAACCCTGTAGCTCAACCGAAAGTCCATAAAATATCCTAATGAAACAATAATGAACCATATTAACGTAAAAATGATTATTTAATTTTTAATTAATGAATCTAATTTAGTAATATTGGACTTTAATGTGAATAAATCAATCGAATGCAAGGTAGAGGAAATTCACGAACCCAACATTATTTCTTAGTGTTCTCCCTCTTTCACTACATTTTTTGTATTGTCACTCCTTAAAAATAATTTGTTCATCATTATATTTCCATTTTTTGGATATACATGTTTTTCTCAAGAGTTAATGTCAAATAAATGTTTTCCAAAATAAAGCTTCTTTCAAAATCACACCTTTTATTTATCAGTCAAGTTTGATGTTTATTTTATCAAGTATGTTATTAACACTTTATTTGGGAACCCAATATTTATGAATTTTTTCTTATGTGATGAAATCCATTAATTTCAATGGTTTAGTTATTTTTATATTTGATATATTTTCTTTGTTGAAGGCATGATAATGATAATGTTATGATGCGACGGATGCAGCCAGAATTATATAGCGCAATACAAATGATTGAATGTGACAGGTGTGCCATAAATTATACTGTTATCCAGTGTGATTGATGAAGTGATTAATCTCATGAGTTAAAATTATGTGATGTGTCAAAAATACTCATGATTTTTCACATTTAAGTGTGGTAGTTTACAACTAAGATGTGATGTTTCATTTTTTATGCATTTCCACATTTCATCTCTTTTATTAATGATTCTTCTCATGTTTATGATCCTTTGAATATGTTATGATTATGATTAAACATTATTATATTGTTCATGTCTATCATCTCACTGGGCTTTTATATCACCCATTTTTGAAGTATATCCAGAGGTTACTACATGTACTATGTAATGTTCAAGAGACAATAGCTATATATAAAAGAAGGAACTAAATAAATGTTTATGCTTGATGTTGTAAAAGATATATTGGGTCCTAGTTTTATAATGACACTAAACATATGGATCCTAGTGGTGTAACACTGTTTTTTGTTTACAATTATGGGGATATTATAGTAATATATGAAATGGTAGGGTCCTTATAAGAAAAAATATATAATAATATTAAGTAAGGAGACTAATAAAAAATACTATTATCGGAACAACCATGGACACCTGAAACATGTGGTACTATTATTGGTGGGTATTTTTTTTATTATATAACCTACCAAAGTTCATAAAGTGATGAATTCATGAGACGAATACTCAATTATTAGGATCCACCACCACCAAAGAGTCAAAAAAATAATATTTATAGTCTCTATGAAGTATCAAGATAGTAGAATATTTGATTGAGATTAATTTCATAGAATCCAGATATTCTCGGCATAGCCTAAATTCGTATATAACCTTTTGATATGTCAAATAATCTATACCCATTACCATTGTATAGTGGATGGAAAATTGTATTCACTATTACATCATTTTTACATCATGTGTATATAAAAATATACATGAACATTTATTCAGAATTTCTGATAACTAGTTCTAGGCAATCAACTTTTAAAAAACTCTAACATGAACTCAATCCAACATGGTAACCATCCCTTTTATCTCTCACATCATTAAATCATGTTTCTAATAAGAAACATATATTTTCTATGGGGTTTCCATGTCTCTACTACATGGCTATTATGTTATGTCTAACCTCGTGTCCATGAGTAAAATTCTTCAAGGAAGGTAACCCATGAGTGCATAACATTAGTAAACTATCAAAAATAGACATCATGGTGAGTATCAAAAATATAATTATCATCATCATAAGATAGTAATTACTATGTGATATTCCAAGAACTGGAACAAATAATGAAATTAATACAATGCATATTTTCCCATTTATAAGATGAAAAATACTCTGTATTTATAGATATGAATACTACTATCTTGAATGATCTTGTTTTTCTCAGTCCTAATGACTTGATGTGATATTATATCATATTGATACAACAATTACTTGTTTCTGTCCCCTCAAAATTGTTATCTCTTCCTCCCCAAATTGCAGGTATATTTCCTTTGTACTTATTCATGTTCAGTTGGGTACTTTTGACATCTTCCCTAGTATTTATCCTAGATATAACAGATGTTTTCCATAAATAATGTATAATTTTTGAATATCATATCTCTTACATATCATGTAATAAGTGATTTATCCATCACTATGGTTATGAAACTCATCTCACCAAATTAATCTCCCCTCATGCCTTTTCATGTCTTCATGGAGATATATATGTTGTGTCAATTTGGTAACAATCATCTCTCAAAACCATAAATTTATATTTTTTAATACTGTATGAGTATATATATGATTAAGTTGGTCTAATAAATTTTCAGATATTCCAAAATATATCATATTCACTAGAACATAGGTTTCTACTTTTATACAATATTTATAGTATTTGATTTATTTCCATATTTTCTAATATTATATCCAATTCATTTTTCCTTATGTTATAAAAAAATACTTGGAGAAGATTGATACCCACATTATTCTCTGGTATCCACATGGAAAAGATTCATTAAAAATGAAAACCCTAAGATCTTTTTTCTTTTTTTCAAACATGAACTAGGTTTCAATAAGATTCACCCTTATTATCATTTTTTGATGTCACCATCTATTTATCATTACACTATATAGTCATCTTCCACTATTGGTGGTCTTGAAAACCAATGCTCAAAAAATAATTATATAAATTAAGAATAATAAGTAATATTCTAGTTGATTTAATCATATCTTCATTGTATTAATGATTGATCCTTATTTGTACAATGCTTGTCCAATCCATGTATTTACTCACATGAATACCCCCCATCGTATTCAAAATAGTAACCCTACTACATTATTACATTGAATATATTATGGTATTTTAATTCATCTTGTCAGTTATAGCTATTTTCCACATTCTTCTTAATTGATGGAATTTTAATTTTAAATGAATAATGTATTTCAATCCATGGTGAATATAAAAATAGCAATATGGGTTCTCCCTTTATAAATAGTATGTGTTATGGGAATATTCTCATTAGACATGCCCTTGTAGAACATATTCTTATTCCAACTTCTTGTGTATCTTTATCATTATAAAAACACATGTCAATATTACTCCAACTATATCATGTAGATATTTGAACCCGTTTATTGATATATTAAATATAATATTACTATATATTTTCTGTCATAAGGATTTCATTAAATTCTAAACAGAACATTTAAATGATTACAATAAAGGAAAATTGTCTTATTAATTGATGAAAATATATATATACCTTAACAAACAATCTTAAAAACACATGTACTTATAAAATAATGTATTTCAATAATATTTCTACTCATATGATAACCATTGGTCATTATGGATTTCAATTTTAATGGAATTTCTATGTCAATTATTATGGTTTTTTTAAAATTGAATGTATTTTCAATTCATGAATTTTAACATTGACTTTCCTTTTACATAAATCAAAAATATGACGTGTATAAAAATAGTTTCATTTATGAAATACAACCTGAAATATTTCATCAAACAATGATAATTTGTGAGAATCATCATTTATATCAGCATCATATCCAAACTGCAGATATGATAATTTGTATTTATCAATTATTCCACTCTACATTATAATTATCAATGAACGATTTGTCAATATATTCTTCGAAATATCAGAATGAAACAACTCATATATTAGGAAAATACATATATCATACCTCACATAGTTATTATTTAAATACAAAAGGGAATATTATGTTACATACATACAATTAGCATACCCTTGGAATATTTTACACACTAGAAAAAATAAATCTAAAAAATATTATGGATTACATTTTTCTGTAAAGGAATATTTTTTCAAAACTAAGTACATAAGTGTGTTGATAATTCCTAAAGTCCTCATCTCCAATGGTGTTAAAACCATGATTGGTATGTCCGTTAAAACTGAAATGTTTTTCTTGTAGAAATATTATCTTTCCACAATAAGTTATAACGATGTATTATATTTTTTATTTATCATATATTCCCTTTGATTCATGTATCACTGAACTATTACATGATTATTCGATACCACAAAAAATAATCATTATATAATTGGAATAATTTATCAATCTATCCAAAGGAAATATGAGATAATTTTTTTGTTATATATAAGAATATTTGAAATAAAATTATTAAACTTGGCAATTAGATGGTGCGTTATTCTCACAAATTTTTTAAAAACATCAGTTCATGGTTGCATATAGACACATATTATATCTAGTAGTGCATATATAAATACAAGGTTATTTTATTTCAATAAAAATATGTAATATAATAAATTTATTTAATACTCAAGATATATAATACCCAAATTAAAAATAATTGATTAATATACATATAGAATAAGCAACTACTTGATACTATAATTATTTTCCTTTCATTTTAACTTCCATAAACTTATTTCATGTTTTCCGAATAAAATAACCTCATATTAAATAACCAACCACTTTCATTGAAGGACGCTTCAAATGTGCCTTTAAAATTACAGTTTCCATTTAAAATGTTTCCCTATTATTTCAACTTGTTCATGATAAAAAATATTGTTTAATATATCATTAAAATTTATTTTTCATAGTGTGGCATACCTTGATTATAATAATGAATTTAATTTATAGTGTTTGATTTTAATCATAGATGAAAATGAAATGAGAAAGTTACTTAATGAAATTTCATAATCTAACTTTCAATTACACATTTCAAGTTCAACTATCAACTATTCATATATATATGCTCCACAATCACCTCCCAATCATCTCATTGAGGAGACTACATGTAATATCATCTATGTTGGAATATTATATCCATAACTCATATCCATCATTGATGATCATATCATGAGTTTACCATAATATTTATCATCTATGATTTTCTTATAAGAATTGTAATAACTCGGTCACTTCTTGAGATGGTGTAATAGTTATTGGGGACCCTAACACCGTGAATATTTGATATTGTATTATTTTCAACAAGATACTTTACTAATCCTTTAAAATCATGACAATGTGGATATTTTATTTTTAAAATATTATCATAGTGTTCTTGTTTTAATAAATTTCATTTTAAATTAAAAAAAAATTATTTTACATTGATCTTTACTAAAGATTAGACATTACTAGTTACTTAAATCATTGAATTCCTCCCACTATTTTAATGAACATAAGAAACCCTATCTGTTAGAATAATTATATCATGTCTCATATGTATTTTAGTTTTACAGAACTTTGAACCTCTCTAGTTAGTTTATAAGTAGTAGTCTTTCCACTAATTGGATATAATAATGTATGAATTTTTCCGGGCAATGGAAATAACACTTGGCTCCTTGATCTTTTTAGTGCATTACTAGACTCATAAATAATAAAATTTATTTACTCAATGATTTCAGATAAATTTGAATCATGATATATTTGGAAACTTATTTTCCTTTAACGTTATTTTTGTCAACACATCATTCTCATAATAACTCCTCTGTATTAGGAAAAAACCACAAATTTGACATAAGAGAACCCCTAAAAAGAATGTTTTTTCAAATTTAAGTGATGGAAGGTTCTTGATACTAAATATTTCGTTGAGGTTTTTAATTTTTTTTAAATTAATGTAATCCATTTTTATTAATCTAATCATTCTATGATATCATGATTACAACATAAGATTAAAATAAAAAAATTTATCACATCCTTATGCATATATTATATTATGATTTTATATGTTTTCTCACTATCATGAAAATGCATAAAATAATAAAAAACACGCAAGGGGGAAAATACCTAACTAGTCTTGAGAATATAATTTTGTTTGATCTTTTGAAAGTTGAGGGATCATAAATGTCCAAGGGGAATCATACCAGAGTCATATCATGACTTATGATACAACTCACCCCTAGTTTAATGTATTCATTTATCATCTTCAATAATTCCCCATCTTGGTTTAGGTCTGCATCTAATAATTTTATCTTCTGTAATAAATGTATACTCACAAAAATGTGAGGGGGTTTATGGAGTTAAATATAAAACAGAAAAATTGAAAAAACATTTACCATTATATATTGAATAAACTTATTATGTGAAAACCATCATTTAAATAACTATTTTTTACTATCATTAACCACAAAAAATAATGAACTAAATAAAAATCAACAAAACAAGAAAAATTAGTCAATTGTGCTAGAATAGTTAGTATATACTATAAATACATTATTATTCTATATTCATATAAATTTTAAGTATGAGTGGAATTAAATTAAAATTAATTAATTAATTAAATTAGAATAATTTATTGGAATATTTTTATCATATTTGGAGTGAGATAAATTTAATTTTAATTCAAATAAATAAATAAATTATTTAATAAATTTAATAGTTTAATTATATTATTTTTTCTAGAATATTAATATTTCCGATTTTATAAGCCAAAATTTTTAACTAATTTATTATAGTACTGAACTTTAATTAATGAACATAATTAATTTTGATTATATACAATAAATCATGACCTGAACCCACATCTATAACTGTTTCGGTTGGTATGACACTATATAAGCCCATACAGGGCCATGCAGACCCCATGAGGGGGTCTTTTGGGATGGGATGGACCTACCATTCCCATTCTAGGTTGGATGACCCATTCCACTCACAATATGGTTGATTAGGTCCAACATATCCTGAAGGGGACATTCATGCAGTTACGTCAAGGGTTTAGAGACTATAGTGCTCTATTGAATATGTGGATGTAGTTGGAATGGAATTGGTGTGAGACAAAATTAATCATGAGGTGGTCGGTGTGGGTGGAGACTTTTTCAGTTGCGTTTGGGAGGATCAGTGATAATATGGTCCTCTAACTTCCCGATAGATGGAAGATGGAGAATTTGGATTAGGTTATAGTTATTCTTGACCATAATGGTCCACTGAGAAATTAGTGAGGTAGTGACGTAGTCTCCAAGATGCAGTGAATCGATAGAACTGGATCATGATCGACAGAAAGAGATTTTATAATAGTAGGACAATGGTTGAGATTAGTGGAGGAGGCATCCAAAAGAACACATCAATGAATGGGAGGATTTTGTTGGCTAGCTGCATTGGATCAAGTGACTAGTTCAGATAAATGAGGAGGGATACAAGGTTGGAGGTCTAGTAGACCTTCACTGGATTTCGAAACCGGAGTGGGTGTCTACAACTGTATTATGTTAGAGGAAGATGTGCGGTCTAGGATACACTGAAAAAATGGGGTCATGTGAGGGGTACACTGTGAGGGAGGAGTCCATTTATGGGGTACATGGTAGGGGGCCACCACATGGAGTTTACAAACCATTGGTCATGTACATTTTTTATCTTTATTTTAAAAAAAATATAATGAATATTTATGTTTTTTTGTTTCATGTGTGGATTGCTCCACAACACTGACCCACTTTTGGATTTTATGAAGGATTCGTCATATCAATTCAATAAAATAATAATAATAGTGATAAAATAATAATTTTTAATATAATAAAATAACAATTTTAAAATTTATAATTAAATATCCATAATTCTGGGAGAATAATAAAATTACCTAGAAAGTATTATTTTGGCTGTGAAAGAACAATTTATCCCACCAGGAAATGGTCAAATGATGATAGATTTTTATATCACTTGAATATATATTTTTTCAATAGATGCACATAAATTATGACACTTATAAAAAAATACATCATATTTTTATAACCGAAAATCGTAGAAAATAAATAATAAAAATATAATCAATCTATAACATCGCCATATGAAACTGAATCGATGGATGATCTATTTTAATTTGAAAAATTAGATCTCTATATATTATTTTAAATGTAATTAAATTTTAATGAAAAAATATTCCCAAAATATCTCAGATACCAATTTTTGGTATTGGGTAACTTAATGAATGTCATTTGGATGGATATTTTGAAACCATTATCACTAGTGTGATAGAACTGTTGATATCTGATTATCTAAGACCTGAAAAAATCAAAGGATATAACTAGGATTATTTAATTCATAGAATTAATTTAGAAAAAAATACATTGTTCTATTTGGTGTGTTTTTTATTGTAAATCATCACTGGTGAGTACTTCTTGATGGATCCAATGTTGAACCACTCTATTATGTCTACACTATCACTATGAAAATGTCTAAAAATTGTTATTTGACATCCATGTTCTTAAATAGAGTTCCAATGATATATTTTATGTCATGAGGATTATCATGATCTCTTATCATCAATCCTTGGAATGAATCATGTGTCGATCACTTGGTAGAGATATTATCTCTCTAGAATGTGTGGGAGAGAGAGGCTATCATTCAGAATGAATGAATATTTAATAGAATGATCCTCTTCTTTACATATATAGTTGAGGCTTTAGATACCCAGTTATGGTAAAATTACCATTGTTCATTTAATTTGAAATTAATATGTAATAGATAAATATATATAAATAAATAACAATGTCATTGTTTTTTTATTTTATCACATACATTTAATATATTTATTTAAAATATTACATGATAATCCTACATCATTGTCCCAAATCATATGTCCTCCTAATCATAAAATAACCCTAAATATTAAAATAATATTCATTCAAATAATATAATTTCATGTATTTATATAAATAATTGATTTTTTAATATATTAATTTCTCACAAATTGTCTATAATCGAATTAAAATGAATTTATTTTTTATTCTTGTTTGGTAAAACTATATAATTCTGTGAACCCAAGGAGGATTCCACCATTTTCTATATATATATTCACTAGAATTTTTCACATTCGTGAATATGCTATTATTCGTGACCCTCAATTACATTGTCATGATATTATTGAAGAGCATTCACAGACCAGTAGTGGATTCTAACAACACATCAAGTCTCTTAAAGGGATAAGTAATTGTCATAGAAAATACAACCATACAATGAACATACTATGTGTAATATAATAACATTTCCTTTTAAATATATTATAAATAAGGATGTAATTTTTTTATCATCCTTTCTTGATTTATTATTTGTTGATCTCTATGTAGGGATTTGACTTTGAAAACAATAACCAAGGATAAATGAAGGTAATACCATCCTGATCAACCAGGCTTGAGATATTAATTCCTCAACTCAAATGTGACAAATTCTATCTTTTCAATTCAGCCAATTTTATACAACCAATGACACACCAAACATAAGATACCTCATTAATATTTAATTATCATAATTTATCACTTATTCAAATTATGTCATCAAATGGCCGACATTGATAATATCTTCATGTTAGTAGACCAATAAAGGTTTCAGTAGACAATATCATCTATTGAAACCTAATACATGAAATGTTCCTATTAGTGGGCATGTCATCATAATCATAACTACCAATTATTATCATGTAAAAAATTCATTTGAATAAGTCTCAATTATCATGATCGTGTGACACATAATTTTCAGAAATATAATGTTTCCAATCAGTATGATGTATATAGGCTGTATGAAAAATGTAAATGTTTAGTGGCATAGTATATCAAGGATCACATTATATCCTATTATATGAAATATGATTTTGATATATAAAAAATATATAGAAAACCCCATTAAATAGTGAAATCAAAAATTTCTAACATATAATGATAAGTGAACATATTTCATATATAAATATATTAATGAAATTGAAGTAAAAAATATTGATACAGTTGGGTCTAAGGATCCCACCTTTACAACATTAATCATCCCTAAAATTTATTTTGATAACCGATACAATTTTCATCATATCAGGGGGATCAAGGATGCTCCTCGAGATTGTGGTGGGACATTTAAATCATTGATTTGAGTAGAATCATTGTATAGTTCATTACCTCAAATGTAATTCATTTATATTTTCAATTATTTCCTTTATAAAAGAAATTACATTTATGTATTGGTTGGGTAATTAATGAATGATTTGAAGTTGATTGGTTGATATGTCATTGTCCCTTATAGTAAAATTTATCTATTTAGGGTATTGTCTCTTGTTGGTATGGAATATTTACCCTCCATTCTAGTCTCTATGACTAGTCATATTATTGGAGGGATCATGGGGTCATCATCATATTAATTTGTAAACCATAAGGGGTGCCAATGGGGTGGGGCTGAAAGCATTCATCAAATTATTCATTCCATTTATACGAGAACTTAAATATATATCCCATGATATCCTTTGTTATCGATTGATTAAATATGCATTTTTAAAATAAAATGAAAACATCTCTTGTTGATACTCTTCTATATCCATAGATTATTAATTTAATATTAGGAAAATAAATTTATAATTTTTACTATATTTTAGTATTTTATTATGAACCCATTCTAAATTTCCTTATATTTCATTATATATATTTAAATGATATTTTATTTAATTTTTAATTCGTAATTTTGTAATGCCACAACCACAGTCACCTAGAGTCAGTGAATTATTAAAAAACATTAGTTGGATCATAAGAGATGAAATCCATAAATACTTATTAGTTTACTAGCCTTATATGTACTAAATACATACATAAGTATTTCATTACATTATGAAATGAAAAAACAATAACAACATTTTCTCCCTTTTGAACACCCTCATATCCATTGTCCTATCCCTACACGTTAATAATAATATACTTCTTCTCATACTAAAAAAACAAATTAAGGGGCAGCTTAGATGCTCGCTAAGGAATAAAATATAGCGGAAAATATCAAAATAATTATATACATTAAAGCAACGTATAATTCTAAAACACAAGTAATTTAAACATAAACATCAGCATAATATAGAAATGATAAATGAAATATTTTAGTTTACTTATTCACATGGATATTTTACTAGTCCAATAATCACTTGTAATATAAATATCTAATTTCATAATGATGGAATGAAAAATTTGCGACATCATAACCACATAGTCAAGGGCTCATGCAATGCCTAAAAATATTATTTTTTCAAGTATTATTCCAAGACTCTAGTTTGTCTCATGAGACATACCAATGAATCAAGGATTGATAGTGGGCTCCACCAATCACTTACTAAGTCCAATGAATTCCTCATATGAAATGGTTGAAACCTTACATAAACATTCATATTAAATCTAGAATACAAAATGTTAATACTTTAAATATATACCATGGATGGTTTAAAAATAACAAATCCATTGTCAAACATATCACAAAACATTCAACATGATATGGAAGATTTTATCATAATAAAGCAACTTCAAACAAGTGTAAAATATGTCAAAGGATTTGGCATAGAAAAAATAAAAACTATTTGAGAAAAATATCTCTTCCTATTTTCAAATAATTTAAAAATCACATAACTATAAAAGAAAACAGTTATTTTGAAAATATTTTTATAAGATTGTTAGGTTAGCTTAAAAGGTGTTATATCTATAGAAAATAGATGCACCAACAGTATAGGTTAAAAATATATTCTTACTGTAATTTGAAAAAAGGTCATAAAGTAATTTGTTTGGAAAACTAAGGAAATATTCCTTTAATTTTTTTTCATAAAAATACAAACAAGAATATAAATTAATTTAACCCATAATCAAGGATATAGTAAAAATGTTTTGAAATACATTTTTATGAAACATGGATGAGGATGATAAATAATTCCCAGTATATGCTTATGTAAAAACAACCTTGGAAAATTAGAGATTGAAAAATTAACCCTTAACTAGTAAATATACATAGATGAGGTTATGTTAACATCTTTTATAAAATCTAAATAATTTTTATTAAATTATAAAATAACCACATACAAAAATATGATATCATATATTTTCATCTAATATTTCTTTATTAATGATATTCCAGTAGTATCATGGTTTCGTGTGTAAAATGATTCATTTTAATTTTTATGTTTTTTTTATGTAAGTCATGTTTTGTATAGATAGGATGTGTTTGATTCATATATTGAATGATATTATGTTCTTTATCCTCATTTTAAATCAATAAATGAAAATTAATTTTTAATAGTTACGATGGGAATTGAATGTCATAGCGTTTATAAAGAGGGTAATTTGGACGTATGCACGAGCGAAAATATCATTTTACTGATAGTGAAATAATATGTAATTGGTTGGTATACCATATATATATAATCAATAACATATTATATTTATTATTTACATCAATTATAATCATTATTATACACATCAAATAAATGAAGTGTTGAATTACAAACTACACCACGATGTGGTGACGGTAAGCCGTACGTACATACTTACAATAACTTTGTCATTGATACATTGGATATAATAATGAATAAGGTTTTATCATATTAATAATAAGATAATAATATATATATGGTATTAGAGTTATTATTTAGGAATGGAAACAAAAAAGAAAGAGGATGTGGATGAAGTAAAGAACTTTGAAAGAGGTGATGAAATTATTACATGTTGTTCTGGTGCATCCTTTTTTATTTGATCAAAAAGGATCCATAGGATGGATTTATGATCAATGTAAGGCCTCATGTATTATGTGAGGTTTTTTGGGAAGACATCTGATCAGGGGTTTGTGAGCCAAATGTCTTTGGGGTGTGATTTGGAGAGAAGGGGAAGTTCCCTTTTATAATAGAGGTGTGGGTCCCTTTAGGAATTACTTGAAATATTATTTTATTATATAATAATTTTCTATTTATAATGGATAAAAATGAATTTATATATAGTATATGGTGGTTGTGGTTCTAAATTCTATCAGAAAATAGGGTTTAGAGATGTTTAGTACACCCTATTAACCTTATCTTTTAGATTGAAGTCTTAGTTAAATAGTTAATCGTTTAAAATGTCATCTTGTATTTTTATATTAAATGGATAATTAACATACAATAAGATTAAAAAAGAACCTAAAGTGGTTCACTAATGAAATATATATCATTATATAAGTCATTTTGGAAAAACATAGTTTTTTAGGACAATTATATAATTTAATAAAATAGAATTTGTTTTAAAAACTCATTTAATTCAACTCTTACACTATTTAGTATTTGATTTTTGTGAAAGATATAAAAACATTATTACTTAGAAAAAATACATTAAATCAATACTAAAATTTAATATTAACCTATAAAATTATTTTAATTCATCAAAAGTCTCAATTCACATTTATTTGGTCATTTGTAATATCAATTATTTTATGCTTTCATTAATTAGGTAATTACTACATTGTCATTGTGTCATAAATAAATATAATAATTTATTGTCTAAAAATTATTAATAAAATACCATTATGTAAGAATTTTTTTAGAATTAAAATTAATATTTATAGTCTTATTTATTCTTTGAATAACCCTTTAATAAAAATTGTTTAGTTATTAAAATTTGAATTTAACACTTTTAGCTCTTAAATAAAATAATAAAAAATGCCCTAATATAATCCAAGTGGATAAAGAAGTATCTTATTTTATTACTAAGCTATCTTTTGGTTGGAATAAACTTATCCAATAGTAATAGTACATGTGTTAGTGTAATTATAATATCATGTTTACCTTTAATTACCATATTTAATTTTAACCGTTGTTAATAAAATTCAAAAGTTACAATTCGTCATGAATTATTTTCATCATATTGAAACACATTTTACATCTTAATGTCAACCATTTCTCTTGGATTATTGAAATTAAATTCACAGAATCAGTAATATTACATATTATGAAAATTTGAAAATCTTTCTAGAAGGTGCGTAAAAGGCATTAAAAAGTTCAATAAAAATTTATATGTCTATTATTATTATAAAATGTATCTAATGAATTAAATTATACTGATATATGTATTGTGTATCAGTTTTGACTTGAAGATAAATTGATACTTAAAAATAATTATTTTAATTGAATATTCGGTTTTAATCTACAACGTACTATTTTTCACTATTCACCAAAAATTGAATGTTTTCAAAAAAATACCAAAAATTCACAAAAATCTACTTTTTATATTCCAATGTAAACAATTATATCTATTTGACCAAATTAAAAACATATGAGTTGAGTTAATTAATTTAAAATTAATTTCCACTTTCAAATTTTAAAAGAATGGCTTAGAGATGTAAAAAATATCGAAAGATTGGTATGTTGTTATGTCCAATTTATATGAGAAATCACTTCCAATGAAAAATATTTGATTATATGATAAACATATAATATAATTATACATGAAAACCATTCAAATGTATACTTTAACACTATAAATGATCTTTATTAAAAAATTTGTTTTCAATTATAATTCAGTATCATTTAGTATTCATGAAAATATAAAAGCTATCAAAAAAGCACAAAAAAAATTATCCAAACTAAAGTTAAATTTCCCACTTCTATAGAAGAAGATTATTTTATCAAATTTAATATATAAAAGTGAAAAATATTGGATTTAAAATGGTTCCCAATTAAAATGTGGTAAATTTTCATTTGTTGAAAATTACTTATTAAATCTGAAAAATTTAAATTGTTCTTATATTATGTTTAAGAAACACATAAAATGAATGTTAAAATTATATGGATTATATAAAATTCCAAATTCAGTTAATATTATTAATAACATTCTTTTTAATGGATCGTTTTGTTATTCAAGGTGCACTCGAACTCGGTGTTGCGTGTAGCACATGATATTCAATTACTTTTAAAAGATAACATAATATGATATCGTGGGGTGTAACATACATTAATCGTTCAATAAAATGTATCCTCGAAATATAAAATTTTTCTTGGAAAATAAATTGTTTACAATAGAAAATACCATTGGGAAAACCCACATCAGAAATATGATCAATAAAATTTAGTCTTATTATGAGGGAAATGAAAATGAAAATGTCAGCACAAAATTTGGATTTCAAATACGAGAAAATTGGTTGAAATTTGAGACACATAATTAGAGAAAAAAATACTTATAGGGAGTGATTGAGGTCATCAAAGTCTAACAAGTGAATAATAAATTGGAAATTAAACGCCGCAAATCCATAAATCTATGATGACATAAAATATTATTGGTTCATCAGAACATAAGGTATTAGGATGAAACTTTTTTTTTCATATACATTCCCTAATATTTAATAATTAATTTCATCATATAATAAGTAAAAATTAATTTAAAAGTATTGATCCATTCATTAACTAATTTCTACCACCAAATCATCTTTCACTCTAAAAGATAATAGAACTCAAAAATATTCTATTTATCATAATCATATTGTGTTTCAAAAAAAATGAATTAATAATTCATCTATTAGATCATTTAAAAAACTAAATTATACAATCTAGGACATCACATAGGCTAGTGGTAGGTGACGCACCCTTGTCTCCATTCGTTTGAGGGTTCAAGTCTCACGGAGTTTCCAAATGCAACTGTTTGTTTCCCAACCTTAAGGTTGTCTTTTTTATAAACAAAATTTAAAATTTTTTATGAAATGTTTTAAACATAAACTATAGTATCCAATGTCCAACATAATTCATCACAACCTTTATATTTATAAAAAATACTTGTGTCCAAACACATAGTCCAAAAATTTATAAGGTATGTCAACATTCCATAATAAAGATCTCTTTTTCCCCATAACAACTTGAAAGTACCATCATCATATATTCTCTTAAAATATTGGAACACCTTGAATTACCATAAAACCATATTGATTACATTAATGATCTCTTATTCCTTATATAATATTATATATAATTCTTATATCCTAAAATTTTGAATACTCAATCAATGATGGAATAAAAAACCATTACTCTATTCCAAGGTATTCAAGAATATCCAATATAATTTTTCCAAATAAACCATGTCTTATTCCAAAATCAATACTTCACAATCAAAACCATATTGAGGTTTATATTTCCTTCAACCATGTATTTTAAAAAATAATAATTTTTTTGAGTCACTTTTCACAGTAGCATATAATCTCAAATCCTCAATGAAATATTACTACAATATAATCCGTTTTTATTTCTATAAGTAATATAACTATCACATCAATGATAAAAAACTCATATGATAGAATTAATTAATAAAAATATAAGAATACTAACTATTACTCTTCATATGCAGTAGTATCATAACATGATTATTGTCGAATAGCATCATTTGGGGTATACTCTAATGATTGGGACATTGATTTGTGTAGTGTCCCAACTCTTTGAAAATGAATCATTTTATGTGTAGACCCTATTTTTATCCCTTGCAATCACTTACATGGTGTCCTTTTTCTCCAGACTTATTACAAAGTCCCATTCCCATTAAGAATTTACAAAGGTGATTCTTTCTAAATTTATCATATATGGGTAAATCCTTCTTTCCCATATTCCCTTTATCCATCATTCCATCTACCATCCTTTTATTCTCTAGCTTCCTTCAATTCCAAAAGTCTCAAATAATTTTTTACTCATATTATTAAAAATTATACTATTTATCCCCATGATAAAAATACATGGGAGACTATTTACCTTCTAAATTGTGGCTTATGACCATGAAAGATATGATCCCTCTTACTCTTAGATCATGTGTATTGCTGGAGTTCTCATTCCATCTTCTAAGAACCATTTCTAAACAATGTAATACACTATGTTAGTTTATGAATGACAATCAACAATTACAAAAATTTAAAATACATAACGAAAATTGAATAATTTTTCTATATAAACTATATCCATAAAAAAATTTATTTGAGAATGTAATTACTCATAAATCATTATTAACGGTTTGTAATGAAAATATGAATTATTCAAACCCTGTCCCCATAGAGTGTCTGTACAAAGAGTATATAAAAGCCTATTTTCATGTACCATGATACACCGGGTGTAGCCTAAAACTCTATGTTGGAGTTTTCACTTCTAGGAACTTATGTGCCACAACAACCTCTACCTATTTGTATCCATATAGGGATATATTTTCTTGTAAAGGCCACACAATATTTACACTACCAAGTTTTATCGATGTTTTTCTATACTAATCCTCAAACTCTATCTTAGGGTAATGTTCTCTTATCATAGTTTATTATAATCTAATTTCCCTGATTTGTAATAAACATTATCTGATACAAACTATAACACCTCAACCCCAATTACCCATAGTCGGTCCATTATTACATAACATTGACATGATCACAAGATATTAGGTCCTGAAATACAATTATTTTAGTAGCTTTGGAAGTACTAAATATATACATAAGTTTTAGATTACATTTTGGAATGAAAAAAAACAAAAACATCATGTCACCTTTGAACACAGTCATATCCTTTGTCTTATCCTAGCAGGTTAATCATAATATATATCTTCATATCCTAGAAAAAAAACATAAGAAAGGGGTGAGCTCAGATACACAGTATGGATAACAGTATAGCGGAAACTATCATAAATAAGAATAAACATTTATGGCAATGTATAAGACTAATACAAAATCCATTTATACATAAACATCATAATGATATGGAAAAGATATATCAATTAATTCCATTTACTTATTCACATGGATAATGTACTAGTCGAATAATCACATTAATATCAATAGGTAATTTCATAATGATGGAATTGATAATGTTCGACATCATAAAAACATATTCAAGGCCTCATACCAAGAATAAAATTAATATTTTTTCAAGGAAATGTTCCAATTATCATGTTTTTATTATAAGACCTACCAATTCTTTGAGGAGCTATAACGGGATCCACCCGTCACTTACAATGTCCAATTCATTTCTCATATGAAATGGATGAATGATAAGAAAAAAACCTGTATTAAAACTAGCATATGAAATGTTAATACATTAACCATAAACCATGAATGGTTTAAAAATAACAAATCCAGAGTCAAACATATCACAAAACAATCAATAAAATATGGAAGATTGTATCATAATAAATCAACTTCAAACAAGTGTAAAATATGTCAAACAATGTTTACATAAATGAACTCAAAACTATTTTAGAGAAATATGTCTTTCTATTTTGAAATAATTTAAAAGTCTCAAAATTATAAAAGAATACATTTATTCTGAAAATATTATTATAATAATGTAAGGGAATCTTCAAAGGATTTATAATAGTTTAAAATAGTCACACATGCCGTATAGGTTAAAACACATTCCTAAATTAACAACAATAATTTTTTTAATTGAAAAACCACTTTCAGGCTAGGTGCCAACCTACAAAACTAGTCATTTCACATCAAGTCACACACCCATAAACAGATATTATAGAATTCAAAATAGTAAAACAAAACCATGTCACCGGGCACCCTCACAAAAAAACATTACAGAATTCAAAAATTAACTTTAAAACAGAACTAAGTCACTGAACCATCTGTCGTCACACACCAATTTCAAAATTCAAAGCATCAACGCAAATCACGCAATTCCCGCAAGCGACCGAGGTTCATCTACTACATTGAGAAAGGACAAGTTTTTTCTACAATTCGTCAACATTATCCCATCACCTCTCCATAATCAATGAAATACACCTCCAAAGGCCGCAAAAAACGACCAAAAAATAGTCCATCACAACGAAAAAAAACATCAAGGCCAGAGACAACCGCAACACTGGTGGAACCTGAAACCCTTCGAACGCTGAACCACAAATCCCAAAACCACGTAGTTTCCATTGTTCCAGATCCAACTAGGAAAGTCTAATAGAAAACTTGGGTTAGAGCAGGTTGAGCAGCCAAGGAGCCTCAACACACAACTGTCGTCGGGACCAATGAGACTTCTTGATAACTGTCATCATCGACACAAATATGAATCGGATCTCCAATTCCATAGAAACAGACAGCGAAAACCCATAGAAACAGGGAAATAGAGAAATAAAACTGAATCCAACAAAACAATAAGACCCTAGCTCTGGCAGCACCTTGAATCCCTTCGAATGTTGAACCACAAATCCCAAAACCATGTAATTACCTCTGCACCAGATCCATATAAGAGACGTGCATCGACAATTAGGGTTAGAGTAGGTTGGGCGGACAAGGACCTCTTCAGCTCAAAACCGACATCGGACCCACGAAAACACCATGAAAACAAACGTCGTCATCATAAAATTAAATTGAAATTCCATCGAAGTTGAGCGGAAAAAATAATGAAAAAGGAAGAAGAAGGAGACAGTGTTCGAAGGGATGAGAGGAGGAGAGTTCCGAGAGAGAAAGAGGAAATCTTTCCATAAGAATCTTTTCAATGTGATAAGAGGAAGGGATGATGAGTAGGGATGCCAGAGGAATCTCAACGTGAGAGGGCGATGAGACCGAGGGAGCGGCGGTGTTGGGAATCCCTAGCTAGAGGGGAGAGAAGACCTGGAGACTCGGGAGCCCTCTGTGAAATAGAGGGAACTTAAACTTTCATTTGAGAACTTTTATGTATTGATTCAATGATTGGGCATTAATAACATTATTAACTTAATTTGTCGACAATTCCATACAATAACTTGTTTGGAAAATTACATAAAGATTCCTTTAAAAAGATTTTATATAAATTAAAACACATACATAAATTAGATTAACCAATATTCTATGAAATTGAAAAAATGTTTTGATGTAAATTTTTATAAAACAATTATGTGGATTATAAAGAAGTATTTGTAGATTCTTACATATAAACAACATTAGATAATAATGAGATTGTAAAAATAACCCATACCTTGTACTTTTAATTAGATAAGAGTATGTTAATCTTTTGTAAAATAGTTAAATATTTATTATTAAATTATTCAATAACCACATACATAATTATGATATCATATATGATCTTATAATATTTTTTTGTTAATAATATTTCAACAGTATCGTTGTTTTGGGTGTAAACTGATTCATTTTCCATTATATGTTTCACTACGTAAGTCATGTTTTTTTGGATAGGATATATTATATTCATATATATAATAATATTATGTACTTAAACATTATTTAATATCATAAAATAAAAATTATTCTTGAATTGTTATGATAGGAAATGAATCACATCACGTTCATGGAGACAGAAATATGTACGTACGCTTGAGCGAAAAGATCATTCAATTGACTATGAAATCATATGTAATTGGATATTGTATTGTATATATAGAATCATTAACAAGTTATATTTATTATTTAAATCAATTATACTCATTAATATACCTATATAAAAAATGAAGCGTTTAATAACAAACTACAACACGACATGGAGACAGTAGGACGTATGTACACACATATAGTAACATTGTTATTCATTAGATGGATAGAATAATGAATATGGTTGTACAATATTTATAATTAAATAAAAGAATGTTTAATTTATTTGATTTATTATTTAGGTATTGAATCAATAACGAAAGAGGACGTGAAAGAAGAAAAGAACATTGAAAGAGGTGATTAAAATTAGTACCTCTTCTTCGGGTTCTCCCTTTTTAATTTGATTAACGAGATCCTTAGGATGAATTTCTGATCAATGTAAGGACTTTAGGTTTAATTTTGGGTTGTTGGGATGATATTTGAGCTGGGTATGGAAGATCCAAATTGCATCGGTGGTGCGGTTTTGAGAGAAGTGGAAGAACACTTTTTAAATGAGAGGTGAGGGTCACTTTAAGAAATGCTTGAAATATTATTTTATTATAAAGTAATTTTCTTTTTATAATGGAACCAAATGGATTTATTTCACTGGTATGGTGGGTATGGGTCTAAATCTATTCATCTAATAGGTTTTAGACTGGTTTAGGTCACTATATTTACCACATCTTTTATATTTAACTCTTAGTTAAATAATTTATCTTTTACAATGTCATAATGTTTATACATACTAAATTGTTAATAAACATACTATAAAGTGTGTTGAAAACCCATAGTGGTTCATTAATTTTATATCAATCATTATATATGTTCTTTGGAAGAACCATTGATTTTTAGGAATACTAATTATTAAATAAAATAGAATTTGTTTTTAAAGTAATTTATGTCAATTTTGAAACTATTTAGTATTTGGTTTTTATGAAAGTCAACAAAACATGAATACTTTTAAAAAACCTTAAATCATTTTGATCCTGTCATAATAATCTAGAAAATTATTGTTATGCTTTAAAGGAATCAATCTACATTTAATTGGATATTTATAATATAAATTATTTTAATCATTCATTAATATAGTAATTACTGCATCATCATTGTGTCATAAATAAATTTTATTATATAGTGTTTAAAAATTATAAATAAACTACCATGATGTATAAAATAGTATTTTTTTCTAATGAATAATAATTGTTTAATTTTTCTTATGTATAACCCTATATTAAAAATCGTTTAGTTATTAAAATTTGAATTTAACATTTTTTACTCTTCCTTAAATAAAATAATAAAAAATGTAATAATCTATTCCAAGTGGATAAAAACAGAACATATTTTATCCCTAAGGTTTATTTTTTTCAAAATAAACATATATGATAGAATTCGGACACATGTTAGAGTAATTATAATATCATTTTTAACTTTAATTGTGTTATTTAATTTTAATCGTGGTAAATAAAATTCAAAAGATACTATTCACAAAAAACTTTTTCATTCTATTGAACAACATTTTACATAATAATGTGAAATGTGTATATCGGATTATCGAAATTCAAGTCACAGAAGCAGTAATATTACGTTTTATGCAAATTTTCAAATGCCCCTATATTGTGGGTAAAAGAAGTTAAAAAGCCATATGCAATTTTATATGTCTAATCTTATTATAAAATGTTACTAATGAATTAACTTGGAATAATATATGTATTATGTATCTATTTTTACATTAAGAGAATTTTTTACTTAAAAAATTATTTAAATGAAAATGTTGGTTTTTATCTACAACGTAGTGTTTTCAATATTCATAAAAATCGAATGTTTTCAGAAAAAACACAAAACATTATCTCAAATATAATTATGATATTACAATTTCTAAAATTAAGTTTATCTTAACAAATTCATAAGAAATTATTTTCATTTAATAATTAAAAATTAATTCCTATGGTCAAAACTAGAATGTAGGTTTTTGGGATGTAAAAACTATCAAAAGATTGATATGTGTTTGTGTCCAATTTAGATATGAAATTACTTCTAATGACCAATATTGGATTAATTGATAAAAATATAATCTAATTATACCTTAAACATATTCAAATTATTAACTTAAGAATATAAATTATTTATATTATAAATGTTGCTTTCAATTAAAAATTAATATCATTCAATACTCATCAAAATATGAAAGTTATAATAACAAAAATAAAAAATGTATCCAAAATAAATTTTTATGACCCTCTTATAATGAAAAATTTTATTCTAAAAAATTTAATATATAATAGTGTCACATATTTGATTTAATGAAGGTTCTCCATTAAAAGGCTGTAAAAGTTTATTTTATAAAAAAATATTTTATCTGAAAAATGAATTTAGTCTTATATTATGTCTGAGAAACACATAATATGGATGTTAAAATTATACAGAGTAAATAAAATTCAAAATTAAGTTAATTATATTCATAAAGGATTTTTGAGAAACTAGTTTGGTATTTCATGGAGTGCAAAAACATGCAGTTTCATTTAGTGCAAGCTATTGAATTATCTTAATGAGACAACGTACGATGAAATACCGCGGTGGCTACAAAAGGTTTTAAAATTAATCATCCAGTCAATTTATTATATTTACCTCAGTTTTTCTAATAACTTAGTTTAATTAAGTTTCATGAATTTATTTTTATGATACATTATTTAAAATATGGTGCAAGTATTTATTTCATTTATTTTAAAAAGATATTACCAAAGACTAATATCATTTTTTAATTTTCCAAATATTTATGAAATGCATTTGAAATAATTAACTTCTATTTTCATTTATTTATCTATATTGATGCATACCTATGTTTTTCATAAAAAACATCAAATATTTCTAAGTATATATCATCATTCAATACTATTCTGTTATGAATAGCATACGCACCACTATTTTTAATGAATGGTATTCCCCAGTTAACCACTATACCTGACTGACTATGGAAACCAATTTACATAGAGCTATATCATTTTATTTTTTATGGTTTAAATACCTTATAAATATTTATTATGATTGACATTTATTTATACATATATCCTATTTATTTCATTGTGCGTTCAATTTATTTTTTATGTATTAATCATTCTATAAATTTTAAAAATTAGGGATTTTTTCATGTGGCACAAATATATATATGATTATTAGATTACGTGATTGGTGGTTACATAGTTTCATAGATGTATAAATAATTGAAAAAATCTCTAAATCTAATTATATAACAATATATATATAATGGAGATTAAATTCGATACAGTATGTATATCATACTAGGGATTACTTATGACTCTCTATATTTATGGAATGTGATAGAAACATAATCCAATATTTTATAATGATATCAGAAGAGGTATTTTATTTAGGTTATATTTTCATATTATTATTATTATTATTACCCATTCCAATTTTTTGTCACTTTGGTTCAAAATAGGTGTCATAGGATTTAACATCCCTAGATCATGGTATAATTTAGGATTTTTGGATTATCAATTTACATATATTATGCCAGGAATATGATTAAAATGTATTAATCGAAACATATTATATTATTATCTTATTCCATAAATGATAAAATTAGTTTCATGGTCCTATGCTTCAATATTTTTGTGATATATCAAGAACCTCTCTATGTCTCATTGATAAGGCTTTGTCCATTATACATCAGCTGATCTCACAAGTTTTGTATATTATCTTATTTAAAATAGTGATCATAAGAATTGATTTATTTTTTTTCAATTTATATTGGGTATTAAATAAGTTATGTTATTAATTTTAATGATATATGCATTCTTTAGTGACATAAAATGTATCTTGATAGATAATCCAATAATTTTTTAAAATAAATTTAGTTGTAATTCATTATATATATATATATATTTTACATGTGATTCACCATATTTGAATGTGGAGATCTATGGTGGGATATGTAATTAGTGGTAAAATTATCATCATTTTTACATTATATTGTTATTATGTATCAATTCTAGATAATGTTGTTGTTGTTCATAATAAAATCATTACAGATAATCACTGTCTGTAACACATGGGAGATTAGTAGAATGTAAATGTATATGACTAAAATACTATGAAGAAATATTAAAAAATATAAAATTAATTTTAAAAATTAGTTTTTATAAAGGATTACATCATTTAATTGTAATAAGGATTAAGATTACAATATTACTTATTTTTATGTTGAACATCTTCCAAGAAATTTTTATTTTTATTAACAAAATAAAAATTACATTTTTATTTCTAATTTTTATTTTACTAAAAATGTATTAATTTTGGAAATTATTTTGAATAAATAT
This sequence comes from Viscum album, assembly GCA_963277665.1. Taxonomy (NCBI): domain Eukaryota; kingdom Viridiplantae; phylum Streptophyta; class Magnoliopsida; order Santalales; family Viscaceae; genus Viscum; species Viscum album. The sequence continues at coordinate 244,861,101 of OY728121.1, forward strand.
CTTAATTTTAAATTTAATCCATCTTTCCATTTATAATAATATATATAATTCATTAGTAAATTGGGTACTATATTATATTTATTATGAGAATATAAATTCTTAAATAAAATAATAATTTATGATTTGATAAACAAATGGGTTATATATACATTATGTAAATATTACACTTGGTTATAACAATAATATCTAGTTTTAGTATTTACTAAATGTTACTTATATTCAATTCTTATTGACAATTATAGAGTTCTTCATTTAAAAATAACCCTTATAATAACCATTATAACCCTATTGAAATTATTTTATCACTAAAAAAAGATTCCCAAATTCCCTATTTAAAATCTATTAAATACATTAGGAAAAATTCAGTTATGTAAAATATATATCATACAATGTATAAAATAAAACACATGATATATCCTATTTAATACAGTGGTAATAAATTTTAATAGATTTAATAATCATAATTTTCAAATATTATCTTTTTTAAGGAATCTATAAAAATGAATATAAATAAAATGTTTTTCTTTCAATAATATTATTTTTCTCAGTAGCATATCCATTTCCATGTGGGTTTAACTTACCACATGGATGTGTCATTCTTAAACCATATAATCCATGATGGCTTTGAATAAAAAAATATTTAGTTAAATAAATAATTAATAATAATTCAATATAAGATTTATTATTTTAATGTTATTACTAATCTGATCTAACTTACATTGTCTAAAACATTATTTTTAATAAAATAAATATGATCAATTTAATTATAATAACAAATTTATAAATCGTTAATAATATATATGATATAATGACCTAAAAACATTAAATTATATTGATAATTTTTAAAAAATATTTCTTTTTAAATTTTATTTATGAATAAAACATTGAATAATATTTTATAAAATGAAATAAATATTGAAATCGTTATGGAATTATTATTATGATCAACTAGTAATGATAGATATATATCACAAATTAATAAATATTTTATAATAGATATAAATATTTAAAAATATATTATGGACATAGTAATAGTTAAACAACAGATTCTATGAATGGTGAGAATAATGAATGGACATTAATCATTTATAAAAGTTTTTTTCATGACTATCCCCCACTTCCACCCTAGCAAGAGAAATACTAAATATGAGAGTGGCCATGGAATTCTACCCCCACTAGGCCATGGATTCATAACAATAATTGATTTTATAAAATAACACACATTGTAATAACTACCCTCCTCATCAAAATAATATAGATAAAAACTATTAATCAACACCATTCATAAAAAACTATTCACCAAATCTTGTAAATATATTTTAAAAAATAAAATCATTAAAATAAATAAAAAAATTAAAACCTATCGATGTGACACAAAAAATAATCATGTTATCAATGGTATACTATATTTCACTCCCAAATTTTATCCCAAATATATTTTACCACTGATAGTAAGTGGTGAATCAGTGGTAACTATTTTTTTTTCTAATTCATTTAATTCAATCAACTAAACATACAGATCTTATCAATCAACATAATGAACTCTCTTAACCACAACATTCTATAATGTCGTAATAAAATGAGGACCACAATGTAGTACTCACAAGGATAATTAAAAAAACATACTCTTTTTTTATGTTGGTTTGATTCTCAATTAAGGATTATACAATACAATATTATCATAAATTCTAGTGTCACTGTTATTGGAAAGTTATACACCATATTTGAAAAAAATCAAGTTAACCATGGACCTACAAACCATACAACAACTATTATTCCTATGGAATAATACACACCAACATTCCTCTTATTCATTTACTTTTTATACATCCCACCAATGTGTATAATCAGTAACTCGTTATACATCCCAAATACATGCCCAGCCTTCTTATTTATTGATCTCATTGCATAATAATATTTATCGTCAAATTATATTATTTAATGTGATTGTAGGATCACGATTTCTTATATGCACGATCAAGATATTCATCAATTTTTTATAAAATGTCAGCAAAATTTGAAACTACCTCTATATCTAATGAGATGTAGATTGTCCACACCATTAAATATTGAGTTTCATTATTTCCACAAACTCTTGGATTTTAATAAAATTATCGTTCAATAATAAAATTTGTATCACAGTATGACTTTTTTATATGTATAGTATTTGAAAATTAGTATAATATTCTAAGAATAATCAATAACTTTTTCATCACCATACCAACATAAGTATACATACAATGAGTATCAGTAATATAAAATCTGATTAATCCAATCATTTATTCAAGAAACAACATAATAATATATTGGATATCAAACAGAAAATTTAAATTTATTTTAATAATAAATATTAAATATCATTTAATACTCATAAAATTATTTATTAATATCCTCACATTTATAACCAAATGGACTTATATGTTATTCTCTTTCTTCACATGATTTATTAAATAACATCCATGTCATATTCTCCTTACTTTAATACATTAATGAATTTTTTACAATTTCAATATGGCATGTAACTCTAGTCATAAAGGTTCTATACTATATTATACATGCTCATTCATGGATGATTTCATGGATATCACTTGAAACATATCATTATCATTATGTGTATGTAATGTGCATCATTCATGGAAGATGATAAAAATTTTATCTTTATGAACATGGACACTCTGTTTATAGTTTTCCCAATTTATTTACAGTCATTAATGTACAAATTCATATATATATATATTTTTATCATACACACTCCATGACTGTATTATTTGTTTCATTATTTTAATATAATATTTTTATTCTCAACAAATAAACTATTTTTAGGTTATACACCATATGATTCACAAGAATGTGCATGAACTCATCCGCATCAATTAATTCTTGTTCGATACCTTGACAAGATTTTATGTTCGAAAACCTTATGTGTAGTAAACTAATATAATCAAGTTCTTCTCATTGTAGGATAAGAAGACATGATGATATTTGTTGGATCTCCCATTCCTCATGTGGAAGATACATCAAACATGTGGATATTTATGATTGCGTTTTTCTCTTCTTATAGTAGATTACCTCCTAATATTTATTTATCTTCATATGGTTAGTTTAGTGTCTATAAGACAATCTGTTGTGTTTTAGTAAGAAAAAAATCTTTATTTATTAGATTCATTTAAACCGTATGGTATCTTTCGTTAAATATGCAGTAGTTCCAAATATTTATTCAGTAGATTACTCATCATGTCTAATAATTATGTTTTCCATGAAATATCGTGGATTTGTTCTTCTAGAAATGTTATAGCATTAGATCATTCTATATGGTAGGTCAATCGAGTTACACTAAAGGTGTTCTGTAATGTTCTCACTTCAAACCCCTCAAAAATTCAATTCATCAACAATTAATGAACCCTCATAAGTAATAGGATAAAAAAGAATACGTGGAATCATGATTGGAAATAGAACAAATTCAATTAGATAAATGTGGATCTATTAATCATTTAATATATATATTAATAGATTCAACAACCCAAATGCCACATTGATTATCTGTTTATATATTCACTCATTAATAATTAATTTCACCTAATTTTCTAGACAAAAAAGTCTAATTCAGAACTGCTGGATTCTATATGTCACATGGTCTACCCTATACGAGATAATATATATGATATTATGGACAAGTTTGTCATCTTGAATGTGTAACATGTGTATTTATGCACCTATCAACCTATGTGTAAGGATTTATTATACTTTATATAACATTGTACCAGGGATGTACATGTATAATAGGCTCTATCATCGTTGACCCATCCCCACATGTGCGGTTTAGTTATATCATTGGTTGGCGTATGGTTGACATATCTTTATGCTAACACTTAGTTTTCTTATTTTGTGAAATTCAAATTCTAGCCTTCTCAAAATTCAACTTTATGCTTCTCATTTTATTAAAAAAAAATTATCTTCATTTACACAATAATAGAAATTAATATCATCTTACTAGATAGAATCAGATATTAAGGAGCAATTTTTTTAACATCTCAACGTGAATTAATTAATAAAGGTTCCTTATACATTGAAATTAATCATAGAATCACATAAATAGTCATTTGGAAGAACAAGTATTCTTAAAAAGAGTAAAATTAAATTCTTTTTTCAACATATGTTTATAACATGATTATCACCAATATAGGATTTACAATTTTCAAAAAAAAAAAGAACATAATACATGTGGGATTCAATATCCCCATGGTGTTTATTGTCAATACTAATACATATTCTTATCAAAGTTTTTGCCACCATGAATTATTTCATCCCCCCATATTGAATATTAAATTAAATGGTCAGTGTGAGGGAAATATCATCTCTTCTTTTTTCCTTTTAAGGTCCTTATGAAATCTTCCTCCTTTTTCTAATAGAAGGTATGGATGATACTGTATGGTTCTATTAGAAAACAACCTTTAGTAAGTCCACATAATATATAAATCATCTATCCATTTTTTGAAAAAAATAGAAATTTCACCATGGTCATCAATGATATACAAAAAAACATGAATGGGAAACCATGTCGATTATTTATTAAGGGGTTTTGTATTAAGATGAAAAATTATATCTAAACACAACATAATACTCACGTTAAAAAGTTCATGTTAATTGAGTAAAACACCAACTTTGACTCATATTATCTTCAACATAATGTAACTTTTTATAACGTAATTATATATAATATTAAAAAATAGATATATATGTGGTTGGATAACTCATCATTTAGAATTTATGGGGATGTCCATAATCTTAAGATTCACTAAATTGACACAATGTTTTATATTTAACCACTCCATCATATGTACAATCCCTCGAATGGAATGAATCAACTTCTACCATTTCATGGAAGTCATTAGAAACCATAAAGGGTAATATCTTCAGGATGTCTAATTTGTTAGCCACAATATTTTTCTATTGTTTTTTAGTGTTTAAAACACTCATTTTAACCCTTAAATCCCATTAATTCTTTCTCAAAAATATGGAAGAATAATGAATATGGGTGGAACTCTAATATTTTATGAATATGAATACTCGAGGTGGTATTTTATTCTAATAATTTATTTTATCATATGTACATTAATTTTGTTGGATATTTTCCATTTATTATTGAAACAAATTATATATTATAAACATATTTTATTACTAGGAATTATCTTTTAATGAGGTTCTTTTCCCACATCCAATACTTATAAATTTTCAATTCACTACAGGGGGATTAATATATATTAAAATAATCAACATATTTTTATTTTTTCAGTGAAAATACTGATTTTTATCAATTATTTGTTTTCTACTAACATTTTCTACAACAAGGAAAACACAATTTCTTTTATTATGCTTTTTGTTCAGGATTTCTATATAAATTCATGATGTTTCTCAAATTTCTCGAAGTTTATCTTTTTGTATCATTAATATCATTAAATATTTATAATAGAGATCATATCGTAATATTATTTTCATGAAACACTCATTTTTGGTACCAACATGAATACATATTCCATATACTTAATTAAATTTCGAAAATATGTTCTCTGTGGATAGAATTGGTTTTGATAAAATAATTGATTGTTTCTTCTAATTTTATTACTTATTTTTTAGAAATAATTCCCAAAGGTTAATGGATTATTACATTTAAACTCAAATTTAACCTAGGAGTTGTGTCCCTAACTTATATTAAACTAGTAGATCCATTGAAATGTTGATCATCTAGATTTGTGCCTCTAGTCTATATTTGAAAAGTAAGACTTATTTGTTCTTTGTAAATGTAATATAATTTTATTAATATCTTACAAATTTTATGGAAAAGAATAAATCTCATATCCCTTCATATAATAATAAAAAATGTTTTTTTAAAAAAAAATATTAGAAATATATGATTTACAGTGTTCCCTAGGTCCTTTTATCTCTCCAGTTATAGGGGATTCAAATTTTACCCATTATAAAAAATCTTCAAAAATATTTCATTATGAAATTTTAAACTAGAATACACATATATTCCTTCCCATTTATTTCTTGTTATGTTTCACCCAATATCTCCATGTTATATACCATTTTATCATCATGGTTTTCAATGTTAGTTGTATAAATTATTCTCTCATTATCATCAATGTCATGAATTTTTTACTCATCAATATATTCATTGGTTGAAAAGAATAAATTAATTTTATTCAATATACTCAAAAAATATATTTTTTAAATTTATTTTAAGGTTTTTATTCCCACTACAAATAAAATCTTCATGTAATTTTTTTCCTTCAATTATCTCATACCCTTTTAAAACATTCCTTAAATAAGGGCATTGATATAATGGAGATTATAATTTGTCTAATGGAAAATATGTGCACACAATGTAATCAAAAACTTCATAAATTTGAACCTTAATGCTTTTGGGATTGGTAGATATAACGTTCCCTAAAACCACTTATAGGTATATAGGATAGATGAACACTAATTGGGGACGAGGGTGGGTGGATTAGTGGTCACTTTTTAGAATTCTATTTCATTTAACTCTACCACTTATACTTGAAATTGTTCTCAATCAAAATAATTATTTTTCTCAACCTCGCCATAATATGAATTAATAATAACATAGTGAGGAGAAAATTGGATTTACAAGTATTGTTATAAATACAGAAATCATTCCATAATGGTTAGCCACCAATTAGTTGATTATAGACTATAACATTATTATCAATTATAGTGTACTAGGATTAAAATATTTATACTTGATAATACATGATCCCCATTTTTCCATTGTTATATTGGATTCAAAATACATATTATTTATATGTATTTTATACACCCCATACTCCATCCCCTTCATTGACTAGTTATATACCCTATTGAATATCCTCCTGTGTAAAATGTTATCAACACCAACTATAAAATAATTTTTTATAACTATTGATCTAGTAAAATAATATTTTTATTCTTTATATGATCTCTTTAATCAGCTTGTTGGAAAAGTACGTATCATGTATACAATAAATATCTCCATAAAATTTTTGAAGAAGGTATTATTTTTCATGAAATGATTTTATGATATACCATTTTATAGATTTTCTTCAACTTGGAATACATTATTGTATCACCACTAGGGACGCCTGGATTATACACAATTTCACATTCATTTGTAATGTGTGTTTCATTCTCTCACTCCTTTGGATGTGTAGATTTCTCTAATATGATTATGTATCAATAGAACTTCACTAAACTGTTCTTCATTGTACCTATACAAATATATACACTATGAAAATAATGATTATAAAATATCATTACATCCATAATTCATTATTGAAAATACAAAATAAATTTTTGGAAAATAAGTCATGTATTTGAAACTAATATGAATATTCAATTTTAACTTTCATTCAATACTAAAAAACCATAAATATTTTTATCCTCATTTCAACATCAAAATGGAATCTTGTATTATTCAAACTCAATGCATAGTTTACAAAATATCACCCATAACAATTTCTATAACACCACAATCGTTAAATATGTAAATATGAAATCTTTTTAGAATAATTTTCAATACATTATATAGAAAAAAGCCTAATTACCCAAATGGTTTACTATCTTTGAAGTCTATTTAACCAATATTTTAATTATTTGAATTATCTCTAATATCATTGAAAATAATATTCCCAGATAGTGATATTATTGAGTACACGCTACCTAAAAATTCATAAAAAATTCGGAAGGGAATCATAAAATGGGTGAATTAAGATACTCAGTAATGGTACATAAGGGATATAAATTATGAGAACATGAACATAATGGTATTCTAAAATGAAGATATCAATTGAAAACCATGCCATGCCTTTTAATGATCATAATATGAATCCAATGAATAATTGTTGTATGTTCATAGGACATGAATCATAAGGGAATAAAATAACATTATAAATGAGAGTATAACATTGACATAAGACATAGAGTTTTTCAATATTCATAATCATAGAAACTAGAATAATAAGGATACCCACAATGACATTGATAACAAGCTAGGATTGGGAATGAAACATGTGTACCAGCTATTGGCATGGGAGGACATACCATGTACCATATTATAGGCTTGGAATATCCTCCAATGAACTCTTTAAGATCATATAATATAAATAATTTCCCAACAAATCAATGTAATATATAGTCCCCACCCTTAAAATGATGAAAGAAATATATATGTGAACCACATGATCATAAAATATTCATCATATCAGAACCCCTGAAAATAAATGAATTTATAATCAATTAATTATTTCATCATAACATTACGAATTAATATATGAGGTATTCATAAAACATATATCATGTTATAACTTTTTAAAGGTAAACTGGTTTCATAAGTATCTTTTCAGTATTAACATAAAACATTCATAGTAAGAATAAAAATGATTCCCATAGATATTATCACCAGTATATATATTTATCTTCAAAAGATATCATAATACATGGAAAATGAATTTTAAATGAAACATGGATAATTTCTTATGGAATAAAAATTCCCTTTGAAAATATCTTTTTGATTAAAAATTCATAAAACCATTTTTAATCCTCTATAATAAAGAGAATCATTAAAACATATAGAAGAATCATTAAAAATTATATAAAAAATTAAATAAAGATTATATCCTTTCTATTTCGAATATTGGTGCTTAAAATACATTATATTTTCCAAATAATTTTCATCTCAAATAACCATTAAAATATATAAAGAATTTTTAAAAATTATTAAAATCATTTTCCTATGAAAATAAAATTTATTTGGATTTTTTCTTTAAAACTAAAGATTCATATAACATTTTTTGTAACATCCCAACTAATTAATTGATAATTGATATTCTTATCTATGTCTATTTATGAAGTAGATAGTGTTTTAGAGGCTTAAAATGTGAATAAATCAAATCTTAAGCATGGAATACTCTAATATTTTTAAAAGATTGTTATACCACCTTTTGATGGGGAACCATTTTTAAATATATCTTTTGACAATTATATAATCTATATTTGTCAAAATAAACTTATTCATTGTGACTGGGATATTGAAATTTACTTTGGATAATTTTCTGGTATTTTTCGGATAATGTTCATTTTTTAATGAATAGTGAAAAGTGTTGTATTTTATTTCAAAACCACTTTTTAATATAATTTATTTATATAGTCAGATTATCTTTTTAATTATTTTTAAAGTGAAATTAAAATATATTTTTACCATTTAATCCAATGTTGTTCATTTGAATTAATATCACTTTGCGATTGGACATAAACGAGTGTCAATGTTTTGATAGATATTGTATCTTAAAAATACGCTATTTTATTTGACAGAGGGATTTAATTATAAAATTTATTAATTAAACTTATGTTCTATGAATTTTTTAAATTTGACATCATTTTTCAATTCGGAATATCAAATATATCTTAGGGTGAATTTTTTGTATTTTTCTGAAAAACCTTAATTTTTGATGAATAGTGAAACCAGAAAGTGGTAGTTACAAAAACTGATTTTTCGTTTAAATGGAACATTACCTATTCAATGGTTTGAATTTAAAAAATCCAATATAAATTATTTATTTATTATTTAAAATGTGGTTCAATGGGATGAATATAATTTTTAATGAAAACTAACTTTTACGTTTTATTAATCGCAATTAAAGGTAATTAGTGTGATTTAAGGTAAAAATGATATTATAATAAAATGAAAATATCTTGAAACTTGTCCTAACCCTATTGTATGAGTCATGGAAGACCAATAAAACCCATGGGTGGATTTTTGGGACCACATGGAGCCACTTGGGTAAGATAATGACATCAATGCCTTTTATTTAATGTAAAAGTAAAAATGACACAAACATGTATTGTTTTACTAAAAGAATTTTTTACATGGGGTTATACAAGTCATATTTTAGACTATAAAAAGTCAATGGAAAGATAATAAGATTTCCTACATCATAGTATTTTTTTATAATTTTTGACAATAAATAAGTTATATTATTTATGACATCATGATGATGCATCGATTACCTCATTAATGAATGATTTAAATAAAATGAAATGATAATGTAAAATCATAGACATAAACTGGTAAAAGACCTATTGGATGAGTATATTTAGAAACATTATCACATTATCCTCTATATACATCAATGTGGGACCTTTGAAATCCAAAACTCATTTGAAAAAAAAGTAACATTTTATACATTTCCAAGAGTGCCCCTCCTCTCCTTTTATAAAAGGCCCCCACCTCTACCACCTTACCCACACCTATAAATCCTTTGGAACGCCCATTATATGATAATTTTGTCTCTCCACATCCCTCTACTCATCCTAGAAGCATTACCTTAGTCATGGTGCTCTTCAAGAAAACCCTTTTGGTTAAAACTAATGGGAGTTACCCGATTTTAAGGTAATGTCTTCACTTGTGTTCTTTTGTTTTATTTTGCTTCTACAACACCCTAAACTCTTTTTATTCATTTATTTTGTAAAAACTCAAGCATCTTCAATATACTAGGATTTTGTTATAATATTTATACAAGATGCACTTATACACACCTACATCTAATGGTTAAAGAACATATTGCTTCTGTGGATGGTGAATTTCTGCCTCACGAAACGATGATTGTTAAATATTTTTTTAACACCATAAAACATGGCCATTAAGATGTCACTATATTTAAATATGATATATAATATTTTTATGTTTTACTTATGCTTCTTTATTTTTCATTTATGTCATACCTTTATGATTTCCATTATGGGCAAACGCAATATCTTCATTTTTGGAAGTGCGGACTACCGCCCCCTCAAAGTGATTTGATTCGTTAATACCATATGTGGTATGTATAAAGGATAGATTTAATGATATTATATATGATACCATACTGATGTTATAATACAATTATGTATCATTGTTTTTTAATTCCATTAAATATGAAATAGAAATGGATGTAGCATTCATGTGTACGTACGACTTACCGTCTCTATGAATGGTGCATTTCATTTCTCACCTCTAAATGTTATGTAATATTATAAATGAATGTATATAATAGATATATATGATATATATGATATCTAAATAATGACTATAATTCTGGATATAATGGATATTTTACCCCATGAAAAAACTTGTAATTATACAGAGTTTATTTTTTACTCAAGTACCAATGATCGATAAAAAGACCGGTATTAACATAAATAATTATATTGTGTTCATGACATGGTAATAAGTGATATAAAAGGAATAATTAACTTTAAAAATTTTCTTAAGAAATTAGAAATTATTTCAAGTTTATTATTCAGTAGATTAATGAACGATCGAGTCAAGTCGGACCCGAGGTAAGGGAATTCGTCTCAATCTCCTTTCATTGAGGCATATTATGTTTTATACTCAACTTTATTTTATATGGTGTATAAACCCCTTTAACTTTTATGTTTATTCAAAAGGAATATTTTTATATGAATCTTTTACTAAACAACAAAATGGAATGTTTTTTTTTCGTATATATGCATCGACAACGACTTCTCTGTCTTCGTGACCATTATTTGAGTTTCGGCTTCCTCTACAAGCCGTAACTTTTTTTAAAAATAAAAAATAAATACCATGTTTTACTTTTCATTTATTTTGGTAATGAAAATTGTTTTCATAATGATTTTATTATATCAATGTGTTGTTTTGATATCTTTTGATTGAAAGGTGGAAATGTCATGTTTCCTTTCTGCATGTTTTATGTGATACGATTATGTTATGGTGATTGGGAATTGTTATGAAGACGGGTGGTTCTGTGAAAAAATATGGGCGGGTGAGCCCGATATAGCTCTCCAATGAATTGGGTAACACGAAGGAGTTAAACGTTAGGGTTTCTCCGAAGAGATTTAGGGAATATAATGTGATGGGTATTCGAAACGTAACCATGAGGGTTAATCCCTATGTAAGAATGTTATGAAGGCATCAAGTTACCTTTATGTCTTATGATTTCTATGATTTATTCATGATTTAATTAGGTATGCTTATGTTTTATGAGTAAAGTATGATTTCATTGATTCTTATGTATACATGTACTCATGTCTCATTTCCATATTTTTATAATCCTCAATGAGCTTTTTATGCTCATCCCATGTTTTTGAAATGTTTTCACATGTCAAGGGAAAGGTAAATTATGGGATGATAGTGTCAAGGAAGTGTCATGAATGAATCAATGTTTTGTTTTAGATATGTTTCCATTGATGGGGAAAAATGAATACTATGTTTTATCTAACCACTTTGATTAAATGTGGAATGTAATGCATGTTTTATGATCTAATTCTTTAAAACTCTACACCTGAAAAAATCCTCAATGTGTAATCTTGTAATAACTAAAGATTAAGTAAGGTTTAAGGTCTAGTCCTTATAGTTATTATCAAAGGTCGGTTTAGATAACTTTAGGAGTTAGAATTCTATTAAATGATTTTCCAAAAATATTTTTTTATGGTCAAATTGAAATGTTAAAGAATTTGAATATTACCGTGTTACTTCATCTAAGACATGTTTGTTCAGAATGGTTTTCCACAGAGGTAAAAGGGAAGTAGTGCTAGGAAGGCATACATAAGGAAATGACCTTCTGAATCAGCATCCTGAGATGGTCGGAATTGTAACTGAATAGCTTGTTGCATTAATGGCATTGTTGAATCAAGCGATAAATGGTTGTGGTATCCATGCACGATATTATCCTGATCTACCGTAGAGGAACATGTCAGTGGTGGAACATTTCATGAGGCAACATCCCCCATCATTCAGAGGATCATCTAACCCTATGCTAGCTGAATGGTGGATTAAAGCACTGGAAAAGATTTTCGATTTCATGGGGAGTTCAGACAATCAAAAGGTTAGTCTTGTTATTTACCGTTTGAAGGGTGAAGTAGATCAGTGGTGGTCGATGGTTAAAAATATTAGGGACGTTGAAGAGATTGATGCTCTTGACTGGGATGAATTAAAAGGTATGTTTCTTGAGAAGTATTTTCCTATGTCTGTTTGACATAGGATTGAAAAATGATTCTTATAATTGAGGCAAGAGGAATAATCAGTCGCTGCTTATGAAGAAAGGTTCACTTGATTGGAAAGGTATGCTCAAATTTTATCCGAGACCTTGATAGTAAAATCAACCATTTTTACTTAGGATTAAAGCCAAAATATCTAAGGTATTTAGCTTCTCGCGAGTTCAAGAGTTATGAAAACCATGTACGATGTTCTGAGAAGATGTAAATGCAGTTTTCCGATGATCAAGTGTTCTATAACAGCCAATAGAAGAAGAGACCGAGGTGGGAGGAAAAGGGAAGAATTATTCAAAAAAGTCTGATGGTAAGAAAATGAAGTTTCCTGTTTGTGATAAATGTGGTAAAAGGCATACTGGGGAATGTCTTCAAAATTATGGAAAGTGCTACTGATGTGGTAAGATGGGACATAAGGCTCGTGATTGCACTGGAAAAGATCAAGATGATGGTAAGACCAAATTTGATTTACATTTAGTGAAATGTTTTAAGTGCAATGAGATGGGTCACTATGCAAATTAGTGTACGAAAAAGAGCTCAAGTGATGGGAAGCAGTTAGAATACAAGTAGAAAGGGGTGGTGAAATCCTTTGAAACTACTTCAGCAGAGGTTGGGCCATCAAATGAAATGGTATCAGGTACTTTGTTTGTTTTTTCAGATTATGTCAGTGTGTTTTTTGATTCAGGATCTACAAATACCTTCATCACTGAGAACATTTCTAGTAAAATGGGAATACCATCTCAAGAAATGAATCCTAAACTTGTGGAGAAATCACCTCGGGAAATTTTGAGGCAAAAATAATTTATAAGAATCTTCATATCCTTATCCGTGGAAAAAAACTACTTGAAAACCTTATTGTTTTACCTCTAGTAGTGTTTGATGTTATCCTAGGTATAGATTGGCTCTCTATTTACCATGCTAAGATTGACTGTAGAGCTAAATAAGTTTATTTTCAGAAATACTTTCAGTTTGTGTACTAGAATGAACCCTTACTGTTGATAACATATCAAGAGGCCGAGAAACTTGTAAAATATGGAAATGAATGTTACCTTGCACATATTGTTGAAAACAAAGGAACTGTTCAGATTAATGATGTGCCAGTGGTAAATGAGTATCCTGATGTTTTTTGGATGTGTTGCCTGGAATAATACCAGATCAGGAAGTTGAATTTAATGTTGACTTAGTTCCTGATGCTAAGCCAATTTCAAAACCCCCTTATCGAATGGCTCAAATTGAACATTTATAGTTGAAGGAGCAATTGCAAGATTTATTAGAGAAAGGTTTCATTCGACCTAGCACATCAACCTGGGGTGCTCCTGTTTTGTTTGTTAAAAAGAAAGATGGTTCTATGAGACTTTTCATTGATTATAGAGCCTTGAATAACATCACTGTTAAGAAAAAATATCCTTTGCCTAATATCGATGATTTGTTTGATCAGCTCCAGGGGGAACAATATTTTTCGAAGATTGTCCTGAGATCGGGGTACCATAAGTTGAAGGTAAAGGATATAGATATTCCGAAGACCGTGTTTCGTACAAGATATGTCCATTACAAATTTGTAATAATTCCTTTTGGGCTAACCAATGCACCTACTGTATTCATGGACCTTATAAATAGAATTTTCCTTGAGTTCTTGGATAATTTTGTGGTCTTTCTCCTTGATGATATTATGTTTTTTTGTAAAATTAAAGAGGAGCATGAAATTCATTTAAGGGTTATTTAGAAAACCTTGAATGAAAAGAGATTGTCTGGGAAATTTTGCAAGTGTGAGTTCTGGTTGCAACAAATTTCTTTCCTTGGTCATATTGTGTCTAAATATGGGAAAACTATTGATCCTGCAAAAACAAAGCTGGTAGAAGAATGGCCAAGACCCACAAATGTAACTGAGATTTGTAGCTTCCTTGGTTTGGTAGGCTATTACCAATGGTTTGTTTGAAATTTTTCATGGTTATCTAGTCCAATGAATAATCTAAATCGAAAGGGTGTTATATTTATCTGGACAAAAGAATTTGATTATTGTTTTTAGGAACTAATAAGAAGATTCGTGAATGCTCCAGTTTTGGCACTACCTTCCAGGAATGGGGATTTTGTTATCTACAGTGATGCTTCATTGAGAAGAATTTTTTGCGTCCTAATGCAGAATGATCAGGTAATTGATTATGCTTCATGTCAGTTAAAAACTCATTAGGTAAATTACCCTACACATGATTTGGAATTAGCTGCTGTTGTTTTTGCTTAAAAAATTTTGAGGCATCATTTGTATGGAGTAAAGTGTGAAATAGATACCAATAAAAAATGTTTAATGTATAGATTCACTCAGAAAGAATTGAACATGAGACAGGGTAGATGGATATAATTAATCAGGATTATGATTTTACAATTCATTACTATCTGGGAAAAGAAAATAAAGTGGCTGATGCTTTGAGTCGAAAAAGTAATTATTCATTAACAATGTTGAATTTGGAATGTGATCCTTTGGGTAAGGATTTGATGAACTTTGGCATATAAGTGGTTGGTGCAGGATGTCCTTCTGTTTTGTTTCAGGTATCAGTGAAATCTTCTCTATCAGACAGAATTAAGGAAGCAAATAAACAAGACAGTGACTTGTAGAAAAAGGTAGAGCTAGTTCATAAGGTTAAGTTTCCTTAATTCAACATTGATAATGATTGTGTTTTGATATTTGGGATGATATTTTGTGTACCTTGTGATTCACAGTTGAAGAGAGAGTTGTTATATGAAGCTCATAGTTATCCGTTTTCAGTTCATCCAGGCAGTACTAAGACGTATAGAGATCTTCGGGAGTATTACTGGTGGGATGGAATGAAAAGGGATATTGCTGATTTTACTATGAAGTGTTTGACTTGTCAACAGGTAAAAGCAGAGCGGTAGTTACTTAAAGGGATGCTTCAACCTTTACCAGTACGAAAGTGGAAATGAGAAAATATATCCATGGACTTCGTTGTGGGATTACCGAAGACAACTCGAGGTAATAATGCAATCTGTGTTATTGTTGATCGCTTGACTAAATCTGCTCATTTCCTTGCTATAAGATATAATTTTTCCCTAGATCAACTTTCCCATTTGTATTTTAAAGAGATAAACATGTTACATGGATTTCACCTCTCTATTGTATTTAATTGCGATCCCAGGTTTACTTCTAACTTTTGTAAAGGCCTTCAGAAGTCGTTGGGTACTGAATTAAATTATAGTACAACTTTACATCCTCAATCAGATGGGAAATCAGAACAAACAATTCATACTTTTTTGGATATGCTACGTGCTTGTTCGATGGATTATCAGGGAAGTTGGGACCAACATCTTTCTTTATTTGAGTTTTGTTATAATAACAATTTTCATTCTAGTATACAAATGGCACCATTTAAGGCATTATATGGATAGCGGTGTCGAACTCCAGCTTTTTGGGATGAAGTTGGTGAAATAAAGTTGATGGGACTGGAATTGGTAGAAGAGTTGGCATAAAAAGTTCAGATGATACAGAGACACATGAGAACGGCTCAAAGCAGGCAGAAGATTTATGCGGACAACAAGAGGAAGGATCTCCCTTTTGAGGTAGGTGATCTTGTTTTTCTCAAAGTATAACCATGGAAAAGTGTGATGTGATTTGGTAAGAAAGTATAGCTGAGTCCAAGGTTAATTGGACCATATGAAATTATTGAGAGAGTTGGATCAGTTGCATACCAAGTGGATTTACCTCCAAGTTTATCTCAGGTACACAATGTTTTTCATGTTTCAATGTTAAGGAAGTACATGCCAGATCCATCTCTTGTTTTTAGTCCAGAGGTAGTTCTGTTGGAAGAAAATCTATCTTATGAGGAACAACCGGTTCATATTATTTATCATAGGGAGAAAGTGTTGCGGAATAAGGTGATTCATCATGTAAAGGTTTTGTGGAAGAACCACATCAGTAAAGAGGCAACATGGGAATCTGAAAATGCAATGAGTGATAAATACCCCCATTTATTCGATAAGTAAATAAATTGTGGGGATTAAATTTACTAAATGGGGTAACGATGTAACATCCCAAGTAAGTAATGAATAATATATATTCTTATCTATATCTATTTCTGAATTAGATAGTGTTTTAGAGGCATAAAATGAGAATAAATCCAATCTTAAGCATGGAATACTCTAATATTTTTAAAAGATTGTTTTACCACATTTTTATGGAGAACCATTTTTAATAATAAATTTTGACAATTTAATAAGCTATATTTTTCAAAATAAACTTATTATTTGTGATTGTGACATTGAAATTTACATAAGATAAATTTCTGGTATTTTTCTGATAATGTTCATTTTTTAATGAATAGTGGAAAGTACGTATTTTAATTCAATACCTCTTTTAAATATAATTTATTTATATAGTTATATTATCTTTTTAATTTGTTTTAAAGTTAAATTAGAATACATTTTTACTAATTAAATTAATGGTGGTCATTGGAATTAATATCACATTGAGATTGGACATAAACGAGTGTCAATCATTTGATAGACATTGTTTCTAAAAAACAGGCTATTTGATATGACAGTGGAATTTAATTATAAAAATTATTAATGAAACATATATGTTATGAATTTGGTAAAATATAAATCATTTTTGAATTTTGAATATCAAATATATCTTAGGGTTAATTTTTGGTATTTTTCTGAAAAACCTTAATTTTTGATGAATAGTGAAACCACAAATTGGTAGTTACAAAAACAGATTTTTCATTTAAATGTTACTTTACCACTTCTGTGATTTGAATATAAAAAATCCAATATAAATGATTTTCATTATTAATTAATATGTGGTTCAATGGGATGAAAATAATTTTTGATGAAAAGTAACTTTTAAGTTTTATTAATCGCGATTAAAGGTAATTAGTGTTATTTAAAGTAAAAATGATATTATAATAAAATGAAATTATCATGAAACTTGTCCTAACCCTATTGTATTAGTCATGTATGACCAAGAAAACCCATAGACCGAATTATGGGACCCCATGGAGCCACTTGGGTAAGATAATGACATTAATGCCTTCTATTTAATGTAAAAGTAAAAATGACACAAACATGTATTGGATTTACTAAAACAATTTTTAATGGGGTTATACATATCATATTTTTGACTATAAATATTCATTAGAAATATAAAATGATTTCCTAAATCATATTATTTGTTTTATAATTTTTAGACATTAAATAAATTATATTATTTATGGCATCATGATGATGCCGCGATTACCTCATTAATGAACGATATAAATAAAATGAAACGATAATGTAAAATATAAGACATAAACATGTTAAAGACCTATTAGATGAGTATATTTAGAACCCTTATCACCTTATCCTCGAAATACATCAATGTGGGACCTTTAAAATCCGAAACTCGTTTGAAAATAAAGTAACATTTTAGACCATTCCAAGAGTGCCCCTCCTCTCCTCTTATAAAAGGCCCCCACCTCTATCTCCTTACCCACACCTCTCAAGCCTTTGGCTCGGCCACGATATGATCATTCTGGCTCTCCACATCCCTCTCATCATACTATAAGACTTAACTTAGGCATTAATCTCTTCAAGAAACCCTTTTGGTTCAAATACCTTATAAATAGTTATTATGATTGATGTTTATTTAGATATATATCCTATTTATTTCATTGTGAGTTCAGTTTATTTTTTTACGTATTAATAATTCTATAAATTAGAAAAATTAGGGATTTTTTCATGTGGAACAAATATATATGGTTATTAGATTATGTGATTGGTGGTTGCATAGTTTCATATATGTATAATTAATTGAAAAAATCTATAAATCTAATTATATAACAATGTCTATATAATGGAGATTAAATTCGATATAATATGTATATCATACTAGTGATTACTTATGAATCTCTATATTTATGGAATGTGATTGTAATATAATACATTATGTTATAATGATATCAGATGATATATTTTATTTATGTTATATTTTCATATTATTATTATTCCCCATTCCAATTTTATGTCACTTTGGTTCAAAATTGGTGTCTTAGGATTTAACATCCCTAGATCATGGTATAATTTAGGATTTTTGGATTATCAATTTACATATATTATGCCAGGATTATGATTAAAATGTATTAATCGAATCATATTATATTATTATCTTATCCCATAAATGATAAAATTAGATTCATGGTCCTATACTTCAATTTTTTTGTGATATATCCAAAACCTCTCTATGTATCGTTGATAATGATGTGTCCTTTATATAGCAGTTGATCTCACAAATTTTGTATGTTTCTTATTTAAAATACTGATCATAATCATTGATTTATTTTTTCCTATTTATATTGGGTATTAAATAAGTTATTTTATTAATTTTAATGATATATGTATTCTTTAGTGATATAATATGTATCTTGTTAGATAATCCAATAATTTTTTAAAATGAATTTAGTTGTAATTAATTAATTATATATATATATATATATATATTACACATGTGATTAACCATATTTGAATGTGGAGATCTATGGTGGGATAAGTAATTAGTGGTAAAATTATCATCATTTTTACATTATATTGTTATTATGTATCAATTCTAGTTAATGTTGTTTTTGTTCATAAAAAATTATTTACAGATAATCACTGTCTGTAACACATGTGAGATTAGTAGAATGTAAATGTATAGGACTAAAATACTATGAAGAAATATTAAAAAATATAAAATTAATTTTAAAAATTAATTTTTATAAAGGATTACATCATTTAAATGTCATAAAGGGTAAGATTACAATATTACTTATTGTTATGTTGAACATCGTCCATGAAATTATTATTTTTATTAACAAATTAAAAATTACATTTCTATTTCTAATTTTTATTTTACTAAAAATGTATTAATTTTGGAAATTATTTTGTATAAATATCTTAATTTAAAATTTAATCCATATTTCCATTTATAATAATATATAAAATTCATTAGTAAATTGGGTATTATATTATATTTATTATGAAAATATAAATACATAAATAAAATAAGAACTTATGATTTGATAAAAAAATGGGTTTTATATACATTATGTAAATATTAAAATTGGTTATAACAATAATATATATTTTTAGTATTTACAAAATGTTACTTCTATTCAGTTATTATTGACAATTATAGAGTTCTTCATTTAAAAATAACCCTTATAATAACCATTATAACTCTAATTGAAATTCTGTTGTCACTAAAAAATGATTCTCAAATTCCCTATTTAGACTGTCTTAAAAACATTTGGAACAATTCAATTATGTAATATATATGTCATAAAATGTATAGAATATAACACATGATATATCCTATTTAATACAGTGGTAATAAATTTTAATAAATTTAATAATCATAATTTTCAAATATTACATTTTCTATGGATTCTGTAAAAATAAATATATATAAGAAGTTTTTCATTCAATAATATTAGTTTTCTCAGTAGCATATCCATTTACATGTGGGTTTAACTTAACACATGGATGTTTCACTCTTTAACCATATAATCTATGATGGCTTTGAATAAAAAAATATTTAGTTAAATAAATAATTTACTTTTAATTCAATATAAGATTTATTATTTTAATCTTATTACTAATATGATCTAACTTACATTGTCTAAAACATTATTTTTTATAAAATAAATATGATCAATTTAATTATAATAGGAAATTTATAAATCATTAACAATATTTATGATATAATGACCTAAAAACATTAAATTATATTGATAATTTTTTAAAAATATTTCATTTTAAAATTTATTTATGAATAAAAAATTGAATAGTATTTTATAAAATGAAATAAATATTGAAATAGTGATGGAATTATTATTATGATCAACTAGTAATGATAGATATATATCACAAAATAATAAATATTTTATAACAGATATAAATATTTAAAAACATATTATGGACATAGAAATAGTTAAACAACATATTCTATGAATGGTGAGAATAATTCGTGGACATTAACCATTTATAAATGTTGTTTTCATGACTATCCCCCACTTCCACCCCAGTAAGAGAAATACTAAATATGAGAGTGGCCATGGAAATATACCTACACTAGGCCATGGACTGATAACCCTAATTGATTTTATCAAATATCACACATTGTAATAATTACCCTCCTCATCAAAATAATATAGATAAAAACTACTAATCAACACCATTCATAAAAAACAATTCTTCAATTCATGTAAATATATTTTAAAACATAAAATCATTAAAATAAATAAAAAAATTAAAACTTATCAATGTGACACAAAAAATAATCATGTTGTAAATTTTATACTATATTTCACTCCCAAATATTATCCCAATGATATTTTACAACTTATAGTAAGTGGTGAATCAGTGGTAACTATTATTTATTCTAATTCATTTAATTCAATCAACAAAACATACTGATCTTATCAATCAACATAATGATTTTTCTTAACCACAACATTCTATAACGTCTTAATAAAATGAGGACCATAATGTAGTACTCACAAGGATAATTAAAATGAACATACTCTTTTTTATGTTGGTTTGATTCTCAGTAAAGGATTATACAATACAATATTATCATCCATTCTAGTGTCACCGTTAGAGAAAATTTATACACCATAGTAGAAAAACATCATGTTAACCATGGACCTACAAACCATACAACAATTATTATTCCTATGGATTAATACACACCAACATTCTTCTTCTTCATTTAATTTTTATATATCCCACCAATGTGTATAATCAGTAACTCATTATACATCCCAGATACATGCCCGACCTTCTTATTTATTGATCTATTTGCATAATAATATTCTTCATCAAATTATATTATTCCATATGATTGTAGGATCATGATTTCATATATACACCATCAAGATATTCATCAATTTTTTATAAAATGTAAGCTAAATTTTAAACTACCTCAAGATATAATGAGATGTAGATTGTCCACACCATTAAATATTGAGTTTTATTATTTCCAGAAACTCTTGGATTTGAATAAAATTATCGTTCATTAATAAAATTTGTATCACTGTATGACTTTTTTATATGTATAGTATTTGAAAAATATTATAATCTTCTAAGAATAATCAATAAATTTTTCATCACCATACCAACATAAGTATACATACAACGAGTATCAGGAATATAAACTCTGATTAATCCAATCATTTATTAAAGAAACAACATAATAATATATTGGATATCAAACAGAAATTTTAAATTTATTTTAATAATAAATAATAAATATCATTTAATACTCATAAAATTCTTTATTACTACCCTCACATTTATAACCAAATAGACTTATATATTATTCTCTTTCTCCACATGGTTTATTAAATAACATCAATATCATCTTCTCCTTACTTTAATACATTAATGAATTTTTCACAATTTTAATATGGCATGTAACTCTAGTCATAATGGTTCTATACAATATTATACATGCTCATGCATGGATGATTTCATCAATATCACTTGAAACATATCATTATAATTCTGTGTATGTAATGTGCATCATTCATGGATGATGATAAAAATTATATCTTTATGAACATGGACACTCTGTTTATAATTTTTCCAATTTATTTATAGTCATTAATGTACAAATTCATATATATATAAATATATATATTTATATTTATATCATACACACTCCATGAATGTATTATTTGTTTCATTATTTTAATATAATATTTATATTGTCACCAAATAAACTATTTTTTAGGTTATACACCATATGATTCAGAAGAATGTGCATGATCTCATCCACATCCATAAATTCTTGTTCGATACCTCGATAAGATTTTATGTTTGAAAACCTTATGTGTAGTAAACTAATATAATAATGTTCTTCTCATTTTATGATAAGAAGACATGATGATTTTTGTTGGATCTCCCATTCCTCATATGGAATATACATCAAACATGTGGATATTTATGATTGGGTTTTTCTCTTCTTATAATAGATTACCTCCTAATATTGATTTATCTTCATATGGTTAGTTTATTGTCTATAAGACAATCCTTTGTGTTTTAGTAAGATAATAATATTTATTTATTTCATTCATTTAAATCATATGGTATCTTTCGTTAAATATGCAGTAGTTCCGAATATTCATTTGGTAGATTACTCATCATGTCTAATATTTATGTTTTCCATTAAATATCGTGGATTTTGTCTTCTGGTTATGTAATATCATTAGATCATTCCATATCGTAGGTCAATTGAGTGACACTAAAGGTGTTCTGTTATGTTCTCACTTCAAACCCCTCAAAAATTCAATTCATCAACAATTAATGAACCCGCATAAGTAATAGGATAAAAGAGAATACATGGTATCATGATTGGAAATAAAACAAATTCAATTAGATAAATGTGGATTTATTAATAATTTAATAGATATAATAATAGATTCCACAACCCGAATGCTACATTGATGATCTAATTTGATACTCACTCATTAGAAATTAATTTCACCTAATTTTCTAGACAAAAAAATTTAATTCAGAACTGATGGATTCTACAAGTCACATGTTCCACCCTATAGGATATAATATATATGACATTATTGGAAAGTTTGTCTTCTTGAATGTGTACCATGTGTATTTATGCACCTATCTACCTATGTGTAGGGATTTATTATTCTTTATATAACATTCTACATGGGATGTACATGTATAATAGACTCTATCATGGTTGACCCATCCCCACCTGTGCGGTTTAGTTATATCATTGGTTGGCATATGGTTGACATATCTATATTCTAACACTTAGTTTTCTTATTTTGTGAAATTCACATGCTAGCCTTCTCAAAATTCAAATTTATGCATCTCATTTTATTTAATTTTTTTATCTTCATTTACAAAATAATAGAAATTAATATCATCTTACTAGATATAATCAGATATTAATGAGCTATTTCTATTAACATCTCAACGTGAATTAATTAAGAAAGGATCGTTATACATTGAAATTAATCATAGAATCACATAAATAGTCATGTCGAATAACAAGAATTCTTAAAAAGAGTAAAATTAAATTCCTTTTTCAATATATATTTATAACTTGATTATCACCAATATAGGATTTCCAAATTTCAAAAAAATGAACATAATACACGTGGGATTCAATATCCCCATGGTGTTTATTGTCAATACTAATACATATTCTTATCAAAAATTTTCTCACCATGAATTATTTCATCCCCCCATATTGAATATTAAATGAAATGGTCAGTGTGAGGGAAATATCATCTCTTCTTTTTTCCTTTGACGGTCCTTATAAAGTCTTCCTCCTTTTTCTAATAGAAGGTATGGATGATACCGTATGGTTCTATTAGAAAACAACCTTTAGTAGGTCCACATAATATATAAATCAGCTATCCATTTGTAGAAAAAATAGAAATTTCACTAAGGTCATCAATGATATAACAAAAAAACATGAATGGGAAACCATGTCCATTATTTATTCAGGGGTTTTTTATTAAGATGAAAAATTATATCTAAACACAACATAATATTCACGTTAAAAATTTCAAGTTAATATAGTAAAACACCAACTTTGACTCATATTATATTCAACATAATGTCACCTTTTATAACGTAATTATATAAAATAATAATAAATAGATATATATGTGGTTGGATAACTCCTCATTTAGAATTTTTGGGGATGTCCATAATCTTAAGATTCAATAAATTGACACAATGTTTTATATTTGACCACTCCATCATATGTTAAATCCCTCAAATGGAATGAATCAACTTCTACAATTTCATGGCAGTCATTAGAAACCTTAAAGGGTAATATATTCAGGATTTCTACTTTGTTAGCCTCAATATTTTTCTATAGTTTTTTAGTGTTTACAACACTCATTTTAACCCTTAAATCCCATTAATTCTTTCTCAAAAATGTGAAAGAATAATGAATACGGGAGGAACTCTAATATTTCATTAATATGAATACTCTAGGTGGTATTTTATTCTAATATTTTATTTCATCATATGTACATTAATTTTGTTTTATTTTTTCCATTTATTATTAAAAAAAATTAGATATTGTAAAAATATTTTATTACTAGGAATTATCTTTTAATGCGGTTATTTCCCCACATCTGTTACTTATAAATTTTCAATTCACTACATGGGGATTAATATATATTAAAATAATCAATATATTTTTCTTTTTTCCATGAAAATACTTATTTTTATCAATTATTTGTTTTCTATTAACATTTTCTACAACAAGAAAAACACAATTTATTTTATTATGCTTTTTCTTCAAGATTTCTATTTAAATTCATGATGTTTCTCAAATTTCCCAAAGTTTAACTTTTTTTATCATTAATATCATTAATTGTTTATAATAGATATCGTATCGTAATAATATTTTCATGAAACAATAATTTTTGGGACCAACATGAACACATCTTCCATATACTTAATTCAATTTTGAAAATATGCTCTCTATGGATAGAAATGGTTTTTATAAAGGAATTGATTGTTTCTTATAATTTTGTTACATATTTTTTCGAAAAAATTCGCAAAGGTTTATGGATTATTACATTTAAACTCAAATTAAACGTATGAGTTGTGTCCCTAACTTATATTAAAATAGTAGATCCATTGAAATTTTGATCATCTAGATTTGTGCTTCTAGTCTCTATTTGAAAAGTAAAACTTATTTGTTCTTTGTAAATGTAATATCATTGGATTAATATCTTACCAATTTTATGGAAAACAATAAATCTCATATCCCTTCATCTAATAATAATAAATGTTTTTTAAAATACAAAATATATTAGAAATATATAATTTACAGTGTTCCCTAGGTCCTTTCATCTATCTAGTAATAGGGGATTCAAATTTTACCCATTATAGAAAATCTTCAAAAATATTTCATTACGAAATTTTAAACTAGAATACACATATATTCCTTCCCATTTATTTCTTGTTATGTTTCATCCAATATCTCTATGTTATATACCATTTTCTCATCATGGTTTTCAATGTTAGTTGTATAATTTATTCTCCCATTATCATCGATGTCAAGAATTTTTAACTCATCAATATATTCATTGGTTAAAAAGAATAAATTAATTTTATTCAATATACTCAAAAAATATATTTTTTAAATTTATTGTATGGTTTTTATTCCCACTACAAATAAAATCCTCATGTAATTGTTTTCCTTCAATTATCTCATACCCTTTTAAAACAATCCTTAAATAATGGCATTGATATAATGGAGATTCTATTTTGTCTAATGGAAAATATGTGCACACAATCTAATCACAAAATTCATAAATTCGAACTTTAATTCTTTTGGGATATGTAGATATAATCTTCTCTAATACCACTTATAGGTATATAGGATTGATGAACACCAATTGGGGATGAGGGTGGGTAGATTAGTTGTCACTTTTTAGAATTCTATTTCATTTATCTCTACCACTTATACTTGCAATTGTTCTCAATCAAATTAATTATTTTTCTCAACCTCGCCATAATATGAATTAATAATAACATAGTGAGGAGAAAATTGGATTTACAAGTATTGTTATAAATACAGAAATCATTCCATAATGGTTAGACACCAATTAGTAGATTATAGACTATAACATTATCATCAATTATAGTGTAATAGGATTAAAATATTTATACGTGATAATACATGATCCCCATTTTTTCTATTGTTTTATTGGCTTAAAAATATGTATTATGTATATGTATGTTATACACCCCATTCTCCATCCCCTTCATTGACTAGTTATATACCCTATCGAAGACCCACTTGTGTAACATGTTATTAACACCACATATAAAATACTTTTTTAATACTATTGATCTAGTAAAATAATATTTTTCTTCTTTATATGATGTCTTTAATCAGCTTGTTGGAAAAGTACTTATCATGTATACAATAAATATCACCATCAAATTTTTGAAGAAGGTATTCTTTTCATGAAATGATTTTATGATATACCATTTTATAGATTTTCTTCAACTTGGAATACATTATTGTATCACGTCTAGGGACGCCTGGCTTATACACAATTTCACATTCATTTGTAATGTGTGTTTCATACTCTCACTCCTTTGGATGTGAATATTTTTCTAATATGTTTATGTATCAACAGAACTTCACTAAACAGTTCTTCATTGTACCTATATAAATATATACACTATGAAAATAATGATTATAAAATATCAATACATCCATAATTCGTTATTAAAAATACAAAATTAATTTTTTGGAAAATAAATCTTGTATTTGAAACTAATATGAATATTCAATTTTAACTTTAATTCAATACTAAAAAACCGTAAATATTTTTCTCTACATTTCAACCCTGAAATGGAATCTTGTATTATTCAAACTCAATGCATAGTTTACAAAATATCACCCATACCAATTTTGATAACACCACAATCATTAAATATGTAATTATGAATTCTTTTTAGAATAATTTTCAATACATTATACAGAAAAAAAGCCTAATTACCCAAATGGTTTACAGTCTTTGAAGACTATTTAACCAATATTTTAATTATTTGAAATATCATTAATATCATTGACAATGATATTCCCAGATAGTGATATTACTGAGTATACGCTACATAAAAATTCATAAAAAATGCGGAAGGGAATCATAAAATGGGTGAATTAAGATACACATTAATGGTACATAAGGGATATATTTTATGAAAACATGAACATAATGTTATTATAAAATTATGATATCAATTGAAAACCTTGCCATGCATTTTAATGATCATAATATTAAGCCAATGAATAATGATTGGATGTCCATAAGACATGAATCATAAGGGAATAAAATAACATTATAAATGAGAGTATAACATTGAAATAACCACAGAGTTTTCGAATATTCATAATCATAGAAACTCAAATAATAAGGATACCCACAATGACATTGATAACAAGATAGGATTGGGAAAGCAACATGTGTACCAGCTATAGGCTTTGGAGGACGTACCATGTACAATATTTTAGGCTTGTAATATCCTCCAATGAACTCTTTGAGCTCATATAATATAAATAATTTCCCAACTAATCGAAGGAATATACAGTCCCCAACCTTATCATGATGAAAAACATATATATGTGAACCACATGATCATAAAATATTCATCATATCAGAACCCCTAAAAGAAGTGAATTTATAATAAATTCATTATTTCATCATAACATTACCCATTAATATATGAGGTATTCATAATACATTTATCATGTTATAACCTATTAAAGGTAAATTTGTTTCACAAGTATCTTGTCAGTATTAACATAAAACATTCATAGTAAGAATAAAAATAATTCCCATAGATATTATCCCCAGTATATATATTTATCTTCAAAATATATCATAATACATGGAAAATGAATTTTAAATGAAACATGGATAATTTTTTATGGAATAAAAATTCCCTTTGAAAATAACTTTTTGATTAAAAATTCATAAAACCATTTTTAATCCTTTATAATAAAGAGACTCATTAAAACATATAGGAGAATAATTAAAAATTATATAAGACATTTAATAAAGAATATATCCTTTCAATTTTTAATATTATTGATTAAAATACATTAAATTTTCCAAATAATTTTCATCTAAAATAACCATTAAAATATATAATGAATTTTTAAAAATTATTAAAATAATTTTCTTATGAAAATAAAATTTATTTTGAATTTTTTTCTAAAAATAAAGATTCATATAAATTTTTTGTAACATCCCAACTATGTAATTAATAATATATATTCTTATCTATGTCTATTTATGATATATATAGTGTTTTAGAGGCTTAAAATGAGAATAAATCGAATCTTCAGCATGGAATACTCTAATATTTTTAAAAGATTGTTTTACCGCCTTTTGATATTGAACCATTTTTAAATACAACATTTGACAACTTTATAAGCTATATTTGTCAAAATAAACTTTTTATTTGTGATTGGGACATTGAAATTTACTTTGGATAATTTTCTGGTATTTTTCTGATAATGTTCATTTTTTTAATGAATAGTGAAAAGTGTTGTATTTTAATTCAAAACCACTTCTTAATATAATTCATTTATGTAGTTATATTATGTTTTTAATTAGTTTTAATGTGAAAATAGAATATATTTTTACCATTTAATCCAATTTTGGTCATTGGAATTAATATCACTTTCAGATTGGACATAAACGAGTGTCAATCTTTTGATAGATATTGTTTCTTAAAAACACACTATTTGATTTGACACTGGGATTTAATTATAAAATTAATCAATGAAACTTCTATGTTATGAATTTTTTAAAATATATAAAATTTTTGAATTTGGAATATAAAATATATCTTAGGGTTAATTTTTTGTATTTTTCTGAAAAAACTTAATTTTTGATGAATAGTGAAACCACAAAGGGGTAGTTACAAAATCTGATTTTCCATTTAAATGGAACTTTACCTCTTATGTGATTTGAGTTTAAAAATTCCAATATAAATTATTTTAATTATTAATTAAAATTTGGTTATATGGGATGAAAATAATTTTTTATGAAAAGTAACTTTTAAGTTTTATTAATCGCGATTAAAGGTAATTATTGTGATTTATGGTAAAAATGATATTATAATAAAATGAAAATATCTTGAAACTTGTCCTAACCCTATTTTATGAGTCATGGAAGACCAAGATAACCCATGGGTCGATTTTTGGGACACCATAGAGCAACTTGGGTTAGATAATGACATTAATGCCTTTTATTTAATGTAAAAGTAAAAATGACACAAACATGTATTATTTTACTATAAAAATTTTACATGGGGTTATACAATCCATATTTTTAACTATATATAGTCATTATAAAGATAAAAATATTTAATACATTATAGTATTTTTTTTATTATTTTTAGACATTAAATAAATTATATTATTTATGACATCATGATGATGTAGCGATTACCTCATTAATGAACGATTTATATAAAATGAAATGATAATGTAACATCTAAGACATAAACATGTCAAAGATCTATCTGATTAGTATATTTCAAACCCTTATCACCTTATCCTTGAAATACATCAATTTGGAACCTTTAAAATCCGAAACTCATTTGAAAATAAAGTAACATTTTATACCTTTCCAAGAGTTCCCCTCCTCTCCTCTTATAAAAGGCCCCCACCTCTACCTCCTTACCCACACCTCTCAAGCCTTTGGATCGGCCAAGCATTGATACTTTTGTCTCTCCACATCCCTCTCATCATCCTATAAGCCTTACATTAGGAAGGAAGCTCTTTAAGAAAGACTTTTGGTTCAAACTAATCGGAGTTACCCGATTTTAAGCTAATGTCTTCACTTGTGCTATTTTGTATTATTTTGCTTCTCCAACCCCCTAAATTCTTTTTATTAATTTATTTTGTAAAAAATCCCGTATCTTCAATATACTAGGATTTTGTTATAATAATTATTCTAGCTACACTTACACACATCTACATCTAATGGTTAAAGAACATACTGTTTTTGTGGATGGTGAATTTCTTCCTCACGAAACGATGATTGTTCAATATTTTTTAACACCTTCAAAGGTGGCCATTAAGATTTCACTACATTTATATATGATTTATAATATGATTGTGTTTTACTTAAACATCTGAATTTTTCATTTATGGAATACCTTTATGGTTTCCATTATGGGAAAACGTGATATCTTCATTTTTGGAAGTGCGGACTACCGCCCCCTCAAAGTGATTTGAT
The DNA here is from genome assembly GCA_963277665.1 of Viscum album. NCBI lineage: Eukaryota > Viridiplantae > Streptophyta > Magnoliopsida > Santalales > Viscaceae > Viscum > Viscum album. The sequence continues at coordinate 244,891,958 of OY728121.1, forward strand.
TCATCAATACCATATATGGTACGTATAAAGGATATATTTAATGATATTATATATGATACCATATTGAAGTTATAATAAAATTATGTATCATTATGTTTTAATTCCATTAAATATGAAATATAAATGGAAGTAGCATTCATGCGTACGTACGTCTTACCGGACTATAATTCTGGATATAATGGATATTTAACCATATGAACAAACATGTAATTATAAAGAGTATATTTTTGACTCAAGTACCAATGATCGTTAAAAAGACCGTTATTAACTTAAATAATTACATAGTGTTCATGACATGGTAATAAGTGATATAAAAGGAATAATGAAGGTTAAAAATGTTCTTAAGAAAGTAGAAATTAACTCAAGTTTATTATTCAGGAGATTAAAGAATGATCGAGTCAAGTCGGACCCGAGGTAAGGGACTTCGTCTCAATATCCTTTCATTAAGGCATATTATGTTTTATACACAACATTCTTTTATATGGTGTATAAACCCCTTTTACTTTTATGTTTATTCAAAAGGAATCTTTTTATACTAAGCATTTACTAAACGACAAAATGGAATGTTTTTTTGTCGTATGTATGAGTCGACAACGACTTATCTGCCGTCATGACCATTATTTCAGTTTTAGCTTCCTCTACAAGATATAACTTTTTTTTAAATGAAAAATAATTACCATGTTGTACATTTCATTTATATTTTTAATGAAAATGGTTTTCATAATATTTTTATTATATCAATGTGTGGTATTGATATCTTGTGATTGAAAGGTGGAAATGTTATGTTTCCTTTCTGCATGTTTTATGTGATATTATTATGTTATGGTTCTTGGGAATTTTTATGAAGACGGGTGGTTTCATGATAAAATATGGATGGGTGAGCTCGATATAGCTCTCTAATGTATTGGGTAACACGAAGGAGTTAAAAGTTAGGGTTTCTCTAAAGAGATTTAGGGAATATAATGTGATGGGTATTCCAAGTGTAACCATGAGGGTTACTCACTACATAAAAATGTTATGAATGCCTCAAGTTACCTTTATTTCTTATGATTTCTATGATTTATTCATGATTTGATGAGGTATGCTTATGTTTTATGAGTAAAGTATGATTTCATTGATTCTTATGTATACATGTACTCAGGTTTCCTTTCAATATTTTTATAATCCTTATTGAGCTTTTTATGCTTATCCCATGGTTTTGAAATGTTTTCACAGTTCAAGGGAAACGTAAATGATGGGATGATAGTTCCATGGAAGTCTCATGAATGAATCAATGTTTTTTTAAATATGTTTCAATTGATGGGAAAAAATGAATCCTATCTTTTATGTAACCAATTTGTTTAAATGTGGAATGTAATGCAAGTTTTATGATCTAATTCTCTAAAACTCTACACCTGAAAAAATCCTCAATGTGTAATCCTGTAATTACTGAATATTAAGTAAGGATTAAGGTCGGGTCCTTATAGTTAGTATCAAAGGCCGGTTTAGAAAATTTTAGGAGTTATAATTCTATTAAATTATTATCCAAAAATATTTTTTTATGGTGAAATTGAAATGTTATTGCATTTGACGATTACCATGTTGCTTCATCTAAGACATGTTTGTTCAGAATGGTTTTCCGCAGAGGAAACAGGGAAGCAGTTCTAGGAAGGGATAAAGAAAGAAATGACCTTCCGAATCAGGATCCTGAGATGGTTGGAATTAGAACTGAACTGCTTGTTGTAGTAATGGCATAGTTGACTCAAGAGATAAATGGTGGTGGTATCCATGCACGAGATCAGCCAGATCAACTGCCGAGGAACATGTCAGTGGTGGAACACTTCATGAGGCAACATCCCCCATCATTCATAGGGTCATCTAACCCACTGCTAGATGAAAGGTGGATTAAAGCACTGGAGAAGATTTTTGGTGTCATGGGGTGTTCAGACAATCAAAGGGTTAGTCTTGTTATTTTCCATTTGGAGGGTGAAGAAGATCAGTGGTGGTCGATGGTTAAAAATATTAGGGACGCTGATGAGATTGATGCTCTCGACTGGGATGAATTCAAAGGTCTGTTTCTTGAGAAGTATTTTCCTATGGCTGTTCGACTTAGGATAGAAAAAAAATTCTTAGAATTGAAGCAAGAGGAATACATAGTGGATGCTTATGAAGAAAGGGTCACTCCATTGGCAAGGTATGCTCCAAATTTTATCTGAGACTTTGATAGTAAAATCTATAGTTTTTACTCAGGATTAAAGCAAAAATATCTAAGGGATTTAGCTTCTCGTGAGTTAAAGAGTTATGAAAACCTTTTCTGATGTGCTGAGAAGGTGGAAATGGAGTTTTCCGATGATCAAGTGTTCTATAACAGCCAACAGAAGAAGAGACCGAGGTGGGTGGAGAAAGGGAAGAATTCTTTAAAAATGTCTGATGGTAAGAAAACTAAGTTTCCAGTTTGTGATAAATGTGGTAAAAGGCATGCTAGGGAATGTCTTTTGAATTCTGTAAAGTGCTACCGATGTGGTAAGATGGGACATAAGGCTCGTGACTGCACTAGAAAAGATCAAGGTGATGGTAAGACCAAATTTTATTTACATTTAGTGAAATGTTTTAAGTGAAATGAGATGGGTTACTATGCAAATTAGTGTACGACAAAGAGCTCGAGTGATGGGAAGCAGTTAGAATACAAGTAGAATGGGGTGGTAAAATCCTTTGCAACTACTTCAGTAGATGTTGGGCCATCAAATGAAGTGGTATCAGGTACTTTGTTTGTTTTTTCATATAATGTATGTGTGTTGTTTGATTTAGGGTCTACACATTACTCCATCTCTGAAAAAATTTCTAGTAAAATTGGAATACCATTTCATAAAATGACTCTTAAACTTGTGGTAAAAACACATGGGGGAAATGTTAAGGATAAAAGAATTTATAAGAATCCTCCTATCCTTATCAGTGGAAAGAAACTACTTGCAAACCTTATTGTTTTACCTCTAGTAGTGTTTGATGTTATAATGGGTATGGATTGGCTCTCTATTTACCATGCTAAGATTGACTGTAGAGCTAATGATGTTTATTTTCAAAAATACTTTCATTTTGTGGACACGAATGAACCCTTACTGTTGATAACATATCAACAGGCCGAGAAACTTGTAAAAGATGGAAATGAATGTTACCTTTCAGATATTGTTGAATACAATGGAACTGTTCAGATTAATGATGTGCTAGTGGTAAATGAGTATCGTGATGTTTTTCTGGATGAGTTGCCTGGAATAATACCAGATCGGGATGTTGAATTTTATGGTGACTTAGTTCCTGATGCTAAGACAATTTCAAAACCCCCTTATCGAATGTCTCAAATGAAACTTTTAGAGTTGAAGGAGCAATTGCAAGATTCATTAGAGAAATGTTTTATTCGACCTAGCACATCACCATGGGGTGCTATTATTTTATTTGTTCAAAATAAAGATGGTTTTATGAGACGTTTCATGGATTATAGAGCCTTGAATAACATCACTGTTAAGAAAAAATATCATTTTCCTCATATCGATGATTTGTTTGATTACTCCAGGAGCACAATATTTTTCGAAGATTGACCTTAGATCGGGGAACCATCAGTTGAAGGTAAAGGATGCAGATATTCTGAAGACTGTGTTTCGTACAAGATATGGCCATTATGAATTTGTAGTAATGGCTTTTGGGCTAACCAATGCACCTGCTGTATTCATGGACCTTATGAATTGAATTTTCCATGAGTTCTTGGATAAGTTTGTGGTTGTTTTCATTGATGATATTATGGTGTTTTCTAAAATTAAAGAAGAGCATGAAAGACATTTAAGGGTTATTTTGAAAAACATAAAAGAAAAGAGATTGTCTGGGAAATTTAGAATGTGTGAGTTTTGGTTGCAACAAATTTCTTTCCTTGGTCATATTGTTTCTAAATATGGGTTAACTGTTGATCATGAAAAAAAAAGGTTGTTGAAGAATGTTCCAGACCCACAAATGTAACTGAGATTCGTAGCTTCCATGGTTTGGCAGGCAATTACCAAAGGTTTGTTTGAAATTTTTCATGGTTATCTAGTCCAATGACTAAGCTAACTCGGAAGGGTGTTATGTTTATCTGGACAAAAGAGTGTGATGATTGTTTTTAGGAACTGAAAAGAAGATTGGTGAATGCTCCCGTTTTGGCACTACCTTCCAGGAATGGGGAGTTTGTTTTCTACAGTGATGCTTCATTGAAAAGACTTGGTTGCGTCCTAATGTAGAATGATCAGGTAATTGATTATGCTTCACGTCAGTTGAAAACACATGAGTTAAATTACCCTCCACATGATTTGTAATTAGCTGCTGTTGTTTTTGCTTAATAAATTTGGAGGCATCATTTGTGTGGAGTAAAGTGTGAAATAGATACCAATCACAAAAGTTTAAAGTATATATTCACTCAGAAATTATTGATCATGATACAGAGGAGATGGCTATAATTAATAAAGGCTTATGATTGTACAATTCATTACCATCCGGGAAAAGAAAATAAAGTGGATGATGATTTGAGTCGAAAAATTAAAGCTTAATTAACAATGTTACATTTGAAACGTGATCCTTTGGTTAAGGATTTGATGAAATTTGGCATAGAAGTTGTTGGTGCATGATGTCCTTCTATTTTATTTCAGGTATCAGTGAAATATTCTCTATCAGACAGAATTAAGCAAGCAGAAAAGCAAGATAGTGAGTTGCAGAAAAAGTTAGAGCTACTTCAGAAGGGTAAGTTGCCTTAATTCAACATTGATAATGATTGTGTTTTGAGATTTGAGAAGATATTGTGTGATCCATGTGATTCACAGTTGAAGAGAGAGTTGTTATGTGAAGCTCATAGTTATCTGTTTTCAGTTCATCCATGCAGTACTAAGATGTATAGAGATCTTCAGCAGTATTACTGGTGGGATGGAATGAAAAGGGATATTTCCAATTTTACTGTGAAGTGGTTGACTTGTCAACAAGTACAAGCAGAGCGGAAGTTACCGAATGGGATGCTTCACCATTTACCAGTACCAAAGTGGAAATGGGAGAATATATCGATGGACTTCGTTGTGGGATTGTCGTAGACACCTCGAGGTAATAATGCAATCTGGGTTATTGTTGATCTCTTGACTAAATCTGCTCATTTCCTAGATATAAGAGATAATATTTCCTTAGATCAACTTTCCCGTTTGTATCTTAAATAGATAAACAGGTTACATGTATTTCCCCTCTCCATTGTATCCGATCGTGATCCTAGGTTTACTTCTTACTTTTTTAAAGTCCATAAGAAGTCGTTGGGTACTGAATTAAATTTTAGTAAAACTTTTCATCCTCAATTAGATGGGAAATTAGAATAAACAATTCAGACTTTGTAGGATATGCTACGTGCTTGTTCGATTGATTATCAGGGAAGTTGGGACCAACATCTTTCTTTAGTTGAGTTTTCATATAATAACAGTTTTCATTCTAGTATAAAGATGGCACCATTTGAGGCATTATATGGGAAGCAGTGTTGAACTCTAGCTTTCTGGGATGAAGTTGGTGAAAGAAAGTTGATGAGACCAGAATTGGTAGAAGAGTTGGCAGAAAAAGTTCAGATGATACAGAGACACATGAGAACGGCTCAGAGCAGGCAGAAGAGTTATGAGGACAACAAGAATAAGGATCTCTCTTTTGAGGTAGGTGATCATGTTTTTCTCAAAGTATCACCCTAGAAATGTGTGATGCGATTTGGTAAGAAAGGAAAGCTGAGTCCAAGGTTCATTGGACCATATGAAATTATTGAGAGAGTTGGATGAGTTTCATACCGAGTGGCTTTACCTCCAATTTTATCTTTGGTACACAATGTCTTTCATGTTTCAATGTTAAGAAAGTACATGCCAGATACATGTCATGTTTTGAGTCCAGAGGTAGTTCAGTTGGAAGAAAATCTATCTTATGAGGAAAAACCGGTTCATATTCTTGATCATAGGGAGCATGTGTTGCGGAATAAGGTGATTCATCAAGTAAAGGTTTTGTAGAAGAACCACATCAGTGAAGAGGCAATATGAGAATCTGAAAATGCAATGAGGGATAAGTACCCACACTTATTCGATAAGTAAATAAACTACGGTGACACAATTTTCTAAAGGGTGGAAGGATGTAACATCCCAAGTATGTAATGAATAATAGATATTCTTATCTATTTCTATTTATGAATTAGATAGTGTTTTAGAGGCTTAAAATGAGAATAAATCCAATCTTATTCATTTAATACTCTAATATTTTTAAAAGATTGTTTTGCCTACTTTTGATGGAGTACCATTTTTAAATATAAATTTTTACAATTTAATAAGATATATTTTTCAAAATAAACTTATTCTTTGTGATTGGGACACTGAAATTTACTTTTGATAAATTTCTGGTATTTTTCTGATAATGTTCACTTTTTTAATGATTACTGGAAAGTGTTGAATTTTAATTCAAAACATCTTTTAAATATAATTTATTTATATAGTTAGATTATCTTTTTAATTGGCTTTAAATTGAAATTAGAATATATTTTTACCATTTAATTTAATGGTGGTCATTGTAATTAAAATCACTTTGACATTGGACATAAACGACTGTCAATCTTTTGAATGATATTGTTTCCTAAAAACACGCTATTTGATTTGACAGTGGAATTTAATTATAAAATTAATTAATGCAACATATATGTTATGAATTTGGTAAAATTGAAATCATTTTTTAATTTGTAATATCAAATATAGCTTAGGGTTAATTTTTGGTATTATTCTGAAAAACCTTAATTTTTTAGGAATAGTGAAACCAAAAAGTGGTAGATACAAAAACTGATTTTTTGTTTAAATGTTACTTTACCACTTCTGTGATTTGAATTTCAAAAATCAAATATAATTGATTTTCATTATTATGTAATATGTGGTTCAATGGGATGAAAATAAGTTTTTATGAAAAGTAACTATTAAGTTTTATTAATCGCGATTATAGGTAATTAGTGTTATTTAAGGTACAAATTATATTATAATAAAATTAAATTATCTTGACACTTGTCCTAACCCTATTATATGAGTCATGGCCGACCAAGACAACCCATGTATCTATTTATGGGACCCCATGGAGCCACTTCGGTAAGATAATGATATTAATGCCTTTTATTTAAAGTAAAAGTAAAAATGACACAAACATGTATTGTTTTACTAAAACAATTTTTACATGGGGTTATAAAAGTCATATTTTTTACTATAAATAGTCATTGGAAATAATTTCCTACATCATAGTATTTTTTTTAATAATTTTTAGACATTATATAAATTATATTATTTATGACAACATGATGATGCATCAATTACCTCATTAATGAGCGATATAAATAAAATGAAACGATAATGTAAAATATATGACTTAAACATGTCAAAGACCTATTGGATGAGTATATTTAGAACCCTTATCACCTTATCCTCTAAATAAATCAATGTGGATCCTTTAAAATCTGAAACTCATTTGAAAATAAAGTAACATTTTATACCATTCCAAGAGTGCCCCTCCTCTCCTCTTATAAAAAGCCCCCACCTCTACCTCCTTACCCACACCTCTCAAGCCTTTGGCTCGGCCACGATCTGATCATTTTGGCTCTCCACATCCCTCTCTTCATCCTAGAAGCCTTAACTTAGGCAGGAAACTCTTTAAGAAACCCTTTTGGTTCAAACCAAAGGGAGTTACCCGATTTTAAGGTAATGTCTTCACTTGTGTTCTTTTGTTTTATTTTGCTTCTCGAACCCCCTAAACTCTTTTGATATGTTTTCACAGGTGAAGGGAAAGGTACATGATGTAATGATAGTGTCAAAGAATTTTCATGAAAGAATCCATGTTTTTTTAAATATGTTTACATTGATGGGAAAAAATGAATACTATCTTTTATGTAACCACTCTGTTTAAATGTGGAATGTATTTCATGTTTTATGATCTAATTCTCTAAAACTATAAACCATAAAATTTCCTCAATGGTTAATCATGTAATAACTCAAGATTAGGTAAGGTTTAAAGGTGGGGCCTTATATTATTTGAATCTATGTAATTGAAAATAATACTCTAAATTTAGATATTAATATTTAAAAATATTTTAAAACATTTCTTATGTAATTTTTTTAAAACATGAAACTTATTTAATATAAATTCCATGGAATATAACCAAAGAATCATATAAAATTAGCTTCAAAAATAAATTTAAAAAGGTCATATAGAAAATTCTCATTCTACTCTGAAGGAAACTACTTAAAATATAAAATATTTTTCTCATAATTTAATTTGATAATAAATTTGAATATATATAAACTAAAATTCATATAGAATAATGGTTATAACGACAAGATTTTTTTCATTCCAAAAAGGATAAAAAAAATATTTCATTCACATTCATGGAAGAATACAAACATGTATTATTTAGAAAATTATCTACAGATTCAATTTTAAATATTTTTAAAATAATTAATAAATCATGTAATTTTTATTAATTATTAATTTTATTTATGATATAATCATTTTTGAGATCATTTATCTGATTAATAGTTTTTTAGAAAAAGCGATATCAATTGAAGAGAGAAATAATTATTATTTTTATTAAAAGTGTTATTTTTAAATCATGACTAATATATATAAGAAAATTAAGGGAAAACATGAATTCTAATGAAATAATTAGAGTATAATAAAAATAATGTGTTTCTTGAAAATTGGATTAAAATATTTTATCGTGAAGTACATAATAATAAAAAATCATGATAAATGATAAGATTATAACCAAAAATATTTATCTCTTCTATAATAAAGAAGTATAAGCCCCATGAAATAATTATATATATAAAAGTCAAAATATCATGTAAATATGGAGTAAAATGTCCATAGGAATTATATACCACTCATAGAAGTATATATGTTCCTAAAATATCTTTTTTCTCGAAGAAAATAATTTGAGACAAAAATCTATGACTACATAGGTAAATATAAAAATGCTAAACCCGTGAAACATAGGTACTCAAATATATATTTAAATACCAATAATTTTTATAATTATAATAATAATTATAAATATTATTCTTTATATGTATCACATAAAATAAATAGGTGGTTAATATGGAATGTGTCTCACTTATATAAAAAGTGAGATGAAAATCACTTATTGTCAGTATCAACTTCCATCACATACGTTCAAACCTATAGTATAAAAAAGATAAAATTATTATAAATATATTACATAAAAAAGGTAAAAATAATATTATACATTATTTACTTGTTACCTTTTACTTCCTATGTATAATCTTTCCCATGTTAATGTCACTTTTCAGGAATAACTTATATGTATTTCATGTATGTTTGGATTTTTGATTTTATTGTTCTCTTAGAATGGTCATGGTAAATAATTTAGAAAATTTAATTTTATATAAATAAAATATATATTTATTATAATATATATAGATAATTCCATAAAAATTTAGATGTAAAAAATGAAAAACACCATTCATGGAGACAGTAGTCCATATATACGTAATAGAAATATCTCCATTTTCTAGTAGAATTAATTGAATTTTAAATAATGTATTTCCATAATTGAATAATAATTATTTGTTATATGTCACATATTATTATTTCATCATTACATTATTATCTTCCATGTTAATTGTATTAGAATAACGAATAACATTATTTTATGAGGTGGTAATATAATATATACATGAATGACATTATCGTATTCCCACAGAAATGAATGTCAGAAGGTAGATGTATTATAATAATTCAAAAATCATAATAATATGATAAATATAATATATATACAATAAATCAATCATTATACCAATATATTTTATGTTGTAATGTAAAAATGATTGACATTAATTTGCAAGGAGATACTCCACTGTACACATGAATGATGATTTTGTAACCCATTTGATAGAAGGGAGCTGGTTGCAGGTTATGAACATAAATAACAACATCAAATTATAAATATTATTTTAGGGATATTATATCATAATGGTTTAATAATATTTTAATGAGGTGGAGGAGGAAATAAAATTAAAACTCCAATTGATGAAAATTATATCATATTCAATTAAGCACCATTGGTTTGTACCAAAATCATTCCTACATTGGAATTCAAATACAATTCTGAATATTTTGATTAGAGAATAAATTTAAATAATTTATTTGTGAATGTATTGGAAATTTTGTTTTTGGAAGTTTTAATAATATAAGATAATGGTAGAAATTCATAAGTGATATAATTGGAAAAAATGTAATTTTTCAAATATTAAAATTTTGATCCACATTTATCTCATTTCACAAGGATCCAAAAATGACCACTAATGACTATATGAAAATATTTTCAAAATATTTCTATAAAATTATGGTTGGACAAGTTTTAGATCAATTTAATCATTATTTTTAAGTTTCATCCCCTCAATAAATCCATTTTCACCTTTACCATGGTAAGGAATATTAACCAATTTTACTATTTATAATTGTAAAAAATGATGATGAACTAATTAGATAATATAAATTATTCATATTTAAAATATTTAGTCCTCTTTTAATTCCATTCACATAAGAGAAAATATTTAATTTAAAACTAATCTTTCATATGTGATGACTGATTAATTGGAAATTAAATTTTTATATCAAAATAATATTAGAGGAAAAGTGGGAAACCATGCCAGTTCTATGAAGTGAGTCATTAAATATAATAATAATTAAAAATTTAAAAAATGAAACTAATATTATTATAATCATTTACCATGTATAACCCAATATGATGTTCATGTACCATCATTTCCTAGTGATATTCAGCAATATCATCAAAATGGAGGGCCAATATGTCGCATGATTATATGTATTCCACTGTATTAATTATATTTTCATTAAATATGAATGGAAAATTTATATGATTTTCTTATTCGATCTTATTTATCCTTGTTTAAATTGAATCATAGTTCTCACTAAGGATTATATCCACCTCCTATTTGAATCCTAATTCTGGAATGACTCTCTATTTATTTCACCATTAAATTCATAATAATATCCAGTTGATTCGCTTCCCTAGTTTATTTTCAATATTCATTAATTTGATCCCCATTTCCATTCACAATAGACTACACTTTTTTATTGTTATTACAAGTCCTGGAATTTTAATTTTCATTTTTTAGATTTAAACGCGAATTTCAATTGTGATCTTCGATCATTATTCCACAATCTATCTCATTGGCTCGGTAGGAACACCTGATTTCCATATGCATCTATAGATGATAAAATTCCCTTCAAACATTATTTTAAATTCCTTTAAAATCAGTTTATCACCCCGTATAATGATTCCCCTTTATTACCTTTTTCTTACATTGTCTCGGAAGTCTAATAAATTGTGTTCCCTCCATACTGTATATTGAGAATATAAAACATATTTCATAATCATCATCGACCTCTAAATTAATACATATATGATTTTTTTGTTAAAGGTCTATGCCTACCCAACATGTCCAGAGAATAATGTTCATGAAACGGGCCTGGATACATTGGCTGATCTTCTCCCCTATGATCTTACCATATCCATTCCTCATCCATCCATTTATACCAATTGATAAGATATATTTATAAAATAAAAAAACTTGGAAATTTCAAACTAAATGTATTCTCTGTCCCCCCGTAAAACATGTGCTACATAGAAGTCTTTCTTTTCTCCCTTATAGCAGGATGAGTCTCCTTCAATTACCACTCATATTTACTCGTCATGTGTGAGTCCAATATCATTACTAATAATCTCCACATATTATAAGAAATATTGTATGTGATAACTCGGTATCATAGAGAGAACTTCACACACCTTCGCAGCTCCTACGAAGATAAACGAGTCATGCATAATCAGACTCTAGTGGAAAAATCTATGTCTCAAATGATCAAATATATCCACCACATATGGAGTAAATATCTTGGTTCTTTCTTCAATATGATTGGGTATATATTGTATAGGAACAATATTGATCAATGTGGGGGCAACAAAAAACTTATTCATGGTCTCTAAACTCGATATATTAAGAATCCCATCCTAGACTATACATTCCTAATAGAATGTCGATTGTATATATCCAAACTAATTATTAGACATCATGTAACCAGTCAATGACTGAAAACTCACCTCTTGCTTCCATAATTATTCTTTCCTGACTGCAATCCATACCCATTCCACCAAAGTCCATTCCAAATGTACAGTAATATTGATTTGTTGGGATATTTGGTGGAAAATTACATTTTTCTAACAATTAGAACATACAGGGAGTAATTATACCTCAGAGAATATGAAGAATAAATGTATTCTGGAAAGACATAGGTAGTATAAAATCCATAAACACAAAAATATAAAATGAACATCATAGTTCATGTGGAACAAATAGGTCCATCAAAATATGTAAATGTATAACATATTGATGGATTGAGGAGAAATAAATATGGGGAGATTCAGATATTCCTTGGAAGAAAATAGTATCATCATATTTTGATTGACGAGAAGACCAACTTGTGCATAGTATATTAGTCCCCACGATCCTAAAATGAACTAGTCAAAGGCCCCATTTAAAGGTCATTGTTCCCCAAAGAAAGCCACAAAAGTTAGATCGTGTAGATCTGTAGCCATTAAAAACTATATTGTAGAAAAAAACTTCTAAGGAGATAAATTTAAATGATTTATAAAATTCGAGATACTTGAAATCACATGGAAAAGAGAAAATGAAATTAGGTCAGAGAACGACAGGAAAAGAAGATACATAATACTAGATGATAGAAGAGGGAGATCATCTGAAACCGTTGGGTATGGAGGTGAAAGATACATGGACATCACTACATTAGGGAATTACTAAGAGCAGAGGAAGAGAGAGTTGGGTGAATATGGGAGCTTGACCTCGTATATGCAATGCAAAATTGAGGTTACAAACTGAAAATTGTAACGACCCAAAGTTTCATTAATGGAAAATCCCTCTTGATCCAGTTAAATGTTTCTTTATGAAAATTTGTTTTTATAAGATGTCAACTTCTTTAGTTTTACGTTAAGATTTGTGACCGTTAATTTTATAGCCGTTGAATAGTGATCATCTAAGTAGTATAAATATAAGGCTTTAACGAAACCATTTCTACTCAGACAAAGGAAGAGATGGCCTCATCCAATAGAATTTCCCCTTACGAAGCCCATTTGTCAAAGCTCGGAAAAGAGGTGGCGTCTTTGGGCTTTGCCCTTGACCAAGCCCAAGCTTAGCTTCATCAAGTCAATCTCGAACGTGATCGCCTACGGGAAAAATGGAAGTTGATAGAGATTACCACTCGAGAGATGTTATCCGAGCAACCCCAAGAGTCTGTCACCATCGCACACCTTACCCTTTGGTCTTATGCGGCTATTTTAAGGGGTTATGAAACAAATAAGTATCACCATGTTCATGTACAATATTTTTTTGTATATAATAATGAATATAATTTTTTTGATACATTGTAATTAGTTTTTAAAGTACAAATGGTGTTTTTAGTTATTATTTAATTAAGAATTATATTTTATTGAATTAAAGGATTTTTGAATTAAATAATATTTTAATAAAATATTATTATTAATATTAAATTATTTTTTATTAAATATAAATTATCTTATAATTTTATGAATGCAATTAAAATTTTTATTAAGGTTTGAAAGCCATTTCTGTCAAAACCCGTGAATTTTTTATAAATGTTGGTTTTTATTTTAAAAGTGAAAATTCACATATTTAGAAAATTATTTAGATAAAATAAATATTATTTTTGGAATCAGGACGTCGAAATTATCCAACGGTGAATTTTTTATAATTTTCCGAGACAGTCAAATTTTTGGGTAAAAATTAAATACAATTTAAATATATAATTTATTTTATGACATCATAATGACCCAATGGTGATGTAATAAAATACCATAATCCTTATGTTCGGACAATATGTGTTTTATCATTAAAATAATGAGGTTTTGGGTTTGTTTGACTTACTTTTCAAAGCATTAATGGAGCCCTCAAGACTTATTCAACACTTTGCCCTTTTAAATTAATTTCCATGGGAGTGTGACTGACCTCCACATAAGCAACCCAAATTTTTTTATAAGTTCGGACCTTGGACTTGTAAAATATTGTTTTCCTCTTTCCTTTTCCAGAAACCATGGGCAAATACCATGGGATGGTTTGTGGTTTGGATTATTTTAATATAAGGGGTCCCAAACCTAAATAATAAAGAATTCTCTCACCTTTCCTATATAAACCCACCCAAGCTCTCACTTCCTCCTCACTCAAAGCCCTTGAATTTCGTCCAACCTCTGCCCTACTCTCTCTATAATCCTCCCAAGGTGCCCCAAGCTCCCAAGAAGCCTCTCACAAGCCTCCCTCTAGCCTTTGGAAGCACACTTTCATGTAAGGGGTTTTCTTCCTTCTCATTTTTGTCAATTTTCTTTAAGTTGTATTGATTTTTTTTATTTCAATTATGAATGTTGGGGTATGGTTTCACACCTCCCCCATACTGCCCTCTTATTGTTTGAATGATGGAATAACCCTTTCTCTGTCATTAAATGCCTCCCATGTACACCTGTTACTATGCCGAAATTCCGAAAGGAACTTCTCTCTCTTCTTTTACATTCAAGCAATACTTTTGTATCATGAATCTAAATTCCATTTATATTGTTGGTACATGTATATATATGATCTCCTTAATGTCCATTACATGTAAATATGATGAGGAACCCATTTCTCTCTCATCAACCTTTTTTATGAATTCTTATGTCACGCCGTTACGCTGCCGAAATCGCACCGACTTTCTAAGCCAATGTCTTTGTGTAGTGAATACCATGCCCATTTCTCCATCAAGGGTATTCACCTTTATGCACATTTACATATTGATTGTAAAGTTTCATGTATGAATTCCACTTTCCTTTATCATGGAAGAAATGATTATGTTTTATGAATCCATGTTTTATGATCCATGTGGCACACTTATGCGTGAAATGAAATGTTTAAGAAGGGTGCGCCCTTTATAGCGCTCCAATGCATTGGGTAAAGTATAGTATAATGATACGTCATGTGCAATGAGTGTTTAATCATGCTAATTCAAGTGCAACGAGGGTTTACTCGTGCTTCAAGTGCAATGAGGGTTTACTCATGCTCCATGTGCAATGAGCCTTGGCTCATGCTAATTCAATGTTAAGTGTTGTTGCCACATTTCCATGTTATGATTATCATGCTTTATCATGCCTTTATGCTCATGTTTCTCTTATGCTCTATTGATATGCCTATTTCCTAACATGTATTTCACTCCTCATGTTATTCATTGTTTACTCCCTTACTGGGCTTTATAGCTCACCCTTTTCTTATGCATGTCCTCAGGTTATCCCATGCAATGTTAAGTATGAAGGAATGTAGTGGTCATGTAAAGGAAGTTTTCAATAAAGATGTTTTATTTCAAGTTTAAAGTTTTTATGTAATGATCCTATTCCCCAAAGACACTAAACCTCTCGATCTTCTTTGTTGGATCAAGTGAAGTTTTATGTATTAAAGCATGTTTAAGTTGTAATAAAATGCAGGGTTGTCATAGTTGGTATCAGAGGATAGGTTTGGTTATTTTTGGGATTAGGAAACCCTAGTAAAGACTTAGATACAAGACTAAGAATAATAAAAACATCCCTATGTTTTGGTAAATACTATGTAAGTGGTTTACCAAACAAATACATCCCTGTCTGGATACGAGCAGGTAAAGGCGGCTCTGGCACAGATGTATCCTAGGGGTAAAACCCGAAAACACCGCTTTGAGCTAGACTCGAACGGGAACTGGTGCACGACAACAGGCCTTGCTGCACTCTTGGTTATGACACTCCCGAGGTATATGTTTTGATAAATTCACAATCTTAGTATGAACCCTTATTAATGGAAAAATGCCCCTAAGAATATATGTTAGAAGGAAGATCATGAAAAGCCTGGATTGAATCCTATAGACTCATGAGTTAAAGAGATTAAAGTTTATTTATAAGTCATCAACTTTTGTCTTTGGATTACCCTTTATGTGTTACCCCTAACTTTACTTTTATTCCAGCCAATGGCCGGTAATAGGAGAACTCGGGCTAACAACCGTTGTGAAGATCAGTGTGATGATTGTACTTATGAGATGCCCAATCCAATGGGAGCGGGAATCGCGAACTTTGTCACGCTTCTCTCTCAGCTAACCCAAGTTTTGAATAGAAACACTGGTCAAGAGGAACGTTCAACCCCCCCTAAGAAAGAACAAGTCGCTATTGAAAGCTTCATGAGTCAAAGGCCTCTTACTTTTACTGGATCATCCGATCCCACGATTGCTGAACAATGGATCAACTCCATTGAAAAGATATTCTCCATCCTCCAATGCTCTGAAAAAGAGAAGGTTCTCCTGGAGGCTTATCGTATGGAGGGTGAAGCTGATCAATGGTGGACGTTGATCAAAAATACGAAGCCTGAGGAGGAGATCGAGGCTTTGGAATGGAAGGAATTCCGAAAGATGTTTTTCGATAAATATTTTCCACGCACCCTCCGTCTTAAGATGGAAAGGGACTTCCTTTCCCTCAAACAGAAAGATGAAGAATCTGTGGGAGCGTATGAGGAAAACATCACAAGGCTTGCACGATACGCTTCCGGCTTTGTCGTTACCCCCGAATGCAAGGTTGACCTCTTCTTTGGTGGGCTGAATCCTAGCTTGCGGAAAGCATTAGCAATCCGTGACCTCGACAGCTATGAGGAAATTGTCCGATGTGCCCTCAAGGTTGAAATGGATATCGGAGAATCACAGGGGTATCCTGGGGACAAGAAGTGTAAGGTGGACTTCAATGCTAGTGGTCCAATGGATAAATCCAACGGCGCTAAGAAATTCCAGCACCCACTTGCCAAAAGTGTGGAAGGAAGCACCCTGGAAATTGCCATAGGGGGACAAGAAAATGCTTCAAGTGTGGAAGAGAAGGGCACCTATCTGTTAACTGTCAGCAAGAAGGACCCGCGGCTGCGACAGAAGAGAGGAACGCTCCGTTCGAACCTCAACGCGTTGTTCAATGCTTCAAATGCAAAGAACCGGGTCATTTTGCGAATCAGTGCCCAAATCCAAGGGTTATCGGAGGAAATCAACAACCTCCAAGACAGCAAGGAAGAGATTTTGCCATCACTTCTGCCGAAGTGAACCCCGACAACGAAGTGGTGACAGGTACGCTAGTTATTCATGCAAGAATAGCGAACATACTTTTTGATTCAGGTTCTACGCATTCTTTTATATCTCAAAAGTTTAGTAGAACAATCCCTGCACCACCACAAATCATGGAAGTAAAGATGTCGGTGAGTACGGAAAATGGGGCATTCATTGCATCCCATGAGTATAAGTCCTCCCCTGTTATAATCTGTGGATTGAATTTCCCGGCGAATCTCGTCATACTCCCTTTGGTGTAATTTGATGCAATTATTGGCATCGATTGGCTTTCCTTATATAGAGCCAACATAAATTTTCGGGAGAGGGAAATCACACTCCATATGGAGAATCGAACCCCGATTCTTTTCAAGTGTCAGGAGGAAGATGAATCTCCTTTAGCTCCATCATCACAAGCATGGATATTACTGCCTTATGAGCACGCATATCTGGCTCAGATGATTAAGTCCAAGGAAGAAACCACCCTTTAAGAAATGCCTATTGTGAGGGAATTCGCTGATATATTTCCCGAGGAACTTCCTGGTCTTCCTCCAGGAAGAGATGTTGAGTTCTCAATTGAACTTATACCTGGGGCACTACCAATATCCAAGACTCCATATAGAATGGCTGTTGTTGAGCTTGAAGAGCTGAAGAAACAACTACAGGAGAATCTGGATAAAGGGTTTATACGCCCAAGTGCATCACCATGGGGTGCGCCAGTCCTCTTCGTCAAGAAGAAGGATGGGTCAATGCGGCTTTGCATCGATTATCGTGAACATAACAAAATCACGATAAAGAACAAGTATCCTCTCACAAGAATCGATGACTTGTTTGATCAGCTGCATGGAGCACAATACTTCTCCAAGGTGGACTTGCGGTCGGGATATTATCAAGTAAGGGTGATGAAGGAAGATATCCCCAAGACTACTTTTTGTACAAGGTACGGGCACTATGAATTCATAGTAATGCCTTTCGGACTCACCAATGCTCCAGCAATATTCATGGACATGATGAATAGAGTCTTTAAAGATTACCTAGACAAATTTGTGGTAGTCTTTATAGATGATATTCTAATATACTCCAAAACCAAGGAGGACCATGAGGAGAATTTAAAAATTGTACTAGAGACTTTGCGCAAGGAGAATCTCTATGAAAAGTACAGCAAGTGTGAGTTTTGGTTGAAGGAAGTCTCATTCTTGGGTCATATCATCACAAGCAATGGGATATCTGTGGACCCCTCCAAAACAGATGCAATTGAGGGATGGCCGAGGCCAACATCGGTAACTGATATCCATAGATTCTTGGGGTTAGCTGGATATTATCGACGATTTGTGAGAAATTTCTCATGATTGTCCAACCCCTTTACCAAGCTAACTCGAAATGGAGTAAAGTTTGCTTGGAGTGATGAATGCGAAGAAAGCTTCAAGGAGTTGAAAAGGAGGCTTATCACTGCACCCGTGCTCACTTTACCCACAAGTGGGGAGCCTTTTGTGGTATTCAGTGATTCTTCGAAGAAGGGCTTAGGATGTGTGCTGATGCAGAATGATAAAGTGATATCCTATGCCTCAAGGAAGTTGAAAATCCATGAGCGAAACTATCCAACGCATGATCTGGAGTTGGCGGCGGTGAACTTTGACTTGAAAATCTGGCGGCATTATCTCTATGGAGAGAAATGTGAGATATATACTGACCACAAGAGTCTTAAATATATATTCACACAGAAAGAGATTAATATGCGCCAGAGAAGATGGATAGAGCTCATCAAGGATTATGACTGTTCAATACATTACCACCCTGGGAAGGCGAACAAGGTGGAGGATGCCCTTAGTAGAAAGGATCCAGCAATTCTATCAATGATGAGAATTGAAAAGGATCCAATCTTCTTATACTTGATGAAGATGGACGTGGGAATCATAAAGAAGGGAACATCATCAATCCTTTCACAAATGATTGCTCAACCATCTCTTTTGTAAAGGTTAAAGGATGCTCAAAAGGATGATGCGGGAATCCAAGAAAAAGTGGATGCTATCAAAAAGGGAAAATCCTCAGAGTTTAATGTTAATGAAGAAGGAATTGTGCGGTTTGGGAAAAGACTACGTGTTCCATCAAGTTCGGAGCTGAAGATGGAACTTTTGGATGATGCACATAGTTCAAATTTCTCTATTCACCCAGGGAGCACAAAGATGTATCGAGATCTCCGAGAAATCTTTTGGTGGGATAATATGAAGATGGAGATCGCAGAATATACATCAAAGTGCCTGGTGTGTCAGCAAGTGAAGGCAGAGAGGCAGAAGTCTAAGGGGATGATGCAACCATTGCCCATACTAGAATGGAAATGGGAGAAAATCACCATGGACTTAGTCACTGGACTTCCAAGGACATCCAAAGGCAACAGTGCAATCTATGTTGTTGTGGATCATCTTACAAAGACTGCACACTTCATTGCTATTCAAGAGGATTTCTCTTTGGATCAACTGGAACGGATATATATCAGGGAAGTGGTACGGTTTCATGGAGTACCACTATCTATTGTGTCTGACTGATATCCAAGATTTACCTCTAAGTTTTGGAAGAGTCTTCAACATGCTCTGAATACTGAACTGAACTTCAGTACGGCCTATCATCCTCAAACTGATGGCAAATCCGAGCGGACTATCCAAACACTTGAGGATATGTTGAGAGCGTGCTCAATGGACTTTAAAGGAGTATGGGATCAACATCTTCCTCTGGTTGAGTTCTCTTATAATAATAGTTTCCACTCGAGCATCCAAATGGAACCATATGAAGCCCTGTATGGGAAAAGGTGTAGAACACCGACATGTTGGGATGAGGTCGGTGAATGTAAGCTGCATGGACCAGAAATGGTCGAAGAAATGGTGGAGAAGGTGAAAACCATTCAGCAACATATCAAGGCAGCCCAGAGTCGACAGAAGAGTTATGCAGATAATCGTCGACGAGACCATGAGTTTAAAGTCGGAGATATTGTGTTTTTACGCATATCTCCGTGGAAGAAGGTCATGAGGTTTGGAAAGAAAGGGAAGTTAAGTCCAAGGTACATCGGCCCCTTCGAGATTCTTGATCGTGTTGGGGTTGTGGCCTATCGACTAGCACTTCCACCTACTATGGCCAAGGTGCATGATGTCTTCCATGTATCCCTCTTAAGGAAGTACATACCAGACCCTTCACATGTACTCTCTTCTAAGGTGGTACAATTAGAAGACGATCTTTCTTATGAGGAGAAACCAGTGAAGATCTTAGATTGTAGAGAAAAAGTTCTACGAAATAAGACAATGCCCCTCATCAAGGTGTTGTGGAGAAACCACAAGTTTGAAGAAGCAACTTGGGAGTCGGAGGATATGATGAAGCTAAGTTACCCACATTTTTTTTAGTGTGGGAAAAGGAAAATTTCGAGGGCGAAATTTCTTAAGGGGGGAATGTTGTAACGACCCAAAGTTTCATTAATGGAAAATCCCTCTTGATATAGTTAAATGTTTCTTTATGAAAAATGTTTTTTTATAAGATGTCAACTTCTTTAGTTTTACGTTAAGATTTGTGACCGTTAGTTTTATAGCCTTTGAACAGTGATCATCTGAGTAGTATAAATATAAGGCTTTAACGAAACCATTTCTACTCAGACAAAGGAAGCGATGGCCTCATCCAGTAGAATTTCCCCTTACGAAGCCCATTTGTCAGAGCTCGGAAAAGAGGTGGCATCTTTGGGCTTGGCCCTTGACCAAGACCAAGCTGAGATTCATCAAGTCAAGCTCGAACGTGATCGTCTACGGGAAAAATGGAAGTTGATAGAGATTACCACTCGAGCGATGTTATCCGAGCAACCCCAAGAGTCTGTCACCATCGCACACCATACCCTTAGGTCTTATGCGGCTATTTTAAGGGGTTATGTATCAAATAAGTAGCACCATGTTCATGTACAATATTTTTTTGTATATAATAATGAATATAATTTTTTTTATACATTGTAATTAGTTTTTAAAGTACAAATGGTGTTTTTAGTTATTATTTAATTAAGAATTATATTTTATTGAATTAAAGGATTTTTGAATTAAATAATATTTTAATAAAATATTATTATTAATATTAAATTAATTTTTATTAAATATAAATGATCTTATAATTTTATGAATGCAATTAAAATTTTTATTAAGGTTTGAAAGCCATTTCTGTCAAAACCTGTGAATTTTTTATAAATGTCGGTTTTTATTTTAAAAGTGAAAATTCACATATTTAGAAAATTATTTAGATAAAATAAATATTATTTTTGGAATCAGGACGTCGAAATTATCCAACGGTGAATTTTTCATAATTTTCCGAGACAGTCAAATTTTTGGGTAAAAATTAAATACCATTTAAATATATAATGTGTTTTATGACATCATAATGTCCCAATGGTGATGTAATAAAATACCATAATCCTTATGTTCGGACAATATTTGTTTTATCATTAAAATAATGAGGTTTTGGGTTTGTTTGAATTACTTTTAAAAGAATTAATGGAGCCCTCAAGACTTATTCAACACTTTGCCTTTTTAAATTAATTTCCATGGGAGTGTGACTCACCTCCACATAAGAAACCCTAATTTTTTTATAAGTTCGGACCTTGGAATTGTAAAATATTGTTTTCCTCTTTC
Source organism: Viscum album (assembly GCA_963277665.1). NCBI lineage: Eukaryota > Viridiplantae > Streptophyta > Magnoliopsida > Santalales > Viscaceae > Viscum > Viscum album. The sequence continues at coordinate 244,913,824 of OY728121.1, forward strand.
CTTTTCCAGAAACCATGGGCAAATACCATGGGATGGTTTATGGTTTGGATTATTTTAATATAAGGGGTCCCAAACCTAAATAATAAAGAATTCTCTCACCTTTCCTATATAAACCCACCCAATCTCCCACTTACTCCTCACTCAAATCCATTGAAGTTCGTTCAACCTATGACCTACTCTCTCTATAATCCTCCCAAGGTGCCCCAAGCTCCCATGAATCCTCTCACAAGCCTCTCTCTAGCCTTTGGTAGCACACTTTCATGTAAGGGGTTTTCTTCCTTCTCATTTTTGTAAATTTTCTTTAAGTTGTATTGCTTTTTTTTTATTTCAATTATGAATGTTGGGGTATGGTTTCGCACCTACCCCATACTTCGCTCTTATTGTTTGAATGATGGAAGAACCCTTTCTCTATCATTAAATGCCTCCCATGTACACCCGTTACTATGCCGAAATTCCGAAAGGAACTTCTCTCTCTTCTTTTACATTCAAGCAATGCTTTTGTATCATGAATCTAAATTCCATTTATATTGTTGGGACATGTATATATATGATCTCCTTACTGTCCATTACATGTAAATATGATGAGGAACCCATTTCTCTCTCATCAACCTTTTTTATGAATTCTTATGTCACACCGTTACGCTGCCGAAATTGCACCGATTTTCTAAGCCAATGTCTTTGTGTAGTGAATACCATGCCCATTTCTCCATCAAGGGTATTCACCTTTATGCACATTTACATATTGATTGTAAAGTTTCATGTATTAATTCCACATTCCTTTATCGTGGAAGAAATTATTATGTTTTATGAATCCATTTTTATGATCCATGTGGCACACTTATGCATGAAATGAAATGTTTAAGAAGGGTGCGCCCTTTATAGCGCTCCAATGCTTTGGGTAAAGTATAGTATCATGATGCGTCATGTGCAATGAGTGTTTACTCATGCTAATTCAAGTGCAACGAGGGTTTACTCGTGCTTCAAGTGCAATGAGGGTTTACTCATGCTCCATGTTCAATGAGCCTTGGCTCATGCTAATTCAATGTTAAGTGTTGTTGCCACATTTCCATGTTATGATTATCATGCTTTATCATGCCTTTATGTTCATGTTTCTCTTATTCTCTATTGATATGCCTATTTCCTAAAATTTATTTCACTCCTCATGTTATTCATTGTTTACTCCCTTACTGGGCTTTATAGCTCACCCTTTTCTTATGCATGTCCTCAGGTTATCCCATGCATTGCTAAGTACGAGGGAATGTAGTGGTCATGTAAAGGAAGTTTTCAATAAAGATGCTGTATTTCAAGTTTAAAGTTTTTATGTAATGATCCTAAGTCCCAAAGACACTAAACCTCTCGATCTTCTTTGTTGGATCAAGTGAAGTTTTATGTATTAAAGCATGTTTAAGTTGTAATAAAAAGCTGGCTTGTCATAAAAATTGTTCGCAAGTGTAATTTTTTTTATTTCAAGAAATATATGAAATAATTATAAATTATTGAAATTGAATTAATAGAAATAAAATTGATCTTATTTTACATTTACAATCATCTAAAAATTATTTTTTATTTTTTTAGTTCCTTTAAAAGAAATATAAAATCTCAATAAAATCCATTATTTTTATTAATTAATCGTGAATATTATCTTCATAAAAATTCCTAAAAAATTCACCTTAAGATAATATGGAATTTTTTATTTTTCAAAAAGGATGTTTATTTTTTCAAATAATCTTCTTGTAGTGTGGAAAAATTAATTTTTCAAATATTTTCGAAACATCTGACCACACTGGTTTTTTGAAAAATATAGTTTTAATAATAAATATGCATTTATTCTTATCACTTATCTAGAAAAAAAATATTTAAGGTTACATATTTTATTGAATATATTATCTATAAATTTCAGTAATCTAATTCATAATAATTTGTAGGTTTATTTTTTTTGAGGTTAAATACTTATATTTATTTAAAAATAGTTTTCCAGAATAAGAATTTCATTGTTTTAGAATAGTTTTTATTTTCAATTATAATTAATTAATCACCAAATAATTCAAAATAAATAAAATTTTAAACCATATATTTTCATAATTTAGATAATCCTATTCATAATCACAATTCGGTTGGCTCGGGGATAATTATCATATTAAATAAAAACATTTTAATAGTGTGTCATTATTGTTTAATTGTAGTGTTGTGTGCAATAGAAGTGAAACTTAGTTTTGCATGTAATAGAATAAGAACTAAGTGATTCATTTATGAAAAATTATTGAAAGGAATAATTTTTTTTTGAGAAAAATATATTTCAAAAAAATCATTGGTTGTTATATTCCACCCCCTTAAAATTAATTTAACCCTCAAAATTCATCGATTTTATCCCAAAAAATGTGGATTCTTAGGCCCCATATCATCTTTAGGTTTCCATGTAGAATAATTATAATAGTATATTCACTATGAAACATTTACTAGGTGAGTGGTCTTGTTTTGTAGAACATTATCAATATGATCTATAATATTAATCGATTGTTCATTGTATGAAAAGATCATACTCAAATGAAACTTCATCAATGTTGAGTATATATGAATGATCAGATATATAGTTCTTAAAGGTTCATACATGTTACACATCATGATCCTGAAATAGGATTAGTGGAAGAACCAAATTTTAATGCACAATCTCTATTTTATCATGTATTACAAATGAGTTAATATTCCTACAAAATAATATTCAATTATTTCTTCCAGGGATAAATTCGAATAATTACCCTCCCGCTACCTCTATTTCAAGATCTCATCAATGATTATTAGAATAACTATTTTGTGAACATTTTATTTCCCTTATGTGTTGTTGAATAGAACCAATAGTCTCTACCATCTTATTAATATTAAAATGTTTTAATATATTTCATTCTACAGAATAATTCTTATATGTAGGAGTTATACACATCATTCCATAAAAGGTACAATAAGAAGACTTAAAAATGTATGATTAAAAGATATTATTTTAGGAAAACTAATCTTGAATAATTTATTCTTCCCAGCCATTGTTGAAATATATATAATAATATCTTATCAAATCCACTAGGGATATAATTTTTCTCATAGATTGGCCATTAGTGTGAGGATGATAAAAAATGCTAAAACATATCTCCATATGCAGAGCCTATTGATGAAATTTCTAGATCATTTGGGTATACATTGATACCCAATAAGACATAATAGAATGTCGTACTCTATGAAACATTACCACTTCATTAATATTTTTTAGCAAGATGATCCAGATATAAAATGCCTTCAATAGAAACAAAGTCTAATAACAACATAAGCTGATCAACTACATCACATATTTACCTCAAAATTGAATATAAAATTACCCCTAAAGGGCACCACTATCTTTATTCATATTTTAACAAATTTTAGAGGCATTACCCCTCAAACAATCATTTCACAAAAACAAAATCTCAACTATAGGGCTATAATGAAATAAATTTCTCTTATAATATAATTTATATCGATAAACACCCATAAAATAAAACCTCAAATGGGGTGTTAATGAATATGAACATATGATCAACCTTAATCCCATATAACCCTAATAGTTTCCATTAATATTTTTTTAATATCACATTTAATTATATATTCCATGAATATATATTCATGATTTATTCCATAAATAAGATCTTATATTATATAGAAATAGTTCCATTGAATGCTTGTTTTCTTCCTAGTACTAATATAATATAAAATGTGAATTAGGATATTTTGTAATCCATGTAGAGGGAGATAATCAGGGCTCAAAATAAAATAAAAACACACTAAAGGGTAAATAATAATATTTTCATCGGTATCATTCATATAATGTAAAACATGAAATTCACTACTATGAATTATAGGATATGTGTTCCCTAATAATCATGACTTCCCTTAATCAGTATGATTACATTAGATTTACCTTTACCCCTTTTAATCTATGGTTACTGTGTTTTGTTATACTAATCAGACCATGGATTGGGGAATTGGAATATATTGTAACCATTCTCGAATCATTTATAATAACGGAATGTGGGTGGTTCATACTATAGAAATTTCCCTATATTTTAACAATTAGTAAATTTATTCCCATAACTCTGGAATTCCATTTCTGGAGGATATTCTATTGCACTCATAAATAATTTAGTAGTTCCCTTAATAAAATTCTCACCATTTTCCTTCCCACACGAAGAGAATTAAGTAATGGTCATCTTCTTCTCCCATGGTTTTTATATTTTCCCTTTGAGTTTTATTTATGGTTTCTTATAAAATCCTTATACTGAAATGAATCTCCAACCACCATTTCACATTCAATGTGAATTAACCAATATATTGATAGTTACTAAAGCCTATTCTGGATAACGTCATTCAGCGACATGGTCTTATGACACTAGAGAGGTTATCAACATTAAGTTTAGGTTTCATGAAAATACTATATGTGTACCCCACACATCATGAATAATTTACAACATATGTACCAATATATTTATAATCCATTTTTTATCAAGGAACTCCTCGGACTGAATTTGAACAATTCGAGTAATGTACATATTGAAAATCACTTTCTTGAACTCATCCAAATCCATCATGTAAATTTCATCATATTTCCTTTTAATCTTGAAAACATTCCACCATTGATATGCTTCACCGTACAAAATGGAATACCACCCAATTGACATTCTCATGTTCTAAACACCAGATAATGAAAAATATAATTTCTGTGGTGTTTATCCATTGCTCAAAAACTAGTGCATCTAAATACCCACTAGAATATAGTTAATGTTTCCTTATGAAGGACCAAATAGAATATTGTTCACTCCTTTTCTCTTTTTTATGTCCATTATGATTCATTGATTGGGATTGTTGTGTAAGGATTATAGTGACATCATACCTTCTATCTCCTATAATGTCTTGTTTTTCAATAAGGAAATTGTATCATTTTCAATAGAATTCAACATTTTTATTCTTTCTTTAGGTTCAAACAATCGAAAAAAAGATATCATAGTTTGAGAAAAAAAATCGTAGTGGGGAACCACACAAACATGAAAAAAGCATATAGGATGTCTATATATTGATCCCCTCCTTTTAATATCATATAACATAAGATTTACCTATTTCATTTGTAGTTGTCATGTATTAAAATTATTATGGTGGTTAATATAGTGTTTGGGAATTTAAAAAGCATATCCTATATGTTTGTCTAACTAGGTGTGCAACCACTATGTAGAATTTTTTTTTTTAAAACTAACTATTTTATATGGGCCCATTGCCCATTGAATATAGTCCTTATAACAAGATAATTTGTGAATAGAAAGAATCTCATCCAATATAATCATAAAAAAAATCTATGTGAGAGGAAATATATTTCAACGAAAATACATTTGTCCCATATCCTCAATAAACATTCTAAAAAATTATTTACGAGTGTTATTATATCCCATCACTAATACTATTCATCATAATAGTTATTTTTGACAATAATTTTTAACAGATTGCAATTAATTTTTCTCCTGAATTGTATTTGGGATAGGTTCCCTCACAAACGACTCATTTATCATAAAATCTGATATTAATGGTGGGTGCTATTTTTGTTGAACCTCATCAGATATAGCCCTATCGAAACCAATGTAATTCACACAAAGATATATATTCCCTCACTCATTTAATTCTTATCCAATTCTTATTCTGAATGTTATCTACCCTCCTATCCTCATTTTAATTTCATCCTTAAAAAGATTTATTTTTGAAATGTAATTAATCATTCAAATTCACTTCACTTTGAAGCCTCATTTTTTATGTATTTTTAATGTTTTTAATTTTTATTAATTCTATTTAATTTGAAATTACAAATTTATTTTATTAAAAAGTTATGATTAGTTTTAAAGAAAAATAATTACTTTTAATTATCTGTAATTAAAATTATATAATATTAATTTTTTAATAAGAAGTATGTAGTTAAAATTATTAGTAATTATTTTAATTAGGATTAATAGTTTTAATTTCATATAATTACTTTTAATTTTTAGTATGTAGTTTTTCTTTGTAGTAACTACTTATAATTGATAGATAAATAGTAATAAATAACATAACATTTTAATAATTTAGAGATATTATCTATATATAATAATAATATACAAAAAATTATAATAATTAAAAGTAATGAGTAATTATTATTAATTAAAAGAAAATTTTTGATATTAATGGTAAAAATTATTAATATTAAAAAAATTGAAAAAATTAGCAAAAAATAGTAAAAATTATTTTTAATTAGTTAAAATTATCTATTATTAATAGAAATTAGAGGGAATTATTTTAAATTTTGGGTAACTATTATAAAATATAGGTTAAAAGTAAGGATTAATGGAGATGAGTATGAATTTTTAAAAATTAGAAGAAATGAGAATAAATTCATAAGATGTTAAAGAAAAAAGAAACAATTTTTTATAACTATCAGAAATTTCATTAATTAATTAAAATTACAAACAACAAAATTAATTAGTTAAAATTAGTGAAAATTAATGTTAATTATTTAAAATTAGCTGAAATAAGTGTTAGTTGATTAAAAATAGTTTAAATTTTCAATTTTTTAAAAACAGTAACTGTAATTAGTGGTGGTTAGAAAACAAATTGAAATAATTAGTATTATTCATTGAAAATAAGTAGAACTGTTCAATGTGGAGTAATTGTTTTTTGATAATTAGCATTAATTAGTAAAAATTAGCCAAATTGAGCGACAATTAATTAAAATTAGGGGTTAAGAGCATTAATTAGTAAAAATTTGTTGCAATGAGTTTTAATTAGAAAAAGGTTTCTCATAATGGGAGGCAATTTGTAAAAGTTACCAGTAATGAGTGTCAATAATTATACATTACTATTAATGAGTGGTAATTGGTAAACAATATCGGTCATGAGTGATCATTGGTAATAATTACTTTTAATAACCAGTAATAAGTAAAAATTAGACGAATTTAGTGTTATTTAGTAATCACTAGAGGAAATGATAAGTAATTAGTAGAAAATATGGGTAGAGAGGGGTAATTAGTAAAAAATACTTGTAATAATAATTTTTTAATAATTAGAATTATTAAGATGTAATTAGTCAAAAATATGGACAATGAGTGGAATATTATGAGAAATTTGTAGCAATCGGTGATAATTATTAAATATTATTGATAATGATACATAATAAGTAAAAATTTACATTAATGAGATACAATTAGTAAAAAGATACTAGTATTGAGGGTTAGTTAGAAACAACATGTAAAATGTCATGTAACTACTAAAAATAGTCAATAATGAGTAGTAATTTGTAAAAATAATGGGTAATGATCGATATTTAATAATAATAAGTTGAAATGTGTTGTAATTAGAAAACATTTTTTGAAATGGGAAGGAATTAGTAAATATTACTAGAAATGTGGGGTAATTATTAAATATTTCGGTTCTTTAGCTGTAATTAGTAGAAAAATAATGTTAATGAGTGGTAATTTTTAAATATATGTTCAATGAGTTGTAATTAGTAAAAAATAGTTGTAATGAGTAGTAACTAGTAAGACATAAATATAATAAGTGGAAATTTGTAAAAATTACATTTATTTAGTGGTATTTAATATAAATTGATAGTAATGAATGGAAATTAATAAACATTACAGGTAATGAGGGGCTATTTGTAAAAATTACCGTTAATGAGTTTTAATTTGTCAAAATTATCAGTAATTCATAAAAATTTGTAAAAACAATATTTATTTCACATTATTGTGTTAAAATTGTCCAAAATGATCAATAATTAGTAAAATTTAGTATGAATGAGTAGTAATTAGTAAAAATTAGGGTAAATGAGCATCAATTTGTAAAAAATAGATATAATGAGTGATAATTAGAAAAAAATACTGGTAATGAGGGGTAATTTATAAATATTACTATTGATTTGAAATAATTAGAAAAAAACATGTATTGAGTGAGGTTATATAAAACTAACCGATAATGAGTCTAAATTACAAAAAAAATTAAGAATAATTAACAAAAATAAACACCAATTAAGAGAAATTAACAAAAATTTACAAGAATTAAAACTAATTTGTAAAAAAGGCTGGGAAAAGGGTATGAGGGTCCATATGGGATATTGGATATGGAAAAATGAACGGAATTTTCCACCCCTATGTTTAGTCTTTTTAGAGGAGTCAATGTAATGAGAAATCTTGCGATTGATAGAATTTGAAAAAGATTTGAGACATAACAATGATATAATTAGTGTTTTTTAAATTTTTTGGATTAATCTCAATTTATGACAATATATTGTTTTATATATTTGAATGTTTTAAATACATGATTATAAGTAAAAATATTATTTTCTGATGATGATATATTTATTTCAAAATGTTAAATAATACATAAAGCATTTCATTTTTATCTCACATCTTCTTACCCTTCCATAAATCACATATTTATGCTTTCATATATCTTCTCTATTAGGTATGATCACATCGAGGATAAATTTATTTCTAGATATTATTACTCCTCATGCTCCGTTCACTACTTCCCTTGAGTGAATCATGGAGTGGAGGGGATAATAGAGATGATGAGGTGATAAAATTATTGATACCCTATTCTCAAATAATTTGTAGGAGAGTCATTCCTTGGTATAGTTGCAAGATTTCCCATGACTTCCTCTCCTATAAATTGTTTGAACACAATGGGAATAAGAATTATTTCACTCCATCTTAATCTACATCCCCTCCCCTTCATGATTCCATTACAAACCTCATGCAGATCTCTTATTCTCATAATGGTAATTAATAGAAATTCTAAAATTTTAGGATTAATCATAAAATATTAAAAATAATTTCCAGAATTAGAAAAATTATGTGTAACTGTATAGAGTAGATAATATTTATTTATAATTTATAATTATTTAATTTTACAATTTTTATTGGATAGTCTCTTCCATACAATAGGTTGACTCTAAAAAATATTTTTATTTTCTAAATATTCAAAAAATATTCAACACGTATATAGACAAACATCTTTATTACAGTATTACAATTAGATTAATTATCATAAGAATCCATAATTTTGTAGTATAAATCTTTTATATATTGATTTATTTGAATCATTTTATCATTTTGATCATCTATTTAAATTTTATTTATAATTTACAATTATTAGTCCATGTATGAAATGGGATCTTAGGAGACTTGAAACTTTTTACAATGTTGCGAGGTTATATATTTCATCATGGATTTTGGAAGGATTTCGTTTTCTTATATCATCATTATTAACATAGATATATATTTTATACTAATTGTTTTGTTCCATATCTATCACAGTATCAAAATTTATTACATGAGGTTACTCATATAACTTTTAGATTATGAAAAAAAATCAAAATGACTATAATTTGACACCGAATTTAGAACAATATCGATTTTATGATTTTTTAAAATCTACTAAAGATGGCTTAAATCATGATTTCAAGAAATGAAAATTTGAATATGTTTCAAAAATATTTCCCCTTAAAAAAATAATTTAATTTTAATTCCCTTATTTGTTCCAATAATATATATGGTTAAATCAATATAACCTAGAGGAAATGGGATTCCAATCAATTTCAATGATAAAAAGATGATGGTTCATAATTTTGGTTTGTTTATTAGAATATTAGTGATTTATAGAATGATTGAATCAAGTATTATGTTGAAAATGGGACGTTAGTTTTTTCCTATATATGAAAAATATAGTTAAAATGGGTCCAACAAGGGAAGTGAGGATTGGTTGTCGTTAAACAATTCAAGTATTTTCCACATACACCCAGATTGTAGTCTTATTTATGTCTTAAAACAAATCATTTTTAATATAATGAAAGAATAAAATATTTCAACTAGTTAAATCATAAATCACTCATGTGTTGGTGATTTATAGAATCAAATTGACCATGTATAACATTATTTTTATTCTAAAGACCATAACACATTATTGGATATTTCTACTAACGGTTTCTATGAATTTATGGTATACTATTGTAAATTATCATAATTTCCAATCATTATATATCTATACTACTTACCATCATAAATATAAATGAATAAAACATATATATTTTGATAATTATAAATTCTAGTAAATCCAAAAGTAAATATCAATGTTTATTTTAATCTATTGATAGACGAGTTAAATTTATTGTCAAGTAATTTTAAATTACATTTTATGTGGTTGTTTAGAAGAATTTTATACTAATAGATGAAGTAATGTAGAAAATTAGTGAATTAACAATATGTGGAATTTTATTTGGGAAGATTACACACAATCCAAGTTGACGTCTACACTATATGAGTGATATAAAATCATTTATCATTATGAGAATTTGTTTTCACTCCCATCACAGATTTCATCTCATTGACCATAAATTATGAAGCAATAGAAATCATTTTTGAAGAGGTATAATTCATATATATAACCTACAAAAATAATATAAGGAATTGATTTAAAATAAAATATATCATTATTACACACCATCACATTTACAATGATTATAACCATAAAAAATTGAAGGCATTGGGAACTATAGAAATTTTATTAAATGAATTATCTTGATAGATATCCCATATTGGTATATTTTTTTGGTCTCTCACATGTTGGATGTAATACATATTGATATTAACTATTTTTATAATATATTTTATACAATTTCAAAGACAATTACTATGAAAAAAGGTTATGTAATGGGAGAATTTTATATTTTCGAAATTTACAAGAGACCAAAACACTAGTTGTTCAAAAAAGATATATAATAAATGTTAATGAATACAAATTAATATCTTACAATTTCAAAAAAAAATTATTACATTATTATTGGTCTGCATATTTTAGGCTACCATAGGGTGATGATTACAATTTGGAATGATTTTTCAGAAATAGTCATATCACGGGATTTAAATTTCTTGATGATAATATTTTATTGGTATGAGTTTTGTTGATTGGATTTAGTTGTTTTTTGAATTATTCAATATGAGATGTATGGAATGATATATAATTTTTCTCCATGTCATTTTTTCCATGAAAACATACTATGATTTTCTTGATAGACTTTAAGAAGAATTTTATTAAAATTTAAGTAAACTTGATTTTTTCCATGATCGTACATTAATTCAATGGACCAATATATATTAAATTTGTCTTGTGATATAAAATGTGAAAATTAGTACAGTTTCAATGGATGTACCCACATAATGGAATAAAATATAAATTTATGGGACAAACATAATAATGTAAAGGTAGAATGGACAATTTTATAAGAATATTTATAATTGGAATTTTATTTCTTATGCTCCCATTATTTCCATCAAATATATCCTTCAAAAAATAACTGAAAAGTTTGTAATGAAGAATATTATGAAAATGCACTGAACATTTATTAATCAATTTATAATTAGACTAATCATGTATTTGGTGGTGTTTATTAATGACTTATTTCAGATTAAGAACATCATAGGGCTCCAACATATGTTTTGTTCTACTGTAAAAAAAATTATATACATGAATAGTGAATTCTACTATCACCTATTTTTAATACATTGTACAAGTATTTTAAAATTATTTTATTTCAACATTATATTATTATCAAATCATGTAATAGTTTTCCTAAATTACACTATCCTCCCTTACAAAATGTCAAAAACATAAAATTTCATATTGGTTTCAATGAAATGTAATATAAATTGTTTATTGTTTAACATATGAAATAAATTATCTTTTTTATAATGATAATTTTATTTTCAATTTATCATGTATCACAACATATTGAAAAAATTTATAATAGATTATGTATTTTGAGAAACCATCAATAAAAAATGTTAAATCATAAAATACATTTTTGGTGAATGGTGTTAGATTTAATACAAATTCATATGGCGAATCAATAAAAATAAAGAATAACAGTGTTTCCATTGAAGTATATCATTATTAGAGAAGGTGAAGTTGAATTTTTTTGAATATAGGATGAAATATTTGATTTGTGTTATCTGAGATAGAATTATGTAATGATGTTTGGAGTACAATTTTTCATACTAATATAGGATTTGGTGTTCATCTGTGCCATGGAATTGATGACATTAAATATAAAAGTCATATTAAAATTAAATGTACTAGTTTTTTGTCTGAGAAAATATATCGATCTTATTATCAAATTATTGGGAATATTTAGGGTAATGAATTGATTAGAGGATAATTATAAAAATTATATCCATGAAAACTAGTTTTTGTAAAGTGAATTGGGTTTTATTGATATTAATGAAATTTAAATATTTCAACAGTCATCTCCAAATACATATTTTCAATTAATATACATGATTATTGATGAATACACCATATTTTAATGAGTTAATAGTTATGATTATGATGATTATGTAACAAATGAATTTTAATTTACAAGATATGATGAATGTAATAATATTATGTAATGTTATGATACATTAGAGGATGATTAAGATATTGACATTGTCGTCTATGAAGATGAGGATGAAAATGAATAAAGAAAAAATTATATGTTCTTTATATATGATATATATATATATATAATAAATTATTTACTAGAAACATTCTTTTTAGGATAATGATTGATGTTGAGATTTGATGAGATTCTCCATTTCCCTGAATTTGTTATACATACTAGTCTTCTGCCTGATTCTTCATTATCATACCATATGGGATATGGTGGATCCATGAATTAGAGGGGTCATGGTCTTATGAGATAGATGATTCCTAACCCTATTCATGATTGAATTCCACATATTGATTTTGATCCATTAATTTGTTGGTATGTTCAGTTGTGTCATTTAGTTATTTTTATTTATCATTATTTTTCATTATTTTTTGTTTGTATAATTATATTTTATATTTTATCATATTTTTTGATTATAGGTTTTAGACACGTAGAGTGAAATTATATAAATTTATTTTTCCTATACTTGGGTGATGTGGAATCATACTCCCATTCATGATTAACACTTAATGTATGATCATTAGATACTTTGTCAATTTATAATTGTTATTTTATAATTTATTTAACTATTTGCATGATATTATTAATTATTTGTATGGTTTATAGTGTCTCACGGATGATCACATAAGAACCTCTATGTGGGAGTCCTGAATGAATGATATTTTTCATTATTTTTCTCAAAATATGATGTAATGATCAACGAAGAACACTAGATTAACAGTTTTTATATCTGTCATACTATCACGATTGACCCAATTAAATCACCTCTTAGATTTGACATGGATTTTTTTCATATTGGTTATCATATAGTTCTCATATGACATCATCATTATCTTGTCATAATATAGGAGGAATGAGGTCCCAAAGTGTCTTGGAAGTCATAAGATAAGTACTCATTGATGACATCTAGTAAGTACATTTATTTAATAATTCATATAATTTTTAATTTAAACTATTTGTCTTTTATTTCATATAGTATGTTGAGTAACCCAATTTTAAAAAGTTTTTTGTTTACAAGGAGTTTGTATATTTTTCCTTTAATATGAGATATTATAGGTGTTCGACCACCAAGTATTATGGTCAACAATTTATTTTGTTTTAAATTTATCTTATAATAACATTTTCTATATATTAATTTAAAATTTCATTAGAAGGAGTTATATGTATCCATGAAAAAACAAAAAGATAAAGAGATAATGCATGATACTGATGGTTATTCAACTAGTGTAGTAGTATTTCATGATGCAACATAGATGCATCAAAATCAGTATTCTTTTGAGAAATGAACAGATATTGATATCATTTCTCGACTAACGCATGTATGTTATTAAAATAATATTTTTTATCATCATCTAGATCCATGTCAAATATTATAAAATCCTAATCATTAGTTTAAGAGAATTAGGATAAGTTGTGATTGCAGGATGAGGTTTTAGAAACCCTATGTGGAGAGCATGATATTTTTTTGGTAGTATGAGAAGAAACAAGAGGAGAAGCATTGAGATAATGAGCAGAAGTAGTTGTATGAAATGAAGGATTACATTAGATGCTTAATCTAGAGTATTGGGTTCGATTTCCCTCCCAATCCTCTTCCGGCTGACCCCCTTCATATGTGATATATGCATTTCTTTGACACTTTTATTATGATATACAAGTTAATGATATAATATTTTTTAATATTTACATTAATTTTTATATTAGTAGTTTTATATATTTATTTTTTATATTTTTGCCAGGATTTTTATTTTATAAATTTTATACCTTTATTTAAATTTTTTATATTCATATTTTTTTAATTATTTATTTATTTTTTTTAACACAATATTTAAACACCCGAAATTTTTTTGTCATATGTAAAACTTGTAAAAGTTTTCAATGATGGGATGGTCTCCCATCAAAAAATGTGTATATGGAAGTTCTTTTAGATAAAGTTCTGTTATGATAGAACCCCATCATAAATTACTATTTGGGATGGGTTCCCTTAAAAATTTTCCACTGAAAATTTTTCTTATTCTAATATTGGTCAATTAAAGTTATTTTCCCTAATTGAGGATCATTTCCTTCTCAATGGAACATTTTTATATTCATGTATTCTTTTTACCGTTGTTTTATATCCACATACACATGTAGTTTCTTGAAAGGATTCATATTTTTAGGAAACCATTCTCTCAATCCATTATACAAAATAATGAAAATATTACTATACATTTATCATCCTTCAAATTATCATTTTTCATGTTGTTAGGGATCTCAATAAGTTTTCTCATCATTGTTTCCATCGGATAACTATAAAAATCTTTTGATACCAACTATAAAGACATATAAATTTTATATGTAGATATTACATCCTTACAGATTGTCACAACCCATCCCCCGGGTCCTGTATCGTGACTACCCCAAGCCCGCCTTCCATAGGCCAGGGGCTGGCGACTAGCACCAAAGGCATAAATACCTAAAACCGGGAAGGCATTTACTTTGTAAAACATAAACTCACACAACCAGAGTACAAGATGAAGTATACACTAAGTAAAAGATGTATAAAAAGTGTACTAAAAGTAAAGGGGTCAGTAATACAAGCCCATCAGAAAAGTACAAATAAAGGAAAAATAGGTACAACTAAAAATAAAAAACAGCCGGAAGGTGTCTAGAAGCTCTCAGATCATCCAAGACGGATCCTACATGAAGGGTTGGTAAAGATAGCATCCTTAGTGCTCCACCTACATCTATCTCTTCCGGGTACCAACTCGTCGTGAGGCCCACCTCCAGGTACTGTCCAGTCCTCGTAGACTCTGCCACAGTCAGCGATGTATGTCATCTGCATCCAACACAACAAGGTGTGGGCATAGCCCGTGTAAGAGTGAGTATAACGATACTCAGTAGGGACCCCAAGACCATCATGGTCTCCCAAAATACAACAAGGATAAACCAAAAAGTATGATTTCAACGGATAAAAACTACTTAGGTATATGACCATATATATACATAATTTATCAAGTGACCCATCTCAATCATGAGGAAAACAAAAAGGTCATTGACTCAGCTCAAACAAGGATTTTTCATTTTTCAAAAACTGACTACTAGAGAACTCCTCCTATATGGAATACAGTGGGCCTATCGTGACTCCAAGGTGTATCTCACTAACCTTAGAATGTTGATGTACTCCTCTGGTCGAGTACCACAGGTCTGTTGCCAAATATTGGGTGCTCTGTCCACTGTGGGTCTGCCGTCAAATACTAGGCGCTCCCCCTAATGGCCTATAGAGGTACATCTCCTCTCGAGTACCGCAGGTCTGCTTCCAACTACCAGGCCATCCGTCCACCATGGGTCTTCCACAAAATACTGGGTTCTATATCCACTGGGCTAGTGGAATCACTCTGAGTCGAATTGGTCATGCAATCTTCAGGTTTACAGCAACTAGGTCTCCGCACTCTGTATAATCGTCACTGGAGGGATCCAATCCATGAGCTACTGGTTGATACTCAGAGTGTTAGGAAGTCTCACGAAAAAGTTTCTCAATGGACCACCACGTCATAGGGGTCTCAATGAAATAGACACCACGTCATCAGACACTCGGTCTGTGAGTTATTAGCATTTGAGTCCCAGAGGCCAGGTTGGATTCGTTTACAAGCCAACTGAACCATGACTCAATTATACCCCGAACTCCAATGGGGTATACTCAAAGGGATGTGTATGCTCCATGAATATCGGTGCTGCTGACAGTTCGTCAAATGGACGTCTGGTGCCAAAGATATGGCCCAAAAAGGTAATGGGTAAGTAATGGGCACAGTCTAGTCTGACCCGGTCAGACTGACTCAGCCCAACCATGTTTGGGCCGACCCGGTCTGGGTCCACCTAGTCAGACTCGTTGGGTTTGACCCGAACAATTGGGTGGGTGATCCCGCTATGTTTAGACTCGGTTTTCTGGGCCCAACCCAGCGCACCGCGATGGCGGTTTGACCGAGTAGTCGCCACATCGGCGGCTCGGTGTCTCGTCCCGGGAGAACGGGCCGGTTCGGCCAGCAACACCACGAGGGACAACGCGGGTTGGCCTGGGAGGGTAGTGGGCAGGACGCCTGCAGGAAGGCGACACGGGGTGCGGACATGCCGACTGGTCACTGGCAGGCCGCAGATGCACCGGGAAGGGCTCTGGGGTGCCGGGCAGGTCGCCAGTAGGGCGCGGGGGCACCAGGAAGCGCACAGGCAGGACGTAGGGTGCGAGGCAGCGCGCCGGCAGGGGACGGGGCACCGGGCAGCGTGCCGGGCGGGGCACATGGGCGTCGGCCCACACGCAGGAGGGGTGCGGGGCACCGGGCAGTGCGCTGTCGGGGTGCGGGGGTACCGGGCAGTGCACCGGCGGGGCGCGGGTGTGCCGTGCAGCGCACTGGGGCAGCGCATGGGGGCGCATGAAGCGTGTCGGGGTACCGTGGGAGATACAGGATTTGTGAAGGCTGCGGGTAGCGTGACCTTTGTTCACCATCTTCATCACCATCACCACTTTGCCAAACATTTGTCATCAAACAAGAACAAACAAGGGGAGTGTTGGACCGTGTTCGTGCGGCCCGATCCCTCCTCATTACGTTGATTGAAATTTGTGATTCTCATATTATATCATTTTTCGACAAAGAAAGAGGTTTATAATGATATTTTAAATAACACAAAAAACCATACAACAAATTTGGTGATCAACTAAGGAGTCTCAAAAGGTGATCGTCGTTCTTTAAAATTCAGATGAAGAAGAACTTGAAGAAGACGAGTCGAGATGACGTCATTGACTTTCTTCATGGGCAGCAGTGCTTCCCTCTCTTGCCCCGGTTGAAGAAGGATGAATATGGCATTAGCCGTTCTTCGTTCTTCATGGGAGATGGTTCTTCTTTGTAGGAATAATTCTCCAAGGGTTGGGCATCGCGTTTCATTTCCATCGTTTCACCGCTTGAAAAGTCATCCCAAAACCATCCCCCAATATTCCTTTACACAGGAGAGGGAGGGTTTGACTAAAATTACGATGACATGGTTTTTTTAAAAGGTTGCTGACAAAGCATCATTTATTATTAAAGCAATGCAAAGACCTCTTTTAACTGGATAGAGGGAGGCCCATTACATAGCCCGAAGGCCCAGTGGGAATTTAGACCATTACATGGCCCGTATGCACATTTTTTGGCCCAAAGCCCATTCTGTGAATAGTACTACTACAGTACCTGCACTGCTACAGTAATTCACAGTACCCACCACCGCAATATTACTCTGCCTCCGCTACAGTGCCTTGCTGCCGCTACAGTACCCACCGTTGCTACAGTGTACCACTGCAACAGTACGCTACAGTACCTGCGCCTAATGGGTTTTGAACCCCTATTTTCATATAGATTTAAGGGGTGCTTACCACTAAGCCAAACCCCAACTACAAACTGCAATTGGCCAATGAAAACATTAAAGATGTCTCAAACAGGTACAGTTGGAAAAAAAATTGATATCCATTTTTATCTAAAAACTTATTGACTGGAGAGGTGGGAGGTTTTATCCTCCACCATTAATAGGGTTCGGGTGGTCCCCACCCCTATCATTTAATAGAGAGGTTTTGGATCTCAGGTGGTCCCCATGTTGTATCCTCTCACGGGAGGTTATGTGTGGGTGGGACCCACCACCATAACCTCCCATGGGAGGTTCGTGTGTGGTGACCCCCCCACCAACCTCCCCTTGGAGGTTTTAACCACCTAAAAAAATAATGTTAAAACTTTATTTTATTCAATTTAATTAAAAACTCCCAAAAAATAACATCCTGACTCTTCAGAACACAACTACGGTGAAGGTCTCAGTAAGAAATTACAAATGCTATGAGTTCAATTGTTATCTTGGATTTCCATTCCAAAAACCGATTCAAAAGTTATAAAAACTCACTCGTACGTTTACTAAACTTACTCGAAAAAGACATCATAAATTGATTCTAGAAACACTAGTCCTCGATATCAAGCACCGTCAGAAAATGCGGACTCATAAAATATCCATTTTTTATTAAAAAAATCCACATGAATTCTAGGTCTTTAGACTCTCCCCACCCATAGGCTTTACGTCCCCATAAGCTACTACTCGAACTAAGGTAACGAATGGTGGTAATGATCAGGCATCTGAGTCTCCCGCTCCCATTTTTTCTCCTAGAGGTTCCCGTGCTGTCAGCAAACTAGTACTAGAGGTACCAGCCATCCCTGTACGACCTGATCCTGTCGATCCTCAATTTGTACTGGAACATCTGGTAAAGTCGCCCCGTCATCGATGTCCAGCTCCTCGTGGTCGATTATGTGGGATGATTCGTGCACGTATCTCCTCAGATGAGATACATGGAAGACACTGTGCACATAGTGCAACTGAGGTGGAAGAGCCAAGCGGTAAGCCACCTCGCCTACTCTACAGATGACCTGGAATGGTTTAATGAATCGGTGAGACATCTTGCCACATCAGACAAATCTTCACAAGCATCGTCGAGGTGAGACTCATAGGAAGACGTGGTCACCATCCTCGAACTCTAGAGGTCTCCGTCTCCTATCATCATAAGACTTATTCCTACTCTATGAAGTCTTCATCTTCTCCTGGATGATATACACCATATCTGTGGTAGCCCGTACCTTCTCTAATCCCACTAGTGCTGACTTCCCTAAGTCTATCCAGCACTGTGGCGAGCAGCACGGTCGGCCATACAGGGCCAAAAAAGGTTTCATACCGATGGTGGAATGATAGCTGTCATTGTAGGAAAACTCCACCAAAGGTAGGTGATCCTCCCAGGTGTGACCGAAGTCAAGGAAACATGCAAGGATCATGTCCTCGAGGTTCTGGATGGTTCTCTCGGTCTGACCATCTATCTGAGGATGGAAGGCGGTGCTCAGACATAGTTGTGTCCCGAAAGCATCCTACAACCCCGTCCATAGTCGGGATGTAAACCATGTGTCATGGTCAGAGATAAATGAATAAGTTACGCATTCATAACACAAAATCTCCTGCACATAGATGCATCCCAAAATCTCAACTGAGCCCTCCTCTCTAATCGGTAGGAAGTGGGCAGACATGGTGAGTCAGTCGACGATCACCCATATCAAATCATGACTCCAGGATGTACGTTTAAGACCTGTCACGAAGTACATGGATATCCCATCCCACTTCCACTCTGGGGCCTCTAAGGGCTAAACCAAGCATGTTGGTACCTGGTGCCCCGCCTTCACTTTCTGACAAGTGAGACAGCATGAGGAAAACTCTGCTACCATCTTCTTCATACCTGGCCACTAGTGCTGTCATCAAAAGTCCTGGTACATCTTTTCCAATCCTGAATGTACCCCTAGAGGGGAAGTTTGGAACTCCCTCAACACTTCCACTTAATGTGAAACTGGTACCATGGTATATTCTCTAAATAGGATGGTTTGCTCCCCACCATCAAAAAAGCCATCTAGTGCCTGCCCTATAGATATCTGAGCTCATCATGTCTCATAGACATCTTCCCCATGCTGCGCTTCCCTGACTTGCTGAAGAAGCGGAGGAGTGACTATAAGAGACTATAGATTGGCAGCTCCATCTCTATCCACAAACGATATCTGTAAAGTAGCCATCTGTTCTATTGCCTCTCATAGCATCTGAATACCAGTCCTTCGGCTGAGTGCATCAGCAACAACATTAAACTTCCAATGAGTATATACTATCTCGAAGTCATAGTCCTGGAGAAACTCATGCCATCGCTGTTGTCTCAGGTTCAGGTTCTTCTGAGAGACGATATACTTGAGACTCTTGTGACAACCGTATATGGTAAAATGATCTCCCATCAGATTGTTTCTCCACATCATCAAGGTGAAGACAACTACTGCTAACTCCATGTCATGGGTAGAGTAGTTATGCTGATGTTGTCTCAGCTGCCGAGAACCATATTCCATCACTGATCACTCCTTCATCAGGACACACCCATGTCAAGTCCCTGATGCATTGAAGTAGACTATATACCATACTCCATACTCTGGAAGTCTTAATATGGGGGAACTAGTCAGCCTCTACCTCATCTCCAGAACGCTCTACTGGCATCTCTCCGACCACATGAAGGGTTTCCCCTACTTAATAAACTCTGATAGTGGTACTGCAACTCTGGTGAAATCTGGAACGAAACACCGATAGTATTCAGCCAAGCCCAGGAAACTCCGAACCTTCATCACAATCCTAGGTGGATCCCATGAAATTAACACTTCGATATTTTCTGGATCCCCAGAAACTCCAACCTCTGAGATGACGTGTCAAAAGAATGAACCTCTCAAATCAAAAACTGGCACTTCGAGAGCTTACCATAAAGCTGGTGCTCTAGAAGTGTGTCCAGTACTACCTGCAAATGGTAGGCATGCTCCACCTCAGTAGACGAGTAGATCAGTATGTCTTCAATGAATACAACGAAAAAACTATTGAGGTAAGGCTAGAAGATCCTACTCATGAGACTCATGAACACAGATAGAGTGGTGGTTACACAGAACGGCATAACCATGTACTCGTAGTGGTCATACTGACATCTGAAGTCCATCTACTTTACATACTTTCCTCAAACTATGAGATGGTGATAGCCTGATTTGATTATATCTTCGAGAACCATCAAGCACCCTTGAGCTGATCAAAGTGGACGTCAATCCTTGGGAGTGGGTACTTGTTCTTCATAGTCACCTAGTTTAGGAGATGATAGTCGACACAGAGCCTCAATCTCCCATCCACCTTCTTGGAAAACAAAATCAGGGCTACCCATGGAGATACATTGGGCCAGATGAATTCCTTCCCATGCAATTCCTCCAGCTCTACCTTCATCTCGCAATGCTCAGAGACAGCCATCTGATATGATGAAGTAGATATTAGTGTCGTCCTAGAGTACATGTCAATACAGAAGTTCAACTCTCTACGTAGAGGTAACCCTGGAACATCATTATGGAAAACATTTGTGTAATGTTCCACCATTGTAGGATATGTTAGACTCTCCATATCAACTTCTCTAAGGGTAAGGAAATCCAAATGATGAGTGATCGGCTGCACCCTCCTCTGAGTAAGTCCGTCATGTGCTGCAAAGTTTCCCTTCTCTCCGGTGAAGGTGAACCTGGTCCCATCCGTGTAGACACACCACACTTTTCTCCGAATACAGTCAATCTGAGAATGGACTGTAGTAACCAGTCCATACCTAAGACGAAGTCTTAAGGCCATGAAACCGCTAATATTAGATCCCAACCAAAGATCTCATCTCGTAGAGTAATCTCACACTGTCGGCACCAGTATGTTATTGTCAAATCAACTCCCGTAGGAGTCTCTATTCATAAGGATCAAACGAAAACCTCATTCGGAAGCTCTGAGCTCCGAACGAGGGAAGAGGAAATGAACGAGTGACTGGAACCTGTGTCTATAAGAACAGCAGAAATGATGGAGTAGACACAGATCACACCTCGTATCATCTCCGGAGCACCGTGATCGTAGGCCTCAGCTATATAAAGTTGTGCCCTGCCCTATCCACCCACTCCCTTTTGGCGGGGTGTACCTCATCGTGGTTGGGATGGTAGCACCTCGTGACGTCTTCCACCCCCAACTACATGGCCAGATCCTCTTCCACATCTGCCTCCTCCCTGCGGACCACCTCGATCATACCTCTGCCTCTACCTGGGAGGTCCCTCAACTGTCTGCTGATTGTCAGAGCGGCGGGTCGGATAGTCACAAGCTATATGACCAAGACCGCCGCAGGAGTACCACTATATGCTCCTGGCATGACTGGATTTTTCTCTATTCTCGGTGCCCCGCACAACCAATCCTGAGTCGTGTGGTCAACCACTTGTGGGTCTGGTCCTCTTGGACCTCTATGTCATTTGTCTATTTCCGAGTTGAGAAGATTCCGCTGCATGTCTACTAGTGGTGTGTCTCACTACTGGAAATTGCTCAACAAGGAAAATATCCACTTGGATGGCTTGCTCCAATACCCCCATCTAGGTTTGGATGCTGTGGGAGATAACTGAATTGCCGATCTCTCGCCTGATTCCCAGCTCGAAGGTCTGGGCCCTGAAGAACAGGGTCTCGTACCATATTATTGGAGTAGCGTGAGAGGTTAGTAAACCTTACTGTGTAATGATCTAAAATCATGATGTCCTGTTGCAGATGAAGTAGCTCATGTATCTGCACCGCTCGAAGGGTGGATGGTACAAACTCCACCCAAAACAGACTCTTGAAGTCTGCCCATATAAGTGGTTCCACATCATGCCTCTAGAGCATCAGGCTCCACCATCTGCCTGTTGCTCCCTGAAGGAGGTTGGATGTAAGGATCACCAATATGTTGGATGTTGTCCCTACTTGTCTAAAGACTCTCACCACAGCCTCCAGTCAATCCTCAGCCGTCTGCGGGTCCATCTCTCCCATGAACCTAGGTGGCCTCTAGCGCTAGAACTCGTGCAGCGCGCTCAAGCAGTGTGCACTCTCTACTGCTGATGCGGGTGGAATCGGTGGCCTAACATGGAGTAGTACCACTAATGCCTCCACTGGTGACTCACCTAGAACATGGCCATGTACTATGGCCTCATCGCTCGGCGGTCTTTCAGTACGTATGACTCTCGTGGCTCTAGCTACTCGTCCGTAAGGAGGCATCTTGAAAGAAACATATGTTACACGGTAAAAGACTATACCTGGGGAGCTGACCTCATTTGAGAAAAAATAAATAAAAATTTTGAAAACACATACACAATCAGTGTATTCGTACACTGAGTCAGAAATCAGAAGTCAGGGTCTTGGTGTATGGATACGTCGGCCACCCGCACCAACACTGGACTCCCTGAACTGAAAACCACACTTTGTCCCTTAGCAGTATTGTTTCACACAAAGAAAATATCAGAGTCCGGCATTTTGTTGTAGAATCGACATATTTTGATACAAATTTTTCATTACCTGTCCCCCGGGTCCCATATCGTGACTACCCCAAGCCCGCCTTCCATATGCCAGGGGCTGGCGACTAACACTTAAGGCATAAATCCCTAAAACTGGGAAGGAATTTCCATTATATATCGTAAACTCACACAACCAAAGTAGAAGCGGAATCATACAGTATATAAATCTATATGTCAAGTGTACTAAAAGAAAAGGGGTCAGAAATACAAGCCCCTCAGTATATTACAAGTAATGGAAAAATTAGTACAACTAAAAAAACAAACAGCTAGAAGTTGTCTAGCAGCTCATGGATCATCCACCACCGATCCTACCTGATGATTAGTTACATATAGCCTCCCCGGTTCTCCACATATGTCTGTCTCCTTCGGGTACCGACTCATCATGAGGTCCACCGCCGGGTACCGTCCAGTCCGCGTACACTCTGCCTCAGTCAGTGCAGTCCGTCATCTGCATCCAACACAACGAGCTGCAGGGACAACCCGTGCAGGGGTGAGTATAATGATAATCTATAGGGTCCCCAAAACCCTCAAGGTCTCACAAAATCCAACAAGGATAAACCAAAACGTATTATTTAAAGGGATAAATATTACTTAGGTATAATCCCATACATATACCTATGTTATCACATAACCCATGTCAGTCATGAGAAAAACACAAGGTCATCGACTTAGGTCAAACAAAAAAAATTCATTATCGAAACCGTGGATCCGATAGAACTCTACATATTTTGAGTAAAATGGTCCTGTTACGACACCGAGGTGCATCTAACTAACCTTGGATTGCTTAGGTACCCCTCCTATCGAGTACCGCGGGTCTGCTACCAAATATCGGGCACTCCATCCACTGTGGGTCTACCTGCAAATACCAGGCGCTCCCCCTAATAGCCTACAGAGGTAATCCTCATATCGAGTACCACTGGTCTGCTTCTAACTACCAGGTGCTCTGTCCTCCATGGGTCTGCTTCCAAATATCGGTCGCTCTGTCCACTGGGTTAGTGGAATCACTATGAGTTGAATCGGTCAACTAGTCATCAGGTCTACAACTACTAGGTCTCCGCACACTTTCTACTTGCCACCAGAAGGATCTGATACACAATCTACTTGTCGATAATACAAGTGTCACATATTCTCATTAAGAAGTATCTCAAAGGACTTTTACGTCATAGGGGTCTCAACGCAACAGACGACACATCAATCGGACGCCCGGTCTGTGAGTTTTTAGCATATTAGTCCCAGGGGCCCGGTTGGACTCGTGTTTGAACCAACCTTACCATGACTCAACTATACCCCGAATTCTAGTGGGGTATACTCAAAGGGACCACTATGAACCATGAATATCGGCGCCCCTGACGGTTCATAAAACGGACGTTCGATGCTAGAGATATGGCCCAAGAAGTCAATGGGTGAGTAATGGACTCAGGTCCGGTCTGACCTGTTCGGACCGACTTGACCCTACCTGGTCTGGGCCGACCTAGTTTGGGTCGACACAGTCAGACTCACTAAGTCGGACCCAACCCATTGAGTGGGTCAACCCTCTAACTTTTGACCCGGTTCGCAGGGCCCAGGCTAGCGGACCGCAAGGGTGGTTTGGCCCGTTAGTCACCACGTAGGCGGCTCAGAAACTCGGCCCAGGAGACTGGTCCGGTTAGGCCAGTGACACCAAGGGGGACATCGGTGGTCGGCACAAGAGGCCGGTGGCCAGGAGGCCCGCAGGCAGGTCACGCGAGGTGCGAACAGGCCGGCTGGTCACCAACATGCTGTAGAGGCACCAGGTAGGGCACCAGGGTGCCAGGCAGGCCTCCAGCAGGGGCTGGGCAGGCTGTCTAAAGGGCACGGGGGCTCCAGGAAGGCCGTTGGGAGGGCGTGTGAGTGCCATGTAGGCCGCCGAGTGGGTGTGGGGGCGTCAGCGGAGCTGGGCAGCCTGCAGGGCATGATGGCAACACACCGGTGTAGCAGACTAGGGCGTGGGAATCACACCGCGGCACCGCAGGGGCGGCATGGGGACGAAACAGTTCGCAGAGGTCACGTGTAGTGTGGCCCGTGTTCTCCATCATCGTCGATGTATCCTCTTTTCAATGTCGTCTTCATTGAACAAGAACAAAAAAGGGCAGGTTCGTACCATGTTCGTGTGGCCCGAGCCCTCCTCGTTACGGTGATAGAAATTGGTGATTCGCATACCATATCTTTGATCGATGAAGAACAAGGATTATAATCAAATTTAAAATTACACAAAAACTCCCTACCTAAAATTTGGTGATCGACGATGGTGTCGTGGAAGGCGGTCATCATTCCTTCAAAGTCAGAGGATGAAGAGATCGAAGAAGATGAGTCGAGATGATGTGGTCATTGTTCTTCGTGGGCGGTAGTGCTTCCCTTTCTTTCCCGGTTGAATAAGGATGAAGTCGACATTCATGGCTCTTCATTCTTCGTGGGTGATGGTTCTTCGTTGGATGAATAATTCTCGATGGGTTGGGCATCACGTTTCATTTCCAGCATTTCACCACTTGATGAAGCCGTCCCTAAACCACCCCGACGCTTCCTTTATATAAGAGAGGGATGGTTTTTCTAAAATTACATTGGCACATAATTCAAAATTTGTGAATTAAAAGAGTGTGCCCCACCTAATTAAATTTGTGGGAGTTTTTACATTTAATTAGGTGGTTTGGCACGAGGCTCTCCCTCATTATAGAGGGAGAGGTGGGAGGTTTTATCCTCCACCATTAATAGAGGTCGGGTGGTCCCCACCCCTATCATTTAATAGAGAGGTTATGTGTCTCGGGTTGTCCCCATGTCGTAACCTCTTGCGGGAGGTTATGAGCGGGTGGGCCCCACCACCGTAACCTCCCATAAGACGTAAGGGTTTGGTGGCCCCCACCTCTAACCTCCCCTTGGAAGTATTAACCACCCAAATAAAAAAAATAAAACAGTATTTTATTCAATTTAATTAAAACCGCAAGAAACTAACTTCCAAAATCGTTAGAACACAACTGTGGTGAAGGTCTCTCTAAGAAATTATCGAATTTTCAAGTTCAGTGGTGCCCTAGGATTTCCATTCCGAGCATCAGTTCAAATGTTATAAAAACCCGCTCATACGTTTACTAAAAGTACCCGAACAAAATTTTAGAAATTGATTCTAGACGCATCGGCCCTCAGAATCAAGTGTTGTCAGAAACTGTGGACTCGTTAAATTCCTATATATTTTAAAAAAATTCTCAGGACTTCTGGGTCTTTACAAAGATGAATATTCAATAAAATACACAAACATCTGCATGAAGAAAATGAAATATTAGTTCCTTCAAATACTGCATATATAATCTTATAAATTGGTGAAATATATTCAAAATATCCAATATTGATCCATCCACATATTAATATTCATATACTTTCCCAAAATCATACCATTATTTCAAATATAGTTAAATGAAACTTTTAAAGAGATATATTAGATGGTTAGTAAGTGTAATAAATAGAGATACATAATATAAACAATAACATAAGGGTGTGAGATCTTGATAATAACATTTGAATATCATCCCCACTATATCAAAGATCATAATATTGAGTTATAGAATAAATATTTTTAGTTCATAAAAAATGAATCTTAATGGTATCAAATAACATGATCCATGATATTATAAAATTGTCCAAATCCATAGATTTATGGAATACAAATAATTATTGAAAATATTATTTCAAGGATATCTACCTAGAACAAATTAACATTTTGTAATTTTTCTAAACACCAATGTTTTATCTTCGGTCTTTGGATGATCTCGCATGTACCCACTTTCAGGCATCAGATAAAATATATTGTGTCCATTCTGAAAATATATCAAAAAGAATTACCCAATGAATTGGATGGATATATCGGCCCCACCTATAACATGATTAAATTCATACATATGTGTTCCAAAAGATCATAAAACCTTCATGTTATCAAAACTCACGAAATGAAATGGGTTTTAATAATCCTTTAATCATTACATAACCAATGAAAAATGATGTGTGATTAATAAAAAGTATACCATTGTCAAATAAGATGATGATAAATTAGTTTCATAATCATATTTTCATCATAAATATAAACCATTAAGATAAATAATAATATTAATTCTCATAGATAATTTCTCAAGCAGAGTATAAGTAACATGAATGGATGTCATCATAGATGGAAAATGATTTTGATTATTTAGAGGGAAAATTTCTTGAGGGAAAATAATATTATTTTAAAATAACATTTTAAATATAAAAATCATAAAAAAATTGAATCATTTTCATTAAAAATAAAAAATTAAAATTAGATTTGTTGTTTTAAAAATCTATTAAAACATTTCTACAGGAAAATATACATTCCTATTTAAAATATTATTTTTTTAAAAAACATTTTGAAAATTATTGTAATTGAAAATAAACACAAAATATTATAAATGAATCATTAAAAATTATTTAATAGTTTTCTTGGAAGAAACAGTTTTATTGAAAATCACTTTTACACTTAAAAATTCATAAAACATTTTTGGAATCCATTTCGTTGAAAATATGTTATAATTCAAAAAATGGAAAAATTTAAAATAATTTAAAAAATTTATTGATTATAGTATCCTTTAGGATTTTAAAAAACTCTTTATTTAATTAAAATTTTTAAAAAATCTTTTAATTAAAAATATTGTTCTAAATTTATATACGAATATTTTAAATTCATTTAATTCAATTTTTATGGAAAATATCATTCTTGCATTGAAATAGACATTTTAAAACATGAAAACTATGAAAATGTTTTTTATTAAATATGAAAATGATAAAATATAAATGAAACATTAAATAATAAAAGGATCATGAATGCAATTATTTTTGACCCTATAAATATTAAAATAAGGATTCTATTCACATGTTTCGTAAAAGAAAAACAACCTTTATTTGGAAAATGAAATGAGGAATATATTCCAATTTATTTTTGTAAAATGTAAGTAATACATAATAATTTCTTTAATAAAAAATTATAATAATGATCAAAACATATTATAAAGAAGTATTTGAAATAATGGTTTCTGAATAATAATTTTTTTCATCAAAAGAGTGAAATAATGACAATTTTCATCAAAATAGTTATTTTGAAGACTAGAGTACTCCGTGATAGGAAAATTTATAGAAAAGGTCTATTATATATAAATAAATATATTTAATGAAAACTCATTAGTTAATTTATAGATTAATCAAAATATTTTTTCATTGGAAACATAATCATAGGCAATCCAAATAAATGATGAGATTATTACATAATATGCTTACCATTTTTGATATTTGAATTGAAAGAATCATGAAATAATAAAATAAAATTATTAAATGGTTATTTATAAATGAATTTTTTTAATGATATAAAATTTATAAGGGTATGTATATACCCCTCGTAGAAGAATCGAGGTGCATAAAAAATATTGTGCACCATTGAAGGTAATTTGAGACAAAAAACTATTACCTCACTGTTAACATTAAAACTGTAAACACCATGAATGAGTGGTAATAAAATTGATATGTAAATAATCTTAATTTTATTTATAATAATAATAAGATACATTCATGTGATGTATATACACCACATAATAGAAATATGTGGTGAGTATGGAATACATCTCACAAAAGGAAAATGTGAGATATAAATCACATAATAGATGTATTGACATTATTTATTCATGTTCGATAATCATTTAAATAAATAAAATTTTACTAAAATCATATTATTGACCAATAAATACATATATCATTAAATTTATTATTTACTTATGACAATTTGTTAACTATTTTTTAACAACACCATGTTAATGTTTTGGTTGTGGAAATTATTTTTTTAATTTTAAAATAGGATTTGATTTGTATTCATTGGTCCTATTACACTAATAAAGATTCCATAATAATATTAATGTTAAGAATCATATATATATAATATAAATTCAATATATATTTATTTATACTATCAACTAAAATACAGATATATTAATTCAAATATGTCGTTCATGGAGACGATAGGTCGTACATACACAAGAATGTTGTACCCATTTTCATTATGGATTTAACGAAGGAAAGGAATATAAAATTTTAACATTATATATTAATTTTTATTTAATATATATCAAAGATTTTTTTTCAAAATTTAAATTCTTACCTTCTATATAAGGTATATGTGAAGATGGAATCACATCACATCTCTAGGTGGTAGTTTGTTGCACCCACGAATGATGTTATAATATTTCCATGGAATGGATATAAAATAGAACATGTGATATAAAATTATATAAAAATTATAATATAATAAATTTCATATATAATTATTAAAACCATCATTAGATATAGTTTTCATAGGTGTCAATGGAATAATGAATGACAGTAGTTTGTAAGGTGGTAGTCCATCGTACAGAGGAATGATGGTTTCATATCCCATTTGATGGAGGTGGAGATTGTTAATGTAGCTCCCAATAACATAAAAAAATATAATAATATGGATTATAATTTGGTTGTTATATTAATATGGTATAAAAATTATTCAAGGAGGTGGTGGAAAGAAAAACATAACAACTTACATTGAAATGTGTTACATCTTCTTCAGGTGACTACCGCATGATTGAACTAAAATCCATCCTAGGATACATTATATAAAATATAAGTCAACTAGTATTCTAGGATTAAATTAAATAAGTGATTTTTAGAGTTATTGGCTAACCTAATAGTGGTTTGACACCTCAATAGAAGATAGAAATTGGTATCCTTTTATATGTTAGGTGAGAGACACACCGGTAATATTCTAAAATAATGAATCTGTACCCCCCATGTTTCTCATGAAATAAGGCTCAATAATGTAAATTTATTAATACAAAAATTAATATTATATTAATATGTCCATAAAATGGGTTTTTTTTGTGTTTGGTCATTTTTTACTATTTTGTTTTATGTTTATCCCAATCATTGAACATATTTTCACTTTAACCATGTAAAATAATATATATTATTCTTACTATTCGTGATGGTTAAAAATTATGTTGACATATAATATAATAAATATTATTATTATTCTAAATATGGAAACAAAATTTTCACGTTACATTAAATGATGTGTAAATATTTAATTTATTATTAATCCCACATATAGGATTTGAGTTTGGGTTTTCAATGAAAAAAAATATCAATGGTTAAACTATTTTTATATAAAAAATATTTAATAAATTTATTTATATGAAATAAATTGCATTGATATATATATATATGTACTAATATTACCTTTAAAATCATCTTAAAAATATTAATGATTTAAAGAGCCTTAAATGAAATGATACTTTTTAATAAAAACCATTTTATTCAAAATTCATCTAAATTGTTATCATTTCATAAATGTATCCCTAAGTTAATTTTGGAAAATCCATTTAAGAAATTAGTTTATTTAACCAAATATATTTTTTAAAATCTGAAAAAATTAATATATGTGCCTGAAATGGGACAAAACTACATTTTAGAAAAACACTTATTTAAGAATGAAATTGGATTTATTCTATACTATTGTCTATAAAAAAAATATGAATGTTAAAAATTATAATTACGATGTAATATATAATTTAAATTAAAATTATTTAACAAATTTCTTTTTTTTTATTTTATGAAAAAATTCATTTTTCAGCATCAAAATATTTTTCCAGAAAATGATTTCCTTTATTTTCAAATATGTTTTATTTTAATTAATAATTAATATATTGTAATATAATTCATTTCATATACAAGTTTAATCTATATAAATTTCAATATTTATTTAATCATATTCATTCCCTTCGTTTAAATAGCTAGATGATAAATTTCATATTAAATATTAATATATCAATAGTGTGCCACATATTGTATAAACTCAATGATGTGTCTTATAACATATAAAATTAATAGTATATGCATGACAATCTAATATTTATGATTCATCTAAAAAAAATTATAAAAAATATTTAATATAGTTGAATTTTTTTACAATATGTTTGATTATTAAAACATCTATTCATTTATATACATGAATGTCATAAGATATTATTTATCTAACATATTACAAAAATCAGAAAACGTCCTAATAATTTTCTATATAATCATGAATTTCCAATTTCATGAATATATAATGGAAAATTGTTTTCATCATTAGGTGTGATGAGTTTTTATCTTTTATATATGATTATTTTCTTAATATTTAAACAAACCTTAAATTTTTTTCCCTGTCTCAAATATTTTATAAACATGAATGTTGATCTTAATTTATATATGAATTTATGGGTCCCACCCCATGTATATATATCTGTTTTTACGATTTTCAGAATATCTAAATATCTTTCTCAAAAAATATCCAACTCATTTTAGAGGTACATGCCCTATATTTCATATGTATATATATTATCTCTTCTAATTTTGAACTTTTATGAATGAAAAAAACATTTTTTTCAGATTAAAGCACTCGTTTTCATTAATACAGTGAAATAGTGTTTTTTTTCAGGGTATGCTAGTCTACCATGTATGATTATAGTTGATTAACCTATCAACATCTGGCTCATCCAATGACCATTTGGAAACATTTCATAGAATCATGTTATTCAGATTGTAGTTTACCACTTAAGGCATATTCTTCTTCATTCATCCAATTGAGTGATAATATGTCCTCCCATCATGTGGTAGTTTTTAATCTCTCGATGTTATTAGGGAAATTAAAACTCTTTTTTTCTTGAGTTACTTCTGTGTTAGGTAAAATTTTCTTATGGATTCTCAGTCATTAGGATGTAACATATTTTTTCTTTCACGGTACAATGTACTCTATCTCATGATCATGCATAATCTCAAGTCCATGACTTACGATGGGTAAAACTATGTGAACTTTATGCAAATCAATCAGCATGTCACTTCTACCCCATAATATGGTACATGGATCATCTACACAAAACTGATCATATGTAATATGTTGATGATATGAATATGGAAGCATGAGTGGAATTTGATCAACGTTGAGTGGGTGAATCATGAACTTCTTATATTTTATATGTTGAATAATAGTGTCCTACATTCCTAATACCATGTCTATATTCAAATAGATTATTAATTCTATAATAATCCATTCACCATGTCTACTAGACAAAATACTATTAGGTTAGTGCTGGTGGACTCCCAAGGATACCCATATTACCCTATTTTAGAGAGCTTGTCATCCTTTCTTCACCCCCATGCCTACCAGCACATTCAACCCTTCATGTACACATATTTTCCAACCTATTAACAGTTGATTCCACTATTATGTATCATTTCATTCCATTTATATCGAGGTATAAATATCTATTTAATGGTTAAACATTTCACACATGTATAGTAGATAAGGCGTATTGGTTGTCCAATGGTTGGTATTTTTTAGGACATCAGTTT
Organism: Viscum album; assembly: GCA_963277665.1. NCBI lineage: Eukaryota > Viridiplantae > Streptophyta > Magnoliopsida > Santalales > Viscaceae > Viscum > Viscum album. The sequence continues at coordinate 244,946,674 of OY728121.1, forward strand.
GTAAAATTACTAAATGAAATTGAATAAGAATACATTTGAAAACATTTCTTCAATGATAATAAATTTTTTCTAAAAAAGTAAAACTTTCATTAATACAATTAAGTGAATTTAATTTTTTTTTAAAAATTTATATATATTAATTTCCATTGTGTCTTGAACTTCCTCACATAAATTATATAACATAAAAACCTCATACTGTTCCTTTAATAATGGAATCACCAAAATCTACATGTGAGCATAAATGGTTTATTTGTGAAGAATGATATCCAATTACACCGCTTCAACACATTTTTAAATGTTTTTTTATCACCATGTATTTTTTTCTAATTTACAAAAACTGAAATTAATTTAATATCAATTATAAATAAATGATAATATTTAAGAATAGCAGAAGATAAAGGTTGTGATAACTGGTAATTATATGTATAAAATAATACAAAATAATTCATAGATCATAATAATGTGTTATGAAAAAAATTTCACATATACAAAATTGGAATATTTCCATGGTTTAAAACCATGGAAATGGGGCCGAAAACAATTGTTGTAGCTTACAACCACAATTTTCCACAACCGTGGGTGATCTCACTGTGCGAATAGGGTGATATTTCCATGGTTCTCGTAATTGTGGTTATAGGTCTCATGGTATTCAAATGAGGTTGTCAAACTATAGCTACAATAAACCTATGGCCATAGGTTCTATTTCCACAATTTAAAACCATTTCTATATCCTCACAAAATAGTTTAAATCTCCCAAAAAGAATTTTACATTGTCTGAATTTGATCTATATACTTATCCCATAGGATTATGCTACAAAACCACTACACCATGATGATATTCCGATATATATATAATATGTTATATATATTAAAAAAACCGTGGTGGTAGAATATCAACTGTGTCTATATAGATTCATGCTCCATTAGATGCGAGAAAAATCCCCCCCCCACATGGGCGGGAGACAAATAACACGATTTTGAAAACTGTGGCTATAGGTGTGTGATATAGACATGGTTTTAGTTAAACTGTGGATATATTTCCATCACAGTAGCCCAATATTATATATTTGATCATATTTTCAAATGAGTAGTGAATCATAAAAATTAATTAAATCATGATCCATTAGTTAAAAATCATAAGAATATGAACATTTTAAAGCATGATGAACATTTATTAGTACAGAAACCATACCACATTTCATGGTTAACCACTAATACCATCATATCATATAATATCAGGAATAACCACATTTTCCCCATTATTAGTGTGTATCAAACATCCCTACCTATTTTTTTACTTGATCAAGCAAATCAAATCATTAACAATAATAATATTAGGAAATAAATTTATTTTTCAAATATAATAGAGGGATATAATAGACACATAACATAATCCCTAATTATATGAATTATAAAATTATACACCAACTATCTCTTCAACACATCATAACTTATGGAATAAAAAAAGGTTCCATTTATATATCATAAAAAGAAAATAATACTTTGGGAAATATACAATTTTTATAGAATTAGAATCATCATAATTTATTTGAAGAAATAATGTTTATGGATTGATAATAATATAAACCAATTCAATAATAAAAAACCATAAATGATAATTCCATAGTTGTGAAATTAATTTAAAATATAATTCAAACATATCATTGAATTTTTTAAATATCCATTTACTATGATAAAATGTCAAATTAAAAATAAATTTAACATTTATAAATTAATTTTATGTTAAAATATAAAAATACATTTAAAATTTATTAATCCAATAAATTATGCTTATAAAGATGGGAAAATCCATTAATGTCTTATACATAGAAAAAAATCATTCTTTTAACACTTGTAAAACGTGAAACATGACTTTTTTTGAAATATTTAAAAAATATTATCTTTAAAAAAATTATAAAAAAGTTATTATTAGTTAATAAGATTCTTTAATTACATTTCAAGTATAGTTATTTTTATTCATAAAATAATTTTGGATTGTATATAAATTGGAATAAAAATTCCATCAACTAAATATAAAATAATATTAGTTATTCTATTAAAATAATTTATCAATCATATTATTTAATAAATAGAGAAAACATGGAATAAATATAGAAATTTATCGAAATAAACAAATTTTAGGAAAATTTACGTTTTTAAAGTATAATTATCCTAAAATTTAAATCAATGAAAATTAATTATAGACAAAATTTCAATGAAATTAGATTGTTACGTTGACCCTTACCTAATGTCTCTACTTACATCATACAAATTAATTGTCTTATATAATAAATATATATTTATTTTAAATCTACTTTTAATGTATAATAAAATATATCTTACCATATATGATATATGTATATATAATTTAATCACCCACATATTAACAATTCGTTACAAAAATCACTATTCTGTGTTAGAAATGCATCATTATTCATGCGTGCTTCGGTTCAAAATTCCCATCAGTGTACATTTTCCATGCATCCATCGTATCTATAATATGAAACACATTTTTAAATATTATATATAATATCAATATAATATTTTATAACTATTCCTACAATTAAGTGATGAAAATTTAATTACATCACTTCATTGACATAGTAGTCCAAACAGACAGATGGGCGATTATTCCACTTTAGGATGGATGGAGTGAAATAAATGAAAAAAATAATTAACCATTAAAAACTAATATAATATCATAAATATCATAATTTTTTTCAAAAAATCATTATAACAATCAAGGGGATGTAGTGTTGAAAATTTTAATGCATCTCTTCATGGAGATGGCAGTCCACACCTACACACGAGGGATACTTTCATTTACAATTTGAAATGATCGAGGTGGAAAATTGTTGTGTGATCATCATAATAACATTTAATTTTACATACGATACTATATTAATGAGGTTATTATGGATATTATATGGTTATAGAAGATGGAATAATAAATAAAATTGAATGGTATTGGTTATTTTTTATTACACATCATTAAGTGCCCTCCTTTGGATTTCATATTTTGGATCAAATGATTAATATTTGGAGAATAATATAAGATATTGAAGTAAGGTGATAAATATATGAAGGTATTGTTTAATAACTTATATGATATATAGTACTAAAACCTTATGAGTAAAAGAGGATAAAAGGTTCCCATTGTATTGTGTGGATATGAGATACATGAAATTATGAAAAAAATATATAAATAAATTTAGTTCCCTTGTAGTGTACAATGCTTAAATATGGGAATATATTTTATAAAAAACATAATTATGGTTTTGAATTTTTTTAATATATTAATGAAATATAACTTAGTAAAAAACATCATGAATGTCATTTTTTGAAACTATTCAATTAATTTATCATCAAGGGCAAGAGAAAAATAATGGAGATGGAATATAAACACATTGACCATTATTTATAGTGTATAATAAATTATTTAATTAGTGTGATATATAATTTTTTCCGAAAAATTATTATTTTGTATTTTAAAAGCCTTTTATTTTTTCACTCCTTTTTCATGTATTATAACATCATTATGTTACTCATCTATTTAATTATATCACAAAAAAATTAAATATTCAAATATTCTATCTATTTTAAAAATAAATATTTTTATTCTTTTATAACATTATTTTGTATATATATAATTAAATATGAAAAATTAAAACCAAGAGAGTGACATTTTGTGTTTATCATTTTCAATAAAATGATATAAATGAAAAAAATCAAATCAAAGGCCTATGAAATTTACATATTTACATATATATATGTCATATTTTGTTGAAAATAAAATACAATAAATACACCTTTTAGGTAGAGTATTAGGATTTATCATTTCATTTTCACCATATTTTTCCATTATTGTGGTGGAATTTTTTTACATTTCTTACTATTAACAGTGACCAAATATAAAATATTTATGTATTCCAAATTTAAAACTCCTAATTTCAAAATTGATTCAATTATTATTTATTATATTTCATTAATTTTAGGATATAAATTTAAATTTAAATTTACAAAACCAAAATAAAATTAAATTTCATAGTAAAATCGAGTTTACTTAAAAAATGAACCTATACAACATAACGTAGAATAATGAATTCATAAGTAACTAATAATTTTATTTATATTTAAATTATTCTTATTTTAATTAACTATCAAATAAAAATTTTAATTACACTATTATATTTCATTATTTATTGACATACAATGAAGGTTTTATTAAAGTCATTATTTTTCAATATTTAGATAAAAATAATGAAATTTTGAAACATCACCAAAATATATCCTAATATTATTATGAAAAAATGAGTTGAAAAATTATATAATTTTTTGAATTTAAATTTCTAAAATTGGATGAAATTAGTTGTAATTTTGATTTAAAAAATTTCAATAAAAACATTTTGAAAAAAATATGCTTTTAAAGTGTAAAATGATATTACAAAAAATTAAATAATTATATATTTTGAAATAATAAATACATATAAATTTTAAAAATCCTTTATCATTATTATTAATGTGTTTTTTTATAGTCATACCACATATATAACAAAACGGAAAAAAAATTCATACTGGAATAATGATTTTTTTATATTATATCAAAAATCACATAAATCATGGTGTTTCATATTATGTAATGTATCACATTTATAAATATATTAATCTAAAAAATTTTGGGTGTTACACTCCCACCCACTTAAATAAGTAAAATAATTATAATTTTTTACACAGTTTTCTAATACTTAATATTTTGAAACAACTTTGTTGAAATACCATATCATACAAAGGGATATAAAATATCCATTGGAAATGAAATGATGGAAACATAAAAGATACCTAATATATAGATAACTATGTTCCCAAATGATGAAGACATTATCATTATGTAAAAATATGTAGATGGAGGAGAGATGTATTATCCTAATAATAAAATTGGTTGACAGAGAACTTGGTCATGTGAAAGTGAATGAAATAAAAACCATCAATGAATAAATAGTAAAAATTCTATCAATTTATAAAAATTTATTATAAGAAAGAAAAAATTTTATTTTTCAATATCATCTAATTTTTTTTGGAATTAATTTACCATTGATTTTGTGAAAATATTGTTAGATTATTTCTACAAATCCATAAATATAATTTCATGATTTTGTTATTTATTAAGTAGTTTTCAAACCATGATTGTTTTTATATGTATATTTGAGAATAAATTCTCATTTCCATTGTTGAAAAATCGTCATTAAATTGTATATTAAATCCATACAATGGTGAAAAGTTATTCCTCCTATGTATATTTTCTTACTGTATACAAAATGGAATGTACATGTTAAAATAATCAATGCGAATAACTCATCTATTAAATGATTAATATAAAATATTTCAATTTTAATTTCCTTATAATTGTTAAATCATTTTACATGTAATAAATTTAAAACTCATTAATTCATACATATATATTATTCATAACTAATAGAAGAAAAAACTATGCTACCAAAACCCAAATTATATTTAAATTTAACCCTTAAACAAAAAAATATATCTTAGATTGTCACATGAAATAAAAATGAATACTTTGATCATATATTATCTTAAAACATGGTAATTGGTTACCAAATATGTAATTCATTATATTACATCACTAATAATATATAATATTATAGAAAATCTCTATCAAATATATTAAATAAATACTAATTTTAGTTAAATTTGTCAAATATTAAAAATACCACGTTTTCAACATATCTCTAATTAATTTTGATGTCACCAATACTCTCCAATATAATTTATCAATATCAATACACTTTTCGTCCAAAATAAGAATTATTATCTCAACATTAGAAATATATTTAGGGTTATCTATCCATAAATAACTATATTCCAAAAATTCATCTTTACAACAAAATAATATTTCTAGGGTAGCTGTACCATTCAATATATCATTTCATATCGATAAAAAAACCACTGAAAAAATAGTTATAAGCCTTATGATTATTATAACAGTAATATAATTGATAAAAAACTCCACGAAAATAATTAATCAATCCCAATACACATACTCTTTATTAATGTTATTATAATGATTGGCATAACATAGGCTCTTCAGTGGACAATGAACTAGCCCTTGGATTAAGGAGTTGACTCATATAATTCCCATTCTCCCTAAAAATATTATAGTGAACTATAAATTAAAAATTATTATGTCATTTATTTTGATCCATAACACTTTTCATTTTTCATCAGTAATTAGTTTTTATAAGCCCATATTTTTCACATGTAAAATATCTCCCCTGTACTTTTAGACATTTTCTTGGGTGCTTCATCTGACATTGTCAACATGTATGAAGCTAATTCCACATTCCCTCGTGTCCATAATTATTTTTTTTATTTTAGATAAATTTCTAGGTTTAGGTTTATAATAATAAATTTATATATGTGTTTAGGAATAACCTTGATAATTTTCATTATAGGTTTAATCGATTAATAATCTTATTTAGAAAACCATTGTAATTTTATCATACCCACGAATAATGGTTTTGTAATCAATTTTATGGAGGTGGATATAGTTCAAGGTCGCGAAATAAGTATAAAATAATTAAAAATATGAAATATATATTATTTATTATATTACGATAGTTTAATAATTAATTATATAAGGGGAGTAAAAAATAAAAAAAATGATCGTTGAAGAACATTAACTCTTCTTCAGTTATCATTATTATGATTTTATCAAAAATCCTTCTATGTTTATATTTATATAAATCTAAGGATAATTGGATTAGAGAATGTTACTAAATTATTTATTTTTGTAGGTATTTTATAAACTATAATATTTTGATGGTTTGAATATTATTGGAAAGGAGGTGGCCTTTTAGAAGTGAGGTGAGTGATACACATGTAATTTTTTGAAAAAAAAGTGTACCCATGTATTTATCATTCCAAAACATTAGAAAATTTGATCATTATTGATATTGTAAGATATAATACAAATTTATGGTGACAAAATTTGTGTGTTGAAATTTTTTGGGTTATATTTTACCATTATTGTATTTGTTTAACCATCATTAATCCCAATTTTACCTTAACATAGTTAAATAATTGTTTCTGATTTAATAATTCATTTGGGAGAAATATTAAGTTGGCCATATTATATAATATATATAATTACGAATCAAAATCTTGAATCCGTTTTTTATAATTGAATTCAAAAAAGTATAAATTTTTAATTTAAAATTAATCTCACTAATGTGACATGAAATTATCGTTTTAAAGAGACAAAGATCATCAGAACAAAATGTTTTTATATAAAAAGTTAAAATTAATTTTATTCTAATGATATAAAATTTTATAAAGGATCATAATAGAAATTATTTTAATTTATTAATAATTAATTTATAGTGAAACATGATAAATAAATTAAACGAAAGGGCGAGTTTCAATTAAATTTCAATATTTTACAATTTTCATTAAAAAATAATCTTTTTTATTAAATTAAATAAATTAATATGTTATATAAATTTTAAATTATTATTTATGAAATTGTTTTAAATTTATCACATTAATTATCTAAACTTTTCAGTAATTAATTTTATTATTGAACATAAATGAAAAAAAATCTAACAAAATAAATTTTTTGAAACAATTAATGTTTATAAATAAAATTTTGTATTTTATTATCAATATGATTTATTTATATAAATAAAATATAAATAATATTAAAGTAATTAATTATTAGTATTTTTATAAATAATTTTAATAGATCTGTTTTAACGGGTGAAATTAACTGATTGTTCAATGAATTTATCATGGTTTTGTTAAAAGTCAGAGTTGATTATAACACAATAAAACACATTTTTGTCTGTAGGTAAATATTTACATGGTTTTGGATGTAGAAAAATCTATCCAATATAGTTAATTTATTAAAAATATATAATTTAGTAAAAAATGGGTTTTTATAGTATTGATATTGGAATAAAGAGATGATTGAAAAAGATAATGTAAATTAGAAAATACTGACTACTATGGAAAAATTAATGATATGTTGAAATTTTTGTTTATGGCATCATTAATATAGTATAAATAATTATTTGATTTATGGAATATATCAAATAGTATTTATTACAAAAATTATAAGGATTCAATCAATTTTTAAATAACTTTTTATTGTAATTAAGGTAAATAACATTTTCCAATAGTATATATTATGATGTTATTCACAAGTATGGTATATGATGATTAAGAGACACTTCATGTTGTTTTGGGGAATAATTCTAGGTTAACATGTAATTTTTTTTGACATTGTTAATAATTTTATGGATCTCAATATTTCTTAAGGGACTTAGGGATTAAAATTTATGATATACTTATTAATTGGACATGGGATTATAGATTAATTTATTAATTCAGCATATGAAGAATTACAAATACCAGAGAACATGTTCTAACCATTTATTCATATTAATAATAATAGATAAATTGAATGAATTATAACTATATTATTGATATTATAATCACATATGTTTGATTTTCAGTAATTGAGGATTAAGAAAATATTATTTGGACATTTATTTAATAGAAAAATTGATTAATTTGAAATTTATCGAACAACAACCTAATAATGAAATTATTCTCTTGAAATAGAATGATATTAATAAATTACTTTTCTATATATTCATAGATAGTAAAAAAATTCCTCAACATTATGATAATTGATCTTGATAAATTTTTTTCCCTATTAACTGAATATACAATGAATCAAATATTTTATAAATCATAAAAAAATTTATGGATTGGAGGACCTAAATTACCGACTGATCTCTCACCTTGATGAGATCAATAACCCCTATCACTCTCTATAAATATTTACACATTTCTTCTATGTATACATAATCACATTCTGCCAATGTTAATTTATATATCAAATAGTTATGTGTTATTCCATATAACCTTTCACGTTCATTTCTATATTATTTATTTGATGTTATATTAACACTTTTTACATTGTTGTTTATATTCAATGAAATTTTCCAATATGAAGCCCTTAATTTATTATCACCATATTAAATTGTCGGGATTTAATTTATATGCTATGGTGATAATGTAACAGATAGAAATTAAGGAAAAAATTCATTTTATAACTTATTATAGATTCAAAACTGTGCTTAAAAACAATGAAATGTATTTCATTTAAATTTATCACTTCAATAGATTTCAGATCTCAGAACCCTATGTATAAATGATTTGTAATACTGTATATGGTTATAATGTATCATATAAATTGGTAGGTATGAATTTTTCTAACTAATATTTTAAAATTTTTCGTAGATATTAATTATAAATAAATTAGGATTCATTTTAATTGAAAAAGAAATGGTTTCACAAAAACGATATTTTTTTAAGAAGGTGTTTTTTTCAGACATTGAACATGTATTGTTATGTAAATATTTACAAACATTATAAAATTTATTTCAATAAATAAACAGTTTTTTATAAATCATGATATCTAGAACTATATTATAGTGATTTTTTGGGATTTTTTCTGAAAATATTCAATTTTTTATGAATAGTAAAAAAAACTGAATTATATTTGAAATCAAACATTTTATCTACAATATTTATAATGTTATTTTTAAAATTATTTTAGTAGAGTTATTAGTTCAAATATATATAAATATATCTTATTTAGGTTATGGGAATATTTTTAATATTTAAAATTGGTATAATACATAGTAATCGTTTTATCATTATCTTTTTGAAAACTCACTTTATCATCGTGTTTTCATGATTTTTTTTTCAATTTAAATATTTATCCTATTTGAATAGAATTGAAAAAATTGATAACATATTTTTATTATTAATAATTTTTTAATCTAATATGGGGAGATTAATATTTTTATCATTATTAATAGTAAAACATTAAAAAATATCATTGTTAGGGTAAAATGGGATTATGATGCATTAACCAAATAAGATAAGATATAAAATGACATGATTATTTTTCTAAAATCTACTAGATGACCATATATCATCCTAATAATGTCTAAGAGACTATAATACTCTACTATGGTTTATTTAATTGAAAAAACATGTTTCCAAATCATTATCCTCAAAACATAAAGGTGTGCCACTCAACTCACATATATAAGGCCACTTCACTTCTATAACATTCTAACATAAAACCCTTTTGGTGGTGAAAATAAAATACCAAATTAAATAAATAAATTCATAACATCATCATATAATTATTATTTGGGTAAGAAATTCATTTTTGGAATCATTTCTGTGTAATCCTAATGTGGTTACCTGATGAATAAGTATTGTTTGTCCACGAGTGTTTTGATATTATTTATTCTTCCCCCTCCTTTATTTATAATTAAATCATGATCGTGTGATAAAATCATTATATAATTAAAATATATTTTTAGGTTAATTTAATGACCTTAAACCATCTAATATCCCATCAAATTTTATGTGAAGTCATATTTAATGAGTATATATGATTGTCGTCACTTGAACTGATATCATTCATTTTCCCATTACCATAGTTCACGATTAGGTAAGGTGATTAATATAAAGTATATATATGATAGTTTAAATTATTCCTATTTAGTCATTATAGCATATAAAAAATTTATACATTCTATTCCATAGGTTATATTATAATATTACACATGTGTACAAGAGACTACCACTTTTCAAATAAATGTGGTTTGTTTTTCACTAACACATTCCATGAAATGTAATAAGGATAATTTTAATTGAAATAGATGATATAAATGAAATTATAATGATATTAAATTAATATTTAACATTATTTTAATATAGTATATAACTTTTATTCTTAGACTGAAATATTATGAAATTTTTTATGTATGTGTAAGCTACCACCTCCACGAAGTTATATGACTCTCTATTCATCTCCACAATGCTTGGATGATATATATAATTATATTTAAGGAAATAAAAATATTTATATATATTATACTATTATCATTAAATAATATTACCTATTACTTATCTTCATTATATAATGATCATTGGAAAAAGGAAATGATACTCATGTTTACATACCACCTACCATATCAACGATTATAATGTTGGTCATTTTTTAAATCCACATTATTGTATCAGTTAAAAAGTATTATTTTTGAAAAAATATGATAATTATTTAATTATTATTATTCTATTTATGATGTAACAATAATGTTTAACATGAATTTTAACATTCATGACATGTCATTAATGATACGATAAGACAATTAACCCAGGAAACAATGGAAATAATTAAATTTATAAAAGAAAATGGGGATTTGATGTTATAAAAAGATCATATTTGATATTATGAATTCAAATTTGGTTCTTTTATAATTTAATAACATGTTAATAACCAAAATATAGTATGTTAGTCCACATTTAATAGAAAATAATTTTGAGGTAAGGGACTTCATCCCAATTTCACTTCATTGTGGAATATTGTAATGTTATGCTCAAAATTTATATTATCTGTGGTGTATGCCTCCCATTTTTCATGAAATATTATGATTCCATAATATTTAATATAATTTTATGCATCAATTTAAATTAATCATATATGTGTATTGTATATGGAAATTAACAAGTGGTAGAGAATTTCATTACTCAATTTCTTTTCTAATTGTTTACAATACTTCCTCATTGGATTTTATATACTGTGATTATGTAGGTATTTAATTATTACTATATTATACTTTATATCAAGGAATTTATTTTTGGATTATAATTAAAATAATAATAAATTCAGTTGTTAATTCTCGCATTAATATATGGATGGTTATAGGGTTTTATTTCTTAATATCATTTAAATTGTGATTGATTTGGCTTGAATTTATATTGAAGGAAATTATTTTTTAATTGTATAATACACATATTAAATTTTATTATCCCTTATTTATTTAGTATATTTCTATTAGTATTAAAAAATTCCAATTATTTGGTAATTAAATAATTTATAAGATGTTTTAAAGAAAATATGACTTCATGTATCTCTTATATGAGAAATCTAGTTTATATCAAACCATTATTCGAAAATATGTTTTCAAAAATTGTTATAAAATTTAAGAAATAATTTATTAAATAATTTTTCCCATTTTGAATTTTTTTTTAAATTTCAGAAATTAAACTTCATGTCGTTCTCAAAATATGGGTTCTTATTTATTTACACATTATGTGAAATGAATCATTGCATTAATGTAGTTGGCATTTTTGAAATATCATGTTTTCATTTGAACAAAATGGATTAAAGATTTATTTATATGTTTCTAGGGTTTGTTTTCAACAAAAATTTATCAATTGTTTTTGTGATAATTATGTTATAAAAAATTACATTCTAAATGAAAAGGAAATAATATATAAGAATGTTATTAATTATATTTTTCTAAAATTAATAAACCTTAATGAAGAAAACCATTTATTCAAACTCTAATTTGTATATGTGGGATTGATAGTATCATTATTATTTATATGGATGTTTTATGATAATTTTAACCAACTGAATATTGAAATTACCTTATTTATTTATTTTTACATTAATTAACATTCCCTTGATTTTTTTAATTTCCCTTAGGCATTAAATTTTCAAAAAATATCCATATTATTTACCATAGAAATATTAATTATTCAAACCATATATAATTTATAAATATAATTTTATACAATGAATGTTATTTTTTAGTCTTGAGAAATTTTTCTAAATCTATATTTCGTACTCAATAGTGATATTTGATAATAAAGAACATTGATCATGAATTATATCTATTATTCGATATATGAGGAATCCTTAGGACAGACAGTGAATAGTGGGGCCTAGAATTATATTTCCCCTCGATGTAATATTATATCTCTTGATTTCACAAGCCATCCTCGGGGCCTGTGCCGTGACTACCCCAAGCACACCTTCTATAGGCCAGGGGCTGGCGACTAGCACCAAAGGCATAAATAACGGTAAAAGAGAAGGCATTTCCTTTAGAAAAGTAAAAAAACTTAGTAGTGTATGCAAGTAAAGAAAGCACTAAGTAAAAATGAGTACAAAAGTATTTGATAGAATGTAAATGGGACAGAATACAAACCCAACTGAATGTACAGTACAACTGAGAAAGAATGTACAACATCTCTAAAGTAATGTAGCAACCACTAAGTCGTTCTCCGGAAATCCCACCTGAAGGTTGGGTATAGATAGTCTCGTCAGAACCTCGAGTCCTTCCGTCTGCTCTGTGTATGTCCCGCCAGGTGGTCCACCTCCGGATACCGTCCAGCTCCACAAGCCTCAACCATGATCAGTGATGTCCGCCGTCTGCAACCAAAACAACGTAGTGTGGGAATTTCCCATGTAGTGGTGAGTATAACGATAACCAGTAGGGACCCGGAGACCCCCAAAAGTCTCCTAAAATCCAAAAAGGATGAACCACAAAGGATAGATACAAACACGAAGTATCAACCAACTCTACTTAGGTATATACCCATATATACACCTAAGTCATCAATCTCAGTTTGGCTCCAACATCCGAGCCCATGAATAATACGGTCCACACTGGAAAGAAGTCAATCACATCAATGATAATGATTTAAAGACAACACATAGCTAACACAGGTATACTACTCACGAAGAGGGGTTAAGATGATTAGATTTTGCCTCTGAATCATCTCATCTGATGAACCCACATAGGATCCAAGTATAGAAGACATCGTTGTCAAACACATGTAGGATCCAAGTACAATAACCATCGCTGCTGAATCCGCATAGGATACAGGTACAGTCATCATTGCTGTCGAAGCCACGGAGGATCCATGTATAGTCGTCCTCGCTACCGAACCCACGTAGGATCCAAGTACAGTCGTCTTCGTCATCGAACCTACGGAGGATCCCAGTAAAGTAGTCGTCGAAGTCGTATCCAGCTCTAGGGTTTCCACACACATCGTACTCAATTCAAGGAGGGTCCACTTCTCGAGTAAAGGGGGTTCGATACATCAACTATCACGAATTCCTGATTTGATGTATCCAGAAGTTCCGTCTTGTTAAAAGGAATTCAACACAATAGATGGTGCGTCAATAAGACTCTCGGTCTGAGAGATATTAGCATTTTCGTTCTAGGGTCCCGGTTGAAAATATGTCCCTTCCAAACCCGTCCATTTACTAATGTTTTCCAAAACTCACATAGAGTATTGAAAATGTACCGTCTCTTCGATAGGGTCCCAATGCCATAGACGGCACGTCGTTCGAATGAGCAGTTTTTAAGATATTCACCTTTATGTGAATAACGGGCCGACCCATTAAGCCCAATGGGCTGGTGGGTCGGGTTAATCCAACCTTGACGGGTCCGACCCGGCAGATGTGTCAGACTGGCCCAATGAAAAGCGCTTCTCAGCCTGATGGGTGTGGCCCTGCCCGAAGCGGTGCGGCCCAGCCCAGCGGAGCCCGGCTCGGCAAGGCCCGGCTGGCTCGTCCATCTGGCTGAGTGGCTCGGCCCGAAGGCTGAGCAGTCTGAGGGGGGGGGGGGTACGGCCCCCCTGTCGCCCGAAATGGCGGCTCCAGGTGGCTCCTCCCTCAAAAACCGGCTGGCTTGAGCCGGACGGCCTTCTGGCACAAGCAGCCCGCACGGGCGGGCCGCAGGTTCTCCATCGGGGCACCCTCTTGGCGCCGTGGCATTACTCCATCCAGCCGGCCGACGGGCCAACCGGTCCTTCCGTCGAAGCGGCACACAGGGCGGGCGTCGTTTCCTGATACACAGCTGGTGCGACTACACCAGCTTCCTCCGCCGCGGCTAGCGCTGGTCACGACTCTACATCCCCGGCACGGCACAACTATGTCGTACATCCTCCATTGCGGCACGCGTGGACATGGATTTCCTTTGCTTGTGCGACGGTGACCGTTGTGCCACCAGTCTCTTCCGCTTTCCACCTCCGATCATCGATTCCATATAATTAATCAATATAAAACGGAGGGTCGACATGCCATGTTCTCTCAGCCCGCGCCCTTCACGTTAATCTATAACAATAGGCTGAGACAACCAATGTTATACAATGACAATTTTAATCCATTAAAATTGAACAAAACCCCTACCACGATAATTGACGTTGCACGTCGGGCGTCGTGGAAGACGATGTCGCGGGGAAAGGATTCGTAGGCGACATCAGAGTGCGTCTGAGGATAATGCGACATCTCCTCACTTATCGCGGAAGGAGAATGGATTGTGCATCATCGTTCTTCATGGAATCGACGTTCTTCATCGAAGAAGTCTTCGTTCTTCATCAGAGGGTTGGTGTTCTTCCCAAAAAACACAAGAGCTCTCCACAATTCTTTTTTACACAACGAAATCCCCCCACCCAAAATAATATAATCTACCCTATTATTTTATTTATCACAATCCATTTCAAATTCAAACATTCAAACCACAACATTAATTAAATCTGTTGGAAATTAATTTAAGAGTGGGAGAGGAGGTGGAATATCTCATAAATATGGGAGAGTTGTCAACATTAATCAAGGGAGATTAAAGGGGCGTTTATGAGAGTTATGGGGAGTTTAAAGAGGGTTATAGGAGATGAATGGTTGGGGCTCATGTGGGACCCACCTATCATATATCAACACATGGGATGTTGGGTTGTTGTGGGCCCCACAAACAACTTCCCATGGGAGGGTTTAACTTCCAATGATACATTAAATTGTTCTGACAATTTTAGTAATATTTCTAATTAAACCATAAATTATAACTTCAAACCCACATAAAACGCAACTGCGATAAAGGCCCCCTTAAGAAATTACAGGCGCTGCGAGTTCATCGGTGCCCTCAGATTTGAATTCCGAGCACCAGTTCAAAATATAGAAAAACATTCTCATTCGTTAACTAAATGTACCAGAGCTAATCTTTGGAAATTTATTCCGGGAACACCGGGCCTAGGAATCAGGTTCCGTCAGAAGCCACATACTCGTAAAATTCCAAATTATTTATGAAAAAAAATTCTTTGAAATTTCCAGGTCTTTACATTACTCCCACCTCATGGATTTACGTCCTCGTAAAGATAAAACATAATCATGGGAAACAAATGAGGGTACTGTGCATGGATTTGAGCCTCTCTCTACCATGTTCTCTCTTGGAGGTTCCCGTGATGCAAATGAATGCGCACTAGAGGAATCGATCATCCACATATGACCCAATACTATCGATCATCGATCTCCACTGGGACCTCCATGAATGTATCCCCGTCATCGATGTCCAGATCCCCATGATCAATGATGTGGGTCGGGTCGTGCACGTATCTCCTCAACTGAGATGCATGGAAGACGTCATGCACCCGGTGCCACTGAGGTGTAAGGGCCAGGCGGTAAGCCACCTCGCCTACTCTATTTAGGACATAGAAAAGCCCAATGAAGCATGGATTTAACTTTCCACCTCATCCAAATCTCTGTAATCCACATTGTGGTGAGACCCGTAAGAAAACGAGGTCACCAAACTGGAACACCAGTGGTCTCCGTCTATTATCAGCATAGGACTTCTATTTGTCTTTGTCGTCCTCATCTTCTCCTAGATGATATGCACCTTCTCCGTCATAGCCTGAACCATATCTGGTCCTACAAGTGCTGACTCCCCAGGGTCAGTCTAGCATAGAGGTGATCTGCATGGTCGGTCGTACATTGCCTCGTATGGTTCCATCCCGATGGTGTAGTGGTAGCTATTGTCATACGCAAACTCCACCAAGGGTAAATTATCCTCCCAGCCGCAACCAAAGTCAAGGACACCTGCATGGTTCATGTCCTCGAGAGTCTGAATGGTCCTCCACGTCTTGGCATCCGTCTAAGGATGAAAGGCGGTGCTCGGGCATAGCTACGTCCCAAATGCCTCCTACAACCCCTTCCAAAGACGGGAAGTAAAGAGAATGTCTCAATCAATGACAATTGACGATTGCACACCATGAATCCGTACAATCTCTTGAACGTAGAGCCATACCAAGCTCTCTACTGAGCCCTACTCTCTATTCGGAAGGAAGTGGGCCAACATGGTGAGTCGATTGTCGATCAACCAGATAGAGTCATGTCCCCTAGATGAACGTGGAATCCCCATCATGAAATCCATGGATATCCCGTCCAACATCCACTCTAGAACCTCTAAGATCTATACCAAGCCTGCTGGTACCTGGTGCTCCACCTTCACTTGATGGAAAGTGAGGCATCGTGAAACGAACTATGCTACATCTTTCTTCATAACCGACCGCCAGTGTTGTCGTCTGAGGTCCTGGTAAATCTTCTCTACTCCAGGATGTACCTCAAGAGGGGATGTGTGAAAATCCCTTAGATCTTCCTCCTATAGTGCAACTGGTACCATGTTATGCCCCCTGAAGAGGATGACGTTCTCTCCTCCTATTGGAATATTATTCTTTTATGAGACTTTCTCATTATATCATTGTTATTTCCCTTAAAATAGGATCATATTCTAATATTTTTTGTCATTATCATTGTGTATGTGTTTTTCTACAACTTATATTTTCCATACATGTGTATTTCTCAAGAATCATTATTATTTATATGAATCATATTTTTGGTGTTCATGGAATGTGATCATATTTCACTATGTATGGGAATGTGTTTCAAGAGATTACACCCTTAACAAACCATGATTTTGATGTCGATGAGATTATGATCAGATATTATTTACAATTTGGGGCTCTCTTATAAAAATGATTCCTTAATATAATTTTTTTCATGTATTATTTTATGAATTTTTTATATTGATCCCATATGGGTGTGTCTATAGCCTTTGATAGAATTTTATCATGCTTGATGAAATGAGTATTATATAGCTAGTTTCTATGGAATATTTCCAGTAAATGTTTATTTATCATTCTATTTATTTTAAGGTTCATATGTTTAATTTGACCTTATGTATTATCACCCGTTTTTTTATTACTTTCAATTTGGAGGATTTTACATAGTACTCAAAGTCTGTTGTTTCCATGTTTTGGAAATCATAGTGAGTGGGAGTGTGCATATCAAGTGAGGATGGTGATGATGAAACATATCAAATGATAGAAGACAGATTACATATAGTATTGACATATGAAAGTGAAATTATTGGAATGATGGAATGGAGTCCGGACCTAATTCATTAATAGGATTTGATGCCCTAGATTTCTAAATGATCAAGGAGTTCAGATATAATGACATGGAATCTTGAGTGGTCTCAAAGCATTTAGATCACCAAGATACCTGATTACTGGCCTTGAATATAGATCAAAATAACATGTGACGTCAAATGATTATCTATAAAGCATTATTCTAATGTAATTACATCGTGGGATCACGGTGGCTTGGTTAGTACCTGAATTCTAGACATGTGGATGTTTATGGGTTCTTCTACTATTATTGCTATCTTCAATAAAAATATTATTCATGATTGTAGTTGTTTCAGAGGTATTTATTGTGTCTTACTGGATTTATTAATCACATTATACATGTCCACATCAATATGTGGGAAGCCACATTGACGAATGATCATGTTAAGGGTTATGGGAAAGTAGTAAATTATTGATTTGACAGTATTAGATGTGGTGGCATAAAGGGGATAGAATATAAATAATATTTATGGGGCTTTATTTATTTATCTACTTACACATATATAATAGGTTTTCATTTCATTATAGGATCTCAATATTTACTGATTTCGTATGCTTGGCATTTGACGTTACATATTGATTCTTTATCATCCTTTTGGTTACTCTTATATGTTTTATAGATTATTTTAATCATTTTTTTATTTTGATGAATATGATTTTATAGTATCCCCATTGATGGTGTTCATACCCTCACTTCTTATCATAATACTCTCATATATAGGGAGGGACACATGAGTTCTTTTGGATATATGGCTTCATCCTTAAAGTTCTTGTTACGTTGTTAATCGTAATATATTGAATACATGTCTAGTTTTGTGTTGGACACAAAATGTTAGACACTTACTAGGATGTGGATCTAGAGTTGGTTACTGACATTAATTGGGTGGTTTTTCATAAAACCAACAGACACTTGAGGATGGAATAAATGTTTTTAAATGGCTGAAATCGGGTATCATATGTATCAAATTTAAAAACCCACTCCAAGGTGTCATTATCATTATGATAAATAAAAGTGGAGTTTTCCATATTAATTTCTCTTTAAAATATTCCCTTTTATAAAAAACAACATTCACGAGCGAAAAAACTATTAATTTTTTTATGTTTCCGAAATATTCTTCTTCTTTTACCTTCACAGTACAACCCATATAGGTTGAATAATATATTTATTGTTTATTTATACAATACTTATTTTATAAATAAAAAATATTTATATTTAATATTTTAAATCAACTAATATATATATATATGTGAGTTTATTCGATGAAAAAAGGATTTTTTTAAAGAATACAATGTAATTTTTATTTCATATTTTTTATGATATTATTTATGTATGTTATATTTTAGAGATGGAGTGATATATATATATAATCCATTTATAAAGATATATAATGTATAAATAATAATTTAAATGATCATGAAATTGTAAAAATTGGAATTTAGTGCTTAGATTAGAAATTAATTATATGTTATACAAAAAATATTATTTTAATATATTAGGATTTTTTATATAATAATATTATAATTAACATTTATGGATTTATGATAGTAAAATGAATTATGTAGTATTAATTTTCTTCTAAAATATATGTGGAATATTTTTATATTTCATAAATAAAAATGTATTACTCTAAATAGTAATATTGTTTCATAATTTTTTTCATTGAATTTTTTATGTTTATAATTGATATTTTTGAAACAAATATTGTTATTAATATGTTAATTTTTTTTAATTTCAATATTCTAATTGATTAATAGTATATTCATCATGACAAATTTGAATTTTATTTCATTTTAAAAATAATAGTTGAAGTTCAAATTAAACATTAAAAGATATTAATCATTGTCTTTGCCAAATGTTATGGGACATATTTTATTAGTGTGTAACAAGATCTCAAAGTGCATAAAATATTTATTTTCAAGTTAAATAATTTTATTAATATTTGTTATAGTATATTTAAAACATTTTAATTCCATTTTAAAAAATAATTTCAATTAAGATGGAATTATACCAAATATTATATAATTAATAAATATAATTATATTGAAATGTTTAAAAAATGGAAGGATTTGTATAATAATAGAAAATAATAAATAAAATTTATTTTTTCTAATTAAAATATATTAATTTATTCATAATGACTATTATAATTATTCTTTCAGAATGTGGAGATATTCATTTATATATAAGGAATTTCTTTTGACATATTTAAACTAATGGTCTCGGATGAAGAAATTAATGTTCATAAAATATAGATAAAATTATTAATAAATTATGAAAATTTTCAAACATTAATTTAAAAAACCATGATATTTTAAATATAAAATTACAAGATGGACCAAGAAACACTCCATAAATGATGGTTTTACCATTTCATCACAATGTATTGAATTCATTAACAAATTATTCTAATTTCATATCTCCATAAACTCTAAAACATTACCTTTTTTAAATCCAAATGATTTGATATAAGCATTTATTAACCAATATATATGGTCAAAATATTTTTTTAATGATCTTTTTATTTAACTTTTCCCTTTCTTTGGAAGTTATATCATTATTTATCCTATCCTATTTTTGGATAGATAAACTATCAATAAATATTATACTATGTTTAAATATATAGTTTAATTCTCACTATTACATTCATAAATTATAAAATCATAAAATAATATATCATTTATACATAATATTGAATTTTTCTTATTCCCAATTCATATTCATTTTCATATATTTTTTTCATTTTTCTTTTAAGATCCCCTTCCAAGATTCATATGTATCATATAGATTAGAATTTAAAATTCCTTGAAATTTTTTATTTTATCTAATAGGTATATATATTATTCCAAATAGTGGATAAATTTTATTTAACCATATATAATAATGTTTTAATTAATTATATATATAGTTATTTTAAAAATTTATATAACTTCTATTTTTTAATTTAATTATATTAACATCCTTGGGTGGGAACTAACCATATGTGGTGTCTTAATATGTGTATATAAGTATAAATTCATTATTAGGTGATGTTATGACCATTTTTGTGGGATTCGAGGTATTTTTATCGTGGACTGTTGTATAGTGCCATATTGGGCTCCCTATTTTCCAATTTTGAACATTTTGGTCATGTAGTCATAAATATAGTATTAATTGTTTTTTATGTTGTACAATATAATTTTTGGATAATCTATTCATGTATTTTCAGGTTATTCTCTAGCATCTTACTTATATATTATCGTTGGATATAACTACTATTTTTTGGGACTTTACATATAATTCATCCAAAATATATTTTATTAACCATATTTATTATTTTATATGAATTATTCTCTAATTGATGCTTATAAATTTTGGGTAATTACAATCTTATGCTATGATTTTTATAGTTGTTATACTACAAATGGAATCTATTTGGTATGGTATTACAGTAGGGATGGTCAAGGTGATGATATCAATCTTCGAAGAATTGAAATTTAATGATATAAATACGTGTAACTAACATATCTATAACAAACGTTATTTCAAAAAGAATGTTCAAATAAATAATGTTTTTTTAACAATTCCTATCATGTTATCACACATTTATTAGTGATTTATCTTATGAGATTTGTGTATCATTCATTAATAATGGGGCCTCTCTATAGGATTTCACTGTTCTTGTGATAATTTATATCTCAGGATTTTGAAATGTACATAAAATTATCATCCATATATTACTAAAGAACATTAAAAATCGATAAATAATGTGTTATGTGATGATTGAATGATGATTTTGATATCATCTATTAATATTATATAAAAAATCCACCATCTAGGAGTTCTAGAAATTAGCAGGCATGTGGAATTGATGATATGGACCATCCAAAACCCCATGTAAAAAATTTATCATAAGAATAATAATTGATGAGTCTCCAAAGACCCCCTCTCCTTAGAGTATTTCCAAAAAAAGCTCATTCTTTAAACACAACTTGTGGTAAATATTGGGATGAACCAAGATAAAAATATTGTTATATTACATCATTTACATAAGTTAATCATTATTTCTTGTAAATAAAAACAAAATCCTATGAATGAATTATTTAGTTTCATGGTGGGCCTAATACATATGTTTCATATTTTAAATAATTCGAATCATTTCTAAATAATTATCCACAAAAAATTCCATTATTCAATTATCATATGTTTTAATTTCCACATAACAAGTGGAATGGAAATTAAAGAATGTGGTGATGTTAAATTTCAATTATGGGATAAATCATCAACCTGACATCTAGGTTCAATTCATAAGCTTTTGAAAAAACATGTGAAGAGAAGAAATATTTTTTTCAAGATAGAATTTAATAAAAACTGTCTCTCATTAGACATGTTAAAAGGGAACATAATATCTAATAACACATATAAAAATTGGTAAAAATGTGTGATACAATAATCATGACCTAAGGGGTATAACCATAGACATATAAAAAATATAATTTCACTGAAACAGTGAATAATGAGTAATTATTGTATAAACATAACCCAAAAATTCATCCATACATAGATACGTGTATTACATTAACACCATGAACATGTGAATAAAGATAAATGCATAATTTTGATGAAATATACATTTGAATAGTGATAAATCCATAATAATAGCAAAAAATAAATATGTAGAATGCTTCTTATACATTCGTTAGATAAGAAAACTATGAATAGTATAACCATTATCATGTACTACAATTAATATTGTGAATAAAGTTAGCTAAATGATGATTATGTAGCAGACCTATAGAGAATTCTACATGAATCCTTTATAAATTTAATGTGACATGAAATGATAAATAAATCATTGGAGGTATATAAAGGCTCCCACCATTCATTAATCCATACATATGTGTGGTAATTAGATTATATTATTAATCATATTTTAAAAAACCTAATGAAAAAAATGGATTTCGTAACAATTACTAATGAGTTGACAAAATTAATTTCAAGGGAGATAGTAGTTTATAAAAATATTAATTTCAGCAAAATGATGTATTTTATAATATCATTATTAGGGTGACTCAAAATGATAACAGTAATTGTGATAGATCATTTTTTGATAAACAGGAATATGGATATTAAATGTTAAAAGTGTTTTTTACAACTTTTTTTCTCATTGACGTAAATGATAATGTTATGGCTCAAATTGAAAATAATTTTTTTAGACATGAGACGTGAAAAATATTTTAGGCATTTACAAGTTTATCAAATCATAAATAATGGATCATTGAAAAAATATATAACATATTTTAATGAAAATATTTAGTGGGAGATATAACATACAATCATTAAAGGATTTCATTTCGAAAAAATTAAATATATTTATTTAAAGTCAAAATTTTCTATAGAGTGAAGAAAAATTCATTTCAAAATAGGTAATTAAAATATTATATATTAACGAAAATAAAAATTATTTATTTCAAAATAATAAGGTAGAACATTTTTGTGAATTGTTAATAAGGATATGAAACAAAAAATATTTTTCAAAGAGTGTGGAATTAATATAAATGTTTCATACTTTTATGAGGATGAAATTTATATAGGAAAGATTTTTGTGAAAAAAAAATAATTTTCCATTGATAGAAGGAAAATGTAATAATTAAAATCATTGTTTGTAAAAACCACTCATATAAGAAAAATTTTCAATATGAATCATTTGAACTCAATTAATGTGGTTTGAGTAAAAAAAAACTATTCAATATTGTCATCATTCAAATCATAAATATAAAAATGTTATAAAATAAGAATGATATATAAATCCCTTGAATTTTTTAAATAAATAAAAAAAAATTAATACCTTATAATTATATAGAAAATTAAAATATTAATACTACTCAATGAATTATAATTCACAAAAGCAATTAAAATTGATATAATAATTCCTTTGGAATTATGACCCTTTATAGGAAAAATCATGATAAATTAATAGGAATACATTAAAATTCAATAATTAGGAATAAACGATAGTTAAAAATATTATAATCCAAATAATAATAATATACATGACATAAATGGAATTATTTTTGTGAAACTAAAAAATATCTCAATATTAATTATATTGAAAATAATCAACCATACCATATATTATAGCTTATTCGAAAACAATATAACTTCATGTATGACATAAAAATGTATCTTAAAAACTTATTTCATAAAATTATTCATACTGATAAAAGTTTATAAAAATTATTTATAATAATATATTATCATATATAGGTTTGTGATAGTTTTTCTCAATATCAATTGTGACTGGCTCCAATTGTTTATTTATTATTAGTTTCGACATTGATGTGTTGAATAATGATAACAGATGATTTATTTATCATTAAAATAAAATTATTGTTACTAAAAAATATATTTTATAGTGATTTAGTTGTTTTATTTTTTTATTATGATTATTTTTGTTTGAATTTGTGATAATGATGTTCGTGAGAAGTTTATATCATTAATATATGATGAAATAAAATAAAATAAAATAATAATAATATTAATATTGTTATACCATTTATATGAAAATAAATTAATGATTATTTTATTATTTATTTATAATTAAACCAGTATTTATGTTTCTATATTCATCATTGATATAAATTTACATCATTTTTTATTTTGGTGGTCAAACTACTCAATGAAGAAAAATCTATAATCTTTGGATGATTAAAAATAAGAAAGTGATACTTTGGGAATAATATCATTACTATAGAATTATAATGATTCTTTGAGATTATTTTTTGGAAACTAATCATATTAAATGATAGATTTATAAATAAAATATATTATATAAAAAAATTAAACAGTTTGCATTCACGGAGGCGGTAGTCTACAAGTACACCCATGTGACACATTTATTTATATAGAACATAAACCAATATATAATTTCATTATTTTATAACGATAATAATGTTTTAAATATCATAATTATCTCTTATATACCCCATTTTTATATACATTTTTCATGTTTCTCTAAAATTGAGAATACCCTTTATGGAGGCTGGGGACTACACATTACACAAGCATCATATTTTTTAAGTGGTTGAGAAGAACATATAAATAAGTAATTCAATATTTAAAATAACATTTCAATAAAAATATGAGAATTATTTAAAAATATAAACAACATAATATTTTATTAAAATGAGTAATAATATGAAATAAAGGGAAATTTAAAGAAAATGTAGAAGTTGATAATTTCACATTACTCATTTTAAGAGATCCTTTTAAAAATGAATAAATTTATTATAATTTATATTTTGAGAAGTAAAACCCCACTATAATGTTGAGAAGAGTGTTAGGGGGTCAATTTTTTATATATTTCATTAATATAAATTTGGTTTGTATTGAGTAAATTTTCATAGGTGGTGATTCGTTTTATTGGTGATTGGAGTTTAATTAATGAAAATGTAAAAGGTAAATGTACTATAGAATGGTAATATTGATCAAATAATGGACAATAATAATGTGTAATAATAGGTAAGGTCGATAAAACCTCAGACATATATGTGACCTCATGTTTTCCAATTTTCTAATTCTTTTTCTTTTAAATATTTATATTTTAACATTTTATGTTGTTACCATTCAAACATATTTGTATATATTTAATTTATTTATAATTCTTAAAAATTAATATTACATATTAAAAAAATTTGAACCATAGATTCATAAAATGAAATTTATTTTTTAAAATAATATTTATCAATATGATAAAAATTATTTTTAATAATTATTGATATATCGTGTAAAAGCCACTTTTTAGAAAAAAAAAATTATACATAAGTGTTATATGTAGGGAAAAATGTCAATGTTGTTGAATCAAAAAATATTAATTTGTTTATTATTATCCATAGAAATCTTATATAACTTTGAAATCAATGTTGAAAAGAATTCTATCATGTGAAAATTCTATTAAAATAAAATGATGAAGAACATTTTTATTAGGATAAATATGTACTTATGATTAAAAATGATAAGACGTGGTTCCATAAACTCAATATAGTATTTATTTAGATAAAACATTTTCATAGCTGAATTTGTTTTAGGAAATTTTATTTTATTTTTTAATATCATTCATAGTCTACATTAATGATCTAAAATGGAATTTCAAAAAAAATTGAATTTTTTAAAATATCCCAAAAACTATATATTTTGAATGAAATATCCAGAATTTATATTATTATATTAATTAATTGTTTTATAAAATAATACAATTAATTTTATAAAATTTTAATGATAAAATATTGGTATTCAACTATTACATTAAAGATAAAATATAGAGGAATTTTTTTAATGGAATGTTGACTTTTAGATATTAACTAATATAATTCATTTTTCAATTAAATTAATATTTATTTTAGTGTTAAATTATTTTGAAAATATTAAATCATAATATATTTAGACTACTTAAATGAAGTCCTATAGAGAAAAATGAATAATATTTTCAAAAATAAAGTTTTAGTCATAAAATTAAATTATTAATTACAAGTTGGATTTAAAATATATCCCTTTCTTCTATTTATATTCCGTATAATGAAATATGTAGTATATACCTATCAAAACAAGAATTAATTTTATAATATTATTTCTATATTAATAAAAATGTTTTCTTGTACTTTTTTTATTTCATATCAAACAAACTAGTTAACATATTATTTTCTAATGGATAATATAAAGTAATATCATCATGAACTACATATTACCCCCATTAAATAAAATACATCATCAAAATTTTAACTATTAGTCACTAATAAAATTATATAATAGTTCTATAAGAAAATCATGAGAGATTATATATTATTATATCAACCCCAAAATCTAAAATATGAAGAGGATCATCATTTATAGCATAATCAAAATGTATTTTGATTTTAAATATTTTAATATTTTTAGGAATGTAATATCACGACAAGACTCAATTAGTATTATTTATTTTAATAATCACAAATCTGATTGTTTTTCTTTCTAATGATATTACTTTATCTTAATTTTATTAAATTTTCATTCATTGAAATGTTTTTTCTAAAAATATATTCAAGTAATTAATCAAGATAGAATATTCATCGAAGCATTCAGAACACGAATAAACATATTCTGGGATTATTGTTCATATAATATGTTTGTAAACACTATGTGTAAGGGATGAACCATACATTCCGAACACTATATATGGACAATCAAACCTAATGTATTAGAAAACATGGTTCCAAAACCCTATGTTTGGAAGGATGATTACATTTTAAAAAAGGGAATGTTAGTTTAATCAACCATACATGAGTACCTAACCCTTCATTTGATGATGAAAAATTTATGGTATATCTACCCGAATTTTATGTTCAACCCTACATTAGGTATTTTTTCATTACATGAGGAACCCTTTGTTTAAATAATAAACAATGGATATTTAAATACATCATTATATCTGATATTTCTACAGTGGTATTGACCAAAATTATTATTGTTTCAAACCTATTTTATGATAGATTTAAATTATCATTATGATTGATTAAAAAACCATATTTAGTGGAGTAAATTATTGCAATTTATGAGGAATTTTATTAATCTTCAGAACAATTTTAATTAGAATATTAGTTGTCTATCAAAAGAATTTATTGCATCTTCTTAACTTAAATAAATCTATATATATGATCATTGTATTGTAGATATAAAAATAAAAATAAAAAATAAATATAAATATATTATTTTATTTGAGAATCTATTTTCTACAATCACTACTGCATAGAACAAAGGACACTCATATTTTTCTAAAGTGGTTAGACTATGATGTTATACATTTCAACATCGTACTTTTTGAATTTCTATTTTTTATTTATTGTTAATTTTTAAAATATCAATTGAAATAAGAAACTATTTATAGTTATTGTATCTTGACTACATTCATATTTGAAGGAAAATGTCTATATTATGCCAATTTTATCTATTACTATGAAGTTCAACATGTACAAATCAACCAAAAAAATCATTTTTCATTATTGGAGTTTTTACTAATCGAACTCAGTCATGGATTAATATCAGATTATTAAAATATGAAATGGGTAATTGGTTCCATGTAATAGAACAAGAAAGATATTTTAGACTTATTGTAAATGCGTCAAATCCTTGTAATCAGTTATAGTTGTGATGTACTTTTGATATGAGGACATTTTATAGTGAAAAAATATAAGATCAAAGAGAGAGAGAGAGAGAAAGAGTTAGCATAGTGGACTACGTGTTCTTTAATACCCAAACCATAAGAAAATTAATGTATTATTCTTTACTATTTTGGAAGCACTCATATTTTGTTCAAAAGATAATGATGTATATCTGCATTAATTAAAAATAGAGTAAGACACCAAATTATATAAATATAAAAAAAATCTACCAATCCCCTATGTCTAGTATATATTTTAATAATTTTACCCTAATAATTGGTATCAAATGAGATATTTTTTATAAAGGTAATGCTCTATTAAGATTTAAATAATTGGTACAAGAGAAATCATATGGAAATGATTGATTTGAAAGATTGAATGTCTATGATTCATGATCCATATTATAATGATGAAAACTATAAATTCTTGAAATAATGAATGATCATCATCCTAAAGAATTTGGGAATCAATTTATATTCAAATATACCCAGTCATTATGAAATAATTGAAACTAGAATTTTGGTTGATGTAACTACAGATCAATATGACATAATCTCAACAGAAATGAAATCCTTATTTTGTAGACATGGACCTTTTGGAATTAGTTATATATACCAATTCCATAATACCTATGAAATGTGGATGATAATATATGTCACATATTATAGAATAGATATCATCAGATAGATTATATATTCTATGGAAGCAACAATTTTTGAAACCTTTATAATGTTATGTTGTGAATGAATTACAAAAATGATTGGAGGATCAATAGAAATTCCAACAATTTTTGTGCCTGGGAGAACCTATCAATGAATCAGATCATGTGCTAAAAATAGACAAAGTAATACATGAAAAATTTAATGTTGTATCTCTATCTATTTAACAATCATTAGCTATCCTGTGATTTACTATAATGGAATAAATTTTAACCATTATGATATATGATGTAGAAATTCAAAATTAATATGAAGATAATATGATAGTGAAAATGGAAAATATTTTACTAAATGTCGCATCTATGAATCATGAATGAAAATAAAAAATATGTCAAAATTGAAAAAGAATCAAATTCTTCAGATTCTGAAATAAAATGGGGTTTCCTAGCCAATGTGTTAAGGAAATAACAAATGATGAATTGTAGTTTTTGAATATCATTTATTATGGTTGAAAAGAATATAAGGGGAAGTACGATGTTACAAATTAAAAAAATATTTCTCATTAAACTTGATTACCCCTAATTGAAATACGAATGATAAAGGATAGAATGTATAAATAAGTAAAAAAATTATTATGATCATAAATTAAAGATATATATAAAATAATGATTGATTTTATATGAAGACACTAACAATTATTCCAAATATGACCAAAAAAATAGCCACAAAATCTAAAAGAAAATTTGTGATTTTGTGATAATGAATAAGAAGAGGTACAAACCTATTACTCTTCAGCCTCTACATGAGATTGATTCTAAAATAAAAAATTAGTTTCTTAAGGTTAAATGATACAATATAAATATTATTCATTATTAAAGAATAATTATTCATTATAAAAATATTCATAAATATATCTAAGGGGAAAGAGATAAAAGGCTAAACCAATATCTGGATCAAATTGAAAAAATAAACTCATCAGCATTTAAATTTCTTATTCGAAAACGAGATAAATGTGTAACATGGTGAATTAGAATCTTATAAGTGTGTTTTTAGTAATTTAAAAAATATAAGAAAAAAACCAAACTTAAATTCTTAGAAGGAATGTTTTTTGAAAGGTAAAATATTGAATATGAAGAATGTTAAAAAAGAAAAATCTATATAAAAACAACATTGTGTGCAGTTATAAAAAATATTCATGCATTTATGGTCTAATAAAAGGTCTCTATTATAATAATGGTTACTTCATAAACCCGAAAATAAGTTGTTTAAAAAGGATTTCATTTCCAAAAGTATGTCAGATGTGAGGAATATGAACTTAAGAAAATTAAGACATATCTGGATTCCCAAATCATTTGTTGTTGACATAGTTGGACCAATGAAAATATGTGTATGAAAACACACTTAGTTTTACATATTTTCATAGGATATGCTACCCAAGGATAAAGTGAAACATGGTATAGGTATAGTGTCTTATCATGTAATTAGAGTGGAGACTCTTCCAATACCCATACCAAGATAGAAATTGAAGGAGGCCGTGTTAGTTAGGGAGATAAAGAAAAATAAAATATTTTTGGAGTTGGAACAATTGGTGATCCAAATACAACTTCAAACAATAAAGTAAATTATGTACAATAGATAACTCAAAATTTGATAGGTATTTTTCAACAACATTGTGATGGACTTTATGTTGTTTTAATTAAAAATTATATTATAATATTCAATGATAAACTCCTAAAATTTTGAGCCCCTCGATATGTAAATGTTTATAATTTAGATATATATTATTTTTTTAAATAGAATGTGAATTGTCTAACTTCATGGAAAAATGAATCATGGATCATAATTATAATACGATGAAATTTAAATATATTTTATTTACATAAATTTTCTAATAAAAATTATAATTTTATTTTCCATGTATTAATATTTACAATTATATATTATGTGATTCATGGAAAATAATAAAACAACATAAATCATCTTTCAGATATATTTTTATAATTTCTACATCTGAACAATTATAAAATATCTCAATGGATCTGTTAGAAACAAAAATTATCTGCATACCATTCCCACTGCATAGTTAACAGTGGTGAACCATTTTTTTACATGGTACGTGATCCATGTCCCAGGCTCTTCATTCATCTTCCTTTTTATATTTTTTTCTCTATTATTCAAACAAATTCCCATTTTTGAGACCTGAAAATTTGGAAAACACTGGTAATCTGTAGAACCTTAAAAAGATGTCTTCGAAAAACACCATCCATTTTCATTTTCAGTCATATGGATTTTTCAACAAACAAAACCATTCCCAAAACATAACGAGTGGATTCCTTGAGGCATTTTTTCCTAATATTGTTTATATTTTATATTTTATTTCAAATTGAAAATAATCCAATCTTATAGATATCGAAATAATTTATAGATTTTTAAAGAAAAATATTTTTCAGTATTTACATTTCCAAAAAAATGAAATTTTAATTTGATTTCATATTAATATACAGTCTTCGGATGATGTAGATTCGATATATAATGTCGCCCAAGAACCTGTCACCCTTTAATGAAATCCCTATTGTCATCGTCAAGTGAGAAACAACCTTTAATTTCTCTATAAATGGCCACTGAATCATATGTTTCTACTATAATTTATGTTTTCAATTGTGGCGGATGAAGCACACTCTACTAGGTTTTGGAAAAAATTAATTAATATATATTTTTATGTGAAACTAATAGTTCTATTAATAGTTTAAAAAATTTGATAAGTCATTCTAGGACTAATAAAATTGATATAAAGAATAATTTTATAATAAATCTTGTCCTTAAAAAGAATATAACTATATAATTTCTAAATACTAAATATTTCTTTCATAAATTTTTACTAAACCAACTACAACAACTTGTTTTTATTTTATTTATGAGAAGATAAGAATAATTAATTATAAAAAAATTCTTAATATCTAATATAGTTAATTCAAAAGTTAATTGTTTTATTTTATTATATTTTTATTCATTTATATTATTTTTAATTAATATTAATGTATTTTTTATGATTATACTTTAAGAAATTATATTTAATTATTACCCTACATAACATGTATGAGAAACAATAATGCATCCCCAAACCATAATAAAACATCTTCATCATTCATTACTGACATGTTCAAATATATTGGACTTCCATGTCCATCATAATTCTTCCAAACACTAGAATCTGAATACCTTCGTCATTATGATTCTAATAAATATTGACTCGATGTTAATAGATAAAGGTAAAACAAGCGATCCAAAACATCAATGTATCCCATTAATGAAGATTATTCTTGAAAATGTATTATCTTTTTGAAATTATATATCAAATGAATCCTTATATAGTGAAAGATCTTCCATTACATGGATTTGAATTTCTATTAATAGAGAAAATATAGATATTCTTTTTAAGATAGCACTGAAGTATTTTAATAGTATTCCATAGTTTAACATTGGTGAATGATAAGATACAATAACATCGCAAGTATATGATAATATGTTTCCAACATCCTTAGTAGTGACTATTCATATATAAATTTTCCTCCTGATAGAGTCTTCCATTTGGATTTTCAATAAATTGGAATTAGGTTCCCAAATCATAAGGCATTTTCCCTTTTCATTTTGGTTCAACCAATATTATGATATTAATTTTAAAATATCATGAGTCTACTAGAAATTATTGGTAAAATTTATTTATACAACCATAATTACAATGATTAAAGTATAAGAGAATATTTTGTACAATGAAATGTCAAGAGGGTTCTTATTCATCAGTGATATAAAATTGATATTTCCAGGATTTATCTTGAAATATCAGAATCAATGATTCCATTCAGAGGAAAGGATTATATTTTATACATATGAAATGATTCTATCACAATTATTTTTTAGAAAAAATAATATTTACTAATTTGATTTTTATACTATATGTTACGAAAAATATGTTAGTATTATTTGTACTATAGTAAAAAAAGGTTTCTTTTAGATTACAGTGAATGGATCATTATTTCCACATAATGTAACTAGTCAACAAGAATGAAGCCCTATTTCTAAGGGTGAGTAAAAAACTCTCATGTATATAAGATTATAATGTTTATATAATAATGAATATAGAGAATCCCGTATCGATGTTATTTCTCATCTTACAAAAGGAAAACTCCATTATGACTCATTATTTCACGATATTGAAGAATCATATAAAGAATTCGAGGGGGAAATTTCTATAAGGATAAGGATCCGAGAAGTTTCCTAGCATGAGTTTCTAGATATATAAACCCTCGGACATGGAGATAAGACTCTCCCAATGCCTTCAAATATAATAAATCAACATGAGGAACACAAGGTTAAAATCCATGTTCAAAAATAGAATTTAACCCCTCAAACAACTCAACAAAAAATTGAAAATGAAGATTGTCATGTTCAGAGTCATGTAACTAAAATCACTGAAATTATGGAATATCATGTTTTCTATTGTACTACACAATCCATAAAATGAACAAATTCAATATTATGAGAAAGGATAAAAGTCATTAATATAATTTTTTCATTTAAAAATACATAGGAAAACTCTTTATATACCATGTATGAATCTCTGACATCCAGAAACACATATCAAAGATCATCTGATTCACTATCAAATTATATAGAAGTTATGGTTATCAAATTCAACAAGGTATTGGGGGAGAACATTAGTATTTAGGGATAATATTTATTTTCCCAAAAATCTTTAGAATATTTTAGGGAATTTACCTATTTAATATTTGGATGTAGAGTCTCTTCAGAACCATAATTAATAATTATGAGAAAATTAAGTTTTAAAAACATATTTTTATTCATTTATTAATGTAATGATAGATCATTTTGGGAAACTATAATACAAAAATGTTTCAAAAATTCGTTTTTCATATTTAAAGTGTTATTTGGGATGTTAGTTTTTATCAATTTAAAAAACGTGTCATTCTAGTAAGAGATTATACTTCAGCACCACAAACATTACAAAACCTTATAAAAATATTTTAGGAAATAACTTCATTAATTAATGATATTAACTGATTATTTAATTATATTAAATTTAATTGCTCAATGTTTACAATACTATAAATTAACAAAAAAATTCTTTTGGAGAAACTCACTTTATGTGAACCTGGAATCAGATAACTTCTTAATCAATTTAGTGGTATTCATACATATTTTCTACAAAAAGATGAAAATATACATGTATTTTTATACTCTCAAAATGATTGAGAGTCTAAAATTCGAAAAGGCTCAAGAATTTTTATCATATTGTTTTCTAAAAATCATATATAATGGTTATAAGGTTACATAGTATAGTTGAAAAATATTTTTCAAGCTACTCAGTCATCACCAGTACTAGAATCCTCTCCTGGTCAAAACCCTTCATCATCTTGTAACCATCATGTTTATACTTTTCTTTTAAAACCAAAACATCTCACATAATTACAATATAAAATTAAATGATTATTGATATTAATATTTCAATTTAAATGTTTTAATGTTTTTTCATCTCCACATCCAATACACATGACAATTTTATCATTAATATTGACAATAACATACAGTTCAATTATGTGCAATATTGAATGTGTTTTAATCAATTTAAAAAAAAAATTGTGTGTCACAAAAGGGTGGTTAAATTGGGAAAACACACACATTCTCCATTTAAGAGTATATACCATCATCTAAATGATAATGTGATTTATAAATTATATTGTGAAAAATTTAAAAATTTCAAATGATTTCTATAAAATATTAATTTTTATGTCTAAAACCCCAATATTTTATATAAAATACATTATTGGGGTCTTAATCATGAAAAATGTGGATATTATTGGGAATGTATTATTTAATAAATAATATATGAATAAAATTCATTTTTATGCCCACAAAAAAATTCATTTGTTTTAATAATGATTTTACCTTAATTGAATTTTCAGAAATAAATATTCGTTGTAATATTTTTTTGGATATATATTCAAGTCATTATTGCACAAGGAATATTCATCAAAAATTTTAGGGAAAATATTATCACATTATTAAATTGTTTTTCATAATATACGTTTAGAAGCACATTATGTCAGGAATGAACCCTAATTTCAGAACACGGTATATGGATCATCAACCCTACACTACCGGAATTTAAGGTTCTAGAACACTATGTTTGGAAGGAACCTTATCATTGTGAAAATGGAATTTATTGATAATAAAACTGCATAAGTCTGGAACACTAAATTTAATGATGAATAATGTGTGGTACCTTAACCATTCTTTTATGATAAACCGTATGTTTTAATTTTTTATTCACATAGAGGAACCCCATGTTTAATTTTTCAACGACATAGATTTAAATCCATAAATGTCTCTGAGATTTCTAAACTAGTCATAACTACAATAAAAATCATTTCAAAAAAAACATACGAGTAATATAAATAGTCATTATCAGTGATTCAATGAAAAAAATTCAATGAATTAAATCATTACTATTTCTATTGAATTTTTTGAATGTTAGGAATGATTTGAATTTGAATATCAGTGATCTAGATAGTGAGGATCTTGGATCATCATAACTAAATGAAATATATATATATATATGATTATAATATTTTCTCAATAAACACATGATACATTTGATATAAAACCATATTATTTCTTCTATGAATATCATATCTAAATGAACTAATTCAAATAATGAAGGGCTATGCGATTTTTCAAAAGAGGATATACATTGAATTTCTACATATCATCATTGTGGTACTAAAACTACTAATTTATATCGGGTGCTAATTTTATTAATGATGATTTGAAAAATGGATTTCTTTAGAGAAATGCATTATGGAAGACATTCATCATTGAATAAGAAGGTCCATATTTTATAAGTTTCTTCTTCTAGTGTGATGTTCAAAATGTATCAATCATCAAATCAAAGTATTTTAATTTATTGGAGTTTCCACTACTCGGGCTGAGTCATGGATTAAGTTTGACATTATTTCACTATGGGTGGATAACTGATTTACTATGATAGAACCATAGGTCTATTTTATCCTTGTTATAAATGTGTCTACTACCTATAATATGTTTTTTAATTTCTGTTCTTGTGATGTGAGTACATTTTATTGTTAAAACCCCAAATATATTTGAGAGAGCATTATGGGTGTGGACGTAGGGTTATTTGTGGCCCAATCCACAATAAAAATTGATGTATTCTTCTTTACTATTTATCTTCTGCTCATATTTTTGACAGAAGAGAATGTAATATATCTTCATAATTTATAAAATACCATGAAATTATAGAATCCATCAATATTATCTAAAATACATAATTCAACCCCACTTTTGTATCATTGTATTATTCCAACCTTACAAATAATTTCATCCAAATTGGATTCTATATTTTTATTGTATTTTCGAAAGGAAAACCTTCCAAATTTTTTTAACATCTTATTCCTAATAATATACTAAAATAAAAATGGTTATGATAATATCAGATAAATTCAGAATAATTCATTAAATAAATACATTAACTAAATCCAAAGATGCGTTGTTGAATGAAACATTTATTTATTGTTAGCTAATCATCATTTCAACTTTTAAATAATTGTATATACTAATAAGTCATTTAGATTAACATATACTTTCCACGGTAAATTGAATATAATTATATATGACAGAAAAATATTAAAATATTTTATAATGGTTTAAAATGATAATTTACATTAAGAACGTAATATCCCATGGGTGTTTTTTTATCCCAATATGCAGTCCTAGGTCCCCTCATCAGGCACTGAGTGAGGACTGAAATGAAAATAAAACAATATTTATTACAATGATTACCAATTTTTTTAAATCATTGATTTAAGGTATATATTTTTATTCCTTGTGATGGTTTCATCATTGTCATGGATCTGTCAGATAGTTTGTGGTGGATTTTGTTGGAGACTAGTAATTTTAGGTGCACCATGGTAAACAACACACAATAGTTTATTTCGGGTATCCCCAGAAGAATGACTAGTTTAATTGGGGAGTCCAAAATACCTAGTATAACAATTTTCATGTGTAGTGAGAAAAAAAGTGTCTATATATGGGCCATGATTAGAACAACCTGATCACTCCATAGTGGTATTTGTGGTGTGTATGAAATGAATATGGTTTTTTCTTTGGATTGTAGTTGGTCATCTATCTAATCACTTATGTATGGAGAAATTTAAGGCATGATGATTGTGGTGGGGAATCACCATGCAATGGTGATTTCTGTTATAAATTTTAAAATTGATGTATTAAACTCCTTCTCTTCTTTGAGAGATTAACCGAATAATGGAATTCATGTGATCTTCATGGGATTGTTTTTAAAGAATAACATGATCAATTTATCTTCTAGAAACCCCTCTAATTTTCATCCATTCATGATTATTCAGATCCATATGATTTGTAAGGTGAATTATTGACATACTCTATTCTCCAATGTGGTGTTTTTGGCATAGTTCTGACCCAAATAATCATGGTATTTTCCATTATTATATTTTCCCTTATCATCCATTAAATTTTATCAAATATTTATCAAGTTTACCCACACTAAAAATATATTTTAGTATAGAGTTTTTTTAATTTTTTTTAATTGATGTAGAACATTATGTTAGGTTATATTGATGCTTTATAAGTTATATTCTTTATTTTCCTTTGAGATCCCATTCTCCTGATTGAAATTAAAAGTGTTTCAGGAAGTTGGTATTATAATGATCTTTTTTTATGTTCCATTTATTCATTACCATTTTAAATTTGTCTTCTAAAATAATTGATAACATGATTTATGATTCTCAAAATATCCTAGTTTGGGATTATTTTGAAAAATGCAATCCTCATTTTGTATTCTTGTTGAAAATTGATTTCAGAGAATGATTTAAAATGAATTTGGTAATTTTTTTATGATGTGTCATATATAAATAATAAAATTTGAAATCATATAGTGAGTCCTCATAGTGTGGGATAGGGAATAAGGGAACCTAGTGTACTTTTTAGTGGGTTGATTTTTGGAAAAAATTATGGAATAGTTTGTTGATACATATATAATATTTTCAATGAAATGCTAATTATACTTTTTCATGCTAGGGGATTTACTTGTTGTATTTTTCTCATTTCACTATACCTATTGTTCTATTGATTTGTGTGTACGTCATCATATTTTCACCGTTGTGTAATGGTTATAGCTAATACAAAACTAATGTATCCAATGATTTAGTTTACCTATTTCATAATTATAAATTTTTTACATATTCATGATTTGAAAAACATGTTTATCTTGGTGGTGTTATTTAAAGTACTGTTAAAGGATGAATCTCAATTTTTTCAAAGAAAATTAATATTTTTGGATTTATTATAATTAATTTAGAAAAGATGGTTTTTTTATTAATGTCTACCTATGAATCAAATAGGGGGATCCTGTTAGTCTTGATTGTATCCCATTAAACATATACATTCTCTAATTTGTTGATTTTTTACCGAATTTTTAAAAGGGAATGACAACACATAGTGGAAGATGTTATCCATTTTACTGGGGTGTGGGTTTATTTTTTATATTATTGTATGTTTAACCACATTTTACATAGGGATTAGTTTCATTTTTCATATGATCTTTTCTTCATCTAATTGGGCTTAGAACATTTATTTTACTTACACTCTTTTATTATAAATTGTAGCTATATATTGGAATAATTAGTTTCTTTTATATATACTGTTTTTTCTTCCATTGGTTTATTGTGTGAAAAATCATTTTCGGTGGTAGTTCTTGATTACCAAAAATATGTTTCAATCCTTTAGGGATTAAAAATTTCCTTGAAGAACTTACATGCAATGATGGGGTTTTTATTTAAGGATTCAATATGAAGGTTCATAATAAATAATAATCAGTTAAAATGGTTTTAGATGTATTCATGTCTTGGGATTAAATAATAGAAATATAATATGGTTTTCAAAGAATAATGGGTCGGTTACAATGGAGTTAATTGATGTATCTCATCATAAATTGACATTTGTAACCACATTCTTTTGGGATCTGTGGATTTTGACTTGGGATGTGACTAAATCTCAATTCAATAATTTTTAGACATAATTTAAAATAATGTTGTTTACAAGTATAATGGTCACATACCTATATTTTATATAGTCCCATCCCCCTATAAGACTCACAATAATTCCATATTATAGCGCTATGGTAAATACTCCATGGTAAAAGCTTCTATTTGATTAGTACATGGTCAATTCGGTGGATTATGGGTTATGTATCATGGGCCATAGAACTATCACTGATCCAGCTCAAGCTGGGGAAGTGAAGTGCTCGAAGAAGAAATTAAAATTTGATCCTATGAAGTTATTTACTAGAATACACCATCCCATAAGTAGATTAATGATTCATATGAATATGGTGATTTGATTGAGTATAATGATTATATTTTTGATGTTTTAAAAACTTCATGTATTGTTAATGTGAAATGGTTTACTTTTACAAAAGAAATCATAAGTAGAAAATGGTGTGAAGTGTTATTTAATTGAAAACAATTTTCGGTTTCAAGTATAATGTACTCATTAACCTTATTTTTCTTTACTTTTTTCCAAAATCATTGATTATTGGTAAATTTATTGAGTTACTAATCATTCGACTATGTGATTAAATAATAATGGAATATTCCAACTACTTCACTAAACTGGTTTTATTTCCCTTGATAATATATCAAATAACTAGTTGAAGGTTCAATTGTTTTTTATGGTATTAAGAAAAGATATTCTATATTAGTATTTCATATAGATGAGTATTATTAAAACTACAGTTAATAAAATATATATAATGGAAGAATTTTTCATACAATGACAGTTTGGTCTTGTTGGTATTCCACTTCTTCCTAGTTATGTTTTCAATGGATACTCTATGTAGATGAAAATGTGTAATGAGACTCAATAGGGTGGTTTTAGTGGATCCGAACAACGGGGATGTTCCACATATTTTCATGATCCTTGGAGTGAACCATTGAATTTATGAAAGTGTTGTTTGAAAATGAACACTCGAAACTCCCAACATGTATATCCCAAAATATGTTAATTGTATGGATTCTAATGCCAAATACAAATGTTTTTAAGGGATTTTTCAACTCCATGATACATTTAAAAAATTTCAGTACTCAAAGGGTCAATGATGAAATAATAAAACTATTATAATGAAGAAGGATAATTGGTTTATTCTTTCCAAATTTTATATTTTGATATTAATAGACATTTTAGATTTTAATTTCATGGTTCTTGAAATAGATTATATTTATGTCATCATTGGGATGTATTGGTCAGTTTCACATTCATAATATATTAATTAATACAATCAGCGGATGTACTTTAGTACCCCAAACATTATATCCCATATTTCTAATGTGAGTGTAATATTAGGTCTACTGAAATAGGGAATCCTCTACTAGAATTTGGAAATTCAATTCCTCCTCAATAATTGAATTTGGGTGGATAAATATACATTGTGATAATCCTTTGGTAGGTATGTAATTTCTTAATGACATTCATCCTAATTTTTATTGTGTTCCATTCAATAGTGTTGTGCGTTTTTAAATATATTTAATAATTGGAAATCATTTTATATACATTCAGTTATACAATATAACATAATTGGAGTAAATATTTTAGATTATAAAGTTGGATGATTTGAATACAAAATCATTCATTCATTCTATTGTATCCTCTAGGATATCTTCTGTGATTTTCTCATAAAATGTTGATGGGAATATCCATGTATGTGTGAATTCCTATATTCATAATCGGGTGATGACTATGTATAAATATGTTTTTTCATTAATGATTAGTTTTTTATAAAAATAAAAGAATAAAACTAGTTTATGAAAATCATCATTTATTTTTGAAATCATAAAAATCGATTTAAGAAGCTATATTTTTTAACAACATCCTTTTAATATAGGTATTGCCACTTTGAAAATATATTGAATCCATTTCATATAATTAATGATCCAAAAGTTTCCCATGCTTTTATGACCCAGATATTTTGGTAGTATGATGATTCCATTATTGTTTTATCTATAGATTATATAATTCTCTTTTCAAAATATTAGTATTATCATGTTCTATAACTCAATTTTTTTGGGAATCTTAAGACATAACTACATTTGTAATAAATTTTCAAAAAATAATTTTATATTTGATATTTTATATACGTTGGAAGCTAGTTTTGGATATTATCATCTCAGCTGAACCTAAAAATGTGAATTTTTTCATAAATATGAATGATCCATGTAATTTTTTTGAGATATTATGAATATTGGGTTTAACAAGATTTTATCAATGGTTATTGATGGATTTATAAAAACTAGAATCAAAATTACCTCATCATATCCCAAATGTGGTGAATGTTTTGTGGTATGTGGCCATTAGGACATATCAGGATGAAGTGAAATGATATCTCACTTCATTATACATAATTGTTTATAAATAATTCGGAAATTAATATATGGTTTATTTTGAGCATTCAAATTTAATATAAGGGTGTTTTTTTATGTAATGAGTTTTTGTGGTGGAATAAGACTGTAACCTATATTTCAAATGAGATATTACTTTTTAATCAATTTATTTAGAACTCTAAAAATTTTTGAATTATTTTTAGTAATTATTACTTTACCTTATTGAATAATGGTTCATCATATATTATGATCATAATATTTTGAGTTATATAATTTCTTATAAATACCTAAACAATAATCAATAGTGATTCATGTAGCACCTTCTTATATTCATCATAAATATTTCAAATATCTTTGGAAATGTAATTTTTTTATCCATTTACCTTGTATGAAATTTCATTTTCATGATTTTAAGGAATCTAATGACGAATGAAACCTTTGGTAACACATCCCTCAAATTCCTTAAGAGGTGAGGGGTAAAGGGAATAGTATTATTATTTCTTGTGAAAACTTTATAATATATCTCCTAAAGATAATTTCTCAATATTTTTATTGGATTAGGTATTCAAGCTGGTGATGAACACTTTATATTTTAGAGAGATCATCATCGAATAGTTTATATCTTCCAATTGTGGGTAATTGATCAAGATCTAGCTTATTTTAGGTGTTTTAATGATAAATTATGATGCTATATTGTAATTTTTCACAGTATGATTTTTACCCTGGATCTAAAAAATATATAATGATCAGAATCATTAGTTTTGGTTTCCTTGAATGAATAATGAAATTCCTTATTTTGACTCTTGTTTTTGCAAATTTTAAAATATTTTTGTTTATATTAAAAAATTTTTTTTGATTATTATACCATATTCCCATTATTATTTGGAAATGAGATGAGGGGTCTTTAGATTTCATCCATAGTCTAGCACATACAAAATAAAAAAATGACTATGGATGGGGGGTGATTTATTTAGTGGACAAGATATCTAATTTTTTTTCATTATTGTAATAATTAAGGATATGGATTTGGTTCAGTTATACATTTATGAAATATCATGGTTTCATGGGGTTCCATAATATATTAGTTTAGATAGGGATTCTTAGTTTATCTTTTATCATTGAAATGTCTTATAAGATGCCTTGTAAACTTTAGTTTTGTGGAGAAAGACATTTCACCCCACAAATATGTCCATATAGTGCATGGATTTTTTATTTTGGTAGATATTCTATGTACTATTATTTTAGATAATGAATGATCTTATAATATTTAATTTGTACTATTGGTATTATCTTACAAAAATAATTAATCATTTTCCATTAAAATGGATCACATTGAGTCTGTTTATTGTTTAACCTAGAAATAAAGACCTTTGGTTATGGATGGGTGATTTCTCTTACTGGAATGAACATTTTCCTTGATCCATTAATTAAGATTCAAACTATCATTCAATGGTTACTATTTTCTCAGTGACATTATTGGCCCTTTATGGATCTTGGATGTCGTACACTAGAGTTTATAGTTTCCTATATGGTGTTTTTTATTGTTTTGGAAATGTTGGGTAACCATATAATTACGATGAAAGAGATATTGGATTTGAGATACCTAAGTGGTTATCTAATTATTTAATGGAATATAATTGGTTAATAGCAGTTAAATATATTCTCTTAGTAGAATCCAATTCTGGATAAGTTTCATGATTATCATATTAATAAGTGTATCCTTTTTCCTTCTTAGATTCCGTATTGTGATGTTCTAGTTTTGGAATTTGATATATCAATAGTTAGATAAAAATGACATATTTTTGATTCATTAGTAATTAACTATCATGCGGAATTTATTATATTGTTCTCATGAATTGGATTATTATTATACATGGTAATGATAATCACATATGAGAGATAACTAACCTAATCTCTTATCATATCATACTTCTACAACATGATTTGATTCCAGATATAAAATATTTTGGTGGGGTGACTATCACATCCGAAATTTACTGTATGTGTTTCTTATTCTTGTGATGGTTTTTTATGTTTGGTACACATGGGAGTGTTCCTAGAGGGGTTGGGATATAAATTGGGTGTTATTAGGTATACCATGTTATAAAACACACCATGATTGATTCTATGTTTTGGAGGTCATATTTTAAAAAATGGGGAGAGAAGAACAACAAGGATAGGAAAGGTCATGATAATGTATCATGGGTAATCTCCAAATATATTGCAACATGAATGCACCTATTCGACCATTGTCGAAGGAATAGTGTAACGATGACAAAAAAATTTCTTCATCCACTTTATCATCGACGTCCATGGATGATCTCTTTGGAAAGGATCAATAAAATACACAATAGTCGTGGTGGGAATCACCATTTCATAGTGATGGATATAATTTTTTTTAAATTGATGAGTTTTCATCCTTCTCTTTTGGAGCATTTACAAACACAATGGGGTGTGTATGTTCATATTTTGATTTTTTAATGCATATATTAGTAAAAACATTCTCTTGGTGTCATTATCATTTCCATCAATTCTAGATTATTCATTTGTAGAGGATTTATAGCGGGATTTATTGAATTCCTATATTTTATATTTGGGATTGATTTTTGGTGGATCATTTTTCAGGATAATAATTTTTTTTCTTTATCTACGCTCCACAAATCATCACACATTTTTTATATAATTTTTAGCATGATTCATCATACCTATAAGATAAAGATATTAAGAGTACAATAAATCTAAGCGGTTTTTTGGAGTCTTCATTTAGATATTATTCATTCTTTTTTAGAAACATATTTATATTTCATTATGGATCTAAAAAGTCTTTTTTAAATTACATGTGTTTGAGGTTGGTGGGTTTTTAAGACATTGATATTTATCCCTTCATTCATGATCTTTTCAAATTTATTATATATATTTTTTAGTGGAATGATTTATGATTCATGAAATGTGGTAATTTTGGATTATAATGAAAAATTGATTTACCCTTTATTATTATTGACAAAAAATAATTTCAGGTACTTTTGTATTGTGAATTTTGG
Source organism: Viscum album (assembly GCA_963277665.1). Classification (NCBI taxonomy): domain Eukaryota; kingdom Viridiplantae; phylum Streptophyta; class Magnoliopsida; order Santalales; family Viscaceae; genus Viscum; species Viscum album. The sequence goes on from OY728121.1 coordinate 244,991,188, forward strand.
TAATTTGATAATTAATGTGTGATATATCACTGAAATAGTCTAAAATAGTAATGTTAATAATCCATATGTGGTTTGTAGAGCACGGGAACCAAAGGTACAAATTTTGGGAATAAATATGGGAAAATGACACTAGGATGGTTTGAAGCCACCTCCCACTAATATATGGTAATAATAAAACTAAACATTATTATGATTGGGGGCCAATTGTGGTGGAATTTTCTAATCACTTGGATAATTTTTCTAGAGATATTTGTTCCCATCATCATCTGGTCATTATGGTGTATGGATCCAATCATACCCAAACACAATTTATCAAAGGATATAGATTCCATGATTAATTATTTAGAAATTTTAATTAATGTATTCTTTGGAAAATTATTTTTATTTTCAAATTTTCAATAAATTGTCATTAAATCGAAAATTTCCATGTTTTTCATTAATATATGAAAAAGTGTATTCCATGAAATTATTTTCATCAAATATTCATAGTTCATTTATTTATTAATGAATTCAAATGAAATAGGATGAGGGACCATACTCGGCTTGTTTTTCTCACACTATATAGATTCCATTGAGAATATCCTTTCCTCATTTTAATTGATAATTGAAAATTTAATGCACATCTTTGTGTTATTTCATATCCATGTTAGTGGTTTGTTTATTTTTGGTGGTTAAATGGTGGGATATTAACCCCCCCCCCCCCAATTTCACATTGTTATGGGGGTCAGTTTCCTTATGTGGGTTTGTATCCATTTAAGGCTGGAACATGTATTTTTTCTTCATTAATTTATTATTTTATCATACAATATATTGTAATGATTAATTTCAATTAAATAATCTATTGTTACTTTTTTAGTGGTAAAAATCATTTCAGTGGACAGTTATTAGATCTAATGATCTTGTCACCAAAAGTTTGGGATCAAGAACACCCATCCCACCATTTTACTAGCTCTCTTAGGTGTACAATTTATTGAATTTCATGGTTGGATAGGTATATTTATTTTAATATATTCCATGCAGAAATCATGTGTCCAATATCCATATTGATATTTAATTTCTAGTAAAACAACACATACACTACATTACAGAAATTTCATTATATTTTCATATTCTTACACAAATCCCATAGGGTTTAACTAAATTTTTATAATACTATTCTCTCAAAAAAAATGTAATACTAAAAAAAATATTAAACCCTATTCTCATACCAACTATGGAACAATAGACCAGTAATATTGGAAGCAGTTTTGATATATTTTTATTTAAAAAATAAATCTAAAACAATGTGTGATGTCCAAAGATAAAAATATATTTATTAAGTTCCATTGAAATAAGTTAAAAATTATACCCCAAAAATAAACATAGAATCCTAAAATGATATTTTTAGTTTCAATAATAATCCACTATATAAGAATCATATTATAAAATATTTGTAATCATTTCTCAATAATTCATCCAATTTATTTACCCTACTGAATTTATCAGATGTTATACTTATTATCATAATTCGGATAGTTGAAACATTTGATATTAGTGAGAAAAAAATTTTAGAATTTGAAAAATAATTAACATTTTTTGAAGGGTTATATCATATGAATATTATAAATCATGATAAGGGATTTTATTTCATATTATATATATGTTGGAAAATAAATATATTTAACAAGTAATGATAGAAGAACATTAAACCAAAAATAAAAAACATAAACAATTGTAAAATAGTATGATATAAAAAAATTATCCAAGGGGAATAATAATTTCTATATAAAAATATAGAATTACTTTAAAATAATAAATAATAAGGAACTATGGTACAAACATAAGAATATATAATCATGTGAACCAAGCTACCAACAGCGCATATAGGAGACCACTTTTTTAAAAACCTACCGAAATCATGTTCACCCAATAAATAAATGTAAAAATATACATACATGAAATTTATGTAATAAAGATGTGAAAATAATACCAATATAAAATATAGAAACAAAATCATAAGAAAAATGATACCCACATAACATTTACCCAAATATACTACTGAGATAAGATAAATTAATCATATTGTGCCAAAAATATTATAAACAATGCTTCTTGCATGTGGTTTACATGATAATATTGTTAACATAGCTACCAAAAATATTATCATAGAAAATTTAATCATCTCATGTTATATAATAGCATTACAAATTGATTTAAATGATATATATGACAAAATCAATTATTTATAATTTCATATGTGTTCCACGTGAAAACCATTAATAATTGCATATTATAGAACACTTGAAAATAAATTTAATTTTATTTCATTTTAAAATGGTATAACAAAAAAATCAATAACTGGATTAGTTGATTCCAAATTTTTAAGAAGCCATATTAATTCATTCAGAATATTATATTTAGGGTGATTCAAAAAAAAATAAATATATATGAGTTTTAACTAATTGGGAAAATTATGAAATTCAAAATAAAACAAAAAAAATTAGAATTTTTTTAATTTTCATAAAACATGATGTTGAAGGTCACTGAGAAAGGTATGTTTCAAATATGTGGAATGAATAAATTCACTTTAAAAAAATAATTACTAATATATACATGAAAATTAAAAAAAGGTTTATAGAGGAAATGTTGAATTAAAAAACATTCAATCAAAAAACAAAATCATTTTGAATGTTTAAATATACCTTTTTTATAAAACCAAATCATAAAATGAATGCTAAAAATATATTTTCAAATGTAATAAAGGAAAAAATAATGAATTAAAAAAATTATATCAATATAATAAAGAAGAAAATTACTTGGAAGTGTGAATATTGATATTTTGGAGAATTAACAATTTAATGAATATGTAACATACTCTTTATAATGTCATAATTCAATGGGAAATAAAGTAATCAAGGATAAATATTTGAATAAAAAAATTATTATTGCTAATGATAAATAAATGATAAAATATAAAATCTTACTATGTTATAAAACATTATTATTTTAATTAATTCCAGGATGAAAAATCAGAAATCAATGAATATGGGATTGTGTGAAAAAAAACTCCTATAACATTTTCATCCAATGAATCATAAAACCAGTGAAGGTATATCATAACATGGATTAATAAATCATTTTATTTAATAATGAACATTATCAAATGATTTTCCTATGATTTATATATGTAACATGAAATTAATAATTTTATGAATATGTTATACACATCAAATAAGGAAAATTGGAATGAGAATCTATTACAACAAAATTTGTGATTTTTTAAAAAACCATTGAAATAGATCCATTAAAATTAAACATAAATTAGAATATATAAATGATGATTCATCATATAATATATCTAATATTATTTATACACACCTCATAAATGTCAAGAGGTGTGTTAAAACAAAACAATTATCAATAATAGAAAAATGTAGAGGAGACAACAATATATTGAATTATTGATTCTTCAAACACACTATAAAATCTTTTAAAAATATATATATACATATTAACTTAATTTAAAACGGTATTAATATGTATAATATTTAATAATTTTATTACATATATATGAAACATAAATTTTCTAATTATATATCTTTTTCATCCCCAAATTTTACTAGCATTAGTTGTTTTTTGATTCCAGATTCAAAATGGAGGTGTTGATTATTTTTTTAGTTTTTTTTTAATTTTAAGGTCATTATAGGTACATGAAATTATTTATTTTAATTATTTTTAATTTCCTAATTAAATTTAATATGTATTTTTCTTATGTTTTCTGTTGATTGAGTTGGTGATAATATTGATTCATTATCATATTGCGAAATAGGTGATAAAGAAACTATAATATTGATATTAATATTTGTTATTAAAAACTATAAAATAAAATTTATATTTATATTATCATTTGATAACACCATTAATTATGTTTCCAATGACTTCGATGATAAAAATATATATTATTTTTTTTATTGATTAAAATTACTTAATCAATAACAAGTAATAATGTATGGCTGAGTATGGTTAGTAAAATGATTATTTTACCATAATATCCTTATTCAAGATGTGTCACATTATTAATAATATTTTTCAGGGATTAAAATGTGTTTAATATAGTTTTATAGACATATAAGGAAAAATGATAATTAAATATACCAAATTTGTGGAGGTGATTGGTAGTACATATTGATAGGTGATGCCTTTTTTATATATAATGTGACATATATAAGAATTTTTATATATTTTCAAGAATGTAATAATATTGTAATATACCATATTCATTCATTATATACCCTTTAGGTATATTAAATCTATGGTAGTTATGAAAAACAAGTGACATTACACGCAAAGGTGTTATTCCACACATCACATAATAAACAATTACAGTTTTTCAATTTATTGGGGAAAAGGAAAAAATTAGTCACCGCATAAGACAAAGAATATTTAAATACAATTATGATACTACTATAATTATTTCATTTTTCTTATATTATATTTTTACGCGATTCAAAAATATTAAATGGAAAAAATAAATGAAAAATTAGTATGTTTAATTTTGACTTACTCCATAGATGGGAACCTAGAAAAACAATTTAGGATTTAGGGTGTGGTTTTTACGAAAGAAAAAAGTCTTTTGGAAGTGGATTACAGTGTTACTAAGTTATTTATTCATTTTTTGAAATAATATACGCTTTTACGGTGTAAGGTGATGTTTTGTGGTGGTTTCATTTTTGTATAATAGAAGAGTGATATTTCGATAAATATATTATTTAAAGACACAATTTAAAGGAATTTTGGATCCTATTGTTATCAAGAATTTATTGGGGATATAGTTAAGGTCAGTTAATACAAAACTATATATTTTCAAACTTTTTTTGTAAAATGGTTATTATTCTATTAAACAATGATTTATCACATTTATAGATTTAATTTTTACCTTGGTAACACATTTTTACACATGTAATTTACATTTAATACAATGATAGTAAAAATCTACATATTTCATAATTTTTACCTCATAATTCTTAGTATTTGATAGTATTCATAAATAAATATTTTAATTAGTTGAGAATAAATTTTAATAGTTTTTAATTAAATACTTAAAAATACTTTTTTAGAAAAATTTATTCTTTATCATAAAACTTCTGTTTAGGGAAAAATTATAAATTTGCTAGATTTAAATGAAATTAATTATATTTTTTTAACCAAAGAATACATATATGGATTTACAATTAATCTAAAATATAAATCTTAATTTTAGAAATCATAATTAAAAGGATAATATGAAAATTTTGTTTTTTATGAGAATGAAATATTTCATCATTTTCAATATAATAAGCATAGGTTGTCTAAATTAATTATAGTATTTATTTAAATGTACAATTTGAATCCTTAAACATATCCTTATCATGTCAAATAAATAATTTTTTTTTAATTTCATTCATACTCAATCTACATTATTAATAACAATTGTGTTTTATAATTCATAGAAATAAAAATATTTACAAAAAAATAAAAAATTGATAACAGGTTATAAGGGACATGATAAATATGAAAATAATGTTTATTTATTAAAAATCCCAAACAAGAATTTTATATTTTGACATTTTAATAGAAATATAAAATTTTGGGAAAATATATCGGTAATTTGAAGATGAATTTTTATATATTAACTATTGGTATTTTTATTTCCAGAAAATTAATAATTAAAATAGTTTTTATAAATTATAAAAATATTAAACCATAATATATTTATTTTCTTATAATATATCATATAGCTCCTACGATTTAATGTTATATTAAATATATTTTTAATTAAATAATAATAATTTCATTTTCAAATTTAATTTTAAAAACATTATTTTTTTTATTTCTCCATTTCAAAAATAAATATTTTATATCTTTATATACCCACAAAATAAAATTCATATTTATGGAAAATATGATTTATTGAATAAAAATGTTTCTATTTCTCTATTTTTTAGTGGTTCTTTTAAAACTCGATATTTAACATAGTGTTTTATTTATCTAAAATATATATTTAAATCTTAGAGTGTTGCAGTTGAGAATAATAACCATATTGGGATAAATTCATCTAGAAAAGCTTCAATCATATCCTCAATTCAGATTTATTTTATGATATTTTAAAAAAACCATTACTGATAGACCATTTTTGTATCAAGGAAAATATTTTTCACTGACACGAAGAAATGATATCTCTGAGTAATGGAATATAGATCCCAGTTTACATACATTTCTCAAATTTCACATGAATTGGATGGAGGTGAATACTGTAAATATTTTATGTTCAAGGTAATAATATGGAATTTTATTATCATTATGGCAGTCATTGCTTTTATTAATAATTACTATGATCATGTAAATATGACGATTATGGTCGAAAAGTAATGTTTGGGTAATGTTTGTGATAAAATCAATTTTTGATATATACAACACTATGAGGGAAGGTGAAGGTGGTTGAATAATTGTTCGTATATGTTATATTCAATTTAACATTATATCCTCTATCACCTAATTCCTTGTTCAATTATTGGATCTTGCTCTTTCATCATCTCGCATTTGGATAGTATTCATGAAAAAATAATTTAGAATTGAAAAATAATTGACCAGGGAGATCGTTAATGAGGTTGTCCTCTATGATGGATGACTATGCCTCTAGTGTATAATGGTTATTATCATAGTCTCACATAACTATATTGTTATTATCAAAAAGACATTTGAAATTATAATAATCATGGATCCCTAATAAACAATAACCATTAATTTTCAAACCATGAAATAATATAATGTTTTTTATTTCATTATAAAATATTGGGTTTGGCATATACGGATAGATATAGATTAGAGAAATTGTATAGGTGTTTTATTGAAAAAATTAGTTTCATCTACATCTTTAGTGTAAATAAATAATTATCATTTCCTCAAATTTAATATCATAGTGTTGTCCAGAGAATATAGAAAATATAAATGCATTTAGATTTTTTTAAAAAAATATATATAAATATATCATATAATTGATTATTATATTTTATATTATTGTTGATTTTGAAATCCGAAAAATTTCTATGATATACTCTATTTCTTTATTAATTAAAAATAAGGAAAATTCTAATGAATGAATGAATACCTCTAACTTCAATACATTTTCAATCCATCAGGACATTGTATATATTCACAATTAGAAAATTTCATGTTTTTCAAAAAAGTTTATTTAGGAGTAATTACTTCAAATTAAACACCATCATATATTAAAAATTAATATATATATATATATATCATCTAATGCATGGAGAACAATTCATTAAATGTTCAATAATTCAATTTTTTTTAATCTCATCATTCATGATTCAACGTATTCAATGTTATGTATTTTTCACCATTTATTTCACGTTTACTCATATACAAAAATCCTATTAAAAAACATTTTATATACTTTATTATTTCTAAAAATGTGCATCAACTTCCACCATAACATGAATTTTTATGAAATACATAAAACAATTGAAATGTTTCCATTTTACATCACCAGATATATGTGTGTCTTCATCATCTCCATATAGTTATATTTAAGTGGTTATAAACATACATTTTTATACGGATGAATACACCATAAGAATAATTTATACGTACATGAGGAACTCTATTTCAGGTTCCTTATGTACAGTATTATACCCTAAAATTCTCACTATGATTATAAGGCTACACTTATCTATTTATTTATAATGTATATTACACTATAATCATCCCATTTATCCTTATGATGAACCCATGTACCCTAACATGATCAATTTATTGTTTTTTAAACAATATAATGATTGTACCAATCGAATTTCCATAAAATATATGATCTTTATTTCAAGAAATCTATGAACTTATTCTTTACATGTTTCTTTTTTTGTGACATATTCATTCTTAAAATTAATCGTCACACTTTTATATTTTTTGGCTTATCACATCATAATTATTCCAATGTAATTATATAATTTTTATTTAAAACATTTAAATAAAGGTTTTTTTGGAACTTTTTGTTTCAGATCCACATATTTTTAACATTTATTATATCGTTTGAGCACAAAAACAATTATATTGGGAACACCTTATGATTTTTACACTACTATAAATTATAATTGAATCATATTAATATCTAATATTATTTTAATTAACACATGATTCTGAATTTTTTCATACATGATATTTGATTAGTGTAACAGAATAAAATATGATTCTTCTAATAATATTTTCAAACCTATAAATTGTTCCAAAACATTTTAGGTCTACTAAAATAATTTATTTGGTATATTTCCTAAAGGGTATTATGTTTATCTTGACCCTGATCGATAGATCACACAAGTATGGAACTCATGGAATTATATCATAGATGCTACATGAGATTCATTAAGCATGTTTAAAATGATGTGACATAGATATATTTTCAGATATATATTCATTTTATCCAAAATTCACATATATTTTAAACCATGAACAATGGTTATTTTCCATGGATACACATTGAATAAAACAATGGGAGGAAGATTTTATTTTACTATTCACACTGCATCATCCTATCATTAAACAAAACTGGGATAAAAATACATTAATGCCTATTATCCCTCCCTATAATTGTTTTACACTCCTCAATATATTGTTAACCCAAATTGGATCTTATCTCATTCACCATGACACATAATGTATTCTCCAACCTACATTCTCAACCAGTTTACATCATTTATTTCTTGATAATCATATTGATTATATTTTTTAATACTAAATGTTTATATATTAATCTTACTTTTCCTTCTCTTGAATATATATAAACTAAAAAAACAACCAAAGATATTTTAAAAAATACTCAACTTCATCCAATAATATTATTTTTTCTCAAAACTATTGAAACAAAAGAACGATACATCGTAAAAAATCATCAAACCAGTTTTTCATTATGTAATCTAATCTCAAAAACATCAATAGTTCCTTATTTATATATAATTTCCAAAAAAATAGTTAAGGAAAATCCATAAATATTTCATAGAATTATATATTACAATCATGGAATCACAGATTGTATGACCTTCTATCGAAACACAATTATTACTCTCATCGATATTGGGGATATAAATTTTCATTTCAATAACTTCATAATAATATATTATACATTTGGAATATTTATTTATTTATTTTTATTATTTTTAAAGACAAATACAAGACAATAGTAATGTGAACTTAATAATCTACCAATTTTCATTAAATCCATTCTAGAAAATGGAATACCAACCTGTAAACCAATTCATATACTTCATTAATCAACATTTCTCTAATATATAATTTATATTTAATGATCCCCAATGATATTATAATAAATAAAATATACATAGAAGAAGTTGGTATGACTTAATAATTAATATCAATTCCATTATTCATTACACTCTATGTCTACAAGAGCCCTATTCGATATTTTAAATAAGAGCGTTTTATTTTTCAAACAATAATATCAATTTAATAATATAAAATGATATTGACTAATAAAAATTACCATAATATATTCAATGACTAATAAAAATCCAATATATGAAATATTATCATAGTAATTGATCTATTTTCCCTTTTTTCCATGTTACATCAAGATAATAAGCGCCCGTTAAATAAGTATGCTAAAATCATTGTAGAATATATATAATTGTATATTTCTAAAAATATTAACCTTAATATATGAAAAACTATAGTTATTTTTAAAAAATTAATAAATTTTTTTATCCTCCCTCAATATTATTTTTTTATCTTCTTTTATAAGATTCATTAAATTTACATGTTTTCAACAAACCATCTAAAAATTAGACAAATTCATGAGATATTACGTTCTAGAATACTTAAAAACAAAAATCAACTTGTATTTATCTAAATTAAAAACTCAACACAATTTCCATCATGGTTTATCTATTAATTTGATCATTGTTAATATATTATTATATGAGAGTCGTCTAGAAGGGAAAAATCCGAACTTTCATAATTATTATGATAGTTTCTCTAATATACACCTCCTGAGTATACAATAAAGTTGTTAGAGGTCAAATTCTCTTTGTAGTTAATCGTTTGACAACTATATTAACATTGAATTAAAAACATGGTTAGTAACAAATATAATACAAATCATATGTAATAAGGTCAGACTAAATTATCATTTAATGTTAACCGCATGGTTAAAATGTATTTCAAACTTGGTTTCCCCAGTATTTTATCTCGAAAAACAGTTTTTAAAATATTTTATTTATATTACTAGTATATATCTCTTCATGGAAACAATTTATTTATATGTATGCATATTCCTTCCATATGTCAACAAGGAATGTGCATCACTGAGTGAAACCTTTATATTCATTTGAATATATTATTGGTCTCATTAGACTATTTAACAATTAAATGTGCCCTAGAATGAAAGCACGCACCTCAAATTTAACTCTTACTATTGTTATTGGGTTTCATTTCTCCATCAACCCCATGAATATCATGTTATATTTTATATGGAATTATATTTTTACATTTTGTATATTCATTCTCATTTGAATCATATATTCTCATTTTTATCTCCACATACTATGGAAAAAAATAATATTATCTTCCATGGGAATATTCATATCGTCCATGGTAATAACAAATGCAATATCACGAGATTTCATTACTAGGTATGATATTTAAATTTTTTATTGGGGTTATTTTTAAATTTTCATTATCTTGACTCAATCAATTTTTACTTCATTATACAATATAAATTTATCCTTAGTCTTTCCTGTTATCCCAAAGTAGAATCCACAAATACTCCAGGGAATTACACTCCTCTTTGAATCTTTTCTTCAATTATAAAGATGGTTTTTATTTTATTTAAATGATATATAATATAGATTTCCGATTGTAATTTTGATAGTATTATGAATGATATTTTTTCATCTTCTTTCCCATGGAAGTTCATATATGATAATGAGGTTTTATTTTCAATAATTTACATTATATTTAAAAAAAATTATAGTTTTGTATGATAAGAATATACAATTATATTGGCCACATTGATGGAAATCCACATTAACATTCCTTAAACAAATAAATTTTATTATAACATATAAAATATTTATTCTTTGTTTTTATTTTTTCTTCACTTTAGCCATTATCCCCATTAATTCATGCTCTCATCATTTTACATAGATTGAGAAATTATTGGAAGAATTTTTAATGATGTTCCAAATTTGATTAAAACTCTAAAAAATCCCTAGCAAAATTGACAAATTCCTCCTTATAGTAATAAATCCTATTTTTTAGGATATTTTTTGTGCATTTTCATTGACTATATATTACTATTTTTTCTAACAAAATCCATTAATTCTTCTATCCAAAAAATATTAACTGGTAGAATTCTCATTATTTTTAATTATCTACTTTTTTATATATATTTAATTGATGTCAACACACATTAGAAAAATTATATTTTTCACAATTATTGTGTTTTCGGAGGGATAAGTCTTTTCCATTTATAGATTAAGTTAATTAGACTTAAATGATATTTGGATATTGATTTTAGTAGATATATTTTATTTTGTACATGAAAAGGCCAGGGAATTTAGTGTTAAAACTAATTTATTTTCATCTTTTTGGGAAGATATATCTTAAATATTTAACATATTTGGTTGTATGACTTCATGATAAATACATTTTAAATCAATTATGGTTCCCCCAGAATTCATAGGATTATATTTTTCTTCATAGGTATTTCTGAAATTTTAAAATTTATTAATAATTTTTATTCTTTTCTTACATAAAATTATAAATAACATAAATGTTTCTTAGTTAAAATATAAATTGTAACAAAGTAATGTCAATGAAAAAAAATTATTCAAATACATGGATATTTACATCAAAATAACTTTTTTAAATTTCATTATCCTAAATTTTATCAATTCACCCAATATGAAAACTGGATAAGATTTTATTATGTATATATTAATTACTATACTGAATCGTAGATATTTAGATAATTTTACATAGGATGTCAATATTTCCTCAGAATTTTTCTCTATGTATTCTTCTTCATAATAAATAGTGATATATTTCATTATACGATTAAAACAACATAAATATATATATTATAATAATGCATAAATAATAATTTGTATATTTTTTTGTGAGGAACATGATTCACCTTTAAGAAATATTGATGAATGTTCACTTCATCCACTACTTGGAACATCATTTTTATATTCATGAAAATACCATTCAATTAACAATTGATTAGTTGAATGTTTTTGAAATTTTAGTTTTGAAAACCTCACCTAATTCATGGTATATGGTTAAACTAATAAGCCTATTTCTTTCATCTGAAAATATCTTTTGTTGAATCATAACATTGAAAAACATTTTCAATATTCTCTATACATAAGAGGAATTCCTTATTACCCTTTCTCAATAAATTCATTATATAAATTTAATTATTGAAAATGGTAAAAATTTTATTAGTGGATTATATGGTTTATGTACGCTTTTTCTCCAAATATACATAAGAATGGAAATAACGTATTTGAATTAAATTACATATTTTGATATTTTATTAGAGGTGTGTCCATATATGATTGCAAATTGAAAGTATTTTTTTATTGAATATTAGAAAATGTGTGGAGGATAAGTCAATATTGTTATAAATTTGATCTATTTTTAGTTTTTATCACTTTTTACCTCTTTATATATTAAATGAATTGATATTTCTCTTTATTATTATCTATCTTATGTTGTATTCATGTAGAAATAACCACCACTAAAATACAACAACATTAGAGTTCCTTAATAAGGCCCTCTACGAAAATGGATGAATAATTACTTTTTGTATAATTATTATTATTTTAGTACCACACATCTACATTGTTAATATATAATGCAACTCGGTAATGGATATTCAATTAGACTGACACAAATATGTTACCATCCATATAAAAAACTCTATAATAAAATGTTTTTTGATACGTAATTGTAGAATACAAAATTTGTCTAGTACCACATGAATTAGATAAAAAATAAGGAAATGGACTTCTACTAGCACTAAAAAATTGATATTATTCACCCTTAAAAAAATAACATATCATTATATAAAAATAACATTAAATTGTTCTATTAAACATCTAAAATGTATGAGCTACATATATATTAATCATGAACTATGGAATGTAAATATTATATTTAGGATGTTTAGACACTCATCCACCCTAGATGTTATCCACAATAGTTGTTTTTTGAGTTCTCCTCTCTCATTTGTGTTTGTTACTTAGCATAATGTAATGAAAGATAGAGAGATGTTTTGGACTTTATACTCTTTGATAGTCTGGATTATTGACTGGAGTAGGTATCTTCTCTAACGATTTTTTTCATCATATTGAATTTTCCTTTGGAATAATAGGGTGTAAATTTTCACTACCAAAAAAATACCATCGTGTATTATACATATATCTAAATCTATTTTATTATATGGGTGAAAATTATAAATTCAAGAAAATTTTAAATTTAATAAAATCATTTATTTAATTTTTCCATGCTTTAAAAACATGAAATCATCAGTAATTGACTTAATTTTAACTAACATGTAGACTAAACATTAAAAAATTATCCGATTACAATCATTATTTCCAAAAATGTGTATCACCTTCCATATTTTCATCTAATTTCATTTAGTATTAAAAAAAATAGAAATGAAAAATTTTGTCATCCCATGCTTATTGTATCTATACTTTTTATTAGTTTGTAAATACATAAAATTGTTGGACCATAAATTTTTATAATGTCATCTATATCTTATATAGATATTTAGTATACATAATGAACTCCTTTTTTATAAACTTATTAATTCCAGGGTACTCTATGATGCCCATGCATATAATTTTTTCAATCATTTCTATTTGTGTACAAGGTTTCTTAATATATTATGACCACTATAAACCATACGATGATCCTATATTCATTATGATAATCCACAAAGGGTTATTTTGAATCATATTCAGATTATAACAAACAATGATTCATTCTGACATATAATCTTCATTTCATAAAAATTAATAACATATTGTTTATTGGTTTCTTCTCACTATAATCTTCATTATTCACTTTTGTATTCAATATTTACATTCATATTTATTACTCATAATTTTTTGGATAACGAGTAAAAATATCTAGCTACTGTACTCATTAAAAAGTGGACAATCATTGTGAATTTTGATCCAATAACCATATATTTTAAATAGTGATTTCCTCTTCTAAGAACACATACATTTATGTTTTGAATTATATTAATGATTTCTTTTTATTTATAAAACTATATAATTTTATTTTAGGTTATAAAAATATCCTTCTAGTATTATTTATATTTTAATGAATTCTAACAGGGTAGTGAAATACAATCCAACCTGTGTTTTGTTATTATTTAAAAAAAACATTAGATACATTTTGATTCATGTCTAATAAATTCATTTATTTGGTATTTATAATTTTTAATACCATGCTTCTCATGATCCTTTTTGATATATCAGTCCACTATGGATGACATAGAATGACCGAATATCCAAAATTCATTCTTTTTAATTGATTTTGATACCCCCACCCCCCCCCCCCCCTCAATGGATGAGGGGGAACCTTTAAAAGTTCCACAAGCATATAAATTACATGAATCATAGGTATTTTTAAAAAATAGGCTAAAAATACATGGAACTTCTCATCCCTATCTACTTCATCGTGATGTACACTCTCCACTTTCGCATGCCTATTTTGACTAGGCTTCCCATGCAATCACATGTTTCTCCCGAGGGAAAATTCCATACCCTCTCTTCCTTACAAATCAGAATCAGATTCTACTATTGTAAATGTACCTTCTCTGAATCCATATATGGAGTATGCTTCTTTGTAGAGTCTTCCTTGTTGTTATGCCCAATTTCATGTGGCCTGAAAACTAAGAAGTAGCATGAAGGCCTTGTGGTGGCCCAAATGCCTTGAAGTGGACAGAAGGCGCATTCAGTAGGTGTGTCTCAAACATGGTGACATATATAAGATGAAATATAAAATTACATTTTATAAAATATGTTATACTATATTATTCATTAAATAGTTCTCATGAATATAAATTACTTTTCGAAATAATCATCTAGAGGAATCAATTATCATTATCTATAAGATTGTTTTACCGTAATAGAAGTATTGTTGTCCCCAAACCACTCACAGAGTAACCAGTATATAACACATAGTGGTGTAATTAACATTCCATAAATATAGGATTCATATAATATAAAAATATCATTACTTGAAAAAGTACCTTTCATGAGAACCCTATGATATTCTCGTTAATCATTAGAATCATTACTTCAACCCAAGTAAATCCTCATCAACATATTGAAATAATTTTTTCTTATATTATTTTTTGCGTTTTAAAAAATGATAATATTAAAAAACAATATGAAATAATATATTTTTAGAGAAAACACTATTATCCACCCATGAACAGGTGTTAAATCCATAATTGGATATTATCATTGTTGGGAAATGAACTCTATAAATAAATAATATAACAGAAAATAAAATCATGGTGTGTGCCCATTTTTTATCATAATTAAAAAATGAGGTTCTTTTAATGATTATAATTAGAAACAATAAATCACAGTGTGCGTCTCCAATTGAATGTTCCACATGTACAGTAAAAAAGGATATATCTAAAGAATATGTATATATCCAATGATGAAAAAGTTAATGGATATTTTAATATAATTTAGGATTCTCGATCCCATTATGTAGGATCTCATTAGAGTATATATCACTCTCAGAATATTTTTACCGATTATGATTCATGGACACCACAATATCTGGGAAGGCACTATTAAATAACAAATGAAATAATCAACACATATATGATGATAAAAAACATATTATTATTGATAATTCTATAAAAAATTAAAATCTATGTCTCGTGATGGGGGGAGGTATAATTATTCTAGATTCAATATTCATGTGTTATTCGACCCTAGGGTTTTCCTCTATTTTTTCTTCTCATTTAATAAATCTAATGGGGTTACAAGAGAAAATTATTCTTTTTTCATAAGTATCACAGATCCTCTTAGTAAAATAGAGTACAATGTATTTATGTTTTCTATATGACTAATTTCTAATAAAACAAAACAGTATTGTGGGATTTCAATATCATATATATGTATATCATTAATATATTTTTTGGGATCAAATATTTGGTAGAATTCCAATTTCATATTTACTTCTATACTATTCCAGATACATATATATATATCCCGATTCTAGTTTTCATGATTTCCAATGTGAAATCCAAATGAATGTTTTAATTAAATGATCTCTTATAAATGTGGATAAAATAATCTCATATTAGTTATAAGTTTTTTATTGATTTTATGAAATTAAAAATGATCCCTTATTTAAATTGTATATATATACCCTAATATTATTCTATATACCATTTTTATACTATTACATGAAAGGCATGTTGAAATTTGTATTGAACTACATCACAGAATATGTATTATTTCTCTTCTGTCACATAGAATTATAAAAAAAATGAATTGATTAATAAATGAAATGATTTTAAAATCATGTGTATTACTAATTCACAATATACAACACCCAAAATGATACTATATTAATCAATATAAGGATTATTTCATTTATAACATTATATTGAAAATTATATGTTTAGTAAATTTTGGATAAAAAATAAAATTCATGAATATTTAAATAAATATGTATTTAAATAACATAAAGGATATATTTTATTATCTAATAGTGTTACTGAAACAAGAAACCGCCATCTCTGGGTGAATTAGAAGGTTATTAATATGATAGGATTAAGAAGCCATTATGGGGACTAATATTCCATGTTAAAAACAAGAGATCATCATTGATTTGAAGAATAATATTTTGTTGGTACCTCTAATATTTAGTTTTTATATTTTTTTAATATATACTTGTAAACTATAACACCAATTATGATCATACAACAAACATGGAATTTATGTTGAGCGATGTTTATGGTGACCACTAGTATTATCATTTATCGACCAGATACTGCTTGACAGATGAATACTTGTTCCTTAAGATTTTAATTTTAAAAAATTGAATATTATTGAACCATTAAATGATTATGGTCCTCATTTATGGGTTTTCAGTGAATATGGTATTAAAAAAATATTTTTCATTGGTTAATTATTTATTATCATTATATATATATATATATAATTTATCACAATTGATATTTAATATGGAAACATCAATGACAATTTTATTATATTCAATAGAAGTAATTATATTTGGAAATACATCATGGAGTTTAGCACTCGACATAATTCACCACCAATTCTCATCAATCCAGAAATTCTTTTGGTATGAGTTTTTTATTAAAATTCATCTACATCTTGATTGGGTTACCATATCATTCAGCAAGACCATTCTTTATTACATGGTTTGAAATAATTGAATAGACATGATAAGAACTATCTTATGATTTATAGAGAATTATCCATGGTGGTATATGATATTAAAACATAGATACAAAATATAATTATTCATATATTCACTATGTTCAATAATAAAAAAACATGATCTAGATTTTCACAAAATGAGACTTGAACATTAGGTAGTGATATTAGATAGAGTAAATTGAAAGTCTATAATTTTACAGGGTTTATATTCATAGAGAATTTAACATATTATATGATGCCTTATTACATAAGTCTTATGAAAAATCATTTAATGAAGCTTGGGATCAATAGATACTGGGGTTAATTACTGAAATATATCATGATTTTACTAAATAGAAAAAATGGTTGTTAATTATTTTGATATGTATTCCTAAATTGATTGAACATAACAAATATGATTAAAATAGTTCATTTCATTTCCTTTGACTTTTGGATTCCTCATTGATAGGGAAACTATTGAGGGGTTGAAAAATGGATTAAAATTACATATTTCACTATTGAGATCAAAATATATTTCCTCCTACCTGCAAGAAACATCTCCTTTAACATACCATCATACATAGTGGGTTGTATTTGTATGTATATGTAAATTAAAAAATTCAATGAAAAAAAATAATTTTCATCATATTTTATGTTATTATTAGGGGAATATGTTATTAATTGTCTGAATAAACAATGGGTGATTTCTAATCACAAAATTCAATATAGAACATTAATATAATTTATCACACCCATAAAAGAATAATTGATTACATCCATATATATTTTTAGCATTTTTTAAAAAAATGGATGCATTAACACCCATGAAATTTTTTAATAAGCATACTATGTTCTATACATTTTTTCCACTCTTAGAGATTACTTCAGTAGTAGATATGGAAATGATATATATCTATGATGCGGTGAAGTTATATTGGGTATATGTTTCTATTGTATTTAACTATTAATATTGTTTGGACTAAATTTTTTGGATGTCCACTAAACAAGCTTATGAAAATAGGTTTTCCATGATAATTCAATTTTATCTACAAATATATACGATATTAGATTGTATAGTCATAGTATTAGATGACTTCGCAATGAAACTATGACAGACTATAGAAGTTAAAATGTAAATAATTTTACTTCAATTGATATTTTATGTTCTAATTGTTTTCAATCTATGACATGTATGCCTCATTTGGATTGATTATATAGTTTTCAATTTCACTTTATAATTTTTTGGATAGTGGCTATGGATAATTTAGTAATTGGAGAGTCATAGGTTCATGAAAATAATAGTAAGTTATAATTATTATTGAAATTAATTAAAACTTACTAGATCTACCAAAAATAATATAATGGTCACCATTTCATCCTCTATCAATTGATATATGGAATCATGTTCTTACCAATTTTTATAATGTTGTGTGACATCTATTTAATAGAGAAAGTGAGCTACAATACTGAGATAGTCACTCCATTGGAGATTATTGACCATATAATAGAATATTATTATTATCATGTAAAATTATATGATTCAAAAAAATCATGATATTTTTAATATATATATATATATACATTAATAATGTACCAAACCAACCCTACTCATGTGATTTTTTTAATTCATGTCACTGTTGATTGAAATTCTATAATTATCAACACCTTGATTATTTTTCTATTATAGAAATAGAAAATATTATTATGTAGACGCATGTTTTTTATGTGAATATTAGGAATAATGAATAGGTATATTATAGAATATATTTGTGATAGATGGTTGTGAAAAAAATGTCCCATTCTATTTCAGGACAAATATGACCTTTATCTTTTTTATTATATAAAAACCAATCATGGGGATAATATAAAACCTCCACGAAATGGTATTTTCTTGTTTTATTATGTATTATTATTATATATAGTGGTTGGGGTTGGGTTTTAAAAGTTATAGAGTTTATTAGATTGTTTATTTTTTTTATTGAAGGGAATAAGGATGGTTAATGTTTAGTGGAAATCATTGAAAATTTCTAGGTAGCCATGAATGTAGTAATTTGGAACTCTATTATTGTGAATGGTTTGTTTATATCAAGGTTTAATAGAAAAACAAAAGTAAATATTTTATATTTTGGATTAAAATGGTTGAAAAATGGTTTTTCAATGAATCCTTGGTTATATATAGTAGTAGTCACATGGATGACCCCGGTTTTTCTAAACTGTAAAGCTAAACCTTGACTACCTCTAAAATTACATATTTTTTTTACCAAAACACATTCACCATTAAACTAATTTTCATATCCTTTATTGGTATCTTAGACATTTTTTCTTCATTGACTGACTTTTATGATCTTATTCATTTCAAAAATAATTTTATTTGAATAATGTAGTGTTTAATATTGACATCGAAGTTAAGAATAGTCTATCTCATATTCCGAAGATCGGTTTACATTATTTACAATGTAAAAACAAAATTATTGGGGTTTATACATTTGAAATTTTATTATATTTTCTTTTATTCATATTTGTTTAATATATTATTAAAGGGGTTTTAGCCCAAATCCTAAAGTTGGTGGTGCAGTTTCATCATAAAAATATGTTCTGATGCTGGTGGATTTTCCTTACTCTAATTACGTAAATAAAATGAGGAGTTATTATTTTTATATTGAAATTAATAATTTTTTATAAAAAAAATATTTTTTTTAAATTCTTAATTTGCGTTTACTATTATTATTTATTTACAAAAATAATAGGTTACTAGGTATATTTATAGTATATTTATAGATATATTTTAACAACACATTATTTTTTGGAATATATTTTTCAAATGAATTTAATCATTTTTTTTGTTACACATGATAAAAATTATAGACAAAACATGTCATATTTTTAAAATATTATTATCACATTTCCATTGGAATGGTATGTATGTTTAAGATTAGATATATTATAAAAATATATGTTTTAAAAATTTACTATGAAATGGAATTTTTTATTAACAATTCATTAGAAAATAAAATAATTAAATATTTGTAATTAAATGATATCAATTTCTGAAAAAAAACTATTTATGAAAACAAACATGTTTTACTTCAATAAACTAAAAAAATTATTGATTCAATTTAACAGAAATTATATATAATAGTTTTAGTAAACTATTTAACATTAATCTTAAATGTTTTATTTAAATGATAAAAGAATTTATCAACTTTTATGATTAAAAATATATTTATTTTAAAAAAGTTTTTCCCCTTTTTAGGAATATGAATTATGATGAATTTTTGAGACATTGGTAAAATAAATTTGTTAAATAAAATTCTTATTTTTGATAAATAAGTAAATTTTATCTTATGGTATATTTTTGAATTTTTAAAAATGAATAAATTTCAATTGATTAAGGAAAAATACTAAATTTTAATTGAAAACATACTTTTCTTTTATATTATTTATAATGATAAATTATAATTAAATTTCAGGTTAAATTACCATTGTCTCAAAAATATATCTAAAAATACAATTTAGGTTACTAGAATAATTTTTTAAATTTCACATGGAAACCTTATTAATGTTTTGAAAAAAACTTCCTAAAAACAAGCATTCTCATCTTTTTTGTGATAGCACATTTTAATAAAAAAATTCCACATTGGTAAATGTAATTATTCAAAAATTATTAAATATTAGGAATCATAATTGTTTACATGTTATAATAATTTGAACACAATTTCAATCCTCGATGAATAATATTATAGAAAAAATAATTTACGGTGGTTATGGTAAAAATTGGATTACATGGGGTAATCTATCTATATAATGGTTAACATGTCTTAAAACATGTCTAAATCATTTTTAGGGCCATATATCGACCCTATACTGTCTATGATTCCTGAATAATCAATTGTTTTATCCTTGTGTCATGTTTTTGATATGAGTACACCTTCTCATTTTAAAAAAATTACCTGTGTGAAACTCACCTCACATATAAATGGCCACCGCCTCTCCTCACTTATTCGCACATTCAAAAAAAATGTGGTTTATCCAAAAACAATAAAAATATCAAAAAAGAATCCCTCATATGATTTGATATTCCATATTCTTGGTATAAATCCATACTAGGATGGATTTGTTTTTGCAAACCTAAGAAATATACCTAAAAGTGGTAACATTGATCAACGAATGGTTTTATTTCATTTCATCCTACACAGCTATAAATTATTAATAAACCAATATTTTTTCAAGAAAAATTATATTAAATATTAATACATTTTTATCATACTTTCATGAGATAATATATTCCCAATTTCAATAAAAGGGGTTCAGAATTCATCAATCATGTGTATAAGAGAGTACTACAACATGAACACATATTGTTCATATTTCTATTACCGCATATCATGCATCGGTATTATGTTGTATATAATGTATATATAATATATTTATAAATTAATTATACCTTCATAGTCATTATATCATATACAATTATTTTTACCTTCTATTTTGTAGGACTTATGATATCTTCCCTCGACTGTACAGTGGACTGCTGCCTCATGATGTGATGGGATTAGTTTTCCTCAAATGCATTATATGGATGATAATAAGTATAATTTTAATAAATATATTTAATAAAAATTTAGTAATATTATATTAGTGATATATATATTATTCTCATAATAAAATATATCAATTTATTTCTTACATTTTCATTCAGTTAAAGATGAAAGCATTTTTTGTGTATGGGTGGACATTCACAATCATTAATCGATGTGATTCACAAATTTTATCAACACACAACATGAAAGATATGTCTAATAATGCTTAATGAAATAATATTATATAATTATCAATATATAATAATAAAATATCACCTACATTATTTTAATAATAATCCTTGAAAAATGGAAACGTTACTAAAACCTATGCACGGCCTACCATATCCATGATCATAACATAATTCATTTATATGAACAATAATTTATGATTGGGGATAAAAATATAATTTTTGTATAAATTTTATTATGATTTCATTATTATTATTCTATATATAATGTAACAATTTTATTTTTTGGAGTATTGAATATAAAAATTCAAATCATATACGAAATACAATGTGACTATTACTTAGAATATGATTTTAACAAGGAATTGATAAATAATGGGTAATAAATTGTCAAATGTAAACAATATATGGTATTATATATATAATTCTTCTTTTTTAATATATTTATAATTAACTTTTATTTATTATACTAATGTTTCAAATGTGTATGAATGAAGTTGAGACTTAATGTTATAGATTTATTATCCCTCTTTTACTTGTAGGAGACATATATAAATTTACAACCGAATTCATATTTGTGGTTTATATAAAGAGACTTTAAAATTTTATATAATAAATATTATTATTATATTGATATTTTTTGTTTCTTTTGATTTTATTCTTTACTAGGCCTTATTATCAAAAATAATAATAATAGGTAATGGATTTTTTTCTCACATATCACTTTATTGAGCCACATCCCTTATTGACCACCTATTTCGTTTTTGTGCCATATATTTTAAAAATGAATAAATATTATTAAAAAATATATTTAAAAATATTTATATTTTCATTCTAAAATTAGTTTCACTCATGAATTTGGATTATGAATCAAATATTACGATGTATTTATGGGATTATGGTCTTAATTATCCTTCTTGTGAGACATATGTTTTGGTAAGAACCTATTTAATTTTAGGAGGTATAGATATAAAACCATTTAATTTTAATATAATGATTTTATAAATTCTAAAGATATTTTATGTTTTATACATTTTTTTTCTATCACGGGGATTAAAATTCAATGTTAAAAAAGTTGGAAATGGTTTTATGTTACAATATCCTCATTTATCAAGAATGATTATGATTAAGTGTTGAATATATAAATATAATGAACTATATATCACAAATTTCCAGGAATTAACATATTTTATTGATATTTTTAATATTTTATTTTAAAATAACTATTTTTTCATTAATTTTTCACTCAATAAATGGTGAAAATATTTTTATTAAAAATGGTCTTTCTTTCTCTCTTGGATATATTTTCCCATTTTCATCCTAAAAAAGGATTTCCAAAAGAATCTATAATGATTATGAAATTATTCAAATGAATTATTATTGATATTTTTACCCATGATATTTTATTAATTTTTTTTAAAGATTCTTCATGTCATTTTCCAAACAGTTATTGTTTATTTTTTAGAAAATATGAAAACATCATGGTTTTTTACATGAATGAAATGAAAAGTACACCTGTCTATGATAACCAATAAATGTTTTCAAGATACCCTTACAATGTTTAAAAGTTTTTTTAATGAAAATTTCCTTAGTATTTGGGAGATTTTTAAATTTTTTATAAAATCATTCATATTAAATAAAGGTACAATAAAGATGTTTAAAAAATGTTTTCAATGTTGGAACATATATTTTCTTCATGAAATGTTTTTAATTATTTATAATGATTCCATTAGTCATTTTCAAGGTTATTATCAATAATAATAATGTTAAAAATGTCTTTGGGATTTTAAATTTTCATATATTATATTCAATGGAATGTTTACTTCCTCAAGAAACATTCCATGCGATCTACCATTAAAAAAAATTATCTACAAAAGATATAATTCGATGTTTTTATTATGATTTTATGGTGATCTAAATCAAGGATGAAATTATTATTTTATAAATGAATTATTTTTTATGATATAAATTTTAAAAATACTTTTCCCTTCCATAAGTAATCCCATGATAAAATTCATATGAAATCCACTCTTTCCATAGGTTATATCGTGGAATAATTATTATGAATCAAATTTCCCTTCAAGGGGTTGCAATATGGGGAAATTAATATATAACCCACTTATCTTCATGGGTTTGGATATGATAGAAT
Organism: Viscum album; assembly: GCA_963277665.1. NCBI lineage: Eukaryota > Viridiplantae > Streptophyta > Magnoliopsida > Santalales > Viscaceae > Viscum > Viscum album. The sequence goes on from OY728121.1 coordinate 245,015,591, forward strand.
GATAAAATTATTATGTAATAGGCCTCTATTCCAGATGTAATGACCTGATGACATGTTTATAGAACACATTAAATTTAATGTGTTATGATATGATGAATGTTTTATGATCTTTTGGAACAAAAACACATCATTTTAATTATTTTATTTGTGGGACCTATATTCCCTTAAAATTAAATGGGTAATTTTATATATCTCATGATATATACACAACTAGATTGTGGAGTAAAATTGGTTCAGAAAGGGAAATTGTCTGCTATGATGGTGTTTGGAGTGAACATTAACTATAATGATGGTTTGGGGAGTGAACCCATTCCATTATTATTACCATGGTTGTGAGAATTTATGACATTGGAAATGATTTTTTAATAATATTTGTATTAAAAAATTCTATGCTTTATTATAATGTCTATCTCTCATGGCTCATGTTCTTTGATTTCATTATGTGTCATGTCTTATGAACTATTGATATTTATTAATTGACATAAATTTATGATATCTGATATACATGGATTGGTTAATTATTTAATTATAATATTATCATATCATTATGATCATTTTATTCCTAGTTATATCCTTTATTTAACCATTATGATCATCTAAGATCAGACTTTCTTATGAATCTTTTCCCAAGTTATGAAGAATGGTTTTAATTATTTTATATTTGTGAAGAGTTATAATTTGGAATATAATTATTGGAGATGTCAAAATTATCAAAGAAATTAAAATATTGGGTAATTGGCCTTAACGTAAAAAAAATATTAGAGTTCTATGGTTTTGTTAGTGTAATGTATTTAATATTCATCTAAAAATATGAAAAAATTATGTAAAAAAAGATGGGTCGTTATAGTTGGATTTGGATGATAAGATAAGTTAAACATTTGAATCTAGGATGATATAACATGATTGATATCCCTAAGGATATTTCAAAGGATATGTCTAGGGGTTTCTATGAGGATATGTCTAAGGATGATTAAACATATTATAATATTTCATGGAATATTAGTAAATAATATGGAAGGTGGATTCCATGAAATTTAATTTCTTTATAAAATAAATTGGTTTTTATGGCTAAGAAATAGAGGTACATAGTTGTAATAAATCTTAAAAGTGTTTATTGGTATGGATAGGAACATCACCTAGGGAATGGAAACTGTAATTTTATTATACCTGGTATGAAACACTTGGGGGAAATGCTTTTGAAAATCACACAATAATGAAGGATTAAGATAGATGTTGACTATGATTTATCAAGAATTTATAAAATTACTAATATATTAAAATAAAATAATAATGTTTTAGATATCTTATAAGTAATATTTCTTTATTATGTGGTTTTCAATTAGAAATATTCTTACTCAAACTCTGATTTTATATTTTATTCAATTGTGGAATTGAGTAAGATCTAGATTAATATGGAATGTGTTAGAAATAATGTTGAGTAGAAACTGAATATGATGATGACTGGAGTGAGATATATTTTTATTATGCCTAATAAATTTTCATGGAACATGATTACCAACATGCACCTTAAGAAACTCTCAAAATCACAAAATAAGAAAATGATATGGTTTTTTGATAATAGGGGTAATTGATACCATGTAATAAATATTTTTTATATTAATATATATTGATAATATAGGAAGAGGAACTCAATGTAATATCTCATATGTATGAGAATATGTTTTGTGTATGGAATTTTACAATTGAAGGCCTAAAATAAAAAAGGAAAAATGTATTGTAACATTAATGAAATGGATGAAAATTATTGTTTACCAATGTCAACATCTTGGGATAAACATTATATTTGTCAAATGTATGAGAATTATTCTAATATATTTCCCAAGGGGAATAAATCAAAATAGAATCAATGATGTTGTATGAGTTATGTTTTTACTAAAGATGATGAATATAGCACAAATTAAATATGAACGTTATAGACTTCCCTAGTATTATTACTTTTTTCAAATGTAATAACATGATTAAATTCAGTTTTGTGGATATTAAGAGATGATTCAAATTTATTATTTTTAAGGGGGTATTTAGGAATATAAAGGTGAAGGCTTGTTAATGGTTCAATAATTAACTACAATTATAGAAGGTTATATGTATTGGAATTAAAGAATTATTTCTCATGTGTCATGAATTATATATGTTTTTTTTATAATATTTTAATTGTGGATCTACGAGAATATATTGAATACATAAAATTAAATAGAAAATTTAATAATAATAAGGTAATATTTAATATAAAACAAGAGATTAAATGAATATGGACCTAAAATTGAAAAACATGTTGAGAAAATTGTTATTAGATTGGATAAATATATGATTGATAAGGATATAGTAAATTCGATAAAGTTGTAGAACATAGATGAGATTAATGATATGTGTAAAAAGTTGTTTTTAATAAATATTGAAGCATTATTAGATTGTTGAAATATTATAGTGACCCATCCATTGTAAGCCTGAAATAGGTCTCAAGTACCATTACATTAGAATATGTTATATGTAATGATATCTCTAATGACCAATTAGTTTGGTACTCATGGTAAACTAGATACACACAAACACCAATTTTATATTGGGAATAAAAAATAAAACATAATAAGTAATGACAACTAAAAAATTGAATTCTTGAAAAATAATTCTAATATATCTTCTTCCTAACATGGGGAATAAAAAAATTTAAGGGTGATCTGAAATTACCAATAAGGATTAACTAAAAAATAAGTTTTCATGAATTAATAATGAATAATCCTTTTGCAATTGACAATAATTGAACACTCATGGAATTTAATCAATAAGGTTAGAATAAAATAAATCGATAGAATTTATGATAATGAAAATATCATGGATATTAATAACTAAAATGTGAATGTAAAATATTTATAGTAATTGGACATAATGTTTACAAGTTATGTTGAACATTTTCTATGAGGATATATACCTATGATTGTTTAAATGTTTTGAGAAATAAGCCATCTGATTTGGTTAATTTATTCTCCACCTGAGACTGAAAATGGATCGAGGGGATATCATTAACCAAGACCAACCAATGTATTCACATCGAAACAATTCCTAAAATTTTTATTTATCAATTTAAAAATATTATTTATCATCAAATATCCATATTGAGTAAAGAATACTGATTTATAGATATTTCCCCTATTTGTCCAATTTAGTGTCAAACTAAAAAAAATATGTGAAAATTTGATAAATTTTCTTGAAATATTATGATCTATAATCACTGAATATTGATATTTAAGATAAACATAATGTTTAACAAAAATTAATAAAATGGAATTATTCATTGCAATGAAATGTATCAATCACAGAAGAATGTGATATTTAAAATATTTCATTTTTGACGTGATAATTTTCAATTCATATCCAATTAGACTAAATAATTCAAATTGAAACATAAAATACCATAATATATGAGTGAAACCTGAGAATAAATGATAAATTTTAAACATAAAGACACAATTAATGGGAATTAGTTCATAATAACAAATAAGTCTTAGTGGAAGGTAAATTGAGATGAAATCATTTATCTACCACTTTCCTTTCAGTCGTAATTTGTTTATCCATTTGTATAGTTATTTTTGACATTTTTTTAATGTATTTAAGAAACCAAATATATATTTAAATTTCATTTATGATTATTTTGTATTATATTATTATACATTCATTAATAATCCTTAACTATTTCCATTGATTGGCATAATAACAGTATTTGTTTTTTATGTATGTTTTGACTTATTATTATTTTTCCTATTATTTTGATCATGATGTAATCATATACAAAAGTAAATCTATTCACTAAATATGATATATATTTAGTATATATATATATTTAGAGTAATCTATAAAATTTAGTTATATAATATGAAATGCATCTTTCTTGTAAACAGTACTCTATATAAACACATAAACACTGTATATATATTCCGATAATATTAAAGAATGAAAAAAGTGATATATGAGATTATTATAATTAAAATATAAAATTCAGGTCATCTATAAAAAAAGTGTTTATTAATGTCTTCTTAAATAAATTAAATGAAAAGTGTGAATGAATCCCATTAATGTATGAATCAGCAGTCTGACACACACATGAACATCATTTCCATATTCCCACAAAATTAAATATATAAACTTACATGTATATTGGCTCAAGAACTATCTATTCCATTATATTGTGAAACTCATGTCGATGAGGTGTTATGGGAGGTCATGGAGACTTATCCCCAACAATTTCCAAAATTTCCAGTTCTCAAAACAGTTCCAATGGTTTCCTTGTGAATAGTTCCAATGGCAGACTGCTATGAATAGTTCTAAAGGTAACCTTAGGAAAAAGTGAATTGGTAGCATTAGTTGAACAGTGTCATCAATAGCATTATGTGAATAGTTTCATTGGTTTTCTTTGGTGAACAGTGCAACGGTGACCGTATGTGAACTGTTTCATCGGTAGCCTTATGTGAATAATGCAACACTGAGGTTCCAATTGTGACATCATTCCGTTGCCAAATTTTGAGTTCATGAACAGGGTTTCAAGAACTTTGTGGTTCTAATGGTGACCTCTTTCCTATTAAAAATTTTATTTCCATGAATAGTGTTTCTAAAATAGTGAGGTTCCAACAGTGACCTCTTTCATTGGCCAAATTTTGAGTTCATGAACAGTCTTTCCTGAATGATGTGGTTCCACCGGTGGCCTCTTTCTATTGTAAGAATTTTGAGTTTCTGAACAATGTTTCTAGAATGGTGAGGTTCCAATTTGGAGGTTTCAACAGTGAGGTTCAAAAATATTGGTTTTCATTTGCCAAATTCCATGTTCTTGAACAGTTTTTCCACCTTTCTATAGTTTCACCCATTTAATGTATACTTTGACGTAAAATGCATTCAAAAACTTTTTTTGAGGACTCTAATGCTTATTCAATCTTCATAACTCCTATATTAATTTCTAATAAGGCTCGTGATTCTTTAAATTGGTCAAACGACAAGGTTTAATACAATACACTTTGAATGGAAAATCCAATGTATCTTATACCATTGCTCTGTTAAATCATCTAAAGGGATGAGATATATCCCTCCCTAATTATTCAATCCATGTTCTCAGGTGTGATATTCTCTAACCTTCCATTCCATTCTATAGGGGTTACACAATTAAACATTCATCCTTGGATTGGTATCCCTCTTTTTAGATGCAACCAAGTAGTATCGATCAATCTTTGATATAAGTTATTTTGTATCATCATTATTTTGGGTTCATCTCCTTCTGTTTCTACTTGCACATTTATGGAATTATATCTTGATGTTCCTAATGGCATTTTCTTGTGTTTTGACTAGTGTGTTAGTGTCTCTAGATCCTCGGGTGAATATAGTTTTTACAGGGGAGTATATCGTAACCCATCGTGTGGCTCGATCTCATATAAAGAACTCCAAGAGTAGTTTGAGCTAGGGGATTCGTTGCATCTCATTTCATTTACATGTAACTCTACAGTTAGCTTGTTTTATCCCACTGGATCACAATGGAATTGACATAGTAAATATTTTAAGTTGATATATAAATTTATATCTACTGTATGATATTGACACTTGTTTTTCTAGATAGTGTGATATCTATTCTTTCTTGGTTTATCTTTTCATACTTAATGGAAATTTGTAAAGAAAGTAAATTCGAAATTAAACAATAATTGTTTGGTTAAAGATAAAGACGCATGTAAATGAATCCAGTTCTTCTTGTTGTAATTTTATTTTAATAAAATTGGTACAGTAAGCATGTTTATTTATTTTTGATAGCTTACTGGTTAGGTTTCCTCAATTTTTGAACCTAAAAATAATAAATCAGTTAATCCAATATGGATTAACAGAACTAGTTTTTTTGGTAAAAGATATTTCATTTTTGGGTTATGAGTTACCATATTTCATTTTTAAGGGCCATGTTCCCAATTGATATAATGTTTGTTTCCATTCTGCTTGTGTTGTGAAGTAATCCTAGATGGTTGTTGTGATATGTGGGGGATTGGAGTCCTACTGGTCGTGGCAACATGTTATTCCTAGAGTGGTAAAATGAAGCAGTTTATGTGTGTGGGTGTCGGGGAGGACACTAGGGTTGATGAAATGGTATGGATGTGAATTTTTGTATGCATTCTGATTCTAATTGGTTGATTATCTTCATTACATATTCCCCTGCTCAAGGCAACTGGTTTTGTATATCCTTCTTTCGAAAGGGGCGAATATGTGTGGGGTATGCCACATGATTTCCGTGTTTTGCATCTCAATGAAGGATGGGTATAACCTCTTCATATAGGTTGAATAGACTCGACATGTAGTTCTTCTACTCACCAGATTGATCCCCAGAGTGTATAGTCGCATAGAATGTTTTTCTAGATTGTATGTGATAATTGGAATGTAATGTAGTAAATAAATAATTGAATAAATGATGTTAACCCATGAAGTTGGTTCTTATTGGGACACAATACTGAGGATTCAATTTAAACGGATAGTGGCCATTGATTTTGATACTAATAAAATATAATGTGGAAATTGATAATAGATAATCAGTTTTTAATGAATTAATTAACCTAAAGTGCAACTGATAAAAATTAAATGAAGTTATGTAATAAATCTCTTAAATTGGTTGTGTGCTTATATGATACCTAATCTTTGAAGTGGCAGTTGGGATTCTAAGAGACGTTTTCTACAGTTGTGTCTAAGAATAGGTTATCCCCATAGAGTGGTTGTGATCTATAAAATATTATGTACTTTTTTTGTTTCTATACGCTTCTCAACCCCATCAGTTAGGGAAACTGACACCCCAGGGATTCTGAGCCTTGTGGGTGGTTTCTTCCCCAACATTATAGTGGGAGAATGGATGGATAACTACCACCTTTGGCCCCACTCTCTTCTCTTGGTAGTTACTTGTGATGGTAGGAACAACATTTATTTTTCTCTATATATGTGTGTAGTGGGCTATAATGTATTGTTGTTATTCACATACATATATTGTGTATATCGTATCCAATGGACTACTATAGGTGTAACGTGTATCAGTTTTGATGGATTGAGGGTTCTTACTCGGTGACTGGGCTGTAATGGCATAAGGTTTAATCCCCGACGTTTGATACATTTTATGCGAGCTGTGGTGGCTCCTGGAAACTATGTGGTTACATTCTTGTGTGGAAGTGCTAGTTTTGTGGTAGGATGTGCCTGTTGTGGTTCTTTTCCCATTTGTCTGCCGGAAATCCTTTTTGGAGATAGATTCATAGGATGTGGGACATTGGGGCGATGCGGGAAACCAGTATCATATTAGTAGTTGGGTACCCTTGATATTAATTACTATATTATATACTATTGTATCCATTACATAGTGGGAGTAGCCATAGTGATGCTGGAAATTCAGTATAGCTATTTAGGTGATTAGTTAGTTTTACTTGTTCTTCACTGTGCATTAGCATTCTTTCTTAACATTTTCATGAGAGGATTTGGGGAGGACCCGACTGAGTATACTGTTATAATAACCCTTTGTATATATAAACTATTTTTCAAGTCACTTGGAGCAGGTGGGAGATCAAGCTAGTTTCTACAAGCTTGGGGTAGCAGGAGCTGTTTGGGCCAGTGGTTGCTGCTGTTTTTACTTTCTTTTGGGTATTTTCAATTTTCCCCCATTTAGTTGTAGTAGACTGAATGACATTACATATTTTTACTCGGGATTTATTATATATTGTTGTCTAGGATGGAGTGGGTTGGTTCTTATCATATCTCTCTCTTCGGCATGGGTTCTCATAGATGGCAATGCCTCCTATTTGTGTGTTTACTATAACTTTGGTGCTAGTCGCCAACTCAGGGCCTACTATAGGAAGGACTCAGGGGGTCATAATCTAACTTCACACGTTGTTATCCCATGTGGGGTGCACTTTTTGGGGAGGTTTTCATTATAGAGTGTTATTAGAGGTGAGGTTAATCGATAATATGGTGTTTGGAGTCATGTATAGGTGAATTTGTAAGGGTTGGTAGGGGGAAGTGTCAGTCATGATTATAAAGTGATGTAAAAATTTTAGAATAGTTGAATCATAGTTATTTATGCCCCCAATGATATGATGTATGGACCATTCAGTTAACCATGGATACTAAACAAGGGGATACTATTTGCAGGGTAGAGACCTAGGATTGGATCATGAATCATTCATCTTTTTGCCTATGTTTGAATGGGTAGACAATGGTATAGGTTAAAATATAATGAATAAAAGAAAACAATTAATTATGTAAATAATGTTGAGGCTTCCATATTCAAGGTTTAAGAGGGAAAAAGTTTTGTTATATCGTAGGTATGGCTCCAGGTAGATGTCCTCGTTAGGATCACATAGAAGATATCTAGAAGGCTGTTCCAGCTGATCAGTACTGTGTAGAGGTTGATGACGACGACACTTGGATTAGGACACTCCATGAGTTTTAGCGTTTGTGTCTACAGAAGTAGGAGGGATCTGTTTCAGATGCAGTCACATAAGACGGGTTTGAGATGGTTGTTATAATCTTAATTTTAATCTGTTCTAGGAATGATCAATGTGTTTCCATGGTTGTGATGATGTTGTGTGGAGATGTGAGGCAGTGGTGGTTCTTGTTCCTCAGGGATCGCGAAATGTCAGGGATCCCATGGGAGGAGTTCTGAGACATGTTAATAGTTGAGTTTCATTCTCCGATGACAAATGCATCCAGTTGCAAGGAGCTTCTTTTTCTTCTACATGGGATCTCCAGTTATCAAGAGTTTGAAATCTGTTTTAGGAACCTTTTACGATATTCTTCAGACCTATTTCTAGATGAGGTGGATAGGGGGAGGTATTTTGAGGAGGCATTGCATCCAAAGATCTAGCACCAGGTCACCCCATTTATGCTGAATACAAATCTTGAGGTGATGTAAAGGGAAGAGGACATCGAGTGTAAATTGGCCCTAACCATATTAGCATGAGAGGGGATTCGTCATGATTCCTCATGAAGCAGAGCTGTGGTCTGGGGTTCCCAGTTTTCATGGAAGAAGAGTTCCTATTATGCCAGGGGTATGTCCCAACCCTCAACATCGCATTTCTCTAGGGTAAGTGGCTCTCAGGCCCATGCCAAGGGATCATGCTCTTTTTTCATGTGGTCATCAAGGTCATCAATAGAGATACTCCCCGACCATTAATGACAGTCATCGTGACATAGGTTTTCCACTCCAGGTTCATCCGTTGAGGCAGTTCTAGCTGAGGCAGTAGCAACATGATACACCAGATTTAGATCAGTAGAGGGTGGATGGGGAAGGTAGAGGACATCCATGTGATGCTCCCCATCATTAGAAATAAGAGTGTGACCATGGAGGTGGTCGTCATCAGGGTCTGAGAGGCCATAGAGGAGGTCGTGGTTAGTTTCATTCTTTATCATTGTCACCGCCAAGCCAACCATATGTCGTGTGAGGTACACTTTGCTTGTTTTATACCATGGGGTATGACATGAATGATTCGGTATCAACACACTCTTTCATATCACCCACGCTTTTCCACTCATTGGGACTTGAGGTAGAGAGGATTTCAGTGACCTTGGCATTGACTACGCCAGTTGGAGGTCGAGATGACTTGTTTGAAGTATATAGAGACTCTGAGTTAGTGTAGTGGAAGCACTGCTCTTGGGGACATTTCGGATGGTTACGATTTAAACCATATGCTGATATCCTTCATAAGGATTGGTTGTATGTGGTGTAGGATATCATTGATTGCTTCAGGTCGAAGGTTATGTTCTTCGATGCTGATAGAGGTCCAGTCGTGTTCGATGGTGAGCGAGACCCTCAGATGGGTTAGAGGCATGTTATGTCCTTATCATCTCTGATGGATAATCTGATACTGAGTTCATCAGAGGTTCCGTAGTTGGAAATTCCTAGGGTTGTATAAGTGTCCCTAATGTCTTTCAAGAAGATGTTGTTGCATTACCACCTGATTGGAGATGAGGTTTGGGATAGAGCTATAACAAGGACTATCTCCTGCCTCTATGTATTCATATATGATGGATCCTTATGAGTTATGAGAGCTACGCATATAGAATTATGGTCTATTAATGAGAAATTTTGTTTAGCTAGTGTGTCAACATGGGTGCCCTAGTTTTTTTGAAGAAGTCTAATGGTGGTTTTCTAATGTGTTTCAATTATCATAACTTATTCAAAGTGATAGTGAAGAATTTCTATCCTCTTATGTGTATTGAAGATTTATTTAATCAACTGAAGGAAGAAAGTTGGTTCTCAATGATCGATTTGTGGTGAAGATATCATCGGATGGGTAGAGGATGAGTCTGTCTCGAAGACTACTTTTCATTGTCTTCATACACATTATAAGTTTATTGTAGTGTCATTTGGTGTGATGAATGCCCGAGATGTGTTCAAGGTATTGATGAAAGATATGTTCCATGAGTGCTAGGAAAAGATCATTGTGGTTTTAATCGATGACATCCTTTTGTACTCCACATCAAGGGAGGAGCATGCAGAGCATCTACATGCCATTTTGGGAGTTCATTGCCATCATCAACTATTTGGGAAGTTTTTGAAGTGTTAGTTTTGGGCTCAAGAGTTATGTTTCAAGGGGAATGTTGTGTCCCATTATAGAGTAGTTGTGGATCCATCGATGATAGAAGCATTTGGGTGTTGCGAAGCCCCCAAGACAGTGTATAGGTTCTATGTTTCCTTGGCCTCGCAAGCTACTATAGGAGGCTTCTAGAAAATTTCACTCAAGTTGCGACTCTTGTTAATGGTTTGACTAGGAAGGATAAGGAATTCATACAGGATGATCAGTGTCATGATGCTTTTGAGTGTCTAAAGGAGGAGATAATAAGTACTCAAGTTTTCTCTCTTCTGGATGAGGGAGTTGAGTTTGATGTTTTCTGTGATTCTTCACATTAGGGGTTAGGTTGTGTTCTGATGTTGTTGATATTGGTTGTTTCTTATGGGTGTTGGAATTTGCGTCACCATGAACGTAACTATTACACCCATGATCTTGAGTTGGTATCTCTAGTGTTTTCTATGATGTTTTGGAGATGTTACCTCAATGGCGAGTGCATTGTGGTTTTCAACGATCATAAAAGAATGTGTTATGTTTTCTCGTAGTGAGACATAAACTTATGACAACATCAGTGGATGGGGTTCTTATAGGAATATGCCATTGAAATATCCTATACACCTAGAAACATGAATGTTGTAGCTGATGCGCTGAGTTGAAAGTCACGTAGTGATGCAATACATGTGTCTGGTGATTCAATGAGAGTAAGGGAAAAAATGTCAGCATTACATCTTGATATTGGAAAACATGGGGGTAGAGTACGTCTATAGTAGATGACGGTGAAGTAATCTCTTGTGTAGTAGGTGGAAGAGTCACAGTTGGGGGTTCTAGAGGTTGAGGTCTGGAGAGATTGAGTTGTCTGTGGTGAGGCCCATGATGGTTCATCTGGGGATGAACAAAACTGAGCGATGTATCACAAATGAATTTTTCTTCCTTTGAATATGAAAGAGATGATTCTCAAATATTTCCATAGTTCAACATTAGCACTACACCCTGGCGTGAAAATTATGTACCAATCCTTCTGGATCCAGTTTTTGTGGACTAGACTAAAGCATGCAGTTGCAGTGGACATGATGTTATGTCGGTGGTAGGGGATCATTTGAAAAACAATCCCACTTCATAGAAATCAAGGAGTCGAGATCATAGAATGTTTTGTTGAGGTAGTATCTGGAGAAGGTTATGAGTCTTCATGGAGTTTCAAGGATGATCATATCCAATAGAGATCCTCGTTTTACATCTAGGGTGTGAAGAAGCCTCTAGCATGCTATGGGTTCACCGTTATTCCATAGCACTAATTTTCATCATCAGACGGATAGTCAGATAGAGTAGACCATCGATAATCTTTAAGATAACTTACACTCATGTGTCCTAGATTTTCGAGCACCATAGACAAGGAAATTATCATTGGTGGGGTTTTCTTACAACAATAGTTTTCACTCCACCATCGATATAGCACCATTTGAAGCCTTTTATGGCCGTCCTTACCATACTCTGGTGTGCTGGACTGGGGTCGGAGATTCTGTAGTTCTCGTACAGTAACTGGTGAAGAATACAACAGAGATGGTTCGAGTGATTAGTTAGATGATGAAGACAAAACCGGATCATCAAAAATCATATGCCGATTGAAGGAGGAGAGCCTTAGAATTTGATGTTCGGATCACGTGTTTCAGATCGTGTCTCCCCGTCTGGGGAAATGATGGCTGTGTTGTGGGAGAAATATTTATCCCTGGTTTTTTTCGCCTTTCGAGGTGTTAGTTCGTGTTGGAGCTATTGGGTATCGAGTAACACTTCCCTCACATATTACCCAGATACACAAAGTTTTTCATGTATCACAGCTCAATCATTATCTTCATAATTAATCTTACATCATCGATTGGGGAGAGATCGATGTTGATGATTATGAAACCATTGAGGATAGATTTGTGGAGATCAATGACCATAAAAAGAATGTGTTGTGCGGGTGTTATATATCCTTTGATCACGTCTTCTGGTAAAACGGTGGCATGGAGGAGAGTACATGGGAATGTTAGTCACATATAGGTGCTCAGTATAAAAATTTATTTGATTTATAACTCTTTTTATGTTTAAAAAAAGATAGATGTTCCCTTTTAGGTTGTAGACCTTTTGTGTTTATGAGATGACCTTCTTTGGTTGCTTCTTGCAGCTTGCTCTATTTTGAGAGCTAACACGATTGGTAGCTATTCATACATTTTTTCTGTTTCATTTTAGGTTGGTTTTGAATTCCCGAGGAAGAGAATGTTTTGAGAGGAATCTAATGTAAAGGACCAGAACTCTCTGGTCCATTCTGTTATTAAAATCTAGTGTCTTAGGTGTTTTAGGATGATAATGTGACTTATCCCCATCACTTTTCCAAATTTCCAATTCGTTGAACAATTCTAATGGTAGCCTTATGAACAGTTCCAACAGTTTACCGTTATGAATATTTCCAACTATAAATTTAGGTGAACAGTTCAATGATAGCCATTAGTGAATAGTGTCATCGGTAGCCTTAGGTGAACAGTGTCATTGGTAGTCTTAGGTGAATAGTACAACAGTGACCATATGTGAAAAGTGTAATTGGTATCCTTATGTGAATAGTTCAACGGTGATGTTCCAAAAGTGACCACTTTCCATTGCAAAATTTTGAGTCCATGAGTTATGCATCCATAATAGTGTGGTTCCAATGGTGACCTATTTAAATTTCAAAATTTTGAGTTTATTAACTGTTTTTCTAGAATGGCAAGGTTCCAATGGTGACCTCTTTGCCAAATATTGTGTTCATGATAAGTATTTTCCAGAACCATGAGGTTCCAATGGTGTCCTCTTTCCATTGACAAATTTTGAGATCATGAATAATGATTCCAGATTGTTGAGGTTCCATCAGTGACCTCCATGCCAAATTTCAAGTTCATGAATCGTTTTTCTAGAATGATGAGGTTCAAACGGTGACCTATTTCCTTTGCAAAATTTTGAGCTCATTAATAGTGTTTCGAGAACCATGAGGTTACAACTATGAGGCTTCAATGGTGAGGTTCATGAAAAATGTCTTTCATTTTCCAAATTTCGATTTTGTGAACAGTGTTTCCAGCTTCCTACTATTTCGCCCCATTAATGTGTACATTGACGTAAAATGCATTTAAAACCATGTTTTATGGACTCTAGGTCCGATTAAAAGATCATATATACTATTTTAATATCTCTTAAGGCTCGTAATACTTTTACTTGGTCAAAAGATATGGTTTAATGCGATCCAACTTTAATAAAAAATCCATTGTATCTTAAACCACTTATCCTTTAAATCTTTTAAAGGGACGACATAACTTCCTTGATATTTCTTCCTCCATGTTCTCAGTTGTGAGACGCTGGAACCATTCATTCCATCCCATAGGAGATGCACCATAAATCTTTCTTCCTTTGATTGGTTCCCCTCTGTTTTGGTGTACCAAGAAGTATCAATCATTCTCCGATATAAGTTATGCTATATCTTCATTATTTTGGGTTTATCACTTTCTGTTTCTCATTTCCCTTTTAGGGAATGATATCTCTATGTTCAAAATGGTATTTTCATGGGTGCTGACTGGTGTGGTGGTTTAACTGCCCCCAAAGGTGGATACAATTGTTACCGGGGGAGGAGATTATAACCTGTTGTCTGGCATGTTCTCGTATAAAGAATGTCAAGAACTATTTACGATATGGGATTCATTACTTCTCTTTAATTTTACGTGAAACTATATAGTTAGCATGTTTTCTCCAACTGGATCACAATGTAATTGACATAATAAATATTTCAATTGGATAAATAAATTGATATTGATTTTATGTTACTGCCTCTTGTTTTCCAAGATAATGTGATATATATTCTTTCATTATTTAGCTTATCATTCATGAGGGAATTGGATAAAGAACCTAAAGACTAAATTATTCAATATTTGTTTAGATAAAGATAATGAGTCATGTAAATGAATATGGTTCTTCTTATTGTAATTGGATGTTAATTATATTGGTGTAGTAAGCATGTTTAATTTTTTTAATAGCTTACAGGTTAGTTTTCCCAAAATTGGATCCTAAAAATAAAAAAACAGTTAATCCAAGATGGATTAAAAGATATGGTTGTTTGATATTGATAATTCCTTGTCGGGGACTGAGTTACCCTCTTGCTTGTTTAAGGTCCAAGAGCCCAATTTGAATGATGTTTTTTCCCTACTTCTTGTGTTGTGATGTGGGCCTAGATGGCTATTGTGATATGTGGCGGCATGGATGCTTACTGGTTGTGACAGCAGTTGATGCCTTGAGGGGCGAAATGCATCGGTTAATGCATGGGGGAGTCGGGGAGGACACCAAAGATGATGAAATGGGTTGGGTTTGAATGTTTAGATTCTATCCAATTCATATTGATTGCTTATCTACTCTAAATTTCCCACTTCCCAAAGAAGTTGGTTTTGCATTCCCTTCTTCTGAAAGGGGTGAATACCCACAGGTTAATCCATGTGCTTACAGTGTTTAGAATCTCAAGGGAGGATGGGTCTACGTTTTTTTTCTATAGGCGGCAAAGACTCGACAAGTAGTTCATCTTCTCGTCAGATTGACCCCTTTTTGTTTAGTAGCATATAATGTTTATCTAGAATTCTTGGGATTATGGGAAAGTATTTTTGTAAATAAATAAATGAATAAATGATGTTAACCCATGGGGTTGGGGATTTCTGGGATACTATACTGAGATTACAATTTAATGGGACTTTGGACTTTGGGTGTGATGCTAATGAAATATAATGTGGAAATTGATAATGGTTAATCTGTGTTTAAAGAATTAATTAATGTAAAGTGAAATTGATAAAAAGGAAATCGGGTAATGTAATAGATCTCTTAAAATTGTTATGTGCTTATAGGATTCATAGATATATAAGTGGAAACTGGGAGTCTGAGAGATGTTAACTGTATTTGAGGATAAGATTAGGATGTTCCCATGATGTGGTTGTCAGCTGTAGTATATTATGTACATTTTGTATTTCTATACTCTAATACACCCCATCAGTTAGGGAAACAGAAACCCTGGTGAATCTGAGACATGGGGTTGTTTTTTCCAAAATTCTGGGGGGATGATGGATTGATGACTACCCTATTGTCCCCATTATCTTGTCATGGAAGTTACATGTGCTAATAGGAACATTGGTTAGTTATCCCCATATATGTGTGTATAGTTCTGTAATGACTTATGGTTATTTGCACACATATATTCTAGATATAGTATCCTACGGGAAACTATTGGGGTAATGTGTATAGGTTGTGACAGCTTGATGAATATTACTCAGTGTGTGGACAGTAATGGCTTGAGATATAATGCCCGACATATGATACATGTTATACGAGCTGTGGTGGCTCTTGAAAACGACATGGTTACTCTGTTGTGTGGACGTGGTGGTTATGCTGTACGAGGTACATGATGTGGCGCCTTTCCCATGTGCCTGTGGGAAAGCCTTTTTTAAGAGAGATGATAAAGACGTGTGACATTGGGGTGAAGGAGCAAACTAGTGGGGAAGTAGTAGCGGGGAAACCCTGATAATATTTATTATATTACATACTCTTCTATGTGTTATTTGGTGAGAGTATACATGGTGAGGTTGGGAATTTATTATACATATTTAGGTGACGAGATAGTTTCACATGTTGTTCACTGTTCTTTAGCATGATTTCTTTACTTTTTCACAAGAGGCTTCATGGAGGACCCTACTGAGTATACTATTATACCCACCCTATGAATATATAAACTATTTTTAGGTAACTTGTAGTAGGTTGGAGGTCATGTTGGTTTCTACTAGCATGGTGTTGTAGGAGTCGTCTGAGATCGTGTTTGCTGTTGTTTTTACATTCTATTGGGTATTCTCACTTTTCCCCTTTTAGTTGTAGTATTTTTCATGTAATTACATATTTTTCTTGGGATTTATTATATATTGATGCATGTGTTAGAGTTGGTAGGTGAGTATATTATCTCTCTCTTCCACATGTGTTCTCCTGGAGGGAAATTCCTCCCATTAGTGTGTTTACTATACCCTCGGTTCTAGTCGTCATCCTAGGGCCTACATGAGGTAGGACTCAGTGGTGATTACCTCTCCTCTCATATTGTCATCCCATGAGGGGTACACATTGTGGGGAGGGTATCATGAAAACATGTTTTAAAATAAATAAAATAGAATGAAGGAATAATAAATTTTAAAAAAATATATAATTCAATTTAAATAATTATTCAACCATTTATAGGTGTTAAACAATGAATGATTAACACCAGTTCTATATGAGGTAGTCCTATCTACAAATGAACAATGATTTTTTCCCACTGGATAGAAGTGTGTGATGTTTTTGGTCATAAAAATGAAATAAATACAAAATAAAAACCACTCAACATATATAAGATAAATAATTTTTCACAAAATAAAAATATAAAAATGACTTAATGTGTTGTAGAATAATAGAAAATAAAAATACTTTTATAAAAACATTTCCTCTTTCTCGGATGTCTTCCTTAGTTTTTCACTTTATCCCTATTAATTTGTTTATATTCACGACATATGGCCAATAGTTTGAGGATATTTATGTTTTTTGTATATTTTTGTATTTATTTTAAATCCAAATGGCTTTATAGGTTCAACGTAGTGTGGGGAAGGTGTTCTCATATATATATACGTGGTGGAGTGGTATTCTTGTAAAAACTCAATAATATTTACTATTGTGAAGCCTTCAATATCTAAGGGGGATCTACGAATAATAAATAATGGGTTTTTTGGATTATATAGTTTATCAACAATGTGAACAAAAAATATTACATATTTTGTAAACAATTTTTTACATAACTCCTATGATTCCAGATTTTTCCAATATTGATTTTTAATATGTAAACTGGTTTTAAATAAAAAAAGATTTCTCATTTATGAATAATGTAATCTGAATCTTATTAGATTATTTGGGACCAATGAATAAATATATGAGATATAATTTATAAAAAAACTCTGGTGTGTTTTAATGTAAAATTAAATGAAGAGCATATATCACACACAAACAATTCTTTATCCATAATCTTGATAAATAATTATTCACAATTTATGGGTTAATATATTCGTTATGAAAGATAAATTTTCCACTAAATGGGGAATAATTGAAATTTATTATCATATAGTTCTATCATGGAATTAGAATTGTATTTTACACTTTTCAAGTCATTTAATAAAAAATCTTTTATTATAAAGTAACATTAATGTCTATATTGACATTATTTATTTACTTTGATTTTAAAAATATCAATAATGTGACATAATTTGAATATAATACATTTAAATATGTTATAATTATATTTTCTTACACCAAATTAATGGAAGACAACAACTCAATATATTTAAATCAGAATTTCGATATTTATTATCATTTATTTTTGTTAATTATTTGCTGAATAATTTGAAGTTACAAATTTACAAATAAAAATTAAATATTAAATTTTATGATGAAAAAAATTATATATCAAAATAATGTTTATTATTGAACCTATGTAGATTATATCTATTTAACAAAGAATATATATATAAAATAATGAAAAGAAACTTTTTTTATTTTTTATTACATAACTTATTATATTGGTCACATTCATTAAAAAGTGTCCCAAATACACATAAAAGTAAATATAAGGGACTTAAGGGTACAAATATGTAAATACATTTGGTTTTTTGGGAAATGGGAAAGTCATTTGAACCCTTAAGATTAAATTTTTGTCCATTTGTATAATCGGTTTTCACTTAATCACTATAATGAATTTTAAATGTTTTCAATAATCATTTTGGTGAAAAATAAAGACCGCATTTTTATAAAATATAATCAATAATAATTGAAAAAATATATTATTATAATCTAAAATGAAATAAGATTCATAAATTAAAATAAAATTTATCATGTAAACATGATGAGGGAGTAAGATCATAAACTGAAAATCTTAAAACTCTTAAATATTTTTTATATCAAAAAATGATTTTAAATTGATTAAATTTAATTAAATTGTATTAATTTTTGTACAATTGATCATTTTTATTCTATCTATTATTATAAATAAATTTTTTCAATATAAATTATTTATAAAACATGTTTGTTTTCAATAAAAATTCAGTATTTTTATCTGTATATAAATAATTGAAACATCACAGAAAAGTAAAAATAACTCTCTCTTCAATAATTGTTATATTATTATATGAAAAAGTAATTTTATTTTGGAAAATTATAATTTATAAAATGAAAATAGATTATTTCAAATGATGTGAGTCATTAAAATGTGTCAAAATAGCCTATAGAAAAATTACAGTTTTTATGCATAAAATTGGATTTGATATTATTTAATGAATATAAAATATATTAGATTACTGGCAATTTTTTTAATATATATTATATAAATATCATTAATATCATTCACTAATATTATTAATTTAATTTATTAGGATAAAATAAAATTGACTTTATAAAAATAGTCTTTCATATAGATATTTTATATATTTTTAATTAGTTCTATATATTCTTTTCTAAATAATTAGCATTGAATGAAAGAAACCATATTTTTTGATATGTTTATTTATATTATTTATATACTCATATTTAAATACATCAATGTAACCTTAATGGAATATTATTAAATTAACTTTATTTGGTAAAACTCAGTCTTATGTGTAATGTTTTCTATTAAAGAATGTCATTGTTTTTTATAACACAAGATTACACAATATTGAGTTTATGTCAAGCCACAAACATATATTAAAATTATTTAAAATAGTAAAAATATTTTACTATATTTTTGGATTCATAATCCATTTTATTATTAGTGTATTGTGTCATAAAATGTATAAAATAATGTGTTCATATTTATAATTTTTGGAGTGTTACATTCTCCCAATGTTAAATAAATTATGTCCTCGTAATTAAAAATATATCTTGATAATAAAGGGTTTTAAATTTTGAAATACTTTTTTTTAAAAATATTACTTAGTAAAAATAATTAATAATATATACCCTTAATAAGAGGGGAAATGGAGTACAAAATTCATCTTGAAAAATAACATTAATAGGTTTCCAAAATGAAAAAATAGTTAAGAATTTAAAACATGGGAAATGAAAGGATAACTAATGCATATAAATTGATGGTGAGTTATCGAGAATTTTTTTACAAGAAAGTATGAAATCCATATAAGTATAAAAAACAAAAATCTATATAAAAATGTGGCTTAGAAAAGGTCCTTGATATTATAAATATCCTAATAATAGGACAATATTTTTGTTTCAAGATCCTTTCCCAAGTGTTGAGGAATTATTTCACTCTCTAAGTATATAATGTAATATACGTGATATGTTTATATTTCCTAAACATGATACGAACCTTTGGTTGGGAAATTGAAATTTTATACACCAACTCATAGAACATATTACATCATATGGTGATTTAATCCATTAACATCTAAAACATTATCTAGATTTTCACTAAAACATTTTCATAAATGGAAAACCATTCCAAAAGATATGATCAAATATTGTAAAATAATTTCAAATGTTTTTTTGTAGTATGTTGTTAACATTATCTATATTTATCATAATTATATGAATATTAGGAACACATTAAGTATTATCTTTCCACAAACCACATGTTTTCTAAATAGTTTTATTATCTATAGAATCAATATTCTTGTTACCATTAAATGTATAGTTTCAAATTATTTATGAAATAGTATTTTAGTTCAATAATTATATATTTCATAATTTTAATGATGATAATATCATCAAATAATACTTTTAAAAAACCTAAATATTTCCAAATTTACCAGAATATAAATAATTTCTCGTAGTTTATTTCAATAACATAATATTAACCTTATTCCCATATAATATTTTGAGTTGTATTCCCTTGATTGTAGTGGAATTCATTTTCTTATTTCCCTGTATTCTTATAGTAATAACAATGAATATGGGTGTTTCAGTTTTCTCCATGTCTGTATGTATATAGATGACTACTTTCTCCACACTTATAACAAATTCTCATGACCCCATGCTTTTTCCAATGTGATTGATTCCATAGATCTGACATGATGGAAATTCCATAATATTATTCTTTGAAATACCATTTTTATCTTATTGATAAATTATATATAAATATCGTTATTACATTGGAATATATTTATTCAATAAAATTAATTTTCCTTTTTATAGAGAATGAAAATATATCCTCGTATGAAAAATTATTTTTGGTGACCCGTTCAGTAGGGTGACTAGATTAAGACCTTAAAATGTAATTAATCTTGTGCTCCATATTGATTATAAATTCCATAGCATACATGGATAAACTTTTTTAATAATATTTATAAAATGAATCATTTTATTCTTCAATTTGGTAAAATATAAAAAACATTCTATTAATCTCTATTTGTTACTTATGAGGGATACAATTATCAATGAATGTCAACATAAAATAATTATATTCCATGATATCATCCTCTACTTCATCACATGTATTCTAGATCAATGAAAACCACTGATCATTATCACCATTGAGATAATACACTACTTGTGTAACAATTTCCACTTCACCACATCCTAATTCCATATAAATCATATATAATGATTTAATCTATTTCTCATTACCCATGATACCAACAGTCCCACTAAATAATGGTTTTATTGCCACAAAAATATTTCGATAATTTAATGATGTCATTATGGATGTGGTTTCTCCATCGTGATAAGATTATTTAATATAACATAACTAATACGCAGTAATATATCCATAACATTCTTTGTTACCATACTATATATATTAGATTATTAAATAGAGAACCTCAACATTTACCATCAGTAATGATACATTTCTTCCTTCCATGTTACATATCTAAATAATGGATTTTATTGGAGTGGATCACATAATAATGAACATTTTATAATTCTAATTAGGTAATAACACATAACATAAATTTAAAAAAAATATCCATATCTAATATCACACTCATTATAATAAATTATTTTGGGGGTATCATTATTAAGGAATAAATTATATAATTTTTGAAATTAAAATGTGAATTATCATATCCAAATCCCCTGGGTGTGTAAAACTATGTGCATAATAAGGTGAGTTTTTATATACCGGGTTCCGCTCGAGTCATGCACATCCCATCATTTTCAATGTTATTACCCCTAGTTACATTTGTTCTAGAACAACATCCACCACTAATATCTATATGTGTATTAATTTCAAGTAAAAAATCCTATAATATATCTAGTACAATAAAATTTTATGGTCTTAAATAAATATCCTCAATGCCTATCTCAGGGTTACATTCCCTAATCTATTCTTTGTTAAATATAGTTCCCAAGTCTTCTTCTAAAATTCCACTGATCCCAAAATTATATACACGTCCCCAATTATCCAATTATTAGATGCATACTATGATTACATTGTCATATTATATATGAAAAAAATATCATAATGGAATGACCACATTAGTAGTCTTGGTAAACCAGATAAATATATAAAACCCATTACACAGTGGGAGTAGAAAATAAAAAAGACATAAAAATTATAATAAACAACATCCATGAAAACACATTCAAAGACCTTTTCTTCGTAACCTAGTTAATGCAAACAAAATAAGTACGAGGTAAAATGCTCAATATGTGTGAAATACAATGGAATATATCATGAATCAGGGAATATTAATATCATTTTGCGATGGAAGATAACTAAAACCCCATTCTATTTAATCCATACGTTGAGAATGAAATGAATACATATTTTTTTCCACTGTGAAAATATCATGGTTAATAAAAAGTGAAATATTAATATAGAATATTCTAAATTATTGGAAACCATGATTCCTAGGAACATGGATCATTTTCCATCACGATCTATTCACAATATAGTTTAATACTAATAGGTAAAAACTCAATTTATTTGGCCAACTGATTCAACTCATGAGACTATAGTTTTATCTAGGGGCTATCACTAAATGGGAACCAACCATTAATTTAAGATAAATTCCTTCATTAAATTCAAAATAATATATTTAATATTATTTATTATCATCAAATATATTTATTATGTAAATAATATTCATTTATTTGTACCTCTTCTAATTAATCTAATAATTAAAAATGTATACACTATTATTAAAAATGGAATACTATTTAAGAAAAAACATTATCTATCACACTCAAATATCGATATATAATATTATTTTAATTTATTATAATTAATAATCATATGGAAGTGATTGTTTGATATGAATGTTATCAATCATAAAAAAATGTGAGATTACAATGATAACTTTTAAAAGTATGTATTTTTTATGTAAAAACAACTACATTGAGATAATTCAAACTAAAAATTGAAAAACCATGATGAATCAGTGAATCATTAAAATAATTGAAACATTTTTATTATATAATTCCCATTAATGTTAACTTGTTCTTAATAACAAACAAGTCACAATGGAATGTAAATTGAGATGAAAAACCTTACCTCACACTTTCTTTCTAGTCATAGTTGATTTAACATCTTGTATAGTCATTTTATTCATGATACTAAATTACTAATAAATCATATTAATATTTATTATATCTAATATGATCCTATTATAAACTTTTATTACCCATTCATTTATTGAATTTTATTATTTTATCGTTTTGGGTTATAACATGCTTTTAATTTTCAGATATGTTTTGACTTCTTAATTTGCTTGTTACTATTACATAAAAATCCTGAATTAATAATATAAATCAATTATACCAAATTTTATGCATCATATAAAATAATTATATATTTATTTAGTGTTTTTCATAAATTTTAGTGATAGTAAATGAAATTAACTATTCATTGAGATGGTAGATCGTATGTAAAATTGCACATTGCATCCACATTATTATCCTTTTAAAAAATGTAGAATAAATCATATAAATTTATAGTATCATCCCATTATAATATTTAGTTCATAAATATTACATAGTATTAAATAAAAATATCATTAATACATTCCGTTCAAAATGTTTATAAATCACATCACTTCGTGTAGTGGTAGTCCATCATACACACGAACGACATTATCGAATTCCCATAAAATTGAATGTATAAATGTATTTTGTTTATATGAAATAAATAAAAATTAATGAATCATATATATAATAAATTTATAATGTAATACATTTTAAAATTATTATTCCCAACCCTGATAAGTTGAAATTGAATAGCAAACAACATTGGTTCGTGAGGCATTAGTCCACAGAACCCAAAAAGTATGATTATGTATCCCATTTTACAGATCTATGTTATGTTTTATGTTATATACATAAAATTACATTATATTTTTTTATTTTATATACATAGGATTTAATATAACAATGATTATATAAAAATTTAATGTGGTTGAGAAAGAAATATAATAAATCCAATTTTAAAACAACTTCACCTCTTCATCTTGTATCCCCCTTAGGATTTCCCAAATTCAGAACTAAATTTGATTTCATCAAATTATAATGCCTCAAGGATTAGGTTAGGTTATATTTAGAGTCATTTTAATATTTATTTTTTATTCCAAATTACATCATAACTATGAGTATGTGGGTGAGCAAGTTCCCTTTTATATTCGAGCAGGAGTGGCATTTTTCTCATTACTCAAAATTATTCACGATTAAGAGGCCTCCCAGACCTCATGTGTTTCAAGGATTTATAATTACAGTTTTTTAATTATAATATTTTCTATACACACCTCTATGAGAAAATAGAACATGTATTTTGAACTTTTTTTATTAAATATGATGACTCCTTATTTTACATTTTTATGTTTTTATTATGTGATATTTTTTTCAAACCATTGTAACTTATATTCTAAGACATATTTAATGTGGTAAATATTAGATATTTTGTACCCAATGATACAAAATATAACATATAGTTTATATAATAAAAATCACTTATGTGTTGAAAAATAATTTTAATAGAATTGAATGTTATGTGAAAAAACACTATATTAACTCAAACCATGCTAACAATGTTTTTACTATTTAGGGGTCAATATGTCAATTATAAAAAATCTTTTGGTTTATTAACAAAAAAATATTTGATATATTATAATATTTAAAAATAACTATTATGGTTATAAAAGTTTTCGTAATTTTAAAAAATTTAATAAAATATCACAGATTATATAATAACATTAATGATAATTTTAACATTATTTATTTCAATTGAATATAAAAATACCAAGATAATAATGAAATATGAATAAATTAAGATCAATATAGTATATTTTTTTATAATAATCATTAAATTAAAATGACTATAGTAATTAATTCAATTTTATTTATATTTAATATTTTTAGTATCAATTATTTTTGTTAATTATTTACTAAATAATTAATTATTTGTAATTTATTTTGTATTTTAACTAAATAAATAATCTATAAAAATATAAAATAATTTAATATAATGGAAAAATTAAACGTCATTCAAATTAGTGTTTATAATTGAATCTATGTTGATTTTATCAAATTACATAATCATTATAAAATTTAAATAGAAAAAACATTCATTTTCTCCTTTTCATTAATATACATATTATAAGGGTCCTGTTAATGGAAAAAAGTTAAAAAATAATATAATTATATAAAAAGGTAATGAGGGTATTATTATGTCTTCATGATTTGTTTTTCACAAATGGGTAGGTCATTTTGCCTTTATTATTAAATTTTATTCCCATTGTGAGCTATTTTTTCTCCTAATTTTTGTAATTAATTTTAACTACGTTCAAAAATAATTTATGTTAAAAATAATTTATAACATTTCATAAAATATAAATTAATCATATTAAAAATTTATAATACATTTTTAAAAATTCAAATTAATGAAATGGAAAAAAATAATTAAATATTAATCTCACAGACTTGATTAGAGAGAGGGTTTCTAAAGTGAAAATGTTCGAATGTAGACAATGTATTTGTATAAAAATTTACCAGTCAATTTATTCTAATGGCCATAATTTTATTAATTGATGTAAATTTTAATTATTTGTTCATAAAAACCAATAAATAATATATTCTTACAATATAAATGATTTAGATGAAAATTTTGGTTTCAATTAAAATTCATTATCTTTTAACTATTAATCCAAAAATAAAACATCTCAGAAAAATGCCAAAAAACTCATCTAATGATAATTTATAAATTACAATATAAAAAATAAATATTATATTTCAAATGAGAATTTATAATGGTGTTTAAATTTAGGTTCAAAACTTGTGAACCAACAGTGGAAGACCTGTTTTCATAAGTACAAAATTGCAATTTTTAATTCGTAATATTACATTTTTTATTATCTTATGAATATCATGTCTATTATATAAATGTAAAAACAAATTTATATAATATTTAATATATAAATTTCTGTAAGATAATTAACAAATTTTAATTAATTTATTTAATAGTGTTATAATTCAATTCGGTGCAAAAAATTATATTTTTATAACAATATTTTTTTTATTCCATTGGTTTTTATATTCATTTTTAATTAATTGGTAACCAATGAATTGATCCATATATTTTTATTTTTCATCTAATTTTATTCATAAACTCTAATTTATGTTCTTGGAGTTCATTTTCATATTAAATAATAACATTAATAGTGTTATGAAAAATATGGGCTCGCATGTAATATAATCTATAGAAAAAATTCCTTATTAAATGTAAACAATGATAAATAATTATTGCATGGATTTCAGGAAATATCCCTGATTTAATTTATTTAAAATAGTAAACATATTTTAATGTATCATGTTGTTATATTCTCTTATACACAGCATTTTGGTTGTGACACATGCTATCTAATATGGTTTTCATATTTTATAAATTTAATTTGTTTCAAATATGTTCAACAATATGTTTGTTTATTCAAGGAATGATGAAGCATGTATCTTTTCATTGAGTTTTTAAGGTAATACATGTTATTTAATAGATTCCATAGAATATATAAATTAGGTATTCACATATTTTGTATGTGATAATCAAGATATTTTCTTTGATATATTTATAGTGATTTTGATAAATTTAGAGATCAACTATATAAATTTTGAATTTTTAATGGAATATAATGTAACCATTATTGGAATGGTTTAAGCA
This sequence comes from Viscum album, assembly GCA_963277665.1. Lineage (NCBI taxonomy): Eukaryota > Viridiplantae > Streptophyta > Magnoliopsida > Santalales > Viscaceae > Viscum > Viscum album. Next base: position 245,042,336 of record OY728121.1, read on the forward strand.
AAAACAATTATGAGTTTGTAGATATTTATGTAATATTTTGACATATTAATATTTTTCAATAAAATGTTCTATCCATTTTTTATTATCAATAGAGATATAATGAATGAGTTGTTATTATTCAATGGATCTTATTTAAATCTTTACACAAGATACAATCATCTCACATAGTAAGTGTCAAAGTGGAAATTGATAAAAGAACAACCAATTAATGTGATTTTTCATATGAATTGAAATTAAATAATGTAAAAATATCTTCTCATTATAATTCCCCATAATTAGGAAAAGACAATTTAAATAACATATTGTTCTATTATAATCAATTTTTATGATATTAATGACCATTTTCACAATAATTTGTTTTATGGATTTGTGTTAAATAAATTTATCCTGGGCATGTTCTATATCACATTCCATCAGAATTTTTGGGTTATGTTTCTATTATATTTTATTTTTATCACTTAACAACTACGCTCTCCTTTTTGGAATCCTTGTATGGTTTATTACATATGACTTTTACACACTTGTTTCTCTTGATAAAAAGAATGTTTTATTAATAATTTTTTACAGTGTGGGTTTCTATGAAAGAATTTTGAAGTTTGAGACATTTGATGACCAAGAATAATTTCATGGCACAATTTCATTTTTATGGGGTTGAATGTAAAACATTGACATAGTATGAAATATTAAATTTCAATTGAATTTAATATTTTCCAAAATTTTCATTGCATATTATATTGTGTAAAGAAAATACATCTCATACTATTAAAAAATTATTATAATAATGTGTTTTCAATAGTGGATATAAATAGTATAAAATGAATTATGAAAATATATGGTTTGAATATTTTCATAAAATTTATTATATATTGACCAATAAATTAAATGTTTAAATATAAAACCCATGAGAAAATGGAAGGATATTCTTTCTAAAAAATAGTTTTATAAAAAAACATATTTTAAATCAATAAATTAAAATAACTATTTTAGAGATATATTTTAATTAAATTTATATATTATATATTCTAATAAATACAAAAAATTCATTTTCATTATTTTCTAGATGGAACACCAGAAAAAATATAATATAATTCTCAATTTTTTGTTCTAAAATGAATATTACTGTACTTTTTGTGAACATATATTAGAAATTAGGTTTGAAATTTTTAAAAGATTTATTGAAAAAATTATTTCTCATTCTGAAAACAATCATATAAAATTTTTTGTGGTTTATTATTTTGGGAATTTTCTATATAGTTTAATTATAGGATGAACTAGAAAATATACAGAATTTTAATTGTAAATTATACTTACGAATAAATTATATAGAAATTAAATTGATATAGTAAATTATAATTAATTTAATATTAGATAAATTATATATATAAAAGAATCCAAATGAGGTTGTTGGAGTAATTTTTTATTTCAATTTTAATATAAAAACATGTTAATCTTTTTGAAAAGTTTCTTTTTGAAAACCCTCCAAATGTTGTCATTAGTATGATTATTTTTAAATTATATTTTTACGATTTTGTTACTGTAATTTAGAAAAATGGATTATATATTTTTAATAATATAAATTTATATTATCAAAAAATTTGAACATAAATTTTTACCATAATGAATAGTATAAACAATATAAATTACTTATAACGGTTAAGGAAAAATGAATTTACTAGGGGTTAAACTAAAAATCTAGGGTTTAAATTACATTAAAACATTACATTGATATATTTTATTATAATTTTTTGTCCCTATAATTTCTAAGACTCTATAATAATCAATTATATATATATGGTATGTGATTAAAATGTGGTTAAACCATTCCCTTTTTAAAATATCACAAGGGCACCTCTCACTTCACTTATACAATGACATCAAATCTCCTCTTTTAATTATAAAATAAAATGCTTTATGGATTGACTGATTCATATCCTAATAACATATATACTTCGCACATATCATCATATAATCTTTAATACATGAACATATAAAGAATATGATGGATTTTTTTTTGTAATCCAAGTAGTTTACCCAAAGAAGAGGTAAGATTCTGTGAGGAGTGTTTTTATTTGATTTCTTTCTCCCCCTACATAAATTATAATTAAAAAAACTATTATAAGACCATTATCCTATTACATATAATTATATTTGTTAATGTTTATGTAATAACATATATCCATCTCTACGTCCACCAAATGTTTTATGAACTTTTCTTTCGTGTTTATAGAGGACTATGGCCTCGTGAACTGATGCCATACATTTTTCAATTAAAACCTCTCATGGTTAGTTAAGATTATGAATATAATTTATATAAATAATATTTATAATAAATTATTAACTCTATTGTAATGATATATTATATACCATTTTTAATTTCCATTTTGTAGGGGATATGACTTCTTCACTCATGTGCTCGGCCAACTACCGTCTCGCGTAGAGATGGGATAATTTTTTCACTAATGCATAAAAAATATAATAAGGATAAATTTAATGAATATATGTGATATAAAGTTATTATTAATAATATTCATGTCATATTTATTTTTATTAGAAGATTATATATCACTTTTCACTATACATTTCTACTAACTGAATGATGATAACATCATTTGTTTACGTGTGGACTAGCACTTTCACGACACGATGTGACCCACACTTTTTATAACCACAACAATACTATAACAAGAATAAGTAAATTTAAATATAAAATTATATATAGATAATTACATAATGGTAAAATATTACATATAATCATTCTATATTTAACATTTATAAATGGAAAAAATACTCTTGCAAGCATTTAACCTTCAGTCTCCATGATAGAAACACACATCATCTCAGAAAAATAATTCATCATTTCAATTAAAAATATGAATTATATATAAATATGAAAAATATTTAATATTTATTATTCTATAGATATTTTATCCATTATGTACGTATGTGTACCAAATATATGAAACCAAAACACATTACATCAAACTGCACATTTAGTGGTGGTGTTTTATAGGCAGTTTAGTAAACCACTACTAATTTTTTTAAATAATTTATCATCTGGTTTTTATAAACATACAAAAATATGTTATTCATTTTTATCTTGTAGACGCTATCCCACTCCCCTCTCACACCCAACACCCATGATGCCCCTAACCCCCCCACCCCCCGACCCCAACCCCGCTGACTCCTTGATTCCCTTGCCTCTTCTCCACCCGTTTCCATCCATCACCGCAACTCTCCGGACCTCACCACCCCTCTCATCATCATGCCTTGACTCACCATCCCTCACTACACCTTTTCTCCATGTCCCCCGTCATTCATCACCTTGACGTCCCTTACCACAGTGCCTGTCACCGACCATCATTAGTATGATTCCATTTACTACACGATTCATTGTTTAATGGCCTAACATGAAAGCCAAATGTTACATTTAAATGATTATATGTTTGTATGGCCTAATATGATTATGTGTATTATGAATATATTTTTACCACTATTTTAAATAATTTTTTTTGTGTTAATCATTAACCATTATGCAATGATTTTGAAATGGGGTTACACTTGTTCATAATATAAGGTACTTTACCCTTCTATCATGGTTATGGAAGGATGGTACCCTTGTATTATATGATATTTACAGTAATCTACTTTCATAAATATGAATGTTGGATTCTTTAATTTACAGTTTTTTTGTATTTTCCCTCCCTTGTGTACTATGAGAAAAGGTTTCCTTATAAAATTTTATTTGGTCAAAATGATTATCATAGGTGTGACCTGATTCATGTGTATATGATTTATATGGGTCCCAGTAATAATGTTAATGAGTTATAGTGAGTCTAATCATATTTTTTTCATCACCTTGTTGGAAATTGATTTTAATTTTATATCATTACATATTTGGATGGTTATTAAAAAATACAAAACGCAAGAATATGCATATATTATTTTACCAGTAATGATGTTCATGAGAGATAAGTGGAAATAATTTGAGTATTTTATACCCACACAGAACATGTTAACATTACACGGTTATTTAATCATTATTTATAATTATTCATATAATGGAGATATCCAATCAATGAATAGTGGATGTTGAATAATGTTTAGAAGAAGATTTTCAAGAGAACCATCAAAGTTGACACTAAGTACTATTTTTATATATCTTGTATTTGTTTATTTTCCATTTATTGAATCCTTTTTCTATAAATTATGTACCTAATGTGAGATTTTTAACAATTTATTCACATTAATAATCTGTTATATTACTTATATATCATTTTTGTATGTGTTTCAAAATGATGGTAGTTTCATTAATATTTACTCTATACATAGCAAATGGGTTTTATTATTTTTTATTTATTCATTTATAATTTCATAATTATCTATGTATTATAAATATTATTAAATAAAATATTCGTGATTTTATCGGGATCCCTAGTGGGTACCTATTGGATTTTTACAACTTTATTCCATCAGGTTATTCTTTACTATGTAATGAGTGTGACCTGACAAGGGGATTCTAACTCTGTAACAAGTTTCTTTTATCATTTTTCAACCTCATATAAATTTTTTCTTCATTTTTTTGGATATTTTATGAACATAAATGTCGAAATAAGAAGATTAAAATAGTTCAGGGTCATAATACTCGGACCATGTTGTTTCATATCATCCACGATCATATTCCTCAATGTATGAATCCTAGTGCAATGTCATAGACCATGGACTATGGTGCCATAAATAGTTTAGGTCCATAACATCTAGACTAAATCGGATCCCCAACAGTTGTTTTTATGATGCTGGAGGGTTTAGAACCAATAGAAATGGTCATACATAGTGTACCTACACCAATCAGATGAATTTACGGTAATGGCATAAATAAAATTAAACTATGTCATTATGAACCAATGAATTAAGGTGCTAATGATGGTGGACTAAAAAATGGGAAAACATTAAATCTTAAAAAATCATACTCTATTACTTGTTTATGATGACCCATATGACTAATAATAATTTTCTAATTGAAAATAAAACTCTATTACATGGGAATCAATATGTATAGTTTTCTAAATCCACTAAAACATTATTCTTCCTCTTAAAACCCAATAGTTTTAGTATGATATAGAGGTGCCTAAAATTAAATTTCCACTATATATCATAGAAATATCCTATATAGTTTTACTTCCATCATGAAATGTGGAACATATGGTTTCAATACATCCACTTATGTATGGAAATAATTTATTTATTTCACATTTTACTCCAACGACATAAATATATGGTCTATAAAATATACTATGCACTATTGTCTCGTGGTGAATGATAGTTTTATTTTTATGTTACCTTCAACACTACCTATCACTGCGTATACACTTTATAGCTTAGCTTACTATTATGCCTTCAATGTTTATAACACCACAAACATAGTCCTTTTGGATTCATCCATTTTTATATGATACACCACCTATCAACCATTTCATAATTTATCCTGGGTGTCATGCCCTTAATATCCTTTTTCAACTATATAGGAACAAGTTGAACATATCCTTCTATGCTGATTCATTTTATACATACAAAACATTTTTTGAAAATAGTGTATATTTAAATAGTACACAAATTATTTGGATTGCATCTTCAAGAGAAGTATATACAACTAGTTGTAGTAAGTGGGAAATAGAAAACATTATTTAAAATGATTAATTATTTATCCTAGAAATGTATATTTTTTTGTATTGTGTATTTTTTTATCATTTATTAATTTTCCATGAATAATATTTTTAAATATATATTCTATATTTATTTTAGTTGACTAAATGATATGAATTCCAAGGAGTAAGTGTTATGTTGATCCATTACCACAATAACAGATGAAGATCTATCAGTATCCCTCCCTATAGAATCTAAGACACCATCTTCTTTCCCCCCTTCACCATCTCTCACACCCTCAGTGGTTGTCCCATTAGTATCTCAGTCGATGCCTTCCTATTAAGAAGCATTAGTTTTTTTGTAGCATGGCTCCACTCATATTTCTTCAATGTAATATTGGAGGGTGACTGTAATTTCTAAAAATTGTAAAATGAATAAATTTATTGAACTTTTTTATATTGAATGTTTATTCATAAAAGATGGAACAAATGAATCAATTGAGAAACTGTAAAAATTTCAGATGCATAGAATCTGACTAGAAAATTTATTTTTTAACCATTTCATTCCTATGGTGTTCCTGTAGATGACACATTAGGATTATATGCCCAATTCTCATCTATGTAGCTATAGAGCTGGTTTCACTTTAGATTACATATAATGATTAGAAGAATATTCCTTCAACATGGAAAAATGATGTTTTTAATTCATAAATAAGGGTAATTTTAATACATTATATTGTAATTGAATTTCATCATGTTATTAAATTATAATATTATAAAAATAAACATCGTAGTATATATGTTTTCCCACTTTATGATTGTTGATGCGAGTACATGAATGTGGACACTGAAAAATCTTGTCATGAAATGGAAAGACATTAAATAGTGATTATAGAGTGATGTCAATTTTGCTTTATTGATCACACAATTGATGTAAGACAAGGAACCCAATGGGGTACCTAGATATCAATGGAAGGTTTTAGTTGATAGAAATCGTGATGAAAATAACATTGTATTTAAATATATATTATTATATAAATATCATATTACCTTTTTACATATATTTGAAAAGATATGGAATTTCATTTTTTACAATTTAATTATAATTTATTTATTTCAAGATCTTTCAAAGAAGAAGGAATCAAGCCGGGCTATGAAAATCATCCCTCACAAAGCAGGGTTAAATATTACTTATATAAGCTTGTCGAATATACTATAATTTCTTTTATTTTAAATATTTCTACAATAATATTACATTTTTAATATATCAAACTTTTGATTTATATTTTTTTAATATAGTCATAGTGTTTAGGAAACCACACATCACGAAGAGAAGTGTGGTTGGATGTTCATAAAAAATCTCATGATAGTTTTGTTAATGAGCATACCAATGAAGATAGTGTTTGAATTCATTTGACATTATAATGATTTCTTATTAGTTTTCACTATGATAACATATATTTCTTCTAATATCGATGATATTTTATTTATAGGTAATAATTAATGTACTATGGGATGCCAATCCTGTACAGTCCCACTAAGTCTCCAATGATGACCCAGTCAGTAAATTTTGTTTGATAGAGTATATTGGTCGAGTGTGCGGGATGGGTTCGGGACCGTTACTAATTAAGGTATTTAGCAAACTATCAGGGATTTAAGCTGCACATAATCCTAGTTATAGTAACTCCCTACCTCAAGATGCATATAAAGATTGTGTTTCTATTCCAGTCACAATTTAGGAACAATGTGATTATATATAGTTGTTTTTTCAGAAACCATTGGTTGATATATATCTGAAGACGAACTGATCTGTCCCTGGTGATATTTAATCGATGAAGGGTTGTGAGCAGGTAAATCACATAACATAAAAATATTTTAGTTTGCATTCATTTTTTGGCTTTTTTAAAATATAAATATAAAACTGTATTAAAATTTTAATATAATTATCTTATAGGTACCATTAGTGGGTTGTATACATGTAGTTGGATAGGGTGATGAGTAATGTTCTTGATTGGAATGTTATTAGTGGTCTTGATGATATGTTTTAATAATATGGAAATATAGTGTTTTTTCATGTATCAGTGTGGTATAGAGTAGTCAACTAACATTTTCATGATAAAAAATTTTCATGTTATCCCATATATTCTAAAGGTATTTTAATTTGAAATGGTTGATGATTTAGTAATGTAGTGAGTCTAGAATTTTTGGTGTATTATTTTTCTAGTGTATGAGGTAATCTATGTTCTATATGGAAGTTTGAGATATTTAATATTTGCGTTTGAGTTATGTTTTGATATGTATAAAGACCAGACATTATTAAATACATAATCTTGAATTTAGTTAATAAAACACTTCCTTTTACATTGATTATATTTTCATGTTTAGAGCTTTATATAATTATGACAATACATTCATAACATTACACATTATTACCGAGTGGATACCATAAAAATAGTTTCCATTTTTTTTTCAAAATATAAAACATTAAACCTTAAAACAATACTCCTTGACAATTCATCAACATTTAACATGGATTCCTTCATTTTCTTACACATCCATTAACCTATGAAAATCATTTAACAAATTGGGATGATCACAAAAGCTCGATAAGGGATGAAAAAGAAGGAAAGAGCACATTAGTCCATGAATACTCGTAACATTTGAAAACATTTTCAAAATACATGCTTGTCACTCATATATACTTACTTCATGTAACATGAGATTTACACAAGATTCACACATACATGAGAACATAAATATAATCATAAAGGTATCATGGGGAAATACTTACATAATCTTGTAACGATTCTTGGCTACCATATAATTTGTAACCCTCACAAATTCCTTACATTGTGTAACCATCACAGTTACAATTGGAGTAACCATACAACCGATCACCAACTTACTCATACCCAATGCATTTTTGGGAGATATAGGTTCCACCCTTAATCATAAAAAATTCCAAACAACCAAAACATAATCATACAAAATGAATAATAACATATAAACATTACTTTGTAATTTCGTAAAACCTAATATAATGCGAGTATTTTTAACGAAAAAGGCCCTTATAAATATCATACAATTGGAGAGAGACATAATACAGTGGATGGAGATTGAATATATACTGTAAATATACATAATAATATAAAATATAAACATAACCCAACACACAAAATATTTAAATATCACATAAATATTGAAGTATAAGGTTAACCAAAAGAATGGAAATCAAGTTAATAATTCCCTTACCTCAATCTTGTCTTACTTAAAACATGTTTAAAAATCCTATATAATGGTTAGAATAGTTTTATTAGTATTGTACAAAAACATTTTCATGTTAATAACATCTTATATGGTCATTTTATAACCTCATTTCACCCCATAATTGTTAGTACTTTTTTCCTTGCATTGTTTTGGATGAGTTATTTACATGATTTTCATGATCGGTTCATGATGAATCGTTCTTATCGATTGGAAGTGAAACTACAGAATTAGAATAGAGTGGTATTTACATATATCCAGTAACATAAATTATACCATTTATCATTTTTAATTATTTCATGAGGATGATTCATATGTTAAAACATTAATGATGTTCATTTAGATCATTTTAGTGGATCTTTGATAATATCGACTTCATTTAATTTTATAAATTAAAACCATTTGTTAAAACGAATTATACAACCATGGATGAGAAATAATACATTTATTATAATTTTTTTCAACTATAAAAATGGTTTCAAAACTAGACTATAAATAATTAAAAAAAATTGAAATCACATCGTCCATGATGTCGGTAATTCGACTCATCAGAGAAAACGTTTTTAATTACATGAACAAGTGGGGGAAGAGAATAATATTGATGATGAATTTTTCATGAACATGAGAACATACATAATATACAAAATTTTGGAAATTCCATGCCTCTTTGGTTAAGAGGAGGTGAGGGATGAAGAAAAATAAATAAATCATGAAATAAAAGGAAACTTGAGAAATTTATCACGAAAATTCTACATCCTAAAGACATCTCTTAAAATTTCATAAAAATATTTTGAAGAGAGAAAGTGAATATCTCATCACTCTTACATAAAATGGAAATTAGGGGGGATATGGAATGAAATATCCCAACATAAACCAACGTAATGGAAGAGAATAACATAATATGAAAGAATGGAGTGAAAATAAAAGATAATGTTTACTTCTTGATCTCTTCTCCGTGAGATCCTTCTTAAGGGCTTCGGTTTTGGTATTTTTCTATGACCATCAGCTCTAGGACGTGGAAAAGTGCATTGGGATGAGTATTGGGAATAACATAGGAATGAAATAAGGCTTGAGTGGTGTGGGAATAAGAGGGGAGTGAGGGTGGTATTTATAGTGGAGGAGAGGGGGCATTTTTTATTATTTTAATCATTATTATAATATTTTTTTCCATGATTCTGAATAGTCATAGTTAATATGACCTAAAATAGTAATAATGGAATTTTAGTTCTAACCAAGTGGCTTTTCATCACTTCTGGTGTAAAAAATAGTTTATTTTAACGTTAATTTGATTATACGGTATTTTATCGTATTTCACTATTCACTGAAAAATCATTAATTTCATAACAAACCCAAAAATTTACCCTAACCATTTTTCGACATTTATAATTCAAAAATGATGTCCATTTTTTAAAAGTTTTTTCTAAATTTTGTTAATTTAATTTTCAAATAAATGAATACTTAATTCAAAAATTAACAATTCTAATTCTACAACTACTTCTATATCACGATGAAAAATTAACCAAGATGCTGTTATCTTAAAGACTTATGAAAATAAAATAATAATAAAATTTAATATTCATTAGGGTCATAATACTAATCATATTACTATTCATAAGGGTATGTCATTATTCACCAAAAAAACAAGTTGGTTCTTAAAGACTCTAAATAACATACTGAACACAATTGTAGATGACAGTTTCTTGAAAATAAAAACATGGAAGTGTAAAATGTATGATTTTAAAGGCTACATATAAATATCTAATTAAAACAATGTTTCATTCATTTAAAAAAATTTAACAAAAATGGGATGTTACATTATCCCCACCTTTCGGAAATTGTGTCCTCACAATTTTATTTACTTATTAAACAGGTGAGGATACCTTTATCATGGTGTCCACGTGGTCTCGTCATCATCTTGCTCATGTCAATAGAAGGTCCATGAATTGCAAAAATGATTTAGATATCTTCCAAATCATTTTCGTCCTTTATCCCAATACACCTTGTACAACTTGGGTCATATTGGTGTTCACAGAAAAATAGTTTAGGAAAATAATAATTTATGACATATAATTTCAAAACATATAATAAAACATGATTTTTATAAAATAGTTGGACCAAGTTAGAGTTGAAAATTTCAATAAATGGTCCATTTAAAATACCATAATTATGTGTAGAAAGATTATATTGTAAAATGAAATATAAATAGGTTGCTCAAGGTTCTCCTTCTTTAGCACCTCTTTCAAATCATAATATGCTTCAAAATCTCTTGATAAGGTAAAATATTTGAAAATTACTTTATAATTTTTTCCTTTCGTGAATATATGAGAATATTGAGAAAATAGGATTTGATTAAATATATCTCATGATCCACGATGGTATTGAGGTATAGTGGAGGTTTTTGATATCTCAATAAATTGCTTGCATGTAAGTTGTATGTAAGAAAATATTCCAAAGTCGTCTAGACATGACCTCGCAATAATTATTTCAAGAAAGTCATCAAGAAAAGAAATGAATATCATTGGAAATCCTCTTCCTTCCATTTATAACTGAAATTACTTAATCTAAAATGTTATAAAACAAGGTTTTAGCTTAAATAATATCCATAACGAATAACCATATGTTTAACAAAAAATCATAATCCCAAAAGTTTCCTAAACCTTTCCTCTGATACAAACTATAAGGACCTGACCTTATTACATACTTATTCTTGAATTAAGGCATGAAAACACTTCCTTTTACGTTGAATATATTTTAATTTTAGAGCACTAGATAATTAGGACAGTACATTCATACCAATACATATTATTACCGAGTGGATACCATAAAAACGGTTTCCATTTTTTCAAAATATAAAACATTAAAACATAAAACAAGACTCATTGATAATTCATCACAATTTATCATGGTTTCATTCGTTTTCCTAAAAATCCATTAACCTATAAAAATCATTTAAAAACATGGGATGAGAACAAAATCTCAGTAAGGGATGAAAAATAATGAAAGAGCACATTATTCCATGAATACTCATAACGTATGAAAACCTTTTCAAAAGAAGTGCTTGTCACTCAAATATACTTACTTCATGTAACATGATATTTACACAATATCCACACAAACATGAGAAAATAAATATAATCATATTTATATCTTTGGGCATTACTTACATAATCGTGTAACAATTCATGGCTACCTTATAATTTGTAACCCTCACGGCTACATTACTTTGTGTAACCATCGCAGTTACACTTAGAGTAACCATACGGTTGACCTACAACTTACTCAGACCCAATGAATTGGACTGAGAAATAGGTCCCACCATTAATCATAAATAATTCCAAATATCCAAAACATAATCACACAACATGAATAATTCCATTTAAGCATTACTTTGGAATTTCGTAAAACCGAATTTAAAAATAGGATTTTTAAAGAAAATACCCTTATAAATATCATACAACTAAATAAAGACTTAATAGAGTGGATGGGGTTTGTATATATACTGTAACATTACATAATAAAACATAATATAAAAAGAATCCATCAAATAAATATTTATAATATCACATAAATAATGAAGTGGAAGGGTATCCCAAAGAATGGAAATCTGGTTAAGAATTTCCTTACCTCAGGCTTGTCTTACATAAAACTTGTATAAACATCCTGTATAATGTATAGAAGAGTGCTATTAATATTTTACAGTATCATTTTCATGTTAATAACATCTTATATGGTCATTTTATAACTTCATTTTACACATTAACCGTTAGTACTTTGTTTCTTGCATTGTTTTTGTTGAGTACTTTACATGAATTTCATGATCGGTTCATGATGAATCGTTCTTGTCAATTGGAAGTGAAACTCCAGAATTATAATTGAGTAGTATTTCTATATGTGTATTAACATAAATTATACCATTTACCTTTTTAAATTCTTTCGTGGGGATGATTCATAAGATAAAATATTAATAATTTTCGTTTAGATCATTTTTGTGGTTCTTTGAAAATATCAACATCATTTCATTTTATGAATTATAAACATGTGTTAAAACAAATTATGGAACCATAAATGAGATATAATACATATATTATAACTTTTTTCAACCATAAATACTGTTACATAACGAGACTTCAAAGAATTAAAGCAAATTGAAATCACATCATCCACAATGTCGGTAATTCGACACATCATAGAGAATGATTTTAATTGCATGAACAATTGGGGGAAGAGAATATAATTCATGAGAATTTACCATGAACACGAGATTACATAGAATATACAAGATTTGAAGGCTTCCATGACTCTTGGTTAAGAGAAGGTGAGGAAATAAGATGAACTAAAGTAATCTTGAAATAAAATGAAACTTGAGAAATTTCTCACGAAAATTCGGCAACCTAATATCGTTTTTTTGAAATATAATAAAACTATTTTGATGAGAGAAAGAGAATATCTCATCACTCATACATAATATTGATAGTAACGGGGGATATGGAATGAAATATCTCAACATAATTCAAATTAATAGAAGAGAATAACAAAATATGCATGAAAAGAAAGAAAATAAAAGAGGATGTTTAACTATTGATCTATTCTCATCGAGATCCTTCTAAAGTGCTTCAGTTTTAGTATTTTGGTGTGAAAGGTATCTCAAGGACATGGGTATGTGAATTTGGAGGATTATTCGGTAGAACATAGGCATGACACAAGGATTGAGAGGTATGGGATGAATAGGGGAGTGAGGGTGGTATTTATAGTGGATGAGACGGGGTGTTTTTCATTATTTTAATCATTATTATCATATTTTTTCTCATGATTATGAATAGTCTTAGTTAATGTTACCTAAAATTTTAATAATTCCATGTGAATTCGAAAAAATTGGCCTTGAATTACTTATGATGTCATAAATAGTGTATTTTACAGATAATTTGATTATATGGTATTTTATCGTATTTCACTATTCACCAAAAAATCAATAATTTCATAAAAAACCCAAAAATATACCCTCAAACATTTTTTAATGTGTATAATTCAGAAATTATGTCCATATTTTGAAAATATATTTCTAAATATTATGAATTTAATCTTTAAATAAAAGTATACTTAATTCAGAAATTAGCAATTCTAATTCTACAACTTCTTCTATATCATGATGAAAAATTAACCAAGATGTTATTATCTTAAAGCATTAAGAAAATAAAATAATTATAAAATTTACTATTCATTAGGGTCATATTACTATTCATATTACTATTCATACGGGTATGTCACTCTTCACCAAAAATGAAATTTGGTTCCTAAAGACTGTAAATAACAAAATGAACACAATTATAGATGACAGTTTCTTGAAATTCAAAACACAATAGTAGAAAATTTATGTTTTAAAGGCTAGTTACAAAAATCTACTTAAAACAAAGTTTCATTCATTCCAATTTTTTTTTAAAAACTAGGTTGTTTCAATTTTTATATTAGTATTTCGGGATAAATATATCGTTGTCTATTTTATTCTTTTTATTCATCTTTGAGAAACAGTCCCCACAACCATTTTATTAAAAAAGGGGGCCAAATTTTTTTGGGTCGACCATTATCCAAAATCAAAACATGGGAATGATAAATTCTCAAAAGGTTTCCTTTAATGCATGTTCTGTATATAGTTGGAGAGCCTATATTGGCTACATGTCATCCTTATAAGAGAAAATCATACATAGAGGATGATTAGAATCCAAATTGGGGGAGACCTAACACGTGGAGGTGAAAATTAGGTTATTTTTTGATATATTTTGACTATTTTTGATATACGCCAATATGTTCTAGGGAAAATTGAGTGAGCCTATATAAATGTGATATTAAACCCTAATATCAAGGGGGAGTCCCTATGGTTGTTTATTTTTTATGATGGGACTAAGATGTGATATTTTATCTTCTATTTGAAAACCAAAAAATATAGAATCCAGATATACGTATTTTTAATTATTATATTGGTAGATGGCCATCATTAGAAAAAAAATCCTATCAAGAATGGGCTATAATATCATGATCGTTATATTCTCATCCATGATGGTCAATGATTTCCATGATAGTTTATAGTATTATATATTACAGTTTATGCAATGTAGTATGATGGCTTACAACTCATACATTGATTTGATATTGTTTATTTTACTAGATTCTGATCTATGAAACATTGTTAGCTGGTTGAGATTTTATGAGTTAGATTATTCTATTATATGTTTTCGATAAGTGGTTTTTTATATAACATTGATAGATTTTTGACTACTGAACATTGATAAATGGATTAGATTATTATATTATATGCTCTCTGTAAATGGTTTTTTAGGGTACAAGAAATAGCATTGTAGAATATATAACATTTTTTTAATTTTTAGATCTACAAATTTTGAGGGTTTGAAATTATGCTAACAAAATGGACCATATTTCAAGACAGTTTATACCGAAAATATTGATTGATATTTTCTTATCGACAGTGGTCAAAACCATATCCAATAAAATATGATTTATTATTTAGTTACTGTTTTGGTGGTTATAGAGGTTGTTTTCATGTAAAAAATTGTAAAATGTTAGAGACTATTATTAGTACCACAAAATAGATAAATTATTTACATGAAATTGGCACTAAAACCGTAAGAATATCAACTAAATATGTTAACTATGTCTCTTTCCACAAACCAACACTAAATTGAAGAAATTTTTGAGTGTTTGATGTCGACACCAAATTTAGAGGTGTTTTTATAAAAACATCATAGAAAAATATGGAGTATGTTTAAACATCTACTTTATTAAAAAAACCATTATTATGCGGTGATTTTCCTTTATTGACATACATGAAAATCAAATCATTTATTAACCATAACAAAATTTATTTTATGAATTAATGATAAAATGTTAACAAATGGTAACACGTAAATTTTATATGGAATGATATATATAATTAATTTAATTTAATTGATATATCATAAATATATATTTATTATAATGGAGGCTCTAGAATGTATAATGTATATCAATTCTTAAGGGAAGGAATTTTAATTCTCTCTTTCTTTTGTAGGAGACATATTCATATTCCGAACTAAATTACATTGTGCATTTATATTATTTGTATTCGAAATGTCAGGTCATGAATATTATATGTATAATTATATTTAATGTTTCATATCATTTTATTATTTATTGAGGCTTCTGAAACAAAATATTACTAAAGTGTTATGCGATTTTCGTCTCACATTTCAAATATATAAGAAACTTGTCATATTGACCATATATTAATTTTTTGTGGTGTATACACTACCTAATGATGTATATAATTTTTATTATCATGAATAATAATGGTATTTATAGAATAAATTTATTATATAACATTCATGGGGTTTACAATTCAATAGATACCAAAGTGGTAAGTGAATTTTTTCACTGTTTTCCTTCCATGAAAGTAATGTTATGGTAGACACCCATATAATTTTATGGGGAGAATATAAATCCCCTTTGATATGAAATAGCATTAATCTATTAATTATTATAATATTATATGTTTCAGTTATTGTTATACTTTTGTGGGGATTAGAAATCAATGTCACCGGAGCGGTAAATGTTTTATGTAACAATCTCATCGTTTATTGGGATTTTTTATGATTATATCACCACTCAAGAAATATTATGGTCTACATATCATGAAAATTCATTATTTTCCTATTCTTCTCGTTATTCATGACTGTTTCATGAAATATTACCCTTTTTCTACTTGTTGGTAACTAAAATTTTTGAATAATTATTTTAAATAAAAATAGACATTATTTCTCTCTTCAGTCAAAAATCACCTTTCCAACCAACAATGTATGTTCTAAAAATGGTTTTAAAATTAATTTAATCACTATTTAAATGATTCACTGAATAGATTTTTACCCATGTTGTAATTTTAAAAAAAATTATTGAATGGAATCTTCATGTTTTTTAAACAATGTTTTTTAGACATTACTGAAATGTGAAAAGAATATTTATTTTTAACATGACTTCTATGAAATGAATTTTCCGCTATCATTACGACACAATGATTTTGGCATTATCTTGTAGTTTATAATTAATATTTTCAATTAAAATTTTTCCCATAATTTTTGTGAAAAGATAATTTTATAAATATATGATTTTAAACTAAAACAAATTTTGAAATTATTTTAAAAAAGGTATCTCAACAAAGAAAAGATGATTTCCGGAATAAATGTTTAAAATTATTTTTTAATAAAATTATATACTTTTCAAAAAAAATTATAGATAAAATGATTACTAAGATGACATCCATTGATATATCATATTGTTTTCTCGGGATATAAACAAATGAATCCACTACTATTTATTATAATAATAGTATAATATGAATCAATGTTTTTGGAACATTTTTTTATTCAATGGGTTATACAATGATAATTTTTTTATTAAACTTGGACTTTTCCCAAGGGAAATACCAGGATTAAATTCTTAAAAAAATTATCTAACAAAGTGTGTACCATGTGGATATTATAAGGTAAGCTAATTATTTTCATGGGTTATAATATGATTAAATGATGAAATATTATTAAACCATTTTTCTTTTACCCAAGTAAATATTTGATGAAATGTTAATGAAACCAATTTTATTTTTGAGGATATTATATGAAGACCATTTTATTATGTTTTTTCACACATATGTATTATATTTACTATGTGATGTGTGTGAACTATATCTTTCTCCAATTTTTTGGATAATGTTTTTTATCTTTTTAAGATATACATAACTAGTAAGGGAGGTGTACAGGATTTTATAGGGGATATTTTCGACTATGATAGTCTTGACAAGGAACATTTAGTAATATGACAGTTCGGGGAGTGAACCCACTCCACTATTATAGACTTGGATGTGAACCATTACTGTAGTGGAAATTAATTCCTATGCCTATGTTTATAAAAAAATTCTGTGTCATATGCCAATGTTTTGATTTAATGATTCATGTTCTTTGTTTTTTTAAGATTCATGTCTTTTGAACTAAAATATTTATGTTATTTCTAAATATTATGATCTTTGATGTGAATGGTATGAGTTTCATAGGTTATTCCCATGTCATCATACCCTTATGTACATTATATTCTTATGTATCATCCTATATTCCCCCTAAAAATCATCTGATCTTGCCCTTTCTTATGTTTTCCTTCTTTGGATTTAATGAAATATTGTAATTATAGTATGTCTGTTAATAGTAATATATTTGATGATCCTTATGGGTGATGTTGAATACATTCCACAAAATTATAATATTATGTACATAGTATTAATATAAAATAAACTACTATAGTATTTCGATTTGTGTTAATTTATTTTATGGAATATTCATCTAAAGATATGTAATATTTAATAATTAAAATAATTGTTCACTATATCCAAATTGATTTGAAGGAATATTATATCCCCATTTTTGTGGGGGGAATAAAATGCACCACAAATGTGTAACTTATATCATGGGATTTTGGTTTCTATGGACATGATGGGTTGTTTTGAGGACCCTTTAGATGGGTGATTCAATGGGTCTATTCAATAGCCCATAAATGTAATTTTTATGTTTATGTCATGATTGTGTGAGTTACTTGTAAGATATTTTGACTTATAGGGTCATTTGATTATTGGGGATATATTTATCATTTAAAAACATTTCTAATTCTCCCTTATTTTATGTAAGTATTGAGAATATATGTTTGTATTTACATATCATTTTTGGGATGTATTATTAAAATTTTGAATAGGTCTTATATACTTACACTAAATATTTGAATATTGGGGTTTATTATGATGGTGATCAATGTAATGTTGGTAAGGGAAAGTTTCTATACTTATCAAGTAGGTCTCCTTGATGTTTTTGTCTTTAGCGATCATAGTTGGATCATGGAGAAAGTTATGGTGTGTATCTTGTTGTTGTACAATATTTTGAACCCTATTTACCATTTTAGAATTTTGTTACTTTAGTCATTTTTGAATTTTTGATTGTATTCTGATCTTACTCTATTTTATGTTTTTTTTATCATTTATGTTTATTCTAATTATTTATATGCATAATACAATATATTTACCATGGAGTTACCTCAAAATAAGTTGAGACTTTTAATGGTGAATTGCCTCCTAATGTAGTTGTTATACCTCGGTTTCTATTTCCAACATTTGGGTTCTAAGAAATCTGAAAATTGTTCTTGAAATTTCAATCCTATCAATGTTTTTATTATTAATTTATAATATTATACAAATCGCTAAAAATGTCTTATAATTGTAATATTGGGAAATTAAAATTTGATGAAAAAAATTTCTATTTCCAAATTTAGAATTATTATTTATATTATGATTTATAAACATAAAATATCATAATCATGAAACAAAAATTATGGATGAAGGTGTGATAAAAATGAGTATGAATATGTATTGGTAAATTGATAATAAAATTATATTAATTATTTAAATAGTAAAAATCAGAAAAATTTATGTTTAGATTATAAAAGTCACAAATAAGACTCTTGGTTTGACATACGGGGAACCATAATCTATTCAATTATCATTTTATTATTATTCTATTTATAATTATATGGAATATGTATTGGTTTTTTTCTTACAATATGAATTATCCAAATAATTTGAGCCTATTACTTTTATGTTTTTTTATTAAAAATCATTATCCCTTAAATTGGGTATATGTTAACACATTATATGCCATTCATTTTTCCCTGTCATGGGTTCACTATTATTTCTATGGTTTCAAGTTAGAATATAGTAACATAGGTTTTATATTAATGTTAAATTTTTTTATAAATAAATATAGTTATGAGTGGACTTGATATATCACATTCCAATGCACTGGATGATAATTTAATCTTCAATGAATTTATTTTGGAATTAAAATAATATGTTGTTAACTTAAAATTAATTTGGAGTGATTACATGTGACATGAATTTGATACTTCAAGAAATAATTGTAAATATTTTAATATATTTATTATTATTTTTTGGTATTCATTATGTCATTTTTTTAATATATCGATACGATTAATAATAGTCTAAACATATTTGATTTCATGAATGGGTATATTTTTATTATAATATGATTTATCAATTGAATTATTTTAATTTATTATCATATAAAACATTATAATTCCCACTAATTCATTTATATCATCATGTAATGAGTTTTATCATTTTATTTAACATGTAATATTAATTATTCACTCATACTAAATATTATTATGATTTTCTTGGTTATTATGGATGTGTATGAATGATATAAATTTATAAATTCAAGTTATCAATGTATAACATAAATAATCAAATAGAAAGGATTATATAAAAAGCATTATTCAATAAAAAATTATTATTTTTTGTGAAATATAAGTTTATATTTTATATTATTATGTATTATATTTCATTATAAAATAAAACTCTAAAAGTAATGGTCATGAAAAGGCACATAATATAATTTTTTAAAAAATAAAAATATATTTATAGGATGGTTATGTTTGGGACATTAATTTTCTTATTATAGAATGAATTGGATAACATATGGGGGATATTAAATTTTTAATGAACATCAGAATGAAAAATTTTATTTTATATATAGATTTTTTTCAAAGTAAAACATTTATTATATGTTTTATTTATATAAGGATGATTGATGATTATTCCATAATAATTATTAGGTGTTTTTAATAAAATACATATGTTTGTTATAATTGGTTTCAAAAAAAGGGATAGGGTTATTTATATATTATGTTTGTAAGTTAACAATAACACTCTTAATTAAGAATATTAATTTATAGGAGTTGGATTGATCAATTTATATTATTTTGGGTGTTGTAGTATACTAAAACTATTACCAATATATTATTATTGGAAAATTACACATATTGTATCATTTTGTGCAATATAAACCATCAATATTTATTGGATCCATAGATCATGAGATAACTAAAGGATTGATAAATATTTTGGGGAAGGTATTTGAAATTTTGGTTTTTTAAGATCGTTGCTAGAAAACTATTTTAGTTCATTAACATGATGGTTTTGTTGATAAATGGTGGCCCTTAATTATGAATACATTAAAAAAATATTAAATTTATACCATGGAATGGAAGGTACATAAACATCATTTTAATGGAAAATATTTTTATGGTTATTTTACCAAAAAATGTAGGAAAATTATATTGTTAAATTTGAAATGAGGATCAAATTATTATATATAATAAAATTTCACATGAATTAAAATGCACAAATATATTAATTTTTATTCTAGAAAACTAAAATTTTAAAATAATAAACATTATTAAATGAGGTTTTAGGACATGAATTGGTAACATATTAATTTTTATGGTACGAATATAATTTTTAATGGGATGAGGATTTTAAAAAATTTCTTAAGAATATTTTTGTATCACAAAATATTTATTATTATTTAATACAAATGTTGTAATAATTGTAAAAAACTATAATAAGGTAAACATAGGGTAATCAATTTGAAAAATTCACATTCTGAGTAAAAATACTTATACAGAATAACCTATGGGATTTGAAAAGTGCTTCATGATAGGTCATGGTGAATATAGGCAAAAAATAACTCGGGGAGGGGATGTAGATCCATAATTACCAAAATACAAAATCATATAAAACATTTTCCATTATTGGTTATTTTATAAAATAAAAAAAATAAATTAGAAATAATATATAGAGTTAGAAAAAAAAATTTGGAATATTTTTTTATACAAGGTTCCAAAATTATTTTAAATCATTCTGTTAATACCTTATGTTCAATTGATATAATTCCAAATTACATGTTCTTATATTACGATCAATAAAAATAAGATTTAATATATGTAATATTTTCATAAATTAAATTTAGATGAATGATCTATTATATGGAAAACATATAGATTTGTCCCTAGTATCAACCTCTAGTCACTCGAGATAAAAATATGGAATTAATAATTTTTATTTTCCTTAATTTTAGAAAAATTATCCATATAATTCTTAATGAAATTTATAGATATATCACTGAATTACAATGCAAACATTCCTGATAAATTTTTTTGTTATATATATATACCTCTTCCGGTTGACATATGGAAATACATTAGGTAATTAAATTTAAAAAGTTACAGTTGTAAAAAAATATTATTGTCTAAATTCATTATATATCAATATTTTGTAAATCCATTGCATCCCTCTTGTTAAATATTCAATTCTACTACCATGTAATAATCCATTATAAAAATACATATAGAACATAAATATTAAAAAAAAATATTGAAATTCCCATTATGTGTTTGGTCAAAAAGGATTTTTCACCGGAAGAGACGATCATCTTGAAAAGTTTACCACTATTATCTATAATAAAACATATTACTCATCCATCAATTTTCAGAGGGCCAATGTTTAAACATTATGTATAATCCTACTAATGTTAAAAAATACATGGTGACCAATATAACCGTTTTCAACTTTCCATGGTCTACCCCCAGTTACATTGAGAAAATGACTAATCAATGAATCATTTTACCAGATTTATTCATAGCCCATTGTCCTAATGCACTATAATTTGGTATGTAAATCCCCATTGTATAATATTATATTCTTTACATTTTTTTCATTAAATTTATAGTCAGTAATCTATAAATATCCTTTTTCCTATAAATATTATTTTTGGTAACATATATTACATGAAATTACCATTAATACCGAATAAAAAATTACGTATTAAAACAATAATTCCATTCTCCAATTGTGGATGTGATATAAAAGAACATAAAAGTGTAATATTATGTTTTTATGATTACTATTACTCTTATCTAATTATTAATTTTATAATTAATATACATTAATTGATATGAATTAACATCAATCATTTTGTTGATTCACCCCATCGAGGATATTTAATTACATTTTAAGAGAAATGTTCTCTGTATGATTATATTTTTTAAAAACATTTAAAGAAACTGATGTGGTTTAATATATGATTTAGTTTCCAATTCCTCATGTATCCCACTATAAGAAAAAATTTCTCCTCCCTCTCCATTGATAAAAAATGGAAGAAGTGTTTCCCAAATTGATGAAAATGATACGATATATTCATTCTTTTTGTCAATAAAAAAATTTAAATTTAATGAAATATGATAAATAATCACAAAAGTATATAAGGTATTTTGGGGGAAAATGTTCACTAAAAAACTCTTAATATTATAGTATGAAGTCATTCGTTAATTCGTTCAACATGATTTATTCAACATTAAACATTGAAAAAATATATTCAAGTGAAATATCTCTACATTCTACAATATACATGATCATTTTTTATTGGATTAAATATTTTTTAACCTTTAATATTATATAAAATTCATTAAAAAATAATAACACATTCATTAGCACACCAAAAATCTTATTTTTATGAAACATTGACAATAATGTTTTCAAGTGATGAATTTATCCATAAACATTCTTCTTTGGATTGAAATGTTTCAATATAATAAAATTATATTGAGATTAAAATTAAATGATTTTCTTGTTTGTGATTCATGTAATGAATCGTCATATAATAATGAACTCCCACATGAAGATTTTTTTTCAACCAATGCTATCTTACAAATCTATAAAGTAATAACCACATTTTATAAAATACACAACCTTATCAAAACGCATTTCAAAATCATGAGTCTCACTTATATAGGGAAAAAACATCATACATTTATAAGATTCCACTACAATGGATTTTTTAGTGATCATGTAAATTTTGTAGAAGGAAATGTGATTATCAAAAAACTTATTCATGAATTATAGTCAATAAAAAATTGTACTAACCACTATTTGATCCCGAGTCCTTAATTTTTTATTTAATTTTATCTTAGTTTCAATAGATATTGAAGTATATAGTTCTATCAGTTCTTCCATTAATATATTTTTCATCAAATCAAATGAATATGTTCCTTGTCACGTAAAATTAAATATAGGGGTTGTTATGAATATTAAAACTAAAAAAATCATGTAAACACTCAGTTACATATCAATGTAAATTATTATCTTTGAAAAAATATCCATAGATGAAATCACATTAATTTTACTAAATAAATTTATTAATATAGAAAATCATAATGAGTTTCGTTGTGTCATCTCCCTTAGCATAGTGATTTCTATCCATGAAGATTTCATTGAATTTTATTCCACTAATTTTATAATATATGTGTCAATACTATGTTAAAATAACTTTTAATAGCTCAATAAGTTCAATATTCACAATATAATATTAAAAAACATCACCATTTAATATAAAAACATTAACTTACTCAATTTAAATGTCATTGCCATGTATAATTTTTAATCATTTATAACCTATATCCTTTTGAAAATAATTTAATTATTTTGATTATATGTTAAAAGAGTTATCTAAATTTTACAAAACATTATGAATTGGTAAATGTTATCCTAAAAATCTATAAGCTCAATTAGAGAGTATCGACCAATTATATTTCATAAATATGTCTATTATAAATTGATTTTTTTGGGATGTTTTAAAAACTGTACTACATTGGGGGAATATAAATTTATTTTCGATGATACTCCAACTCACTTGTGTAAATCTTATAAATCAAAATTTATCCTGAAAGATAACTAGAATGAAATGATCATGTTAAAATTCTATATTGACCCCCTTTAGTTTAACTATTTATTATATTATACTATTATTATAAAATATTGTACTTATAATTGTTTAACACCATTTCATTAAATTCAAAAACTTTCTTCATATTGAAAATATTTTCTATGACATTTTATATTTAACCATAAATTCCCTATCATTTAAAATTTCATAATCATCATGAGAACATTTATAAGATGATAAAATATTTAACTATGTCCCATAATATCTATAATTAAACATTAAATTCATTAAGACCAGAATCAATGTTCATTGATGTTTTTAAATTATACTTAAAAAAATATTATTGATTTCAATAATCTCATTAGTTTCATATTATAAAAACGATTGATCATTAAATTGGGTGAATTTCATAGGAATATCCCCCCTTCAGGTACCCCATGAAACATGATTAGATATATCCTGTTACTATTTTTGTGTCATGGGATACTTATTACCTTTTGGAAAATTATGTTTTCTTTATTTGTAAACCAAATTTAATAAGGTATATTCACTGAATTTGGTTGAAGTATAAATTGAATGAAAATTCATCTTACTAGAGGAGTGTTTTATATCAAAAATTCATTTGAGGTTCCAGGATGTGACAATTTTTTTCTCTAAATGTTCTAAAAAACATGTTATTCCTCTAAAATTTCCGTTTTTTTTATGGTTAAATATATTATTACTATATTCAATTATTAATTTTATGTACAAAAAATTACCAATTTTTGTAATCATATTAATTATCAAAACAATAAATATTATGGTAACATATCATTCTATTTTTTTACCACCAGTAAATGTGTATAGAAATATTAAGTGATTATTATTTACTTTCTATAAAACATAGGTATGTAATACAATACAAAAAATCATAAAAATTATTGAAAAACATATTCAAGTTTGTTGTTTTAAAGAACATTAATTTACACATATCAAGGTCTTTGAATTGAATAGGTTTTCTATTTTGTATCTTTACATAAAAAATCATTTACATCATAAAATTTCTTTTGGAATGGTTTCACATTTTTTTGGGGTTTTAGGTATATTATTAATATATTACTAAAATAGTCATATTTCATAATATAATACATGTTCTCTTCACTTAAATTGAGAATTATTTTTTCAAAAATATCATTACCCCCCTCACACTCATATAAATGTTTTTTTGATTGATGGGGACTTTATGTAAATAATGACATTTTATTTTACATTAATGCTGACAGATATATCATTCAATATCAGAATAGAATATCCCTTATTTCAAAATATTCCCACATTACCATTATTAAAAAACTATGTGACACTTATGATAAAAATCGACAACATGTTATGAAATTTGACATCACTGGACTAAATATTATTGTCATTATTATTAATACACAACACTAACTAGATATCATGATATAAATTTTATTTGAAAGTAAAGATACTTTATAATACATTTAGATAACAATAATGAATTTATTTATTCTAGTTTATTATGAAAAATATCCACTATGATATATCTTTGGATTGAATCATTTTCTATTTTGTGTGATAACATAATAAAAAATTGTTTTCCATAGGTTGACATACAAATTATATATATATAATTATGAGACCTATTTGAATTATATTGAACAACTGGGAGATATATAATATTTGAGCATTCGGGGTGATCACAACTCCCGTATGTTTTTTCAAGAGAACCATATTAAATGTTAAATTATTAAATTATCATTATAAAATGTATCAATTATAATTTAAAACCATATTATCACATTTTCCTTGATTTCGGGAATAAATTTTATTATGTGAGTAATTTATTATGCTATGTCGCATATGATCTATATCAATATAATCCCCAAAACTAAAATCTTTCATCAATGTGATATACCATTGATTAGAAATAAGGTTAATCATGGAAAACAAGATGATTTTTTATTCATGTTTGAAATACATTTTTTACACTAAACATCCATATTATTGAAATAATAATACAATTTTATTTTTTATTATTCATTTTCATGGAATCCTTTGTTTTCAGTACATTATTATTATTTGGGTTCTTAAAAATTCATCTTTTGATATTACAGTATGTTCTATTATTTTTTGTTATAGAATCACCATTTTTCAATTATTATAGCACCATAAACGATTTATGCTCTAAGAATATGTATTAAACATAAATAAATAATTTAATCTATGAAAATATATAATTTTCTAGGCATAATATTCATTATTGTACCATGAAAATGAATTTTTAGACACGTCACCAAACAACTTTTTATAGTCAATGTGACTATTAGATACAATTTTATTGGGATCAACCAACATTATCAATATATCATTTACCTACTCAGTCTGGAAAATACTTTTATCATTATAATCGTACGCATCATATCTCACAATTCTTGATTTTCATTGAGATTTTACATCTTCCATGATATATTTCTATATATCTTAGTAATATTAATTTATTTAAATTAATAAAGAGATATATATTATTATTTATAATGAAAATTTATGTACATATTTTATTTCAAAGTATTTATGGTTTCTTTAAAATATGTTTCAGCTTAAACTAAATTGGTGTTTCATCATAATTTTTGTCCTTTTAATTACTACAATAAAATATAATAGAGGAATAATTAGATGGTTGGTATTATGTTATTTATAATGAAGTAAATTTATCATTTGTTTAAATATATTATTTATTCATTATATATTACAATATGAAAAATCCTGATTCAGTATAAATTTAATTTCTAATGATGTTATTTACATTATTCTCCCTTTTATGGAAATTAATTTCTACATGATTCTACAAGATAATCTTTTCAATTAATCATCATTTTCCATCCATTTAAACTTCATAGGGAGAAAATAATTTTTATTTATTCAAAATCCATAATTGAAAAACATGAAAGTAATTTTAGCCACCTATTTACAACATCCCACAAAACAACTACTTAAAAACATGATAAAAAAATGATAATACTCATGTAATCATCTATAAAATTAGTTTATTCAAAATGAGACATCTTAGATTCAATATGTTCATATCATTTGTTGGAATAAATAATATATTCCTTTTTATTTTTCCTATTTATCATTATGTATTTCCACAGAATCAACAATTTTCCATTGAATACACCATTAAAATTAAAAATAAACACTCACTGATGAGTTAATCCATATGAGATAAAATATGTTCAAGGAATTAATATATAAAAATCATTATTTACTTTTACTAGTATGGTATTAAATAATAATTTTATAACAACTTATCAAAAATATAAAGTTATGTACTAAAATGGTAAATCCGTCCATCAACAAAGAATCTACTATTATGATGTCTATATATTGTGTATGAAATGGTTGTAATATTATCTACATTACATTCCATCCTTCCTCATATATATCGTTGATGTTCATTTCATTTTTCACTCATGATACTTCATTCTACGATAGTGATGAAGGTAACACATATTTTCACTATCAAAATATATTCAACACAATTTTTTCAGTTAATTTATCTTCTAACAATATTTTTATATTTTAAAACTACTATTTTTTATATTAATTGAGTAAAATAAAAAATAATAAAGATATTGAATTACCCACTTCATTCATTGATGGAACTATATAAGCATGTTTGGGCAAGATCACTAAGACATATTTTTTTAGAATAAGTGTCTTCATTACAATTTATGAATTATACTTGTATATTAAGCCTATATTATAGGATACGATCATATTCCACTAAATAAGGACTATCCCTCTTTTTGTATGAAATAATAATTAGAAATAACCACCACACATGGATTATAAATTTTGATCTTTAAAATGAAAACCCTTTCTATGATCATTCAGTGTCACAAAACATATATTTTACACTATATAACACATTATTTACAATAAGATTCATCACTAAATTATCCACAAAAAGTAATATTGTGTTATTATTTTTTGATTCCCAGTGTAAAATTTTATCTAAAAACCCAACTGGGGAAAATATTTTAGACCAATAAAGAATCCATATTTTTCCCCTAGTTAATTCAATAAAACATGTTCATTATCATTATCATCATTACACTAATATATGTATTATTAACTTTCCCTATCATACATACATATTAAATATTTTATTATGAGTATTAATTACATTACAAATTTACATACTTGAGTACCATAATAGATTAGTGACTTTAGAAACATATAAACAAAAAAAACTAGTCCAATGGTAAACTACATCATTTACCACTATGATATTTAAAAATAAAACCCTTCATAGACATATCATTTGAAATGCATTTATTCATAAACTCTGGAATTCAAACTAATGAATGGTTTATTTGAAAGCATAGTAAAGGTAATCAAGGGATACATGTAAAAAATTAAAAATCGGTGTATCGGAATTTGGGCATATCATTTGGAAACCATTACCTATATATCCATAATAATAATATTTGTAATAGGGTATATACTGGTTGTTCATAATACATGAATCATAAGGGAATCAAAGAAAATTATCAAATATAGAATTAAAATTTTATAAGGCACATATTTATGGAAAAAACATAAGCACATAAATTCATTTCCAACAGAGTTAAGCCTCATGGTTAAAATTATCATAGTGTAATGGGTTCACTCAAAAATCTGTCAATGTAGTTAAGGCTTACGCCCAATAACATAATATAAAAAAACACCCTAACAAAAATATGTACACTCCCCATTCCAGTTCTTTAAATCACTGAAATATAAATATTTACGCAATGAATTATAGGGAGATATAGTTCCACCCCATATAATTATTAAAACCATATTTTTGTATTCCTCAAGATCAAAAGAAATTCATCCTATCAAAACATAATGAATTAAATATGTTTCATAAGCATTTCATCATATCATAAATTATATAAAAGAGACAGGCTATATAATAATTTTATAATTTAATCATATTATATCATATACAACCACTAGTTTCATGTATGTAATTCTTTATCGCTCTATTCCATGAATTTAACATGTTAGGGTGACGTTTCAGACTGATAGGATTATTGATTATCTATTTGGGATATTTTCATGATGTCCTTTGTTAGATATCAGTTAGTAGAAACCTTGAAACTCTTATAGGATCTCGTTTAATGTGAGCCAATGGGTATTGGGTAGCCATGCAGTTAGGCTCACTATTTCGCTATTCTTTTTGGCCACCCAAGGACTAACCATGTAATGTGTAATATAAGTAAAAACATGGCTGGTGAAAGGTTTTATTAATTATGCCATCCAAATATGTGAAGGTTTTTGGGAGGCAGTGACTAATATATTGGTGGGGCATGGTTTTCCTAACTATGTAACCCAACCATGAATAATTAAATGTTAAATCCAAAAAACTGTATCTCAATATGTTTTACGAGAAAACTATAATTTTTTAATAATTTTGAACCAAACTCATCTTTCTATCCTAAAAAGGCTATAATGACTATTCCCTTCAATCTAGAAGAGAACTGTCAAAAAATCCTTGGGCATTATACGATTTATTTTTGAGTAAGACTGTATTATTTTCAGTTCGTCATGGATATACACCTCATACCTCTATATGATTCAAATATATAGTCTATTTGGTAAATATCAATGATATTTGACTCTATTTTTGATGATATTGGGCGTTTTTATGTTTTGGAACAATATCTAAGAGAGGTTTGGGGATATCCAACCAGGTTTTGTAGAAGAATTTGTGTCATTATTCATTTTTTCCATAGTTTCCTAGGTAAGTGGATTCACTCTTTAATCAAATTTTATAGAATATAAATACATGAATTAAAATATAATGATTTTCATAAATTTGATTGTTAATTTTTTGGGAAATGCTTGAAAGAACCCCACATTAGTAATTGTTTATGGAATTGTGAATCTTTTGGAGTTTTATGGGAATGTGATTGTGGTTACATTTTTTTTTAAATTGATGATTTTAAAACGTTGTTTTGTGTAGAAATGAAAGGAATAAAATTTAAATAAATGGGTAGTTTTATATATTTTTTTGGAAATGATTGGTTTTCCATGGTTGATGGATTAAATGGTTACGTGTGAGTTGAATATGTTTAATTATTGTGTAGTAACACCATCTGGAAAATGAGTATGGATTTGAAGTGACACCATCAATGGTAACACCAAGCATGAGTGTGTGTGTGTGTATTTGTGTTTTTGTGTAGTTTTAATGGAAAGTGTTATGCCAAATGAAATGGAGAAATGGTTTTAAAGACTTATTTCATTTCAATCTATTAAAGCTTTTTTTGGTTGGAAAAAAAGGTTGGATATTGTTTTGATTCGATATAAGAAATTAATATATTTTTCTAATTAACATTTTCAATATAAATATTCTAAATTGTTGAATCTGAATGGCATGAGTAAGGAAGTCACTTGGGGAAATCACATTGAGTTTCATTACTCAACTCATTCTTGGGAACAATAATGCATTTATTGATATCTTTTATCAAGACATAGGTAATGGGAAAGTGTTTTGATTAATTTAATATTTTTATTCATAAATATGAATTGATTGTGGAGTTGGATAATGGAGCATGTTTGTATTTTATGTGTTTTAGTCATTGAATGCTTTGATAATCATTGGTTTTCCGTCCTATTTGTATTTTATATTGTCCTTGGTTTCCTCATGGAACTATGATGTAGTTTGGTTGATATTTTATACATTTAGTTATCTTACCTTATTAACATTCAGCATTTATTGTATATTTGTTATGGTTTTCTTGGTGGGTGGATTTATTTTTAAAAGGTTAAATCCTCTCCCAAATGTTAATGAATTAAGCACTTATCATTTATTACCAACTATTAGGGACTTAGGGATTTCACCTAAGGCCAAGCTATAATTCCACCAGCAGTGAAGACAATTAGGAGGTTTGGCATGTTAAAAATGGCATCGGTCTTGGTCATTCAAATTCTTTTGGACAAATGGTATCATTTAGTTCATTCCTTGACATTCAAATGGTATCCATCATGGACGATCACTCATTCATTTTGGGAAAAATGGAATTATTTGGTCTAGGAGTTGAATTTTTATCTATTGTATTCCTTGAGTTTGGATGGTGTAAATAAGTATGAATGTTTTACATAAAATTTGGATCAAAAAAGTCATAGTAAATCTATTTATGTCGAGATTTTATTAACTAGGTATTTTGGTATATAAGTGTTTTGAGGTACTTATAATAGATGTATTATCATTCTCATGGGTTCATGAAATAAGAAGAGCCTCCCATTAATTGATAGATATGATGTCCCACTAGGAGTGAATATTTCTTTTGGTGTAATGATTAATGATTATGGTGAAAAAATTATTTATTCTTTTTTTTTTATTTTTTTATGTCTGATTTTGAAAATCAAATGATGGTGGTATTTTGAAAATGGTGATATTTTTAAAACCATTGATGCTTTTCAAAAATAGGATAAAATGGAAAATTTATAATTTTGGGAAAGGCTTTTTATGATAATTGTGATGGTGTATAATTTTAAAATTTTAAGACATATGATTCTAGAGAGTGATACTTGTAGACTATGTTTTGTTTATAGAGAATGACACATGGTAGGCATCAAAGATACCAACTGAAAGAGGCTGCTAAAATGTGTTTACACAAGAGTCACTGGTGAACTAATAACTGGTTTAATATATATCAAAGGGTATTCAATATATAGATATAGGGAACTAACAGGATGAACCAATGCATGTGGATCATTCCATTTAGTTACAAAAGAAGAATCCACCCATAAATTAGGGATATATTAAACCAGATAAGTATGTGGTGTGGATCAATAGGATGAATCAAAATTTTAATTTCTAGGCCACACTAGAAGAGATAAAGTATAATTTTCAATATATATATTGTAAGATATTTAATAGAAATGGTTGGATCTTGAATTAATGGATACATTAGACCAAGGAAGGACATGTGAGGATTTTGAATAATTGTTCAATAAACAATTCAATCCACATATGTACAAGATAGATATAAAAATAGACATTTTTATCTTGATTCATGAAAATCTATTAGTGATATAGTATGTAACTAAATTTATTGATTTTCTCCACATTTCTCATGATGTTGCTGGTTGTTCATCCTTAAAGGCACACATTTTTTAATCGGGGATGATGTAGGATATAAAAAAAGAGTGTAGTGTATTTTATAATGGATTATTTGGTGATAGAAAATAGAGTGTTGGTTGATGAATGGGAAACAGAAAGGCTCTGTGTGGAGATATCGTTTTTATACCTTTTGGAAATGGTGGAAACTCTAATGCAGTGAATAAGTGAAAGAGGGATAACTATTTCCAAGTCAATGGAAATACTTGAAATTAGATGTCCGGATTGGTGATTCTTCCTCCATATCATTGGAGAAATACGTGATTTTAATAATGTGGTTTTATCGACAACATGAAGTGGGGGGATGGAACAAACCTGAGAGTACTTAATTTATAAAAAGATGGGGACTTCTAGTCATATTATCATAGTGCTCTTAGGTCAATTGATCGAGACATTTCTAATGTTTTGTTGACATCAATTGCATTGATGAGATGAGGGTTGTAAAATACTTCACTTCAACAAAACTGATCAATCCACTGTGATCCTAGATATTCCATGACGCATCAGCCAGTGAATTCTAAATAGGAAAACAAGGTTGAAAGTGCATTAAGTAAGCATTTTGGTGGAGTAATATAGGTGATTGTGGATCATAAAACAAGTACATATATTGTGCTAGGTTTGATTCTTTTTTAATTATAAAAATTATAAAATATTTGTTTCATATCGGTGCATCCCATTCATTTATTTTTCTGAGGCTGTAGATTTTTTTTGGTTTTCATGTTTAGAATATGTCTTATGTTTTGAAACATTAAACTCATCTTGCATAAGGAGTATTTCAAGGCTCTATATGTATAGAATGTTTTATAAAAATCATGGGAAGTGTTTTGATATGATGTTTAATTATGAATTATATGTAGGTCTACAACATAAAACGAGTTATGCATTGGTTGAAAATTTTCAATGTCCACATTATTTTTTATATGTGAATCGTTATATTTACAACAAATGTTGGAGAAATAATTATCATTAGGGGAGATCAGAATGTAACAGTATGTGAAATATGAATGTTTGCATAATAAATTTGAACTGTATGATATCAGTTTGTGGATTTGAAATTCAAATCAATAGAAGGGATCAATTAATACATTTTTCATGAGGTTTTTATCATTATTTAGATACTTTTCCCAAAACATTCCTCATTGTTTCCACCTAAAAGGGAAGTTGATTTTCTATTGATCATATTATGTGGAATAGTATGATTTCCATTCAGTGTTATCTAATGGAAAATAAATTATTATTTTAATTGAATGATATATTGGAAGAGTTATAAGTCCAAGTTCTCAGTCATCCTATCTTGTATATATGGGAAATACAAGTCACATTTGTCAAAAAATGAGGATAAAACAATTCAACTTTATGATTATTATCATTAAATAATCCATGATATGAAAAGTATTAATTACCCATATCTAAATATTGATGATCTATTCCAAAAATTGTGGATATCCCTATGGATATCTAAAAAATCATGTTATCAGGATTTCACCAATTTTGGGATCATAAGGAATATATTCCATGAATAATGTTATGGTGTATATTTGGTCATTACAAGAATGTGTCTATTCCTTTTGTTCATAGGAAATCATCAAAAATAAATATGTAATTTATGAATCCTATATTTCAATGGTATTTGGATTCATTTTTGGTTGTTTTTGTGGATGAAATAATGGTGTTCTCAAAGATAGGGGTTTAGTATGAGAAACACTTTGTGAGAATGTTGGCAATTTTTTGGTACCAACATTTATATTCAAAATTATCAATGTTTGAATTTTTTATTCAACAGGTACATTTAATTTTATATATATTATATGAAAGTGGCGTTTCTATGGATCTAGTGAATAAAAATGCTATTATCTTATGAAAACCAATGAGGAATGTCTTCAAGATACATATTTTACATGGTCCGGTATGATATTAACAACATTTTTTAGGAATTTTCATGACTATGTTGTCCTATGTAATCATTAAAAAAGAGAATTGGTGCATTATAATGGAATGTTGAATGAGAGAAGTATTTTCAATATTTAATGGTTCACCATAAAATTGCATAGATTAGGATATAGCCAAAATCAATACAAGGGTACATGGTGTATTGTAATGATTCGAGATCTTGTATGGGATGAGTTATTTTGAAAGAAGATTCATGTTACCTAGTGTCCCACACTGGTGAAAGATCACATACCTATTACTTTGTGTCATTTACCTCTAATGCCTTAGTTTCATAGACTCCATGAATCTCCTATTGATTCCATATGAACCGCTTCCCCATCACTAAACATATCCACTATTACACTAACACATTTTTTCTTCCTCAAATTATTCTCAATGATGAGGGTATGTGTAACATCCCAAATAAGTAATGAATAATAGATATTTTTATCTATGTCTATTAATGATTAATATTGTGTTATAGAGGCTTAAAATGAAAATAAATACAATCTTATGCATGGAATACACTAATATTCTTACAAGATTGGTTTACTACCTTTTGATGGAAAACCATTTTTGAATCTATATTTTGACAATTTTATAAACAATTTTTGTCAAAATAAACTTATTCTTTATGATTGGGACATCAAAATTTACTTTGTGTGAATTTTTGGTATTTTTCTGACAATGATCATTTTTTAATGAATAGTGAAAAATACTGCATTTTACATTAAAACTACATTTTAATCTAATTTCTTTATATGATTAGATTATCTTTTGAATTGTTCTTAATGTGTAATATGAATATATTTTTACCATTTTATCCAATGGTGGTCATTGGAATCAATTTCACTTTGAAATTAGACTTAAATGGGTGTCAATCTTTTGATAGTTATTGTTTTGTAAAAACACGCAATTTGCACTGGCAGCGGGAATTAATTATTAAATTAATTAATTTTACTTATATGTATTGAATTTTTTAAAATAGACTTCATTTTTGAATTCGTAATATCAAATATAGCTTTGGGTGAATTTTTGGTAATTTTCTGAAAAACTCCAATTTTTGATGAATAGTGAAACCACTAAGTGGTACTTATAAAGACTGATTTTCCGTTTAAATGAAATTTTGCCATCATTGTGTTTTGAATTTCAAAACTCCGACATAAATGGTTGTCATTAAGAAGTAAAATGTGGTTCAATGAGATTATAATAATTTTTTTGGTGAATAGTAACTTATTAAGTTCTTAATCGCGATTAGTGGTAATTAGGGTAGTTTAAGGTATAAATAATGCTTTAATAATATGAAATGACCTAGACACATGTCCCAAACTTATTGGTTGTGTCATGGCCGACCAAGAAAAGCCATGGGTCAACTTGGGGACCCCATGGATCCACTTTTGTTGGGAAATGACAAAAATAACTTTTTATTTAATGTAAAAGTAAAAATGACACAAACATAATATGTTTTACAAAAACAATTTTTACATGGGTTTATAAAGATCATATTTTTTATTATTAATATTCATTGGAAAGATAAAAATATTTCATAAATCATAGTATTTTTTTTATAATTTTTAGACATTAAATAAATTAAATTATTTATGACATAATAATGATGCAGTGATGACATCATTATTTGACGATTTAAATAAAATGGAAAGACAATGTAAAATATATGAACTACACATGGCCAAAACCAATTGGATGATTGGATTTCGAACCCTTATCATCTTATCCACGAAATATATCAATGTGGGACCTTTTAAAACCGAAACACATTTTCAAATAATGTAATATTTCTTTACTTTCCAAAAGCGCCCCTCCTCTCCCCTTATAAAAGGCCCCCACCTCTACCTCATTTCACACACTCCTCAAGCCTTTGGCTCGGCCTACCCCTGCCCATTTACTCTCTCCACATCCCACTCCTCATCCTAGAGGATTCCCTTTGGGCATAATCATATCAAAGGAAGCCTTTAGGCTCAAATCAAAAGGAGTTACACTTTTAAAGGTAATTCATTCTCTCATGTTCATTTGTTTTATTTTGCTTCTCCAACACCCTAAACTCTTTTTATTTACTTCTTTTGTAACAACACCAGTATCTCCAATATACTAGGATGTTGTTATAAGATTTATTTGAGCTACAATCTCACACAACTACATCAAATGGTTAAAGAACATACGGTTTCTGTGGATGGCGAAATTCTGCCTCCCGAAATGATGATTGTTCAATACTCATTTAACACCTTCAAAGGTGGCCATTATGATGTCAATATTTTTGTATATGATATATGATATGTTTATGTTTTCCTTAAGCTTATGTTTTTTTCATTTTGGGCATACCTTTATGGTTTCCATTATGGGTAAACACGATATCTTCATTTTAGGAAGTGCGGACTACCGCCCCCTGAAAGTGATTTGATTCGTTAATACTATATGTGGGATGTGTAAAGGATAAATTTAATGATACTATATATGTTATTATACTGGAATTATAATATACTCTTATATAATTATGATTCCATTCAAAAAAAATACGAAATAGAAATGGAAGTAGCGTTCATGCGTGCGTACAACTTACCGTCTCCAAGAACGGTGAATTTCATTTCTTACCTCTAAATGTGATGTAATATTATAAATACATGTATATGATGAATATATATTATTTATATGTTATCTAAATCATTAATATCATTCTGGATATAATGAACCATTGACCAAATTAACAACATGTAAGTGTAAGAAGTCCATTTTTGACTTAAGAACCAAATACCGACAAAATGAACATTATTAACTTAAATGATTACATGATGTCCATAACATGGTATAAAAGTAATAATGAACTTGAATAAGGTTCTTAAGCAAGTAGAGATTAACTCAAGTTTATTATTCAGGAAATTAAAGAACGGTCGGGTCAAGTCGGATACGAGGTATGGGACTTCGTCTCAATCTCCTTTCTTTGAGGCATATTTTATTTTATACACAACTTTCTTTTATACGGTGTACAAACCCCTTTGACTTTTACATTTATTCAAAAGGAATATTTTTTATACGAAGCGTTTACTAAATGACAAAAGGGAATGTTTTTGTCGTACGTATGTGGCAACAACGACTTCTCCGCCGTCGTGACCGTTATTTGAGTT
Source organism: Viscum album (assembly GCA_963277665.1). Taxonomy (NCBI): domain Eukaryota; kingdom Viridiplantae; phylum Streptophyta; class Magnoliopsida; order Santalales; family Viscaceae; genus Viscum; species Viscum album. Next base: position 245,080,137 of record OY728121.1, read on the forward strand.
TCGGCTTCCTCTACAAGCCATACCTTCATTTTTAAAAGAAAAATAAATACCATGTTTTACTTTTCTTTTATTTTGGTATGGAAAATGGTTTTCACAATGTTTTTTTGTTGTATTGATATCTTGTGATTGAAATGTGGAAATGTTTTGTTTCCTTTATGCATGTTTTATGTGATACGATTATGTTATGGTTCTTGGGAATTATTATGAAGACGGGTGGTTCCGTGATAAAATAAGGGTGGGTGAGCCCGATATAGATCTCCAATGCATTGGGTAACACGAAGGAGTGAAACGTTAAGGTTTCTCCAAAGAGATTTAGTGAATATACTGTGATTGGTATTCCAAACGTAACCAAGAGGGTTACTCCCTACGTAAGAATGTTATGAATGCCTCAAGTTACCTTTAAGTCTTATGATTTCTATGATTTATTCATGATTTTATGAGGTATGTTAAAGTGCCTATGTTTTATGGGTAGAGTATGATTTCATTCTTATGTATATATGAACTCATGTTTCCTTTCCATTTTTTTTATAACCCATACTGAGTTTTTATGCTCATCCCAAGTTTTTGAAATGTTTTTCACAGGTCAAGGGAAAGGTACATGATAAGATGATAGCGTCAAGGATGGGTCAAGAAATAATCCATGTTTTATTTTAAATGTGTTTCCATTGATGGGAATGAAAAATACTATCTTTATGTAACCACTTTGTTTATATGTGGAATGTAATGCAAGTTTTATGATCTAATTTTCTAAAACACTAAACCCGAAAAGATCCTCAATGTGTAATCTTGTAATATCTCAAGATTAAGTAAGGTTTAAGGCTGTGGCCTTATAGTTGGTATCATAGGTCGGTTTAGATAACTTTAGGAGTTAGAATTATATTAAATGATTATCCAAATTTATTAATTTTTTTTTTGAAATGATATAGCATTTAAAGTTTACCATGTTGCTTCATCTAAGACATGTTTGTTCAAAATGGTTTTCCGCAGAGGAAACAGGGAAGCAGTGCTAGGAAGGCATACAGAAGGAAATAACTTTCTGAATCGGCATCCAGAAATGGTCGGAATTGGAACTGAACAGTTTGTTGCAGTAATGGAGCAGTTGACTCAAGCGATAAATGGTGGTGGTACCATGCACGAGATCAGCCAGATCAACCGCAGAGGAACATGTCAGTGGTGGAACATTTCATGAGGCAACATCCACCATCATTCAGAGGATCATCTGACCCTGTTCTAGCTAAAGGGTGGATTAAAGAACTGTAGATGATTTTTGATGTCATGGGGTGTTCAGATAATCAAAAGGTTAGTCTTTCTATTTACCGTTTGGAGGGTGAAGCAGATCAGTGGTGGTCTATGGTTAAAAATATCAGGGACGCCGATGAGATTGATGCCCTTGAATGGGATGAATTAAAAGGTATGTTTCTTGAGAAGTATTTTCCTAAGTCTGTTCGACTTAAGATGGAAAAGAAATTCTTGGAATTGAGGCAAGAGGAAGACTCAGTGGCTGCCTATGAAGAAAGGTTCACTCGATTGGCAAGGTATGCTCCAAATTTTATTCGAGACCTTGATAGTAAAATCAATCGTTTTTACTCAGGATTAAAGACAAAATATCAAATGGCATTAGCTTCTCGAGAGTTTAAAAGTTATGAAAAGCTTGTTCGATGTGCTGAGAAGGTGGAAATGGAGTTTGTCGATGACCAAGTTTTATATAACAACCAGCAGAAGAAGAGACCGGGGTGGCAGGAGAAAGGTAAGAATTCTTCAAGAAAGTCTGATGGTAAGAGAACTAAGTTTCCAGTTTGTGATAAATGTGGAAAAAGGCATGCTGGGGAATGTCTTATGAATTCTGGGAAGTGCTACCGATGTGGTAAGATGGGACATAAGTCTCGTGATTGCACTGAAAAGGATCAAGGTGAAGGTAAGAAAAAATTTGATTTACAGTTAGTGAAATGTTATAAGCGTAATGAGGTGGGTCACTATGAAAACGAGTGTCCGACAAGGAGCTTGAGTGATGGGAAGCAGTTAGACTACAAGCAGAAAGGGGTGGTGAAATCCTTTGCAACTACTTCAGCAGATGTCGGGCCATCAAATGAAGTTATATCAGGTACTTTGTTTGTTTTTTCAGATTATGCCAGTGTGTTGTTTGATTCGGGGTCTACACATTCTTTCATCTCTGAAACCTTTTCTAGTAAAATGGGAATACCATGTCAAGAAATGACTCCTGAACTTTTGGTAAAAACACCTGGGGGGAATGTTGAGGCAAAAAGAATTTATAAGAATATTCCTATCCTTATCTGTGGAAAGGACCTACATGCAAATGTTATTGTTCTACCTCTAGTAGAGTTTGATGTTATCCTAGGTATGGATTGTCTCTCTATTTTCCATGCTAAGATTGACTGTTGAGCTAAAGAAGTTTCTTTTCAGAAATACTTTCAGTTTGTTTACAAGAATGAACCCTTACTTTTGATAACATATCAAGAGGCCGAGAAACTTGTAAAAGATGGAAATGAATGTTACCTTTCACACGTCGTTGAAAATAAAGATATTGTTCAGATTAATGATGTGCTAGTGGTAAATGAGTATCCTGATGTTTTCCCTAATGAGTTGCCTGGAATAATACCATATCGGGAAGTTGAGTTTACTGTTGACTTAGTTCCTGATGCTAAGCCAATTTCAAAACCCCCTTATCGAATGGCACAAATTGAACTTTTAGAGTTGAAGGAGAAATTGCAAGATTTATTAGAGAAAGGTTTCATTAGACCTAGAACATCACCATGGGGTGCTCCTGTTTTATTTGTTAAAAAGAAAGATGGTTCTATGAGACTTTTCATTGATTATAGAGCCTTGAATAATATCACTGTTAAGAACAAATATCGTTTTCCTCATATCGATGATTTGTTTGATCAGCTCCCGGGAGCTCAGTTTTTTTCAAAGATTGACTTGAGATCAGGGTACCATCAGCTGAAGGTAAAGGAGAAGATATTCCGAAGACCGCGTTCCGTACGAGATATGGGCATTATGAATTTTTAGTAATTCCTTTTAGGATAACCAATGCAGCTGCTGTATTCATGGACTTAATGAATAGAATTTTCCATGAGATCCTGGATAAGTTTGTGGTGGTTTTCATTGATGATATTTTGGTGTTTTCTAAAAGTAAAGAGGATCATGAAAAACATTTAAGGGTTATCTTGCAAACCTTAAAAGAAAAGAAACTGTATGGGAAATTCAGCAAGTGTGAGTTTTGGTTGCAACAAATTTCCTTCCTTGGTCACATTGTTTCTAAAGATGGAATAACTGTTGATCCTGTAGAAACAAAAGTTGTGGAAGAATGGCCAAGACCCACAAATGTAACCGGGATTCGTATCTTCCTTGGTTTGGCGGGCTATTACCGAAGGTTTGTTAGAAATTTTTCACGGTTATCTAGTCCAATGACTAAGCTAACTCGGAAGGGTGTTAAGTTTATCTGGACAAAAGAATGTGATGATTGTTTTCAGGAATTGAAAAGAAGATTGGTGAATGCTCCCGTTTTGGCACTACCTTCTAGGAATGGTGAGTTTGTTATATACAATGATGCTTCATTGAAAGGACTTGGTTGCGTCCTAATGCAGAATGATCAGGTAATTGCTTATGCCTCACGACAGTTGAAAACTCGTGAGGTAAATTACCCTACACATGATTTGGAATTATCTACTGTTGTTTTTGCTTTAAAAATTTGGAGGCATCATTTGTATGGAGTAAAGTGTGAAATATATACCGATCACAAATGTTTAAAGTATATATTCACTCAGAAAGAGTTAAACATGAGACAAAGGAGATGGCTAGAATTAATCAAGGATTATGAATGTACAATTCATTACCATCTGGGAAAAGAAAATAAAGTGGCTGATGCTTTGAGTTGAAAAAGTAATGCTTCATTAGCAATGTTGCATTTAGAACGTGATCCTTTGGTTAAGGATTTAATGAACTTTGGAATAGATGTTGTTGGTGCAGGAAGGCCTTCTGTTTTGTTTCAGGTATCAGTGAGATCTTCTCTATCAGATAGAATCAAGCAAGAACAGAAGCAAGACAGTGAGTTGCAGAAAAAGGTAGAGCTGGTTCAGAAAGGTATGTTGCTTGAATTCAACATTGATAATGATTGTGTTTTGAGATTTGGGAAGAGATTGTGTGTGCCTTGTGATTCACAGTTGAAGAGAGAGTTGTTATGTGATGCTCATAGTTCTCCGTTTTCAGTTCATCCAGACAGTACTAAGATGTATAGAGATCTGCAGGAGTATTACTGGTGGGATGGAATGAAAAGAGATATTGCTGATTTTACTGTGAAGTGTTTGACTTGTCAGAAGGTTAAAGCAGAGCGGCAGTTACCGAAAGGGATGCTTCAGCCTTTAACAGTGCCAGAGTGGAAATGGTAGAATATATCCATGGACTTTGTTGTTGGATTACCGAAGACATATAGAGGTAATAATGCAATCTGGGTTATTGTTGATCGCTTGACCAAATCTGCTCATTTCCTTGCTATACGAGATACTTTCTCTCTTGATCAACTTTCCCGTTTGTATCTTAAAGGGATATTCAGGTTACATGGAGTTACTCTCTCCATTATATCGGATCGTGATCACAGGTTTACTTCTAACTTTTGGAAAGGCCTTGAGAAGTCGTTGGGTACTGAATTAAATTTTAGTATAGCTTTTCATCCTCAATCAGATGGGCAGTCAGAACGAACAATTCAGACATTGGAGGATATGCTACGATCTTGTTCTATGGATTATCAGGAAAGTTGGGACCAACATATTTCTTTGGTTGATTTTTCATATAATAACAGTTTTCATTCCAGTATACAGATGGCACCATTTTAGGCATTATATGGGAATTGGTGTCGAACTCCAGCTTTCTGGGAAGAAGTGGGTGAAAGGAAGTTGATGGGACCAGAATTGGTAGAAGAGATGGTAGAAAAAGTTCAGCTGATTCAGAAACACATGAGAACAGCTCAGAGCATGCAGAAGAGTTATGCGGATAACCAGAGGAAGGATCTATCTTTCGAGGTAGGTGATCATGTTTTTCTCAAGGTTTATCCTTGGAAAAGTGTGATGAGATTTGGTAAGAAAGGAAAGTTGAGTCCAAGGTTCATTGGACCATACGAAATTCTAGAGAGAGTTGGATCAGTGGCATACTGAGTGGCTTTACCTCCGAGTTTCTCTCAGGTACACAATGTTTTTCACATTTCGATGTTGAGAATGTATATGCCATATCCATCTCATGTTTTGAGTCCAGAGGTAGTTTAGCTGGAAGAGAACCTATCTTATGAGGAACAACCGGTCCAGATTCTTGACCATAGGGAGAAAGTGTTACGGAATAAGGTGATTCACCAGGTAAAGGTTTTTTTGGAAAAACCACATGACTGAAGAGGCAACATGGGAATCTGAAAATGCAATGAGGGATAAGTACCCCCATTTATTTGATAAGTAAATAAATTGCGGGGACGCAATTTTCTAAAGGGGGGAAGGATGTAACATCCCAAATAAGTAATGAATAATAGATATTTTTATCTATGTCTATTAATGATTAAGATAGTGTTATAGAGGCTTAAAATGAAAATAAATACAATCTTATGCATGGAATACACTAATATTCTTACAAGATTGTTTTACTGTCTTTTGATGGAAAACCATTTTTGAATTTATATTTTGACAATTTTATAAACTATGTTTGTCAAAATAAACTTATTCTTTATTATTGTGACATCAAAATTTACTTTGTGTGAATTTTTGGTATTTTTATGACAATGTTCATTTTTTAATGAATAGTGAAAAATACTGCATTTTACATTATAACCGCTTTTTAATCTAATTTATTTATATGATTAGATTGTCTTTTGAATAGTTCTTAATGTGTAATATGAATATATTTTTACCATTTTATCCAATGGTGGTCATTGGAATCAATTTCACTTTGAAATTAGACTTAAACTGGTGTCAATCTTTTGATAGTTATTGTTTTGTAAAAACACGCTATTTGCTCTGGCAGCGGGAATTAATTATTAAATTTATTAATTTGACTTATATGTATTGAATTTTGTTAAATAGACTTCATTTTTGAATTCGGAATATCAAATATAGCTTAGGGTGATTTTTTGGTAATTTTCTGAAAAACTCCAATTTTTGATGAATAGTGAAACCACTAAGTGGTACTTATAAAGACTGATTTTCCGTTTAAATGAAATTTTTCCATCATTGTGTTTTTAATTTCAAAAATCCGACATACATGGTTTTCATTAAGAAGTAAAATGTTGTTCAATGATATTATAATAATTTTTTTGGTGAATAGTAACTTATTAAGTTCTTAATCGCGATTAGTGGTAATTAGGGTAGTTTAAGGTATAAATAATGCTTTAATAATATGAAATGACCTAGACACATGTCCCAACCTTATTGTTTGTGTCATGGCCGACCAAGAAAAGCCATGGGTCAACTTGGGGACCCCATGGAACCACTTTTGTTGGGAAATGACAAAAATAACTTTTTATTTAATGTAAAAGTAAAAATGACACAAACATAGTATGTTTTACGAAAACAATTTTTACATGGGCTTATAAAGATCATATTTTTGATTATAAATAGTCATTGGAAAGATAAAAAGATTTCCTACATCATAGTATTTTTTTTATAATTTTTAGACATTAAATAAATTAAATTATTTATGACATAATAATGATGCAGTGATGACATCATTATTTGATGATTTAAATAAAATGGAAAGACAATGTAAAATCTATGAACTAAACATGGACAAAACCAATTGGATGAGTAGATTTCGAACCCTCATTTCACACACTCCTCAAACCTTTGGCTCGGCCAACCCCTGCCCATTTACTCTCTCCACATCCCTCTCCTCATCCTAGAGGATTCCCTTTGGGCAGAATCCTTTCAAAGGAAGCCTTTAGGCTCAAATCAAAAGGAGTTACACTTTTAAAGGTAATTCATTCTCTCATGTTCATTTGTTTTATTTTGCTTCTCCAACCCCCTAAACTCTTTTTATTTACTTCTTTTGTAACAACACCAGTATCTTCAATATACTAGTATGTTGTTATAAGATTTATTTGAGCTACACTCTCACACAACTACATCAAATGGTTAAAGAACATAAGGTTTCCGTGGATGGAAAAATTCTGCCTGCCGAAACGATGATTGTTCAATACTCATTTAACACCTTCAAAGGTGGACATTATGATGTCACTATTTTTTTATATGATATATGATATGTTTATGTTTTCCTTAAGCTTCTGTTTTTTTCATTTTGGGCATACCTTTATGGTTTCCATTATGGGTAAACACGATATCTTCATTTTAGGAATTGCGGACTACCGCCCCCTGAAAGTGATTTGATTCGTTAATACCATATGTGGGATGTGTAAAGGATAAAGTTAACGATATTATATATGTTATTATACTGGAATTATAATATACTCTTATATAATTATGATTCCATTCCAAAAAAAAATACGAAATAGAAATGGATGTAGCGTTCATGCGTACGTACGGCTTACCGTCTCCATGAACGGTGCATTTCATTTCTTACCTCTAAATGTGATGTAATATTATAAATACATGTATATGCTGAATATATATGATTTATATGTTATCCAAATAATTAATATCATTCTGGATATAATGAACCTTTGACCAATTTAACAACATGTAAGTGTAAGAAGTCTATTTTTGACTTAAGAACCAAATACCGACAAAATGAACATTATTAACATAAATGATTACATGATGTCCATAACATGGTATAAAAGGAATAATTAACTTGAAAAAGGTTCTTAAGAAAGTAGAGATTAACTCAAGTTTATTATTCAGGAAATTAAAGAACGGTCGGGTCAAGTCGGATACGAGGTATTGGACTTCGTCTCAATCTCCTTTCTTTGAGGCATATTTTATTTTATACACAACTTTCTTTTATACGGTGTATAAACCCCTTTGACTTTTACATATATTCAACAGGAATATTTTTTATACGAAGCGTTTACTAAATGAAAAAAGGGAATGTTTTTGTCGTACGTATGCGGCGACAACGACTTCTCCGCCGTCGTGACCGTTATTTGAGTTTCGGCTTCCTCTACAAGCCATACCTTCTTTTTTAAAAGAAAAATAAATACTATGTTTTACTTTTCTTTTATTTTGGTATGGAAAATGGTTTTCAAAATGTTTTTTTGTTGTATTGACATCTTGTGATTGAAATGTGGAAATGATATGTTTCCTTTATGCATGTTTTATGTGATACGATTATGTTATGGTTCTTGGGAATTATTATGAAGACGGGTGGTTCTGTGATAAAATAAGGGTGGGTGAGCCCGATATAGCCCTCCAATGCATTGGGTAACGCGAAGGAGTTAAACGTTAAGGTTTCTCCGAAGAGATTTAGGTAATATACTGTGATGGGTATTCCAAACGTAACCAAGAGGGTTACTCCCTACATAAGAATGTTATGAATGCCTCAAGTTACCTTTAAGTCTTATGATTTCTATGATTTATTCATGATTTTATGAGGTATGTTAAAGTGCCTATGTTTTATGGGTAAAGTATGATTTCAATATTATGTATATATGAACTCATGTTTCCTTTCCATTTTTTTTATAACTCATACTGATTTTTAATGCTCATCCCAAGTTTTTGAAATTTTTTTCACAGGTCAAGGGAAAGGTACATGATAAGATGATAGAGTCATGGATGTGTCAAGAAATAATCCATGTTCTATTTTAAATGTGTTTCCATTGATGGGAATGAAGAATATTATCTTTATGTAACCACTTTGTTTATATGTGGAATGTAATGCAAGTTTTATGATCTAATTCTATAAAACTCTAAACCCGAAAAGATCCTCAATGTGTAATCTTGTAATAACTCAAGATTAAGTAAGGTTTAAGGCTGGGGACTTATTGTATGGTTCACTATATTAGTAATAGTTGTCATCCAATAGACGTTAACATGACCTCAGATAAAATTTCTTGGTTCATTCAAAAACTACCTTACTTTTATCATCTCATTACTGAAATTAGTCAATGAAAAAATATATATCTAAATAAAACAAGAGGAATAATACATTATAGAAATAGTACACTTCTACAAGGGTATAGAATCCACATATCAGTCAACTGACAATCTCTGAAAAAATGATGTCATAGAAGACCATCTAAATGTCTCTCCAAAAATTTATTCTGATTATGATATTATAGGGTAAAAACATCCAATGAATTCATTGAATAAACATTTAGTATGTATTCAATAACATTGAACCAAATTTTTAGAGTCATAGATTCAATATTAAAGATAGATAGAATGTTCTTTTTAATTGAATCATTGTGATGGGGACACCGTACACCATAATGGTTTGAAGAAGATACTACTATAACTCTATAGTCAAATATTCCGTAGAATCGGTAGGAAATAGATCTAACTAATTAGATTGCTCAAGAAATTTAATCCATCATAAAACAAATATTTAATACCCATATAATTTATAGTAAGAGGAACATTAGTTAGAACAAAAGGATATATCCCTGTGGAATAGTCCCCAACACCTCTAAAGGTTTGTTGTTGTCAACATCATGGAGCAGTAAATGATTCCACAATAGAAGTATAAATCTATAAATAAAAGAACACACCTAAATATTAGATTAAATAAATGAAATTACAATAGATATGTTAATATGGTAGGTACAATAATTCCTTTGTTAGAGTCAATACCCACTAATATTCTCGGAAATCATGTCCAATGTACCCTAAATGATTATATGGAAACACTGGAGATGCTCCCAACATGCACTACTATTTTCAGTTCTGTTCAAGGACTCATATCGTATTAATAAGGTTCTAGTATAGGGATTTTCAATCTAATTTTATAGATTAAAAATCTTCTTGATTAGAAATGATCATTCCCATTTAACAAAATCGATTTCTTTTAGTTATTATAATTTAACAATTTCATACATATAAATGTATAACGGTTTTTAAAGATAAGTATTCCATTTCCATGTTATAATGTTCCTTGAATTATAAAATTCTATTGTAAATTCATGTAACTACAATAAACTTTTTTTTATATTTTAATTATATTGAACACCATACATAATATATAAATGAGAATACCCCATATAAATTATAATTAGAATACATTTAATTTAAAATACTTACATTTCAACTCATGTGACCAGTAGTCCATCATTCAAACATGTGAGAATACATTAGTACTGATTCATTGATAAAAATATGGTGGAAAACACTATCTATGTTGATGATAACAAGTTATGAGAAATATTATTTCATTAGAATAAATAAACAACTGTAAATTTATATTTATTTTTTTCATTTTACAAAAATTTCCATATAGTAACTGAATGCAATGAAATAAATATTTCATGAAATATACATGAAATGGGAAACATTAGATTTTTAAAATAATGCGTAATTAGTACATCCTTTACAAATCAGGCTATGGGTAATAGTGAATCCATAAGAATAAAATTAATAAATTATACAAAACATGTGCATCACCCAATGATGAAATCAACAACATTTTAATGGGTGAAAACTAGAACAATAATTCCCAATCCATGAAACATGTCCTTGTCCATACATGTGGTTCGACTACACCAAATTATAGTCTCATAAAAAATTAAATTCATTTATTGTTTCTTGTTTACCAAATCATACAAGTAGAAAAGTTATTAATTGATTTTTAGATAGACCGTGGTTGGCCCTAGTCCCTATTATTGAATATGTGACCGGTGTTGTTGGTAGAATTGGTACAAGAATATGTCCCTGTATTCTAGAGGCTAATGAAGTGGTGTGAAGGTACGTTAAGGAATGAAAGAGAGCATATTCCTTAATAATAAGTGTAAATTATTTGCAGCTCAATATAGAATAATAAAATTAAACGAGATAGGAAATACAAAAGTATAACATCCAGATTGTAATAATAAGCCATAAATAATATCCAGTATCAAATATAAAAGATGATGAAGTCATAATGATATAAAATTGAGTTATGAATATATGGAGTAATATTGGAATATAGTATATGTATTAGTAAAAGGAAAATATAATAAAAAATATAGCTTAAATTGTATCATTTTTTCTAGTGTGACCATCTTATAACATACACTATCAAAGTATATAAAATGAATCATCCTTTTCCATGAAATTTCTTTTGTCCCTACCTAAATTAATGATGTCTTCCTATGTAAAAAATCATGTTCTAAAAACATTTGGAGTAATATTTAGTATACCATCATTAAAGGTGCGGATTATCATTCTATAATGTGTATACAATTTTGTAATGTATAGCCATAATTATAATGGAAAATTTTAAGATAAACTAAATCTAGCCACCTCGAGTTCCCCAAGAATTCTTGTATAACAATACGTAATTTTTTCCAATCCAGAATATCTCTGAACATGTTCCTCTGAATATTTATTGATATATTTTCATTTATATATATATATATATAAACAATTAATAACATTAATATATATATATATATAATACTATCCAGGACATGAGGTGCATGACCATGGGTTCCTTAAAAAATCATAAGAGTCTCATTCTCTAAAAAAGTGAATTGAACCAGTATTCATCATGGGATATGATAGACCATGTCTAATAAACCCAAATAAATGATGTAATTCTTAATGACTATCCTCCTATCCTACACATTGTGATTTTTCAGGTCGAATAACATAATAAGTATGTGAATAGTAATGACTTACATCAAATGATATTGAATCCTGAAGCACCATGATGAAAAATTACTTGAACCATTTCATATAAAATAGTATCTAGGTACTAATAATAATAAATAATAATTCATTTGATTTATTGACTAATGTTGAAATTAATATTCCTTTTCATACGGATTCTAAATTAATAAGATTTTGTTAAGGGAGTAAATATTAATTTTACAAAGACCATATTACAAGGACTAACCCTACCCATTTCATCAAATTCATTCTACGTATTTGGGTTTAGATGAATCCAAAGAAACACATTGAAGGTTTTTTGGGTCATATAACACCTTTTTATTTTCAATAGTAGTTAATTGACACATGAAAAGGGTGTTATTAATTTATTTGGATGAATACTAATGAAAATAAGTTATTTTTGGATGATTTATTGGATGGTATGATTAATTTAATAGTTTTGAATCATTGTTATGGTAATTAATATATGCACCAATGTGTGGATCAATGAAAAAAATATAAAAAAAATTAATTTAAACCAAATTACTAGACCACCTACCATAGACTAATAGTCAGCTCTGTATCTAGTGATCACCTCTTATCTAAGATATAATTGATAAAATCATACAAAAAGACCAACACCAAAACAATATGTAATATATTTTTGAATGGATTTAAATTTCTATAAGTAATGATAAATTAACTAACAATTCATGAGTAATAATAGAATTAAATTCATGGATCCAATGCTATCGATGAAACTTGAATCAGAGTCTGATGGAGAAGGTGCCACCAAATACAGTAGGAGTGAAGTGATTCCAATGGGAGGTGAGATATACTATGTTATTTTGGAAAAAAGGTGAATGAAGTGTTAATTATGTCAGATGAAATACACAATCTACTTATTTATAAAGGTGTTCATGATTTGGAAACATGTTGGACCAACCATAAACCTAAATTGTTTCTTCTAAATACCATAGATCTGAGCACCAAAAAAGAATTACATGCTATACAATCATCCCTTAATCCCAAATTAAAAATAATTAGAATGAAAATATATATTCAATCCAAAATTTAGTGTGTCTATATATCATTAAAAATACTAATATCTTTCACGCACACCATCCATGGACACTTGGGTGGTCACATAAATTAATTTTCTATATATTAAATACAATAGTCAAATTAGATAAATATGTAATTTCACACTAATTATATGGGGAAGTGGTATATTTTAATATATTTAGACTCCATATTGGATTAGTTTTGAATTTATATTCAGCATGAATATTTGTTTTATGTCACATATTCATTTAATTTATGTCATGTATGTGTAGTTAAAAATTGTTTTATAAATGTTTTTACATGAACATTGGTATTTTGGGTTCTAATTTATTTCATATATATATATAGTGTTCATTCATTTATTTTATTCATATATTTTTTCAGATTATTATTCAATAATTTTGGTAAATGTACAATATATATTACTAATAATGGTTCCTCATATGAACCTAGACATGATTTACCATTCCAGTCAATGTGGGTAAATAATTCCTCTGTGATAGTCTATGTCCCATCTACTATTTACTAGATAATGTGTATTGGGGAGATCTATTTCAGTTTGTAATGATATATTTTTGGGTTAATTGCAAATATATGAGTCAAGGTCAACACAAAATTGAATTAGATTAGAATAATGGAATTTCTATGGACTTATTTTTTATAGAATGTAGTTACATTTTTTAGGACCTCGTAACTAAACCATATATATTTATTTTCGTCATTTTAATAGTGTATTATAATTATATAAAGGATTCATAGAAAATGAATCATAATTATATCACTAAGTTATGGGTTTCCTAATGTTTTATAATGTTGAATCTATAAAAACAAGGGACATGGTTTATAAGTCATAACAATGATAAAATTCAATCATTAAATAATGTATCATATTTTCTAGGATCACATTATAAAATATATATAATGCAATAAAATATTATCACTGTATTTTGTTCCCCATTATAATTTAATTGTTATTTGTTAAAATAGTGTCTTGACCACTTGTTTTCTCTGATGGAGCAGAATTGAGCAATCCGCACAATGTCATTATATGTTTTTTTATTTTTTAAAATAATAATAGAAATTTATTGGGGGTTTCTATGTTCTTATAAAAACATAAAATATTAAATAAAATTATATAAATATAAATTTTAAAATGAATATAGGTATACCCATATTTAATCAAATAATTTTAATCATTATTCATCTATATTGTTATCATCATTTTATTAATGTACTCAATACCATCCATTAATTATAATATTCATTAAAAAATTTAAATACTATATACATTCCTATATCTCCTAGATATACAAAAAGAAACCTATTATATAATTAATAATGATATACATACCATGTAGTGGGTCTAAAAAAACTCCACAAAATCCCATAATGTGTTGTTTATGCCTTCATATCATACATTCCATTATAAATTTAGAGAACTAATGAAATGGAGGGAGAAATTTTTTTTTGATTGAAATAGAAATCATTGTAGTTGTTGTGTATGATAAATATAAAAAATAAGAAAAACAAAAGAAAATTCAACTGAATTGAAAAACTATATGATTCCAGCATGGGGATTCCATAGGCCATCAACATCCTTTAAGGAATAATAGCCATTGGTTAATTCCCCATGATCACAAGAAATTGGAGATTTATCTTATGGAAAATTGAATGTGATGAAGGAAAAAAATTGATATATGTGAAAAAATAATGTTATATTAATTAAATAATAAAAAAATATCACAAAATTGAAATTAGACACTATTACAGTACATGTGGGTTTTCCTTATTTCTATCCTTATTTGATAAGTAATTACTCGCATGATTGTATCCTTTGATGCTTAATTGATTTTATTATATCAGTTCCTTATGAAAAATACTATGTATTGAAAAATATATTCACTCATGAGATTAAAACTATTGTAACACTCTTAACGATTTTGTGAAACATTTAATAGTCATAAATCGTGTTACTGATTTTTTTAGAATACTGTATATGAATATTCTTTTGGTTCCCAACTTGTTTTTATTTACCCCATATGGTTTACCATTAATCTAATACCAATATGTGATATAAGATGAGGTGAATTCAACTTTATGATTAATCATGTTGGTTTTTAGTGTTTCATGAGATATTTTGATGTAATTAATAATGTTGAATGTAATTCAACATTATTTTTCATATATAATCCATGATTAAACTCTTATAAAAGTTAACATTCTTTTCCACATCACTCGTTAAGCTATGTAATCCTAGGATTCGAGACTCTGTATTATATTAATATGAGAACATAATATCTTGGGGAATCCTAAAATGGAATTAATTAATTAATACATTCTTGGTATATTTTTTTGTGTTGGGTTCTAATTGAATCATGGGATGAAACCATGGCACATCATTGCTAACCGATTCTTATTATCTAAATATTTTCATGTCAGAAAATAAGTTATCAAAACAATGACTCTATTGATTCAACTTTTCCTATTTTTTCTATGATCTTACATTGGGTTGAGAATATGATATTTTAATGTAATTAGGAGTAAATTTTTTTGGAAGATGAAATATGATCATATTATAATTTCATATAGAATCTCCTTAAATGATTCTTTATTTGGGTGTCGAATTGTATATAGGGATCATTTAATAAGAATAACATTTGGGAAGGTGTTATTATTATCACATGATACTACAATTTATGTATTTATCTTATATTGGATTCAATTATATGGTCATTGATTATGGGTCCAAAAAATAAAAAACATATGATTCTTTTCAAAGGGTATTATTCTATCATTATGTTTTTGAAATTTATTTTTATTATTTATTGGTGATTCTGCCATTTGTTATTCATTTGTAGAAACATGAAACCCATGTTTAATAACATTTATGGAATTGAAAATAAAATTAAGTAATATGATAGATTAAAGAACAATTCATGAACATTTCAATTAATTGAAGAATATTATTTTTTCATATGAAAATCATTATTACATCCTTTTAAAATTAAGCTCAAAATTATTCAAAAATTCTATTTATAAAAAAATATAAGTAGATATTATTCATTATATGGGGATATTACAATTTAATATGATTAATATATTGAAATAATGATACCATTTTTTTCCAACACATATATTATTTCTCATCCATAAAATTTCTAGTAATTAAAGAAAAAATTTCATTTTTGAGTTCAAGCACAAAAAACCTAGAAGAGGCGAATAAAAAATAACTACATTATTGGTTATTTTAATTTTTATTATAAGAATTTTTCATCCTAGATCACATCTTCTATATTATTATTATAAAAATATAATCTTAAATATTCTATTAATGACCAACCCCAGATTTATTTTCCATAATCACTTAAAAAACATTTCATGAAATGTTGTGCCAATTCTTAGTGTAAACAACCTTCACCACATGGTTTATAATCCCATAAGATATTAAAAAAAATTACAACTCATTAGGACATTAAATAGGTCTTTTTGATGTTTAATGACATGTATGATTAAAATTTGAAAAATTATGAGATTATACGATGAGTATTAATCAATAAATCGGAATCATTGATAAAAAGTAATATAGGGTAATGAGTGAATTTAAAAAAACTCATTTCCTCCCAAACATGACACTTCTATGTACCTTGCCCCCATTAAACTTTTCGTACTTATCAATAGTAACATTAAATATCATTGTAAAATATGTCCTCTTTTCTCTATTTTACAATGTAGTTCAATATGTTTCTATATTATTTATCAATAAAACCAATTTGTATATATTTTTCCCTTTGTGATAAAGTATAAATATATAGTATCTTGAAATAATTGACGAAGGAAGAATTAAAACATTCAATCCCTCTCTCACATACATAACTAAAAATTTATTATGGAAATCACCTAGAGAGTAGTTGGTATAGATTATAATATCTTTCAGCGTGAAATACCAAATAGCATGTGCATGGATATTAATAAAAAAAGGTTCAATTACCATGGTGTCCAAATAATAATGTTACATGAGATTTAATAATTAAATCGGTCACATAATATATATATCATTTGAAGTGTATAATTTTAAATAAAAATAAATCCTTCTTTGGGTTACACACATTAACTAAAACACCAAAGAAAAATTTTATAGGGAATATAATGAAAACAATGTGATAAATTACCATAAAAAGGGGAAAATATATTGGATAGTAACATCCTGGGATATATATTCATATCCATTTTAATCACAACTATATAAATCCGTGAAATAAAAAATATAGTTCATATCCATAATCATTTAATATCATTATTTAAAAATTAGTAACATCTATTTAAATTTTAATGTAATATCACTGGGTATTGTAACCCTAGAGATCTAATTTCAATCCAAAATGAATATAAAAATAAATATAAAAATGTGTAATATCTAAAAACATTTGTACTAATCTATAGATACATGTAACTACCGTTAAAATAATTTTATAAAAAAAAGAAAATAATAATCTTTTACTGACTCTAATAGAGTGATACATCATAAAATATTTGGCAGTAAAACATTAGACAATTATTTAGTAGATTTATTCTCTAAATATATTACAATACAAATAAAATATAATTACATTTGAAATACGAAAAAAAAATTATAATAGAGAATAACTATAATTATTTGTTTACCCCAATGTGTGTAATTGGTTTTTACAAGGCCCAATTATGAAGTAAAAGATAACAACCCCAATCATAAAGGGTGTTTTTCTTCATTTATAAGTAATAATATAGATTATTGAATCTAATTATATTTCAATTATTAATTTTCCTATGGCTACAGAAAAACTTGTAGTTTGTATCTTCCTCTTAAATTAAAAAAATATCAATCATGTATACAGTGGTAAGATGATATAGGAAACCTTCTAACTCTCCTATTTAGTTGATTATACATCAATTGTATAAATATATTATTTCCCCTAATTTATCAAAATGGGATATAAAACCACATATTTAATGAATAAAACATCTCTAATGGATTCATCCTATTTTTTTGATAGATAGATTCATGAAATATAAATTGAAATTCCCCATAAATGTTGATAAATAAATAATTTATAATAGAACAGAATTTAAATCAGTTGAATTTAGATTAAATTAAAACCCCTTAACGATAAATACTAGGATTTTTTTCTAATAACATATGTTTAATAAAAGTTTATAATTTAGCCTCCAATCACACAAATGTTGATATTAAATGATCACCACCACTTACTTTGTGATTACTTATTTATTGTTAATTTTATGGTTATAAACAATATTCTAAATCAGAATAGATTTTGATTCCATGTTGTTAAAATTTAGTTTTTTATGATTTATATAAATGATATAGATAAGTAAATATATTTTTGTGTATTATATTAGTTTGGATTCCATATTCTTACTTCAATGCCTTATGAAAAATTTTTATTTTTGTAGCTAGTGTCTCATTATCATCATTGTTAAATTACACATCTTCTATTTTAGATATCTTATCCTCTTGTAAGAGTTTCTAAATAATTTAATTTCATTTTAAGACAAGTATAACAATTACATGGATGATAAATGATATTTCTGAAAGTATACCTTATCTATAAAAATTTCATTCCTTAGATGGGTGATATCATTCGCAGTATACTAATTTAGTTATCATTTAATGCTTTGATAGGGTTATATATCGAATTAAAATGTTTTAATTACATGTTTTTAAATATAGTAATCAAACCATAAAAATCCTTCCATTAATTATTAATTTACCTCCAATTAGAATTTCATTACAAACAATTATTATAATTATTTATGAATGGATTTGAATTGATCCATATATTATAAAATTAGATGAAATTCATTATTTAACTACTTAAAATAATATATTATTATATTCTTTTACTCTTTCACCAGTGAAGACTCGTACATCATATATGATATATATTCCTAAATATTTTATATTGTCTAAAAAATGATGAAATTATAAATATTTATATAAGAAAAATTGAAAGTTATATATTCATAGATTACAAATACATTAATATATACACTTAGATCATTGTAAACAAAACAATTTGATGAAAAAAAATCCATTTGATGGAATTGGTCTGAAAATAAATTTTAATTCATATAGTTTGTTTTAATGGGATGACCACATGTTGTCTCTTGAGTATATGAACTAGTAAATCACTACCTTCATAACACAATCGAAAAAACACTAACAAATAATTTGTTTTTCATATAATAAAATTATAGAGGAAGAATTATTAATTATTTAGCGATGGTTACATCTGAATGAATAAATTAAAAAAGTAAAACAAATATATATTTGAGAAATTGAGTGAATCTAATGTAAAAAAGTCGTATAATTTAGTATTCATTTTTCTTCACTTCATCTAATTTTTAATTCAAGAAATATCATTAATGTATTACTGTACTATTCTAATATTGTAACATACAATTCATAATTTGTGATCTCTTAGATATAGAGAATATAAAACCTTTTTCAAATGGAATGTTTAATGTGCCATATTCATGAGATGTTACCAGCTGTATCCAAAAAATTTGTTCATTAATCCTGAATTAACCACCATTATTAAAAAAGTAATGCATATAACAAAAATAATGGATTGAGAAGAGCTTAGATGATTATGGAATAAAAGAAATAGTATTCACCAAAATGTGGGTGAGAGGAACAAAATACCATAAATGTTACACCTTCCCTAATATAATAGAATGAAATCATTATATAATAAGAATGGGAATATAAGAAATCATGAACAACATTTGTGGAACATATAACTACCCTAGATGTTATCAAATGTATCACTTGATTTTAAGCATAATTAAACATCAAATTACAAGACACGGATCCTAAAGTATCGTGTCTTGTGTGACTAGGTAAATAAAATTTAATACAAGGGACTAAATAAAATATTAATTTTAATAATTTTACAAAATTGGTCCTAACATAAATTATTATCATACATATTTATAGGATAACATGGGGGTAACATGAACTAGGGGATGATCTAAAAATCCCTATAAGGGAATAATCATAAGAATAAACCATTTTCACATGGGTTAAATGGCATGACATAATGTTATGAAAAGTCATTGAACATATGGAATCCTAAAATATAAACATGGGATCACATAAAAGTGGATTCATATCAATGTGGAAGCAACAAAAACATGACTTCACCATGAGTCAAGGATCTTAACACATAAAGGATAAAAATTCATGGATAACAACCAAGACCATTGCACGTGGTTGTAGGAGTCAGGGAAAACCGATAAGACTATTTAAAATAACATCCCATGAGACTCAAAATTTCACAAATGACTGGATATATATCTAGATTCCCCTATCATAACATGAATGTGAAAAAAAATTTCAACATAAATAATCACATATAATCAATCTTACAAAAATTTAATGGTTACACACTGTAAGAGCTACGTATCAAAATACTATCATAATGCATAACAAATCAATGCATCATAAAAATGTAAACGATGGGTAGGAATAAAATTATACATGGACAGTTATAGATTAACATATGATTGTATCATGAAATTTTATTTTAACATGATGTAATAACATGTAAAAATAATACTAAGAAACATTAGAATCAAAGCATTTTAATGTAGATGAAGGATAAAATCAATTGTCATTTAAAATATAAAAGGGAATTTTTTAATATACAACCAGAAGTCAACAAAAAGGGTTTATATTATAAATATAGTCTTTTAGAAAAATGTGTTTTTAAAAACAAAATAGATTGTTTACTTGAAAATGTTTAAGAATTTGTGAAGTTACCTTAAAACGTCATTGCTTGTCATAATGATTTGAGAAGGGAACCACTTAAAAATATATATTTCCAAGAAAGAAATTAATGAATGGATGTTTATACCTTAATTTTTAACATATAAATATAATTTATAATATGTAAATAAAATGAATATATAACATCATTTGGGAAAAAATTATGATATAGAAACCCGAATGAATAATGGTGGTTCGGGTAGAATCCCATACATTAAGTATGATGATGGCCTTAACGTGGTCATAATTTCCTACATAGAAAATTTAAATTAGTTTATTATTATTTCAGAAATCTATTAATAATGTTATTTATTTATTATAACATAATTAAATTCATTCACGACCTCTTTGATGGGTAAAGATGCTTAATTTCATTGTTTGGAGCATTTGTATGCTTGGTTTTCATGATGGGTTTACTAATATCCATATAAGGATAAACATTTAATATGATAATGGTTGTACATAATTTATGTTGTATGATATTAATTATCATTCATATGGTTAAATTGTTATAAAATTCATTTGGTTATTCGGTGTGAAGATGAATCGTTATATAAAACATTATTGAAAACCATTTTTGGTTAATTGGCGGGTTTTTTGATCACATCGAAAACATTTTTCATTATAAAATAATATCATGTGTACAAAATATTCTATAACTAAAAATTATACATAATACATAATAAATATATTATATTATTTCTCAACCACAGAAATGGTTTCATGACTAGAATTGATATTGGTAAATGGAATTAAAAACCTTTTACCCTTGAATTTTATGACATAACCAATCTCAGATGGTGCTTTCATTTCTAGTTCAAAAGAAGGTGAAATGAGAGATTATAATTAATTATTACAATATTATATCATTATTACAGTACACGTAAGTTACTGTATTAGTCATAACATTTGACTGAATATAAATGAGGAAAAAAAGAAATAAAGGAATGTGAATGAAAATATATAAAATGAAAAGTGGAATTTACCTCTTGTATATATCATACATTGGAAACTCTTTACTGGAATTGATTTTTACATACGAAGATACCAAGGTATTTTGGACATGGTAGAGGGGATTAGGGAGATATTTGAATAGAATTTTTCTTACGAATAAGTCTTGAGAGTTGGTAGGGGAGGATGTAAACATTGGTATTATTTATAGTGGATGCGTGGAGGGATTCCCCTTATTGTAATATTTATATAAAGGTTTTTTCTCAATACATTGGATAGTATTTATTACAGTGACTAAAAAATATTAAATAGATCCTTAGAGTTCAATCCAATGGCCATTTATATGATCCATGACTCCAACATGATATAGAAATTCAGTTATTTTTCCATTTATTGTAAATTATCATCTATTATTATTCATCTAAATTTAATTTTTTTTAGAAAAATTCAAAAAAATAACCCAAAAAATAATATAAATTTATAATAAAAAATTTAAATCCATTTTATGATAATATGTTTATAAATATTATAAATTTAACTTTTAATTTCAATCATAATTTACTTGAAAAATACAAATGGTAAAATTAAAACTAGTGTTCTAGCACTCTGAACAATTAATTATGTTCATGTAAAATAATCTAATGATTATAAAGCATCAAAATAACAATTTATGAATTCATTTTATGAAAATAAATTTTCTTCTAATATATTAAATTAATTAAAAAATTGTAATTATATATACATGGCTTACAACAATACCAACATTTTATTAATATTTTTTCAGATATCTACTGACCTATACTAAGATATAATTTTAATATATTAAAACTTATAATATGCATAAATTTTATTTATAATTTCATTGGTGAGGATACAATTTTATTGTCCAGATAACTATTAATAAGGGTCACATTACTATTCCAAAGTTCATGTTGTTATTTAATCGGTATAAGTTCATCAACATCTAGAGATACCTATTATTTCACTCAATCTTCATTTATAAGGTTTTTATTGTGTTCAATATATAATCTTATGTGATTATAAAACAATACATAATTATAAGAATGGAATTTTATTCATAAAACATTTGGTCATTACATTCTTCCCCCTTATCAAATTTCCCCATCGAAATATTGTTTTACCTTCTAAGCCATAAATAGGTTTGTCTAATTTTCCTTCATTGCTTCCTCTAGTTCCCATGTTTACTCTTTGTACATAGGGTTCTACTACAGTACATTGACTATGTGGGTAGTCTTGTTATGTAGAAATTTATTTGTATGATCCAATATCTTCATTGGATTATCCTTGTAAGAAATATCATTTTCTAAAATATACCACCTCTAATGATAGTACATGTGAAGGATTTGGTATGTATATCCTTAATAGGGATACATGGAGGAAATAAAGTACTTTAGTCCTGGATGATGCTAGTATTAGTCAATATGAAACAACTCTGAGGTGATCAGGAATCACGAAGGGGTCGATGTATCTAGGACCTAGCATTCCTTTCTTCCCAATACTCGTGACCTTTTCCATGGTGATATGTAGAATAATAACAAGTCTCCAACTTTGAAACCAACATCTCGTCGACGATTGTCAACAATGATAATCTATCAAATTTAGGGCTCCTTGATGTGATACTGAAATATTTTCACCTTCTCCACCATTTCGTCAACTATTTTAGGTAATATAAGCTTACGATCACTAACATTATCCCAAAATGCCAGTGTTCGTCAACTTTTCCCATAATGGAATTTATATTGTGAAATTCAGATGCTGTAGTGGAAACTATTATTGTATGAGAATTCGACCAGTGGAAGATATTGTTCCCATCCTCCATTAATGTCCATATAAAATTATTTCAACATGTCTTCCAATGTATGAATATTTCAATCTGATTCTCCATCATTTTGAGAATGATATGCCATACTGATGTTCAACCTAGTGCTTTGAGCATGTTGGAATCATTTCTTGATCATTGATGTGAATCTCATATCTCTATTAGATATAAAAGTTAGTGGTATTCCATATATGATTACAACCTCTTTGATATTTATCCATACATGTTGATATAGTGTGAAGTCATCTCGAACTACGATAATGTTAGATGTCTATGTACTAAAATTAAAAATGACACAAATTGAATTTATTTCTATAAATTTCCTTGGATGTCTAGTGACAATGACCATGGTAATATTATCCCACATCAATGTTTGTTTAGTTAGTGGTTTCATCATCCAATTAGTGTTTCTTCTTTCAGCCATCATGTGATGGAATACGTTGCACTTTTATGTATATTTGACAATCTCATTATTCATATAGTCCATAAAAATATTCTATT
Source organism: Viscum album (assembly GCA_963277665.1). Classification (NCBI taxonomy): domain Eukaryota; kingdom Viridiplantae; phylum Streptophyta; class Magnoliopsida; order Santalales; family Viscaceae; genus Viscum; species Viscum album. Next base: position 245,104,048 of record OY728121.1, read on the forward strand.
ATAAATCCTAACACATCTTTGATCCCCCTTGGTAAATATAGAAGGTTGATCTTTGTGCACCATTTAGAATATATTTCATTATATTTGAATCATATGGTACACGTAATCTTGACTCAAATATTACAACACCTTCCTTTTAAATCTTGAATGTTGACTATTTCCCATTTTTAATAGCTTCCACCCTTTTCAGAATTTTCCCATCATTTATTTCTGCATCATTTATTTTCTCCGTGAGAGGGTGGTCATGGAACCTTTTAAGAAATGATTAATGATGTTCCTCCCTCGATGATTTACATGTCCATCATCTTCAAGCCATTAAATATTAGATCCAATTAAATTATCATCATTGATAAATATTTATGATACTTTCTACCTAGAGAATCATCCACCTTATTTTCCATAACAGGATGGTAGTATATTCAGTAGTCTTAATCCTTTATGAGATCTTACTGTCATCATTGGTTTTTTTTCCTTCTATGTGATTATTTATTTTAGAATATTATGATCTATATATATCTCACACATGTCTCCGTCGAGATAATTCCTCTAGATTTTCATTGTAATGATCATAAATGAAAAACTCCAGATCATGTGTGGCATATCTTTTCTCGTGGATTTTTTTTGTTGGAAAAAAAATTTTGGTTGGATATTATTTTTATTTGATATAAATAGTATATATATTATTTTTAAATAAAATTTTCATTATAAATATTCTATCGTTTTCAATCTGAATGGAATGAGTAGGGAAGTCACTTGGGGAAATCATTTTGAGTTTCATTACTCAACTCTTTATTGGGAACAATATTTCATTTTTTGATATATTGTTTTTCAGGACATAGGTAATGGGAAGGTGTTTTGATTCATTTATTATTATTTTACATAAATTTGAATTGATTGTGTAGTTGGATCATGGAGCATGTTTGGATTTTTTTGGGTTTTAGTCATTAAAAGTTTGATATTCATTGGTTTTTCGTACTATTTGTATTTGATATTGTCATTGGTTTCCTTATGGAACTATGATTTAGTTTTATTTCTATTTTATACATTTAGTTATCTTACCTTATTAACATTCAACATTTATTGGGTCTTTGTATGGTTTTCTTGGTTGGATAATTTATTTTTAAATGGCTAAATCCTCCCCCAAATGTTAATGAATTAAACCCTTATCATTTATTACCAGCAGTTAGGGACTTAGGGATGTCACTTAAGGCCAATTAGAAATTCCACCCGCAGTCAAGACAATGAGGAGGTTTGGGATGTTAAAAATGGAATCACTCTTGGTCATTAAAATACTTTTTAGAAAATTGGTATCATTTAGTTCATTCCATGAAATTCAAATTGTATGCATCATGGATGATAACTCATTCATTTTGGAAAAAATGTAATTATTTGGTCTAGGAGTTGAATTTTTTTCTACTTTATTCCTTGAGTTCAGATGGTGTAAATAAGTATGAATTTTTTACATCAAATGTGGATCATAAAAAGTCATAGTAAATCTATTTATATTGAGATTTTATTTACTAGGTATTTTGGTATATAAGTGTTATTAGACACTTATAATAGATGTATTCTCATTCTCATGGGATCATGAAATGAGAATATCATTCCATTAATTGATAGAAAAGATGTCCCACTAGGAGTGAATATTTCATTTTGTGTAATGATTTATGACTATGGTAAAAACAATTATTCAATAATTTCATTGAATTTTTTTATGTTAGATTTTTAAAATCAAATGATGGTGGTATTTTGAAAATGGTGAAATTTTTAAAACCATTGAATCTTTTCTAAAATAGGATAAAATGGAAACTGTATAATTTAGGGAAAGGCATGTTATGATATTTGTGATGGTGTATAATTTTAAAATTTTAAGACATAGGATTCAAGAGAGTGATACTTGTAGACATTGTTTTGATTATAGAAATTGACACATGGTAGGCATCAAAGATACCAACTGAAAGAGGCTGATAAATTGTGTTTACACAAGAGTCACTGGTGAACTAATAACTAGTTTAATTTATATCATAGGGTTTTCAATATATGGATATAGGGAACTAACAGGATGAACCAATAAATGCGGATCATTCCATTTATTTATAAAAGAATAATCCAACCATCTATTAGGGATATTTTCAACCAGACAAGTTTGAGGTGTGGCTCAACAGGGTGAATAAAATTTCCAATTTCTAGGCCACACTAGATGACATAAAGTCTAATTTTCAATATATATATTGTAGTATATTTAATTGAAATGGTTGGATCTTGAATTAGTGGATATATTAGACCAAAGAACGGTGTGAGAGGATTTTGAATAATTGTTCAATAAACAATTCAATCCACATACGTACAGGATTGATATAAAAATATATATTTTCATCTTGATTCAAGAGAATATATTAGTGATACAATATGTAACTAAATTTATTAATTTACTCCACATTTCTCATGATGTTGCTGGTTGTTTATCATTAAAGGCACGAATTTTTTAATCAGGGCTGATATAGGATATAAACAAAAAGAGTGTATTTTATTTTATAATAGATTATTTGGAGATAGAAAATAGAGTGTTGGTGGATGAATTGGAAACACAAGATCTATGTGTAGAGATATTGTTTTTATACCTGTTGGAAATGGTGGGAACTCTAATGGTGGGAACAAGTGAAAGAGGGATAACTATTTCCAAGTAAATAGAAATACTTGAAATCAAATGGACGGATTGGTGATTCTTCCTCCAAATCATTAGAGAAAGACATGATTTTAATAAAGTGGTTTTATCGACCACATGAATTGGGGGATGGAACAAACCTGAGAGTTCCAAATTTACAACCAGATGAAGAATTTCTAGTGATATAGTCATAGTTCTCTAAGGTCAATTGATCGAGAAATTTCAAATGTTTTTTTGACATTATTTAAATTGATGAGATGAGGGTTGTAAAATACTTCACTTTAACAGTACAGATTAATCCATGGTAATCCTAGATATACCATGACTCATCAGGCAGTGAATTCTAAAGAGGAAAACAAGGTTGAAAGTGTAGTATGTATGCATTTTTATGGATTAATATAGGTGATTGTGGATCATAAAACCAGTACATTTTTGTGCTAGGTTTTATTCTTTTTTAATTCTAAAATTATGCAATATTTGTTTTATATGGGTGCATATCATTCATCTATTTTTCTGAGGCTATAGATTTTTTTGGTTTTCATGTTTAGAAGATGTCTTATGTTTTGAAACATTAAACTCATCTTGCTTAAGGAGATTGTCAAGGCTCTATGAGTAGAGAATTTTTTATAACAATCATGGTAAGGGTTTTGATATAGTATTTAAATATGAATTATATTTAGGTATACAACTTAAAATGAGGTATGAATTGGTTGAAAATTTTCAATGTCCACATCAATTTTTATATGTGAATCGTTATATTTACAACCAATGTTTTAGAAATAATTATCATTAGGGGAGATCAGAATGTAACAATATGTGAAATAGAAATGTTTGCATAATAAATTTCAACTATATGATATCAGTTTATGGATTTGAATTCCAAATTAATAGAAGGGATCAATTAATGCAGTTTTCTTGAGGTTTTTATCATTTTTAGATGCTTTTCCCAAAAAATTACTTATAAATTCCACCTAAAAAGTATGTGGATTTTCTATTGATATTCGCATGTGGAATAATATGATTTCCCTTCTATGTTATCTTATAGAACATAAATTATTATTTTAATTGAATGATATGTTGGAAGAGTTGGAAGTCCAAGTTTTCAGTCATCCTATCATGTATATGTGGGAAACACCAGTCAAATTTGTCAAAAATGAGGATAAAACAATTCAGCTTTATGATTATTATCATTAAATTATCCATGATATGAAAAATATTAATTACCCACATCTAACCATTGATGATCTATTCCATAAATTGTGGATATCCCTATGGATATCTAAAAAATCATGTTATCCGGATTTCACCAATTTTGGGATCATAAGGAATATATTCCATTGTCAATGTTCTAGTGTATATTTAGCCATTACAAGAATGGGTTTATTCCTCTTGGTCATCAGAAATCATAAAAAATAAATATATAATTTATGAATCATATATTTCAATGGTATTTGCATTCATTTTTTGTTGTTTTTATGGATGACATAATGGTGTACTCAAGGACAGGGGTTTAGTATGAAAAATGTATTGTGAAACTGTTGGGAATTTTTTGGTATCAACATTTATATTCAATACTATCAAAGTTTGATTTTTTTTCAATAGGTACATTTATTTATATATATATTCTATGAAAGTGGCGTTTCTATGGATCTAATGAATAAAAATTATATTATCTTATGAAAACCACCGAAGAATGTCTTCAAGATACATAATTTACATGGCCGACATTGTTATTAACAACATTTTTTAGGAATTTTCATGACAATCTTGTCCTATGTCATCATTAAAAAAGATCATTGGTGCATTATAATGGAATGTTGAATGATAGAAGTATGTTCAAGATTTAACAGTTCTCCGTAAAATTGCATAGATCCAGATACATCCAGAATCAATACAAGGTTACATGGTTTATTGTAATGATTCGAGATCTTGGATGGGATGAGTTCTTATGAAAGGAGGTTCATGTTACCTGGTGTCCCACACTGGTGAAAGATCACATACCTATTACTTTGTGTCATCTTACCTCTAATTCCTTAGTGAAGATACTCCATGAATTACCTATTGATGACATATGAACCACTTCCCTATCTCCAAACATATCCACTATGCCACTAACACAATTTTCGTCTCAAATTATTATCAATAATGAGGGAATGGTTCACTATATTAGTAATAGTTGTCATCCAATAGAAGTTAACGTGACATCGAATATATTATATTAGTTCATTAAAAAACTATCATACTTCTATCATCTCATTACTGGAATTAGTCAATGAAAGATGAAATATCTAAAACAAACAAGATTAATAATACATTATAAAAATAATACACTTCTACAAGGGTATAAAATCCATAGATTAGTGAACTGACAATCTCTAAGAAAAATTCTATCATAGAAGACCATATAAATGTCCCTCAAAAAATTTATTCTGATTATGATATTATAGGGTAAAAACATCCAATGAATTCTAGGAATAATCATTTAGTATGTATGCAATAAGATTGAAGCAAATTTTTTGAGACATATTTTCAATATTAATGATATATAGAATGTCCTTTTCCATTGAATCATTATGATGGGGCCACCATACACTAGAATGGTTAGAAGAAGATGCTACTAGAACTCTATAGTCAAATATTCCATAGAATGGGTAGGATAGAGATCTAACTATTTTGACATCACAAGAAATTTAATCCAACAAAAAAATAATCTTTAATACCCATATCATTTAGAGTAAGAGGAACATTAGTTGGAACTAAAGGATATATACCAGTGAAATAGGCCCCACCACCTCTAAATGTTCGTCGTTGTCAACATCATGAAGCAGGAAATGATTCCACAATAGAAGTAATTTTTTTTAAATAAAATCACACACCTAAGTATTATATTCAATAAATGAAATGAAAATAGATATGGTAATATGGTAGGTACAAGAATTACATTATTAGAGTCAATAACCGCTAATATTATTTGAAATCATGTTCAAGGTACCCTAAATGATTATATGGAAACACTGGAGATGCTCCCAACATGCACTACTATTTTTAGTTCCGTTCAAGGACTCATATCTTATAACTATGGTTCTCCTATAGGGATTTTCAATCTAATTTTATTGATTAAAAATCTTATTGATTAGAAATTACCATTCCCATTTAACAGAATTGATTTTTTTACTTATTATAATTTATCAGTTTAATACATATAAATGTATAACGATTTTGAAAGATAAATATTCCATTTACATGTTATAATGTTCGTTGAATTATAAATTTTTTTTTGAAAATTATGGAACTTCAATAAAATTTTTATTATATTTTAATTATATTGAACACCATACAAAATATATAAATCAGCATACCCCATATAAATTATAATTAGAATACATTTAATTTCAAATACTTAAATTTCAACTCATGTGACTAGTAGTCCATCATTCAAACATGTGATAATAGATTAGTAAAGATTCATTGATCAAAATATGGGGGAAAACACTCTCTATGTTGATGATCACAAGTTATGAGATATATTATTTCATTACCATAAATAAACAACTGTAAATTTACATTTATTTTTGTCATTATAATTTTTTTATAGTAACTGAATGCAATGAAATAAATATTTCATGAAATATACATGAAATGGGAAACATTAGGTTTTTAAAATAATGTTTAATCAGTACATACTTTCCAAAGTAGGCTAGGGGTAATAAAGAATCCATAATAATAATAATTATAAATTATACAAAACATGTGCATAACCCAATGATGAAATCAATACCATATTAATGGGTGAAAACTAGAACATTAATTCCCAATCCATGAAACATTTCCTTTTCCTTACATGTGGTTCAAGAACACCAAATTATAGTCTCATAAAAAATTATATGCATTCAATTTTTCTTGTCTACCAACCCATACTAGTAGAAAAATTAATAATTGATTTTTAGATAGACCTTTGTTGTCCCTAGTCCCTATTATTGAATATGTGACCGGTGTAGTTGGTAGAATTGGTACAAGAATATATCTCTGTATTCTAGAGGCTACTGAAGTGGCGTGAAGGTACGTTAAGGAATGACAGAGATAATATTCCCGAATAATAAGTGTAAATTATTTGCGGGGAAATATAGAATAATAAAATTAAACGAGATAGGAAATACAAAATTATAACATCCATATTATAATAATAATCCATAAATAATATCCACTGTCAAATAGAAAAGATGATGAAGTCATAATGCTATAAAATTGAGTTATGAATATATGGAGTAATATTGGAATATAGTTGATGTATTAGTAAAATAAAATTTTAATAAAGTAGATATCTTTAATTGCATCATTTTATCTATTGTGACCATCTTCTAACATACACTATCATAGTATATAAAATAAATCATCCATTTATAGGCAATTTCTTTTGTCCCTACCTAAATCAATGATATCTTCCTATGTACAAAATGATGTTCAAAAAAATTTCAGATTAAAATTTAGTATATCATCATTAAAGGTGTCCATTATAATTCAATAACATGTATACAATTTTTTAGTGTATATCCATAATGATAATAGAAAATTTTAAGATAAACTAAATCTAGCCAACTCGAATTCCCCAGGAAATCCTTTGTAACAATACCTAATTTTTCCCAATCTAGAATATCTCTGAACATGTTCCTCATAATATTTATAGATATATTTTCATATATATATATATATATAATTAATAACATTAATATATATATATATATAGTACTATCCAGGACCAGAGGATCATGACCATGGGATATTTAAAAAATCATAGGAGTCTCATTCACTAAAAAAGTTAATTCAACCAGTATTCATCATGGGATATGAAACACCATGTCTAATAAACCAAAATAAATGATGTAATTCATAATGATTAGCCTTCTAACCTACAAATTGTGATTTTTCAGGTCTAATAACATTGTAAAGTATGTGAATCATAATTTCGTGCATCAAATGTTAATGAATCCTGAAGCACCATGATGAAAAATTCCTTGAACCATTTCATATAAAATAGTATCTACGTACTGAAAAGAATAAATCAGAATTCATTTGATTTATTAACAAATGTTGAAGTTAATATTCTTTTTCAAACACCTTCTAAATTATTAACATTTTTTTAAGGGAGTCACTCTTAAATTTACAAAGACCATCTTACAAGGACTAACGATAACCATTTCATCAAATTCATTCTATGCATTTGGGTTCAGATGAATACACAGAAATACATTGAAGGTACTTTGGGTCATACAAACCTTTTTTATTTTCAATAGTAGTTAATTGACACATGATAAGGGTGTTATAAATTAATTTAGATGAGCACTAATGAAAATAAGTGATTTATGGAGGTTGTATGGGAATGTATGATTAATTTAATAGTTCTGAATCATTGTTAAGGTAATTAATATAAACAGAAATGTGTGCATCAATGAAAAAAATATAAAAAAATTAATTTACACCAAATTACCAGACCACCTACCATAGACTAATAGTCAGCTCTATATCTAGTGATCACCTCCAATCTAACATATAATTGATAAAATCATAAAAAAAAGACCAACACCCAAGAAATGTTATATATATTATTGAATGAATTCAAATTCCTATAAGTAATGATAAATTAATTAACAAATATTGATTAAGGATAGATATAAAGTCATGGATCCAATGCTACCGATGATAATTTAATCGAAGTCTGATGGAGAAGGTACCACAAATCATAGGAGGAGTGAAGGTTGTTACATTGAGAGGTGAGATCTATTTTGTGATTTTAGAAAAAAAGTGAATGATGTGTTAATTATGTCAGATGAAATACACAATTTACTTATTTCTAAAGGTGTTCATGGTTTGGCAACATCTTGGACCAATCATAAACCACAATTGTTTCTTCTAAAAACCAGAGATCTGAGCACCAAAAAAGAATTACATGCTCTAAAATCATCCCTTAATCCAAAATTAAAAATAATTAGAATGAAAAGATATATTCAATCCACAATTTAGTGTTTCCATATATCATTATAAATAATAATATCTTTCATTTACACCATCCATTGACACTTTGGTGGACACATAAATTAATTTTCTATATATTCTATACAATAGTCAAATTGGATAAATATGAAATTTCACACTAATTAGATGGGGAAGTGGTATATTTTAAAATATTTAGACTCTATATTTGATTAGTTTTGAATTTATATTCAGCATGAGTTTTTGTTTTATGTCACATATTCATTTAATTTATGTCATGTATGTGTAGTTAAAAATAGTTTTATAAATTTTTTAACATGAATGTTGGTATTTTGAGTTCTAACTTATTTCATATAAATATTGTGTCCATTAATTTATTTTATTCTTCTATTATTTTAGGATTATTATTCAATATTTATGGTAAATGTACAATATATATTATTAATAATGTTTCTTCATATGAACCTAGACATGATTTACCATTCCAGTCAATGTGGGTAAATAATTCCTCTCTGATAGTCTATGTCCCATAAACTATTTACTATATCACGAGTATTGGGGAGAGCTATTTCAGTTTGTAATGATATATTTTGGGCTCATATCAAATATAAGAGTCAAGGTCAATAAAAAATTGTATTAGATTAGAATTATGGATTTTCTATGGAATTATTTTTTATAGAATGTAGTTATGTATTTTAGGACCTCGTAACTAAACCATAAATATTAATTTTCATCATTGTAGTAGTGTATTATAATTAAGTAATGGATTCATAGAAAATGAATCATAATTATATGACTATGTTATAGGTTTCTTAATGTGTTATAATGTGGAATCTATGATAAAAAGTGACATGGGTTATAAGTCATATCAAAGATAAAATTCAATCATTAAATGATGTATCATTTTTTCTAGAAACATATTACAAAATATATATAATACAATAAAATTGTATCAATGTATTTGGTTCCCATTTATAATTTAATTATTATTGGTTAACATAGTGGCTTGACCACATATTTTCTCTCATGGAGAAGAATGAGTAATCCACACAACATCACTATTTGTTTTTTTATTTTTTAAAATAACAATAGAAAATACCAGGGGTTTTGTATGTTCTTATAAAAATATAAAATATTAAATAAAATTATATAAATATATATTTGAAAATGAAGATATATACCCATATTTAATCCAATAATTTTAATCATTATTCATCTATATTGTGATCATCAATTTATTAATTTACTCAATATCATCCATTAATTATAATATTCATTAAAACATTTAAATAATATATACATTCCTAGATCTCCTAGATACACAAAAAAGAAACCTAATATATAATTAATAATGATATACATACCATGTAATGAGACTAAAATAAACTCCACAAAATCCCATAATGTGTTGTTCATGCCTTCATATCATACATTACGTGAGAAATTTAAAGAACTAATTAAATGGAGGGAGAAATTTTTTTTCGATTTTGATTGAAATAGAAATCATTGTAGTTGTGGAGTGTGATCAACCTACAAATTAAGAAAAGCAATAAAATTTTCAACTGAATTTAAGAACTATATGATTCCACCATGGGGATTCCAAAGACCATTAAAATACCCTACGGAATAATATCCATAGGTTAATTCCCCATGATCACAAAAAAATGGAGATTTATCTTATGGAAAATTTTAAGTGACGAAGGAAAAACATTAATATATATTAAAACATAATGTTATATTAATTAATGAAAGAAGAAATATCACAAAATTTAAATTAGACAGTATTAAACTACCTGTGGGTTTTCATTATGTCTATCCTTATTTTATAATTAATTCCTCACATGATTGTATCCTTTGATGCTTCATTGATTTTAATATATCAGTTATTTATGAACTATATTGTGTTTAAAAAAAATATTCACTCATGAGATTGAAACTATTGTATCACTCTTAAAGAACTTTTGAAACATGTAATAGTCATAACTCATGTTACTAATTTTGATAGAATATTGTAGATGAACATTCTCTTGGTTCCCACCTATTTTTTATTTACTCCATATGGTTTAACATTAATCCAATACGAATATGTGATTTATGATGAGGTGAATTCAACTTTATGATTAATCATGTGGGTTTATAGTCATTAATGAGATATTTTGAAGTAATTATTAATGTTGAATATAATTCAACATTATTTTTCATATATAATCCATGATTACAATGTTATTAAAGTTATCATGTATTGTATTTTTCCACTTCACACGTTAGGCTATGTAATCCTAGGATTCTAGACTGCGGATTGCATTAAGATGAGAACATATTATCTTGGGGAATCCTAAAATGGAATTAATTAATGAATACATTCTTTGTATATATTTTTTTGTATTGGGTTCTAATTGAACCTTGTGATGAAACCGTGGACACATCATTTTTAACTGATTCATATTATATAAATATTTTCATGATAGAAAATATGGGATCTAAACAATGACTATATTGAATCAACTTTTCATATTTTTTCTATGATGTTACATTGGGATGATAATATGACATTTTATGGTAATTAGGATTAAATGTTTTCGGAAGAAGAAATATTATCATTTTATAAATTCATATAGAATCTCCTTAAACGATTCATTTTTGGGTATGGAATTGTATTTAGGGTCTTTTTAATAAGAATGACCATTGGGTAGGTGTTATTATTCTCACATTATATTAAAATATCTATATTTATATAATATGGGATTCAATTATATGGACATCGATTATGGGTCCATAAAATAAAACAGATATGAGTATTTTCAAACTGAATTATTCTATCATTATGTTTTTGAAATTTATGTTTTTCATTTATTGGTGACTCTCCCATTTGTTATTAATTTGTAGAAACTTGAAACCCATGGTTAATAACATTAATGGAATTGAAAATAAAATTAATTCATATGATAGATTAAAGAACAATTCATGAACATTTCAATTAATTAAAGGATATTATTTTTGCAAATGAAAACCATGATTACGTTCTTTCGCAATAAAGCTCAAAATTATTCCAAAATAAAAATTTATAAAAAAAAATATAAGAAGATATTATTCATTATATGGGGATATTACAATTTAATATCATAAATATATTGAAACCATTATACCGTTTTTCCAACACATCTATCATTTATCATCCATAAAATTTCTAGTAATTGATGAAATAGATTTCATTTCCGAATTTAACCATAAAAAACCTAGAAGAGGGGAATAAAAAATAACTACATTATTACTTATTTTCATTGTTATTATAATAATTTTTCATCTTAGATCACTTCTTCTCCATTATGATTATAAAATAAAATCATAAATATTCTATTAATGACCAACCACACATTAATTTTCCATAATCACTTAAAAAACATTTCATTCAAAGTTGTTCCTATTCTTAGTGTCAACATTTTTCACCATTGGATTTCTAATACCATAAGCTATTAACAAAAAAAATTACTACACATTAGGACCTTAAATAGGTCTTTTTGATGTTTAATGACATGTATGATTAAAATTTGTAAAATTATGAGATTATATGACGAGTATTGATCTATAAATCAGAATCATTGGTAAAAAGTAATATAGGGTAATGAGTGAATTTAAATAAACTCATTTCCTCCCAAACATGACACTTCTAACTACCTTTTACCAATTAAACTTTTTGTACTTATCAGTAGTAAAAATAAATATCATGGAAAAATATGTCATATTTTCTCTATTTTATAATGTAGTAAAATATTTTTCTATATTATTTGTCTATAAAAACAATTTGTAAATATTTTTTCCTTTGTGATAATGTTTGAACATGTAGTATCTTAAAATATTAGACCAATGGAGAATTAAAATATTCAATCCCTATCTCACATACATAACTAAAAATATATTATGGAAATCACCTAGAGAGTAGTTGGTAGGGATTATAATATCTTTCAAATTGCCCTACCAAATAGCATGTCCATGGATATTAATAAATAGATAAGGATCAATTATCATGGTCTCCAAATAATAATGTTACGTGAGATTTAATAATTAAATTGGTCCCATCATACATATATCATTTGAAGTGTATAATTTCAAATAAAAATAAAGCCTTGTTTGGGTTACACACATTAACAAAACACCGACGACATATTTTATAGGGAATATAATGAAAACAATGTGATAAATTACCATAAAATGGGGAAAATATATTATATAGTTAAATCCTGAGATATATATTCATATCCATTTTAATCACAACTATATAAATCCATGAAATAAAAAATATAGTTCATATCCATAATCATTTAATATCATCATTTTATAATTTGAAATATCTATTTAAATTTTAATGCAATATCATAGGGTATTGTTACCCTAGAAATCTAATTACAATACAAAATGAATATAAAAATAAATATAAAATTGTGTAATATCTAAACACATTTGTACTAATCTATATATATATGTAACTACCCTTAAAATATTTTTTAAAATAAATAAAAAAATTAAAATCTTTAACTGACTCTAATAGAGTGATATATCATTAAATATTTCGTAGTAAAAAAATATTCAATTATTTTGTCGATTTATTCTACAAATATATTACAATACAATTACAATATAATAACATTTGAAATAGGTAGAACAATAATTATAAAAGAGAATATCTATAATTATTTGTTTAACCCCAACGTGTGTAATTAGTTTTTACAAGGCCCAATTATGTAGTACAAGATAACAACCCCAATCATAAAGGGTGTTTTTCATAATTTATAATTACTAATATATATTTTTGTATCTAATTATATTTCAATTATTCATTTTCCTATGGCAACAGAAAAACACATAGTTTAAATCTTTGACTTAAACAAAAAAATATCAATCATGTATATAGTGGTGGGATGATATAGGTAACCTTTTAAATCTCATATTTATTTGATTTTACATCAATTGTATAAATATATTATTTCACTTAATTTATCACAATGGGATATAAAACCTCGGATTTAATGAATAAAACAACTCCAATGGATTCATCATATTTTTTTGATGAATGGATTAATAAAAGAAAAATTTAAATTCACAATAAATGATGATATATAAATAATTTATAATAGAAAAAAATTTAAATCAGGTGAATTTAGATCAAATAAAATCCCCTTAACGATAAGTACTATGATTTTGTTTACTAATAACACAAGTTTAATAAAATTTCATAATTTAGTCTCCAATCACACAAATATTGATATTAAATGATCACCACCACTTTTTTATGATTACATATTTATCCATAATTTTGTGGTTATAAAAAATATTCTAATTCATAATAGATTTTTATTCCTTGTTGCTAAAATTTAGTTTTGTTTTAATGATTTTTATAAATGATATAAATAATTAAATACATTTTTGTCTATTAGATTTGCATGGATTCCATATTCCTACTTCAATGCCTTATTAAAAAATTTATTTTGTAGCTAGTGTTTCTTCATCATCATTGATAAATTACAAATCTTTTATTTCAGATATCTTATTCTATTGTAAGAGTTTCAAAATAATTTAATTTCATTTTAAGACAATTATAACAATTACATGGATGATAAAAATTATTTGTGAAAGTATACCTTCTTATAATAATTTCATTCCTTGGATGGGTGATATCATTTGCATTATGCTAATTCAGTTATCATTTAATTCTTTGATAGTGTTATAGATAGAATTAAAATGTTGGAATGTCATTTTTTTAAATGTAGTAATCCATCCAAAAATAGCCTTCCATTAAATCATAATTTTTCTCCCATTGTAATTTCATAACACACAGTTATTATAATTATATATGAATGGATTTGAATTGATCCATATATTATCAAACTAGATGAAATTCATAATTTAACTACTTAAAATAATATATTATTATATTATTTTCCTATTTCACCATTGAAGACTCGTACATCATATATGATATATATTCCTAAATATTTTATATTATATACAAAATGATGAAATTTTATATATTTATATAAGGAAAATAAAAAGTTATAATTTCATAGAATAAAAATACATTAATATGTAGACTCGGATCATTGTAAACAAAACAATATGATGCACAAAAATCCAATTGATGGAATTGGTGTGAAAATTAATTTTAATTCATATATTTTGTTTTAATGGGATGACCACATGTTGTCTCTTGAGTATATGAACTAGTAACTCACTACCTTCATAACAAAATAAAAAAAACACTATAAAATAATTCGTTTTTCATATAATATAATTAGAGAGGAAGAATTAGTTATTATTTAGAGATGGTTACATCTGAATGAATAAATTTAAAAAGTAAAACAAATATATATTTGAGAAATTTAGTGAATCTAATGTAAACCAAGTTGTATAATTCAGTATTCATTTTTCATCACTTCATCCAATTTATAATTCAATAAATATCATTAATTTATTACTATACTATTCTAATCTTGTAACATACAACGAATAATTTGTGATCTCCTAGATATAGAGAATATAAAATCCTTTTTAAAATGGAATGTTTAATGTGCCCTATTCATGACATGTTACTAGCTGTATCCAAACAATTTGTTCATTAATCATGAATTATCCACTATTATTTAAAAAGTAATCCATATAACAAAAATAATGGATTGATAAAAGATTATATGACTATGGAATAAAAGTGATAGTATTCAATAAAAGGTGGATGAGAGGAACAAAATAGAATAAAAATTACAACTTCCCCAACATAATAGAATGAAATCATTATAAAATCAGAATGGGAATATAATAATTGATGAACCACTTGGGTGGAATCATATAACTATGCTAGATGTTATCACGTGATATCACTTGATGTTAATCATAATTAAACATCAAATTACAAGATAGGGATCCTAATGTATCATGTCTTGTGTGACTAGGTACATATAATTGAATACATGGGACTAAATAAAATATTAATTTTAATAATTTTACAAAAGTGGTCCATAAATAAATTATTATCATACATATTTATACGATAACATGGGGGTATCCTGAACAAAGAGATGATATAAAAATTCTTATAAGGGAATAATCATAAGAATAAACTATTAGCTCATGGGTTAAAAGGCATGACATAATGTTATAAAAAGTCATTGAACATATGGATTCCTAAAATTTAAACATGGGATCACATAAAAATGGATTCATATTAATTTCGAAGAAATAGAAAATATGACTTCACCATGAGTCAGCGATCTTAACAAATAGTGGATAACAATTAAGGGATAACCACTAAGACCATTGCACGTGGTTGTAGGAGTCAGGGAAAACAGCCAAGACTATTTCAAATAACATCACATGAGACACAAAAATTGCACAATTAACTGGTTATATATCTATTTTCACCCATCAAGAAATTTATTGTGAAAAAAAAATTTCAACATAAATAATCCAATATAATCAATCTTATATAAACGTAAGTGTTACACATTGTAAGAGCTGTGTATCAAAATCATGTCATAATGCATAACAAATCAATGTATCATAAAAATGTAAATGATGGGAGGGAATAAAATCATACATGGATAACTATAGATTAAAATATGATTGTATCATAAAAGTTTATTTTAACATGAAGTAATAACATGTAAAAATAGTACTTAGGAAACATTAGAATCAAAAAAAATTAGTACAGATGAAGGATAATATCAATGGTTATTTAAAATATAGAATGTAATTTTTTTTATATACAAACAGAAGTCAACCAAAAAGTATTATTTTATAAATATAGTTTTTTGTTAAAATTATGTGTTTTTAAAAGCAGAATTGAATGTGTACATGAAAATGATTAATAATTTGTAATGTTCCCTTAAAACGGAATTTCCTGTCTTGATGAATTGGGAAGGGGACCACTTAAAAAACTATATTTCCAATAAATAAATTAATTAATGGATGTTTATACCTTATTTTTTAATATATAAATATAATTTATAATATGTACATAAAAAGAATATATAACTTCATTTGGGAAAAAATTATGATATAAAAACCTGAATGAATAATGGTGGTTCGGATAGAATCCCATACCTTAAGTATGATGATGGCCTTATCATGATCATAATTTCCCAGATAACAAATTAAAATACATTTATTATTATCTTTAAAAACAATTATTCATGTTATTTATTTATTATAACATTATTAAATACATTCTTGACCTTTTTGATGGGTAAAGATGCTTCATTTCATTGTTTGGAGCATTTGTATGCTTGGTTATCAGGATTGGTTTACTAATATCCATATAAGGATAAACATGTAATGTGATAATGGTTCTACAAAATTTATGTATTATGATATTAATTATAATTCATAAGGTTAAATTGTTATAAAATTCATTTGGTTGTTTTGTGTGAAGATGAATCGTTATACAAAACATTAATGAAAACCATTTTTGGTTAATTGGTGGGATTTTTGATCACATCGAAAACATTTTTCATTATAAAATAATATCATGTGTACAAAATATTCTATAACCAAAAATTATACATAATACATAATAAATATATTTTTGTATTTCTTAACCATAGAAAAGGTTTCTTGACTAGAATTGATGTTGGTAAATGGAATTAAAAACATTTCATTCTTGAATTTATTGACATAACCAATCTTAAGATGGTGTTTTCATTTTCAGTTCAAAAGAAGGTGAAATGAGAGATTATAATTAATTATTACATTATTATATCATTATTACAGTACACGTAAGTTACTGGATTAGTCATAACATTTGTAATAATATAGATGAGGAAAAAAAGAAATGAAGGAACATGACTGAAAATATGAAAAATGAAATGTGGAATAAACCTCTTGAATATATCATACAATGAAAACTATTTAGGGGAAATATTTTTTACTTATGAAGATACCAAGGGATTTTGGACATGGTAGAGGGGATTAGGGAGATATTTGAATAGAATTTGTCCTACGAATAAGTTTTGAGAGTTGGTAGCAGAGTAAGTAAAGAGTGGTATAATTTATAGTGGATGAGTGGAGGGGTTCCCCTTATTATAATATTTATATAATGGGTTTTTCTCAATACATTGAATAGTATTTAATATAGTGACTAAAAAATATTAAATAGATCTTTAGAGTTCGAACCAATGGCCATTTATATGATCCATGACTCCAACATGATATAGAAATTTATTTATTTTTCCATTTATTGTAAATTAACTTATTTTTATTATTCTTCTAAATTTAAATTATTTTATAAAAATTTGAAAAAATAGCCCCAACAAATAATATAAATTTATAATTCAAAATTTAAATCCATTTTATGATAATATGTTTATAAATATGAGAAATTTTACTTTTAATTACAATCATAATTTACTTCAAAAATAAAAATGTTAAAACTAAAACTATTATTCTATTACTCTAAACAATTAATTAGGTTATCTTAAAATAATATAATTATTAGAAATCATTAAAATAATAATTTATGAATTCAATTTTTGAAAATAACTTTTCTTCTAATATATTAAATTAATAAAAAATTGTAATTACATAAACATGGATTACAAAAATACCAAAATTTTATTAATAATTTTAAAAATATTTATTTACCTATACTAAGATATAATTATACTATATTAAAACTTATTAGATGCATAAATTTTATTTATATTTTCATTGGTGAGGATAAATTTTTTTTGGCCAGATAACTATTAATAAGGGTCACATTACTATTCAAAGTTCATTTTATTATTTAATCGGTATAAGTTCATCAATATCTAAGGATACCTTTTATTTCACTCATTCTTCATTTATAAGGTTTTTATTATGTTCGTTACATAATCTTATTAGATTATAAAACCATAGATAATTATAAGAATGGAATATTATTGATAATACATTTGGTCATTACATTCTTCCCCCTTTTAAAATTTCCCCCTCAAAATTTTGTTTTACATTCTAAGCCATAAAGAGTTTTGTCAACTTTTCCATCATTTCTTTCTCCAGTTCCCATGTTTACTCTTTGTACATAGGGTTATACTATTGTACATTGACTAAGTGAGTACTCCGGTTATGTAGAAGTTTATTTGTATGATCCAATATCATCATTGGCCGCTCCTCGTAAGAAATATTGTTCTCTAAAATATACCACCTCTAAAGACAGTACATGTGAAGGATTTGGTATGTATATCCTTAATAGGGATACATGGAAGAAATAAAGTACTTTAGTCATGGATGATGGTAGTGTTAGTCAATAAGACACAACACTGACGTGATCAGGAATCTCGAAGGGGTCGATGTACCTAGGACCTTGCATTACTTTCCTCACAATACTCATGACCTTTTCCATGGAGATATGCAGAAGAATAACATGTCTCCAACATTGAAACCAAAGTCTCTTCGACGATTTTCAATATAGATAATCTGTCGAATTTAGTGTTCCATGATGTGATGCTGAATTACTTTCACCTTCTCCACCATTTCATCAACTATATTAGGTCATATAAGCTTACGCTCACTAATATTATCCCAACATGCCAGTGTTCATCATATATTATTATAAAGGAATTTATATTGTGCAATTCAGATGCTATAGTGGAAACTATTATTGTATGAGAATTAGACCAGTGGAAGATGTTGGTCCCATCCTCCATTAATGTCTATATTAAATTATTTCAACATGTCTTCCAATGTATGAATATTTCAATATTATTGTCTATCATTTTGCGAATGATATGCCACACTGATGTTCAACCTAGTTCATTGAGAATGTTTGAATCATTTCTCGAACATTGATGTGAATCTCAGATCTCTATCAGATGTAATAGATAGTGGTATTCCATATAGGCTTACAACCTCTTTGATATTTTTCCATACACGTTGATATAGTGAGAAGTCATCTCGAATTATGATAATGTTAGTTGTCTTTGTAATAAAATTAACAATGACACAAAATGAATTTATTTCTATAGATTTCCATAGATGTCTAGTGACAACGACCGTGGTAATATTCTCCCACATAAATGTTTTTTTGGATAGTGGTTTCATCATCCAATTAGTGTTTCTTCTTTCATCCATCATGTAATGAAATACTTGGAACTTTTATGTATACATGACAATCTCATTATTCATATTTTCCATCAAAATGTTCTATTATAGATCTTGATACATCTTTGACCCCCCTTGGTAAATAGAGAAGGTTGTTCTATGTGCATCATTTAGAATATCATTAATTATCTTTGAATCAGATGGTACATGTAAACTTGACTCAGATCTTACAACACCTTCCTTTTAAATCTTGAATGTTGAGTATTGCCCATTTTTAATAGCTTCCACCCTTTTTAGAATTTCCCCATCATTTATTTCAACATCCTTTATTTTCACCATGAGAGGGTGGTGAAGAAACCTTTTGAGAAATGATTGATGATGTTCCTCCCTCAATTGTTTACATATCCATCATCTTCAAGCCATTAATGATTAGATCCATTTCAATTATCATCATTGATAAATATTTATGATACTTTCTACCTAGAGAATCTTCCGCCTTATTTTCCATATTGGGATGGTAGTATATTAAAAATTCGTAATCCTTTATGAGATCTAACTGTCATAATTGGTTCATTTTTTTCCTTCTATGTGATTATTTATTTTAGAATATTATGATCTATATATATCTAACACATCTCTCTGTAAAGACAATTCCTCAAGATTTTCATTGTAATGATCATAAATGACAACTCCAGATCCTGTGTGGGATAGTTTTTCTCATGGATTTTCTACTTCCTTGAGGAATGAGAGATATATTTATCTTTTCGCATCATCACAAATGATGATCCCTTCATTTAATAATGACAATACATGACAATTAGTTCTCCACTTATGAAGGGTCTGAGTACTAGAATAGTGAGAAGCATTTTTAGCTCCTTAAATCTCTCCTAGAATTCTTGGGCCCATTCAATCATCACTCCCATCAGTGTTAGATTTTTCATTAGGTTTGAAAATTGTGTCAAGATCTACAAATATCTTCGACAATAACCCACTACACCTAGAATGATGTGGATCACTATTATAGATATTGGACTGGGACAGTCATCAATTGCCTTTGTCTTGGATGGGTCTAAAATAATTCTTTTGCTAGTGATAACATGCACCAATAAAGAAACTCCCTCCATCCAAAAGTTTTTCATTTACTATACTTGGCTTAATTTTTCTATGTTACCAAATTTATCAGCTCATTATTCAAATGATTCTAATGTTCCACATTAATCATGGAGTATTTCATAACATTATCGATAAAGACCACAACTAATTTTTTATTGTAATATCTAGATACTGTATTTTATTAAATCCATGAATATTTCTAGATCATTAGTGTGTCTGAATGGAACCACATTGAAATCATAGTATCCATATATCATTCAAAAAGTATTCATGGGAATATATTTCATCCTCACCTTTAATTAAGGATATCTCGATCTAAGGTCCACCTTAGACATAAAATTATCCCCATGTAGGTGATCGAGCTAGTCATCTATCCAAGGTAGGAGATTTATTTTCATTATCAGGATTTTGTAATTCTCACGATAATCAATGTTGAGTTTCATTGATTTGTCCTTCTTCTTAAAAATTTGGACTAGTTCACCCCATGGTGAAGCACTTGGGCATATAAAACCCTTCCCCAGATTCTCTTGTAACTACTTCTTGAGCTCATCAAATTAATGGTGGCCATTAAATATGGAGTTTTGTATATACATTGGGATCCATGAATAATATCGGTCATGTACTCCACCTCTCATTCTAGAGGAAAACTAGGAAATTCAATAGGGAATACATCAGTGTAATCCCTCTTAAAGGGAATTTCATCAAGAAGTGTCATCTCTTTTGTATCAATCATTTGAACCATATATTCTTTCTCAAAAGAAAAATTATCCCCAATTGAGATAGTTATTATAAATTAGATTCGTCTTCCTCATTAGACTTGTATAGGAATAAAGGATACCGTATGATGTGAAGACTGATCAACCATTCCTGATGATTAATGTTGGATATTTAAAATTATAGCCAATGAATACCCAAGAAAACATTGAACTCCAATAAAGGATGTATTGGAAGATTTTTTAGGAGGCTCAGTTGACAGATGTTAACCAGGAAGGAGTTACATACATTAAATTCAATAATTGTACAATTTTCTATTCTCATTGATAATTAAATCTCAAAAATTTTAGGTGGTGTTTGAATAGTTATAATAAACAAGATAGATATAAAATAATTCATAGAAATAGAGTAAAATATTACATTTGAATTCTTGAATGAATAACTAGTTTACCTGTCACCATATCGTTTTCTGGCTCCACATCTTCTATACTGACATAATAATCCATTCCTTGTTTAATTGTAGGTTTTTTTGATTTTCTCTTACAAACATTTATATAGGGAAATTGTTCAAATAATTCCCATGTTCTTTATATTTTTAACTCTAAAGTACTGGCTGATCATTTAACTAAACCTTCCATTCTTCTTCCACATTAACAGGATTATTTATATACGTTCATTATTGTGTATCCAGATGCCCCATTCTTTCCCATTTGAGGCAACAATTTGTTCGCTTCAGATAGTTCCTACGATTATCTTCCAACAATTGTGACTCTTCCCCTTTCAATCAAGGGATTTATTTGTTGAACCACCCATATTAGACTATATTTTCTGCATTTTGTCATTTGTACCATGAGATCATTGAGAGTCTTTGATATCTGTTTCATCATTTAGGGAACAATGTACAAACTCCTCATAACTTTTTAGGTCTCGAATCGCCACCACATTTCGTAGATTCAGCTTTAGTATGCTAAAGAAGAAATCCACATTCCTTTTAGTGTTCATGAAAGTGCATGAGGAATATTTTTCTAGCCTTTTGAAGTTTTTTTCAGAGGGAATGAAGGAATAATATACATTATTATTAAGTACAAGGATGTATATATCCATATTGAGATGGAGGTTTTGGGGAATATATTTATTGTAAATATTTTTATTGAATTCCACTCAATATGTGAATCAATTTCCCATATTACATCATAAATTTTATTATTTTCCACAACGGATTAGCTTTCTAATATAAATGATAGACCACTAGTGTGATTTTTTGTTCTTATAAGCTGTATATTATATAGAATATATTTTAAATTGAGTTAATCTACTATTCTACGAGGAAGGGATCAAATGTAACACTAATCCTAGGAAGAATTTTCCTCATAAATTATTCTATGGAATCATTACCTTTCTATGGAGGAATATTGGATTCCACATGATTCATGTTATTATTAATAACATTACCTTGGTGAGCATGTACTATCTTGAGGTTTTCATCACCCATTCCAATTATATTTGGAATATCATAAGGGATATCATCACATTGCCTATCAATTTGATATTAGTCACATGTTATTCTATTTAAAACCATTAAATAATAAAAAATCATACAATTTGGGGCCCTGAAAATATATCTAATAAAAAAATGAATCACTGAACAAGAAATGATAAATTTTCCATGTAGAAGTATATATTTAGTTATGATCCCCAATGTTTAAATTTTTGTTAACCTCAATTATATTCTTAACTTATATTCATAAGGACATTTTTTGGGTACAATTAATAATGGTTTGTACTTTTATTTTTAATTTACAAATTAATATCCTTAGCAATGTCAAACTAGAAGAGAATCAATATCCTTTATCATGCCCCAATTAAAATTGATGTGTAGATCAAAGTTGTTTTTTTCTGGGTTTACTCCTAGATATATCTATTCCATATCCACATATAATTGTTCATTTCGAAACAGGGATGTATTATCTAGATAAACCACTTACTCTATTCATACAAAAATTTATGGATATTTTCTAATACTTTGTCTCATCCCGAATGTTGATAATAATGTTATATATTCCTAATCTATAAAAATAACCATACCATTATATGATACCAAATACATACACTCTATCATTTAACATAATATATTTGATGATTTTATGAATAATTAAAAATCAACGAACAAGCCAAGGATCTAATGGATAGTTTCTTTGAAGACATGGTAGATAAAACAAAAAAATGGGACTGAGTAAAACATTTCATTACTAAATCATAATATAGATATCCTAATATACATTGTGCTAACAAATACTCATATGATAACTTGAGAAAATCATGAATAATCAAAAGAGTTAAAAATACCAATAACGTAATAATCATTAAAATAAAAACTGAGAACATGGGTTGGAAGGCATGACATAATTATATAAAAACTCATGGAAAACATGGAATCATAAAATATAAATTTTGGATCATATAATCCTATATTCATAGTAATGTATTAGAATAATAAATCATGACTATAACATGATTCAATGCGCATTGTATATATATGAGTGCACGTCAAGGTTAAACACTATTACTATTGTAGATGGTAGCACGAGTCCAAGATAACTGCCAATACCATTCCACAAAACATCTCATGAGAGTCAACAATACAAAATTAATTTTAGTGTAATATTGGTGAACACATAATAACATGTTCCTGAAATTTTTTTTCATATAAATAATCATACATAATCAATCATTAAAAAACATAAGGTTATCCCAATATAAGAATGGCGTATCATAATCATGTCACAAAGCAAAAGAAATCAGAGTATCATAAAAATTTCTATGATGGAAATGAATTAGATCATGCATGAAAAACATAGGGTTGAATAGTCATGTATAATAAAAAAAATTTCCTTGTGATTTAATAGCATTTAAATATATTACTTAAGATACTTTATAATTAAAACATTATACTCAAGTAAATGGAATAGATCAAAGAGCATCTAAAAAATAAAATGGAATAATTTTTTATATAAAATCAGAAGCAATGGAAAGAATTTTTCATGATAGAAATGTTTGTTTGATAAAAAAAACTTGATGATTATAATAATATAATAATTTATACTTGAAAATGGGTAAAAATTCACGATGTTCCCTTAAAACGGGGTTTCTTATCAAAAGAATTGAGAATGGAAACACTTAAAATTATGTATATCCCCAAATGATAATAATGAATGGATATTGATAAATCAATTTGGAAGATATACATTTAATTTATTGAATCTACATAAAAATAATAGATAAATTAATTAGGGTAAAAAGAATGATAGAGGAACCTAAATCCATAATGGATGTTCTGGTAGAATCCTATACCTTAAGTACGATGGTGGCCTTAAATTGAACTTAATGTCTTGTATGAAGAAATTAAATTTATTAATTAATATTTATATGAATATTATTTAGTTAATTTTGTTATTATAACCTTATTATGTTTATTAAAAATATTTTGGATGGGTAAAGAGGGTTAATATCATTATTTGGGTGCATTTTTTCATTGGATTTCACGATTGGTTTACATACATTCATATAAGGATAAAAATGTAAGTTGAGAATAGTTTTGAAAAATTTAGTTTATATATCATTAGTTAACCTCCAGAATATTACATTTTTATAAAATTCATTTTTTTATTTTGAGTGATGATGAATCATTACATAAAACATTAATGATAACCATTATTGTTAATTAGATATTTTTTTAGATGACATCAAACACATTTTTCATTATAAATTAATATCATGGTTTCAAAATAATAGAGATAATTTAATTGAAAATAATTTAAAATACATATATTATAGTTTGTTTCGACTATAAATATGGTTTCATGACATGAATTTATGATTGTAAATGTAATTGAAAACCTGTCAACAATGAATGTGATTAATTACCACATATCGGATAGTGTTTTCAATTATTGAATAAAATGAAGGAAAGGATATATAATGATGAATAATTCCCTTATAATAAAACATTTACATTAAATTTAATGTACAATAGTTATAATAAAATTAGGATGTATGGAAATGAGTAAAGAAAAATAATGAAAGGACCTCGAAAGAAAATAAAATAAATGAAAAGGAGGAATTTACCTCTTGAATATATCTTCCTTGAGAACCTCTTCACGGGAGATGATTATATCATTTTATGTGAAAAATGGATAATGGACATGGTAGAGGGGATTAGGTAGATATTTGGGTAGAATTTTCACTAGGAACAAGGCTTAAGAGGAGTAAGGAGGTGATGTTATGAGGGGTTGTATTTATAGTGGGGGAGAAGAGGGGTTTCCCATTATTTCAATTATTAGTTTAATATTATTGCTCACTAATATGAATAGTCATTATTTGTGTGATGAAAAATTTTAAGAAGATAATGTGATTTCAAACTAGTAGACATTTACATCATACGTGACTCAAGAATGATGCAGAATGTCAATAAATTATCATTTATCATAAATTATCGTATTTTAATATACAACAAAATTCCATGCATTTAAAAAAAACCAACAATTCTACCAATTTTTTTCTATATGTAGAAATAAAACATTAATTCTATATTATGAATAAAATTTTAAATATATAAGAAATTAATTTTGAAATTAAAATAATAATTTTCTTGAAAAATACTAATTATAATATTAAATCTGATTTTTCAAAGTAGTGAAATATTATTTAAGATCACATTAAATTATATTATGATAATAATACATCGATATAATTATTCATGAAATCATTTTAGAAAAAAAATTATTTAAATTTTCTTAAATAATCACATAATTGTAATTAAATATACTTTACTTGATCCTATATAAATAATATATTAATAAATTTAACAATAATTATTTACTTATATTAAGATATAATTACATGTTATTGAAAATTTTAAAATGGATAAATGTTATTGACAATTTCATTGGGGTGGGTAATATTGCATTAGATGCTTTTCTTTTTATAAGGGTCAAATCCCTATTCCAAAGGTCATGTTACTATTTCATCAGTATATGTTCCATATCTTATAGAGATTAGTTTTTTTTAAATAATTATTCATTTATAAGGATTGTATTCTGTTAAACATGTAATCATGTGTGATTATACTATAAAACATAATTATATGAGAGGATATATATTTATAATACATTCGGATGTTACAAATCATAGCACCATTATTGTTTCCAAACGGAACATTAATTACTATATAACAGTTATGACAATGGAATTCATATATATAGAGAGGGATATAGATTAATAGAGATAATGAAAAATAAAAATATTAGAAAATTAATTTAGTTATAATTAATATAAAAAATATAATTAGTAAATAAAAAACAAAATCTAGTTCCCAGAAACGTGTATATGATGTTTTAAATCATTCATTTAAAATTTTATGTAATAGTGTTGAAACATAATACTATTCATTGAAAAACATAGATTAATTCTATATAGATTTTTATTATTATTAAATGAAACTCTCACTCTCTCAATCACAATATTTAACACCCAAACACTAATAAACCATTTTTGCTTAAGATTTATTACATTGGTATATGATAAAAGGTATGAAACCATGATGAATAAATAATTTTAGTAATCTTGGGTGAATATATGTTTACATGATTTTAATATTACATTGTACAAAAAATTGCATAAATTTTTTTATTGCATCCTATAAGAATAATCAGTGACTAATTACATTTATCATTGGTAAAGGAAAAAATAATAATGGTTTCATAGAAATGACTAATAAGGGATAGTTTAATGTATACTATAATACTTTCAAAAAATGAATAATCAATAAATTATTGTGGATAATCAAAAAAAACAATCGATTTCAACAGAAAACAAGAATTCAATTTATATCTATGTAGAATATGAATAAGAATATGATGTCAATAATTAAATATATATTATTGATTAACCAAATACATAAATACACGAATTTATAGACATTAAATCATATCCAAGGCCATTTGACATGAATATAACCATCAAAACCACATAACAATGAAAATATATTAATAAATCTCAACGTCGAAATCAATGACACATTTAATGTGACCACTTGTATTGTCTCGTGAGATGAGTGAATGCATCAATGGGATGTCAAAAACTATTCTAAAAAAATGAATATAAAATCTAATTCATACCACATATATTAAATTGTCATTATAATTCATTCCCAATGTTCCTTATAAATAAATTATTTATTTATTTTATCAACAAGATATAATATTTCCTTAGTTACTGATAAAAATACCACCACAAAATTCCATTAACTATGGTCATTTATACAATTAATATGTGGTTAAGACATAAAAAATGTAAAATAAATGATAATGAATTAATAAATGAATATAAAAATATATATAGTGAGGAGAATGATAAATTCTAATGAATAATGGAGAGTAATTTATAACATGATCTCATGAATGTGAATGGCCTCAATATTAACTAGGATATTTTATTAATAAAGGACGATTGAAGTCCAAAAATAAATTAGATATAGAGGTTTCCATGTAAAATTATTCTATAATAATATAAAATATAATAATTTCATTGAAAATCTATTCAATTTAACCCTATGTAAGAATAGCCTTATCAATTTCATTTCAATATTAATTCTATTTACAAAAGAAATAATACCCTGTATTTTTTTATATTATATTAAATATTTATTTTGGAAATTTAGAGGAATATATTTTCATTGAAAATAAACATTGTAAAATTATAATTTATTCATGATAATATATGATTTATTTCATCATAAACATCTCATAAAGGAAATGTAATCATAATAAATGTAAATATTAATTGTGGTCAGAAAAAAAGTATCAAAACATTGGTAACTAAAGAATAAAAGGATAAAGAGAAATAATTCATAACAAACCAATTATTATCATGAATAGAAATTTATTCATGATTTATGTTCGAAAATGGGAAGTATATTTGCTATAAATGAAATTAGGCAGATTAGGAAACAAATCTCTCATTGAAATGAAAATGATATGAATTTACACTTACCTCAAGAGATAATCGATTCATCGGTACTCTAAACATATGTTGTAATAAATATAGATTTATTTTAAATCCTTAAAAACCAATATATGTAGTTATCATAAAATATATGATTCAATTACAATATTCTAGGACAATATTATTATTAATTATTTATTAACATCATAATTCAGGGTGTTAACAATTCTATTTTTGAATTCATTAGTGTGTTTGGATGTTCTGATCCATGAAACATGTTTCTGGTTTCAAATTATCGATAACATTAACAATGACATAATAATTATTTTTTAAAAATAATGAAAAATATTGAATGATTAATGAAAGGAAGACTACTGAAACGAAACTAATCATTTCACAGAGTAGTTAGTCCACACAAACACATGAATGATGTTATCAGCTATCATATGGAAGGGTATGAATGCATAAGATATATTTTATTTAAACATTTATATGTATTCCATTAATAACATGTATATTAATTAATTATTAACATTTAAAAATCCATCAAAACTAGTGATGAAAATAAAATTACACATCTATTTGGATATGGTACCTCGTACGTACAGAAAAGTGATGTTTTAATTTTTCATAGGATAAATTGGAAAATTATAAGGGGTTTACAACTATAATAAAAACATTTTTTGTATATAAGAGATACTAATTTGTAATATTAAAATGGTTAGGATATAAATACTGGTTGTATAAGATGAAAAATAAATAAATAACACATAACTAAGATGCACATATTTTATAGAAATCATCTTTTGGAAATTAGCTTAATATTTTATTTGATGATCGTAGGGAAATTCTAGATTCAATAGGTAATTAAATGAAAACAATGAAGGTATTCAAGTAGGTTTTTGCATTTCATGATTGATCATTCACTCTTAATAATGGAGGACATGATGATCCATTTTATAAATGTGGAGAGGATACACATAGAATTAATTAAATTTTATAAATATAATTAATGAATTTATCAAAAAAATGAAAATATTTCCCATGGATTTAATTAAAAATATAATAAGGTTGATATATAATTTGGAATTAAAATTTAGGCCTTTATTTGGAATCATTTTATACAATATTTGTTTTGATTAACCCCTTTGTTAAACTTGTGTAACAATATCTATAGAAACCCATTTTCCAATCATTATGGGCTATAAATTTATATATAATGTAAAAAGTGGATAAAAATCATTCATGGATGCATTTCTTATCCCATATTCCCAATTAAAATATTTCTAATTAAAAAAAATACATGTGACATTAATTAACATAATATATAACAATAATAATAGTTTTGACTATTCATTTAATTTGAATAAAAAGACATGAAGATAAAAATGGATTTAAAATATAAAAAAATTATCATTTAGTATAAAAAATAATTAACTATAAATTTCAATGAACACTGTGATACATCCTTAAAAATTTTCCTATAATATTTTGAAAATCATTTATTTGATTTTTATAATTATTTGTAAAAGTATTAAGTCTATGTGGTTCTTGAGATTATGGTAATTATAAAAATAAAATAAATTTATAAAATTTCATATTTATAAATTTATAATAACATTATTTATATATTCATAACATATTTAAACAATATAATAACATATATTTGAAATTAATATCAATATATTGAAATTTTTGTATTCTTACATTCCCTAAATTAATATAAATTTTGTTATAAAAGAAAAATGGCACCAAAATCCAATATATTGGATGTTTTGTTGGAAAAGGATAAATTAATCTCATTAAATATAACAATGGTAATTTGGCGATTTATTTTTTACATTATCTAATTTTTAACCTTAATTATCATATTTTATTTATAATGATTTTGATATTCTTTTTCCTTGGATATTATTCACAATAAATATAAATGAAATTTTACTATTCAAAAAATTTTAAATTCTTAATCGTAAATATGAAATCCATTTTTCATGATTCTTTTTTAAGAAATAGATGAAATTTAATTTATAATTAGTAAAACTACTCAACCAAAAATTTCCCATTAAAACACATTTAACATTCAAAAAATCCCTTATAAAAAGAATATATATAATACTAAATCAAATATAATTAATATGGTTATTTATATTTAAATTATACATATATTTATTTTCAATTTTTCAAAAATATTATTGGATATTTAAATTAACTTATTTAATGAAATTAAATAATAGTATTTCAAAATATCATTAATTTTTCACTCTCCAATAAAAAAATACGTTTACATAAGAATATAAAAAATAAAAACTTCTACTAGGAGGGAATGATAATTTAAAAAATGATATAAACATTATCATATAATAATTATCAATGTGATAGAAATTAATTATCTTATCCAGAAAGAGAAAATTAATAAAAAACATGTATGTTGAAAAGTAACATTTTTCCATAAAATTAATTTTTATTAATTCTTGGCATAGTAATAAAATTAGATGACTCGTAAATTTTGTGATTTATTTCATTACTATTTTTTAATAAATAATATCCACATATATTTTTACATATACTTATTTCTATTCATACACTCTAACCCAACAACTATGTAATAACAACAATAATAAAATAAAAATACATCGCCATTTTTTTAAAAACATTGTTTTGTATACCACACAGTAACAGACATAATTCTCTTTAAAAATAAAATATTATCTAAAATCATGAATTAATACACTATCCCCTTGGTTCAAAAATTTCATAATTACAATATAATTTCTATTTTTAATAACTAAATATATCATAATATATTAATAATATCGGATATACATTTTATGAAGAATTTTTTTTCATCGTATTCAAGGGAAACCTTATTACTAATATAGGAATATAGTAATAATTCTTATAATTGAGTTTCAAAAAATGAATCTTGGTATTTCAGTGTAACATTCCACATATGACTTGACTATGTTTCAATAAATTTTCTTTAGTATGAATAATTCTCTACTATTAGAATCGATCAATATGATAATATTTACATACATAAATTCTTCACATTTTATAACCATTATTTCTTCCTCCAATTTTAATAATTTTGATTGTGATAAATTTTCCACGAATATAGCCCAAAATCCTCATTTTTTCAACTATCATATCCTAAAATCATTGTAAAGTTATTCTTTTTATCTAAAACCATGATGGTTGATAATATATTAACTGGTAACCATTATGAATAAACAATTATAAAATTTATTTACCAAATATAAATCATTACTTATGATCAGTATAATAAACTACAAATATTTTGTATTTATTTTTAACCATATGATTAGAATTGTTTGAACACTAATTATTCAAAAAAAATTATATTAATGAATGATATCGAAACAAATATATATTACCTAGTTATATTTTACACAATTTAATTTTTTCAAATAATCCACAAACATGTAGTAAACCTCACCAATTTTAACTTTTTTATATCAACGAATAAACATGAATTTACTTTATTAATACATAAATAAATATATAGAAAAATATATTTTCACTTTTTATAGAGACTGATACGATATAACATTAATTTCTTACATTATTATTTTCTAAATATTATTTATAATTCAATATTTTAAATAAAATCCTAGGTTGTTTTTTATTTATCCACATACCAATATACAAATGAATAATAATACCCCATCATAATCATATATTTACAGTTTTTACCATAATTACAAAAATTTATACTCCTCAAAGGTTACATTTTTCTCTAAGGGTTATTATTTGATTAATATTTTTCTAGAAATGTTATATAAATATTCTCTCTATGTAGAAAATATCTCCAAGAATAGAAACATCCCAACATCAAAATTAAAACTTAATAAATTTATCATATAACTCTTTTTCATTTTTTATATTGAAAAATTATTATCTACTGATTCTCTTGCAATTCATTATCCTTAGTGTATCATATGATATCATTACTTCAAACTATATAAAAATTATGAGTGTAATCATTCTATTATCCACTGGTTTGTATTCAATTACTTTTTATTGGGCGTATCCCTAAATAATGTAAATCACTGAGTATCCATATATAATAATGAATATTTATAAATATAATAAAAATAACTAAATTTTGATCAAATAATATACGGAATTATAATAATTCTAATGATATATATGTTAATCTAAAGCAATTTCTATGTGTTTGTACAAAACAAGAAAAATGTCCAAATATAATCACATGATCCTGGTAACCTGTAGTCAAGGATTAATTATCAAATTGGTACATGATATAAGGGACCACACCATAAAGTACCAATTATTTGAGTAGTATTATGTGACTAGAAACATACATTATTCAAATATTACATTACATGAATAAAAAATATACTGAAAACCCATATTTTCTATATGAATATTAAAAACAATATTACTTCTCTATTTCCTGAGGAAAGGATGAAAACAATATATGTTGATTAAAAATTATTAGTAATTGAATATATAGAATAAAATATATCATTATTACATATTTAATGATTAAATATGGTATATTAGATTTTACAAACATGTTCCATAATAATTTTAAACAAACATTTAATGTATATCAACAACTAAAATAATAAAAGAAATCATGTAGATAATGAAAATTGATTTCTTAATAAGGAAAATTAAAAAACCCACGCATTCATGATCATTCCATCAAGGTCTCAGAAATGGTTTCACAAATAATACAATCAAAAATTATCTGTCATGATATAATTAACAATAAAATTTTATGTGTAAACCAAACACCCATCTATTGTGGAATCCTTTTTTTTCTCATGTGATCTCTTGATTAATCATGGGGATATCGGTATCTGAGCCCCACCAATATCTTTCTCATTCAATAATTCATTATATTCTAAATTATCAGTATAATTTATTTGTAAATAACATATAAATTATTATTTTTCCCTATTTTATCGATTTGAAAAAAAAAATTATCAAGATAACAAAAATAATTTTAATAATAAAAAATTTTCAACATGTAACATTTATAGAAATTTTATAGAGTTAACATGGAATATTGGTCAATTAAATTATACTAAATTCACCTATGATATTGAAAATATATACATGAATGAGAAAAATAATGTCAATTGAAAACTAGAGTGTGAAACTTAACATGGTCGCATAAATGTGACCCTCTTCCATGTATTCATTATTTTCTCAATATATGTATATTTATTCATAGTATTCTCCCACAAATGAATGAGAAATGAACTACTGTACACAGTCATGTATTAAAACTCTTTTTGATCATTCCCACATTCTCTATTATGATTATATGATGAATTGTTTTTGTAGGTAAAAGAAATATTCAAAATTCATGATGGACCTCTCTCACATTGAGGATGTTTCAATGTAGTGTATCATTTGGAAATAGCTCTTTTAACTAATTTTGGAAGGGAATATTACAGTATACAATATATCATTTATTATTAGAACTTGGATCCAATTATTTGTCTATACCTATTCGTTATAATGGAGTTCCATTATTTGTTGGAAGACCTAAAACCGATTACCTTCCAAGGATGATAGATAAAATCAATGAAAAAAATTCATCATGGTAAGGGATGTTACTTTCATTGGCTATTATGATCTCCATATTTAAAATAACTATAATTTAAATTTTTTCAACTCATTCATAATTTATAATTGGCCTAAATATCGGTTCGATCAGTTCAATTCATGGATTGGATCATTATTTATAGCTATAGTACTCTTGAAATGATAATAGTGACTGTTACCTGGAGAAATTTGTAATGTACTTAGATAATAGTGGTTTAGGGATAAAAACATCAAGTTATTTAATGAATCATTGGATTCAATGTTCACATGGAATCATCTCAACACCAACTCTAGGGCACATTCATTTCATTGAGCTATGTTTTTTTAAAACTAAAAATTGGTAGAAATTATAATATGAAATATTTTAATTGGATAGACATAATTTTTTTTAATACCACCTATCATTATCTTGTGACCCCAACCCATGCTAGTTCTTGAGCTGCATCTACACCTAAGCTGCCTTCATATTCTAGGGGTGGTGACTTACGCTGAAGGCACAACAACCCAGGGAGAACCATTCCTATGTAACTACACACAAATGTATCCAATTCAATGCAAATGTGAAGAGGAATATGAAGCAATGATAAAACAACACCATAAAAATGATACCAAACATGAATGAATCACCAAACTATAAAAGTTCAATAATAAATAGAAATGGAAACATTAAAAAATACTAGCCATACCAGAAAAGTTCCACACACTGGATGCGAATGAAATGGAAAATAGCTAAGACATACACTCTCCAGGAACTCATGCTACAACCACCATACTTAGTCCAAAAAAATGTATCCCTACACTCCACTGAATTTAGGATCAACCTATCTATGTTTTAAATAAGGCACACCAGATGTGAGAAAAGCCCATTCATGGGTGAGTATAAAATTACTCAGTAGGACACCTTGAAATTTTGGAGGGCGATTCAAAAGAGATACACAAAAAATAAAATAATTCAATATGACACAATATAGTAAAAAGAGTGTTTCTCCACTATAAAAAGGGGAGATGTAATATCGTCTATACACAAGGATCTAGAAACGGTTAGAAGATGAACTTCTTTAGATATTTTTTATCTTATAGTCGATGAGTAAAGTCATCCATCCTTGAGAATATATACATAGAAAGCATGTGGTATACCCCATGTATCCCCACCTACCATGGATTGAGATTTACTAAAACCTAATGATTGGGTACTATAAAGATTATATATATATATATATGCTCAGTCAATGAAACTGAAATGAGAGAGATTATGGGGATGTTAATCTCACAGCTGATCCTAAGAAAGTGAGTTTCCAACTTCACAAAAGTAACCACTACTGATTCCAATCAAACCACATGTCTTCCATGAACTATATGTCAAAGGGAATCAATCACTGCACCTTGATAGAATATACTTTGTGCAGTGTTGTCTTGCCTACATGGTTTTAGGGCGTGTAATAAGGACACGTCAGAGTGGGAAAATAATCCCTATTCCTTGAGAGTATAAAGGTGGATCAAATCACACTGGGTCACTGTGTCACAGATTCAATTGGTCATGTCTAAAATTCATGGAAACCTTCCCAACATAGATGGAGGGTTCTAGTTTTGTCATCAGGTACCCGTTCCCTAGTATATCAATGTGGAATCATCTCCCAGAAGTTAATGGGGACCCACCTCCCAACCACATTATATCGTACTTCATGGAAGGAATTGATGACGAGACACACTTCCCAATCCCATTGTAAGGAAGCCTGAAATTTCAATCAGGGAATTCATCCAAGCATAGCTAAAGGTAATCCCAAAACTACCAATGGGGTGAACTTTCCATACCATCTATGGGTAATTACAGAACTACTCTAGACATCCCTACAAGATGGTATCTCTCATAAAGTATAGAGGAACCACACTAGAAATCCATGTAGCACAGTAACATCTTTGAAGGAACTGAGGAACCACATTGGTCATCCTAGTTTTATGGTATCACCAATAAAAGCATAGTGGTACCACATAGTCCATCAATGATGGATGGTAATCTCTAAAAAATCATTTAGGAAGAACATTGTCTATCCCGACTAAATGGTGCGTTTCATAAAGTACCAATGAACGAAACTCACCATCCATGCTCGAGGGTGCCTCAAGAAAAGTTCTAAGGTACAAGATTGTCCATCCCTACTAGATGGTGCCTCTTCAAAGAATGTCATTGCAATCATCGGTTTCCACCATGGGTAGGCATCACACCCAAAACATCACATGTTGAATCAGAAGGTGGTACATTGTGCATGTGGGGACACACAATGTGTGACGTGTCCTCATAACAAGGGAATGTACCAAACCATTATTGGGTAATAAATTTTGATAAAGTAATCCTGAATATTTGAATATACTTTTATAGTACATGAAATAACTAGTTAGAAGGTTGATGAGTGCATTTCAGTCATCATTTATCCGGAGGGTCAAAACATTACTTCACTAACATTCATCCTCATGTGGCCCCAGAAGATTTGAAAGTATCTATTTATACATCTTATCTACTGTCACAATATTCTAAGTTGTCCTACGTCATGTGTTCTCATAAAACAAAAATTATGGATATGAAACTGATATTTATTTCTTGTTTCCTCATTTGAATAATTACTGAATAAGGTTGTGTGAATCCAAATGGATCAAACAATAGTTATCCTCATAGAAATAAACTCACTGTAGACTATTGACTTTCCCCAATCGTATATCTGATGGATAGGTCATATAAAACAATTTTTTTTTGAAAAGAATCATGTATAGACCATGAACCAAACCTAAAATAAAATATATAGATCATACCATTTCGATACTTGTAGAAAAACAAACACGAATGATTATTAATTCACCCAGAAAAGATACATGGTGAAAAAAGATGAATTTCACTAAAACATATAAAAAATAAATCCTTGTGGACCCTCAAACATAAGTTTATTTTAGAAACCTGATAGTAGATTCGGAATTTCAACTGATAGACTATGGTAGGGCCACCATTGACAACGCATTAAACAGATGTTCCATTTATAATATATGTCTAACACATGAACCCCAAATAATAATAATAATAATAATAATAATAATAATAATAATTAGCTTAGGAGTTTCATGCATATAATCCATGAAACTATGTATTAATATTTTTGAATTGGTCTAAAAATATCCATCTTATTGAAACGAATGTTGGTCCTTATACGACCCATCAATCAGACACCTGGATTAGATGATACTTCTTTTTAAAGCCGTATAGTCCCAATTCTAATAGGTCTGTCCCATTCTAGTGAAATCCTTGCTTGTAAGATGACCCGCTCTGGTAGCCCCATTATGCTTTTCTATAACACACTCCCACGACCTATCTAGCTGTCCCTTCACCTCGAAACCACTTATTTTCCCATCTTTAGCACGAAAACTCATGCCACATTGGCCAATTCAACATAGGTTCACCGTGCTTGAACGTACCATCCTGGTGCTCCCCCCACCACCTGACCATCCCAAAACCATTGAAATTTCTATGTCGTGACAACATACTCACCAGCTCAATTTATGGGTCCCTCTGTTCATGACCCCTTTGACTCTACTCCACCATCATTACAGATGCTTGGTCTGACGATGTGATACTGTATCGGAGCACTGTCATGTCATCATAGAACCATACTACCACTCCTTGTATCCTTCATCGGATAGTCGTGCAATTGCACAGCTCCTCCCTTCATCTGTGTAATCCTTCCTACTGATGTACTTTTCGCACCAACCTCCTACATTGGCTCACACACCCAGTTGTCGCCACCTAAAACTGCATCCACTACAGCACTGTTGTGGTATAGTGCTCCGGTGGTCCCTTATGTAGACCACCAAGCCTCTTTTGATTACCCAATAATGTACCCAAAACTTGATCAGTGTTCCCCGGAAGGGAATCTTCACAACCCCTACCTTTGATTGATGATTTGACAGTTAATTAATTCTTCCATAAGTGAGAGTTAACAATATATGAATAAACAGCCCATTATAGATAAAAAGTGTATGAAAATGGAGATCAGATGATGGATATGTTTTTTTGGCGATCACCTCAATGTTCTAAGAAGTGATGTTGACGAGGGATTCAGGATTAAAATTTTTGAATTGAAAATGGAGATTCATAAATAAAAATAAATCCAACCTCAATTCATTAAATTTTGCTGAATGCACCTACCCTTGTTTCTGCTTCAGACCGTCGAAACACCATTCTAGAATCAATAAAGAATAGATGAGAGAGAGATATAGAGATTGGAGGGAATAGAAATAGAGAGACAGTGAGAGTGTTAGAGGATAACCCTGATCTTAAACTGTAATGTGTTTCTTTATATAAAATCATTCAAACTCCCACAAATGATTATGGAATCTGAAACTCACAGGACCTCTAATATTATATTATTCCAATGTAAAAAACCTTCCAAAATAAATTAAAGTCTCAAATTAATTATTCTAATTCCTATTTTAATGTTATTTTATGCATCATTCAAGATAAAATAATTATGTTTAATTATTCTAGTTTTTATTTTTCCCATGTTTGACTTTCATTACATAAGTCCTACAACAATAAAAGTTATGCCCCACATAGGGTGAAATCCACATTTTGTACTCAACCATGGCCTTGGATATATGATCTATTTATTTATATTTACTCTTCTTCCCTTGGGTTCAAAGAATAAAAATACATCATACGTCTATACAATTAATTTCAAGCACACTAGGCCTTGGAATTGAACACCGTCTCGGCACCTAGCTCTATAAATATATATAGAAATTATACATAGCCATACCAAAAAAACATGTCATTAAATCAATATTTAGTTCAATATTTTTTTCATTGAAATGAAATTCTTGGGGAAATACTAATGATACTCATCCTACAACTACCTCTTCCCCTCCCTAGAAAACAACTACATTTCTGTGCTTCTACATCATTAAATACAAAGGGATAGACCATCGTCATAAGGTATTCTCCTTACGATTATGTGCATAGGAACATGATTGTATCTAATCATTTGTTACATGTGGGAGATTTCATTCTCCCACTCCAGCTATTAGTATAAGGCCCCAGCCTTAAACCTTACTTAATCTTGATTTATTACAAGATTACACATTGAGGATCTTTTCGGGTTTAGAGTTTTAGAGAATTATATCATAAAACATGCATTACATTCCACATATAAACTAAGTGGTTACATAAAGATAGTATTCTTCTTTCCCGTCAATATTTAAAATAAAACATGGATTCTTTCTTGACACTTCCTTGACACTATCATCATATCATGTACCATTCCCTTGACCTGTGAAAAACATTTCAAAAAACTTGGGATGAGCATAAAAAGCTTAGTATGGGTTATAAAAAAATGGAAAGGAAACATAAGTTCATATATACATAAGAATGAAATCATACATTACCCATAAAACATAATCACATTAACATACCTCATCAAATCATGAATAAATCATAGAAATCATAAGACATAAAGGTAACTTGAGGCATTCATAACATTCTTACGTAGGGAGTAACCCTCTTGGTTACGTTTGGAATACCCATTACAGTATATTCCCTAAATCTCTTTGTAGAAACCTTAACTTTTCACTCCTTCGTGTTACCCAATGCATTGGAGAGCTATATCGGGTTCACCCGCCCTTAGTTTATCACGAAACCACCCGTCTTCATAATAATGCCCAAGAACCTCAACATAATCGTATCATATAAAACATGCATAAAGGAAACATAACATTTCCACCATTCAATCACAAGATATCAATACAACACATTGATATAAAATCATTATGAAAACCATTTTCAATACCAAAATTAATGAAAAGTAAAACATGGTATTTATTTTTCTTTAAAAAAAGGTATGGCTTGTAGAGGAAGCCGAAACTCAAATAATGGTCATGGTGGCGGAGAAGTTGTTGTCACCGCATACGTACGACAAAAACATTCACTTTTGTCTTTTAGTAAATGATTCGTATAAAAAAGATTCCTTTTGAATAAACGTAATAGTCAAAGGGGTTTATACACCATATAAAAGAAGGTTGTGTATAAATAAAAATATTCCTCAATGAAAGGAGATTGAGACGAAGTCCCATACCTCGGGTCCAACTTGACTCGATCGTTATTTAATGTCCTAAATAATAAACTTGAGTTAATTTCTACTTTCTTATGAAACGTTTTCAAGTTCATTATTCCTTTTATATCAATTATTTCCATTTCTTGAACACTATGTAATTATTTAAGTTAATAACAGTCGTTTTAATGATCATTGGTACTTGAGTCCAAAATAAACCCTTTATAATTACAAGTTGTTCATGTATCCATTATATCCAGAATTATAATCATGATATATATATCATATATATCCAGTATATACATGCATTTATAATATTACATAATAATTTAGAGATAAGAAATGAAATTCACCGTTCATGGAGACGGTAAGCCGTACGTACGCATGAAAGTTACTTTCATTTCTATTTCGTATTATATATAATGGAATCATAATTATATAAAGATATATTATAATTCCAGTATAATATCATATATAATATCATGGTTCCATCCTTTATACGTCAAACATATGGTATTTAACGAATCAAATCACTTTGAGGGGGCGGTAGTCCACACTTCCTTAAATGAAGATATCGCATTTACCCATAATGGAAACCATAAAGGTATGCCCAAAATGAAAAATACAGAAGCATAAGGAAAACATAAACATATTATATATCATATATAAATACAGTGACATCTTAATGGCCACCTTTTATTGTGTTAAAAGAATTTTGATCAATCATCGTTTCGGGAGGCATAAATTCACCATCCACGGAAACAGTATGTCCTTTAACCACTAGATGTAGGTGTGTGTAAGTGTAGCTCAAATACATCGTATAACAACATCCTAGTATATTGAAGATACTGTATTTGTTACAAAATAAATGAATAAAAAGAGTTTAGGGGGTTGGAGAAGAAAAATAAAACAAAAGGACTCAAGTTAAGACATTACCTTAAAATCGGGTAACTCCCTTTGGTTTGAGCTCAAAGGGTTCTTTGGGAAGACTTATGACCAAATAGAGGCTAAAGGAGTAATAGAGGGATGTGGATAGACAAAATGGGTAGGGGTTGGCCGAGCCAATGGATTTGGGAGTGTGGGTAAGGAGGTAGAGGTGGGGGCCTTTTATAAGAGGAGAGGAGGGGCACTCTTGGAAAGTAATGAAATGTTACTTTATTTGAAAATGATTTTCGGATTAAAAAAGGTCCCACATTGATATAATTCGAGGGTAAGGTCATAAGGGTTCGAAATCCACCCATACAATAGGTGTTGTACATGTGTAGGTCATTGATTTTACATTATCATTTCATTTTATTTAAATCCTTTATTAATGAGGACATCGCTGCATCATCATGATGTCATAAATAATTTACTTTATTTAAAGTCTAAAAATTATGAAAAAAATACTATGATTTAGGAAATCTTTTTAGAGTTCCAATGATTATTTATAGTCTAAAATATCATCTATGTAGACGAAATTAAAAATGTTTTAATCAGGCGATACATTCTTGTTATATTTACACTCTTTAAAAAAAAGATAACAAGTCACTTTCCACAAAAGTGATTCCATGGGGTCCCCATGTTTGGCACAAGACATCCCATGGTAGGCAATGAGTCAACCAGTAGAATTAGGACACATGTTGGTGTAATTTTTTATTATTATGATATTATTTTATTATCCTTAACTACTCGATTACTCATTAATCAAGATAAGTAAAGATAATTACTGTCGTTAATATTCAAAATGTCCAAAAATAAAAGAGTATTAATTACAAAATTTGGACCTTCTGATTCCAAATATGTAATCCATTTTACCAAATTCCAAACACATAAATTTCAATAATTTATTTAAAAATAATTCCCATTGTCAAAACAAATAGCGGGGTTTTTTTGAAACAATATCTGTGAAAAGTTAGGCATTAGTTTATGACCAATTCAAAAGTGAAATCAATCCTAATGACCACCATTGGATTAAATGGTAAAAATATATTCAGATTACACTTTAAGACCAATTAAAAAAGTTAATCTAACCATATAAATAAATTAAATGAAAAATCAGTTTTAATGTAAAATGCAGTATTTTTCACTATTCATTAAAAAATGAACATTGTCAGAAAAATACAAAAAATTTATCCAATGTAAATTTCAATGTCCCAATCATAATGAATATGTTTATTTTGACAAATATAGATTATCAAATTGTCAAAATATTGATTTAAAAAGGGTTTTCCATCAAAAGGCAGTAAGACAATCTTTTAAGAATATTAGTGTATTTCATGCATAAGATTGTATTTATTTTCATTTTAAGCCTCTAAAACACTATCTGATTCATTAATAGACATAGATAAAAATATCTATTATTCGTTACTTTCTTGGGATGTTACATCCTTCCCCCCTTTAGAAAATTGTGTCCCCTTAATTTATTTACTTATCAAATAAATGGGGGTACTTATCCCACATTGCATTTTCAGATTCCCATGTTGCCTCTTCCATCATGTGGTTTTTCCAAAAAACCATTACCTGATTAATCACCTTATTTCGTAACACTTTCTCCCTATGGTCAAGAATCTGAACCAGTTGTTCCACATAAGATAGGTTCTCTTCCAGCTGAACTACCTCTGGACTCAAAACATGAGATGGATCTGGCATATACATTCTCAACATCGAAATGTGAAAAACATTGTGTACCTGAGATAATCTCGGAGGTAAAGACACCCGGTATGAAACTGATCCAACTCTCTCCAGAATTTCATATGGTCCAATGAACCTTGGACTCAACTTTCCTTTCTTACCAAATCACATCACACTTTTCCATGGTAAGGCTTTGAGAAAAACATGATCACCTACCTCAAAAGTTAGATCCTTCCTCCTATTGTCTGCATAACTCTTCTTCCTACTCTGAGCTGTTCTCATGTGTTTCTGAATCAGCTGAACTTTTTCTGCCATCTCTTCTACCAATTCTAGTCCCATCAACTTCCTTTCACCCAGTTCATCCCTGAAATCTGGAGTTCGACACCACTTCCCATATAACTCCTCAAATGGGGACATCTATATACTGGAATGAAAACTATTATTATATGAAAATTCAACCAAAGAAAGATGTTGGTCCCATCTTCCCTAATAATCAATCGAACAAGCTCGTAGCATATCCTCCAAGGTCTGAATTTTTCTTTCTGATTTCCAATATGATTGAAGATGAAATGTTGTACTAAAATTTAATTCAGTACCCAACGACTTCTGAAGGCCTTTCCAAAAGTTAGAAGTGAACCTGGGATCATGATCGGATAAAATGGAGAGGGGAACTCCATGTAACCTGACTATCTCTTTAAGATACAAATGGGAAAGTTGATCTAGGGAAAATGTATCTCGTATAGCAAGGAAATGAGAAAATTTAGTCAAGCGATCAACAATAACCCAGATTGCATTATTACCTCGATATGTCTTCGGTAATCCCACAAAAAAGTCCATGGATATGTTCTTCCATTTCTACTCTGGCACTGGTAAAGGCTGAAGCATCCCTTTCGGTAACTTCCGCTCTACTTTAACCTATTTACATGTCAAACACTTCACAATAAAATCAGCAATATCTCTTTTCATTCCATCCCACCAGTAATTCTCCCGCAGATCTATGTACATATTAGTACTGCCAGGATGAACTGAAAACGGAGAACTATGAGCTTCACATAACAACTCTATCTTCAACTGTGAATCACAAGGAACACACA
This sequence comes from Viscum album, assembly GCA_963277665.1. Classification (NCBI taxonomy): domain Eukaryota; kingdom Viridiplantae; phylum Streptophyta; class Magnoliopsida; order Santalales; family Viscaceae; genus Viscum; species Viscum album. The sequence continues at coordinate 245,147,988 of OY728121.1, forward strand.
ATCTCTTCCCAAATATCAAAACGCAATCATTATCAATGTTGAATTCAGGAAACTTACCTTTCTGAACTAGCTCTACCTTTTTCTGCAACTCAATGTCTTTCTTCTGTGCATGCTTGACTCTATCTGATAGAGATGATCTCACTGATACCTGAAACAAAACAGAAGAACTTCCTGCACCAACAACTTCTATTCCAAAGTTCATCAAATCCTTAACCAAAGGATCACATTCCAAATACAACATTGCTAATGAAGCATTACTTTTTTGAATTAAAGCATCAGCCACTTTATTTGCTTTTCCCGGATAGTAATGAATTGTACAATCATAATCCTTGATTAATTCCAGCCATCTTCTCTATCTCATGTTTAACTCTTTCTGAGTGAATATATACTTTAAAATTTTTTGATCGGTATATATTTTACACTTTACTCCATAAAAATGATGCCTCCAAATTTTTAAAGCGAAAACAACAGCAGTTAATTCCAAATCATGTGTAGGGTAATTTACCTCATCAGTTTTCAACTGTCGTGAAGCATAAGAAATTACCTAATCATTCTTCATTAGGACGCAACCAAGTCCTTTCAATGAAGTATCCCTGTATATAACAAACTCACCATTCCTGGATGGTAGTGCCAAAACTGGAACATTCACAAATATTTTTTTCAATTCCTGAAAACAATCATCACATTCTTTTGTCCAGATAAACTTAACACCCTTCCGAGTTAGGTTGTTAATTGGACTAGATAACTGTGAAAAATTTCTAACAAACCTTCGGTAATAGCCTTCCAAACCAAGGAAGCTACGAATCTCAGTTAAATTTGTCGGTCTTGGCCAGTCTTCCACTACTTTTGATTTTGCAGGATCAACAGTAATCCCATCTTTGGAAACAATGTGACCAAGGAAAGAAATTTGTTGCAACCAAAACTCACACTTGCTGAATTTTCCATACCGTTTCTTTTCTTTTATGGTTTGCAAGATAACCCTTAAATGTCTTTCATTCTCCTCTTTACTTTTAGAAAACACCAAAATGTCATCAATGAAAACCACCACGAACTTATCCATGAACGCATGGAAAATTCTATTCATTAAGTCCATGAATACAGCAGGTGAATTGGTTATCCCAAAAGGCATTACTACAAATTCATAATGGCCATATCATGTACGTAACGCGGTCTTCGGAACATCTGCTTCCTTTACCTTCAGTTGATGGTACCCCGATATCAAGTCAATCATTGAAAAATACTGGTCTCCCTGGAGCTAATCAAACAAATCATCGATATGAGGAAAAGGATATTTGTTCTTAACAGTGATGTTATTCAAGGATCTATAATCAATGAAAATTCTCATTGAACCATCTTTCTTTTTAAAAAATAAAACAGGAGCACCCCATGGTGATGTTCTAGGTCGAATGAAACATTTCTCTAATAAATCTTTCAATTGCTCCTTAAAATCTAAAATTTCAATTTGATCCATTCGATAAGGGGGTTTTGAAATTGGCTTTGCATTAGGAACTATGTCAACAGTAAACTCAACTTCCGGATCTGGTATTATTCTAGGCAACTCATCAGGAAAAACATCAGGATACTCATTTACCACTAGCACATCATTAATCTGAACAGTTCCTTTATTTTCAACGATGTGTTCAAGGTAACATTAATTTCCATATTTTACAAGTTTCTCGGCCTCTTGATATGTTATCAACAATAAGGGTTCATTCTTGTACACAAACTGAAAGTCTTTCTAAAAAGAAACTTCTTTTGATCTACAGTCAATATTAGCATGGTAAATAGAGAGCCAATCCATACCCATGATAACATCAAACTCTACTATAGGTAGAACAATAAGGTTTTCAAGTAGGTTCTTTCCACAGATAAGGATATGAAGATTCTTATAAATTCATTTTTCCTTAACATTTCCCCAAGGTGTTTTTACCAAAAATTTCAGGAGTCATTTCTTGAGATGGTATTCCCATTTTACTAGAAAAGTTTTCAATGATGAAAGAATGTGTAGACCCCGAATCAAACAACACAGAGGCATAATCTGAAAAAACAAACAATTTACCTGATACAACTTCATTTGATGGCCCGACATCTGTTGAAGTAGTTGTAAAGGATTTCACCACCCCTTTGTTCTTGTAGTCTAACTGCTTCCCATCACTCAAGCTCTTTGTCGGACACTCGTATTCATAGTGACCCATCTCATTGCACTTAAAACATTTCACTAACTGTAAATAAAATTTGGTCTTACCTCCACCTTGATCTTTTTCAGTGCAATCACGAGCCTTATGTCCCATCTTACCATATCAGTAGCACTTTCCAGAATTCAGAAGACATTCCCCAGCATGCCTTTTTCCACATTTATCACAAACTGGAAACTTAGATTTCTTACCATCAGACTTTTTTGAAGAATTCTTCCCTTTCTCCTGCCACCTTGGTCTCTTCTTCTGCTAGTTTTTATAGAACACTTGATCATCGACAAAATCCATTTCCACCTTCTCAGCATATCGAACAAGCTTTTTATAACTTTTAAACTCACGAGAAGCTAATTCCCTTCTATATTTTGACTTTAATCCTTACTAAAAACAATTGATTTTACTATCAAGGTCTTGGATAAAATTTGGAGCAAACCTTGCCAATCGAGTGAACCTTTATTCATAGGTAGCCACCGAGTCTTCCTCTTGCCTCAATTCCAAGAATTGTTTTTCCATACAATGTCGATCAGCCTTAGGAAAATACTTTTCAAGAAACATAACTTTGAATTCATCCGAGTCGAGAGCATCAATCTCATCAGTGTCCCTAATATTTTTAACCATCGACCACCACTGATCTACTTCACCCTCCAAACGGTAAATAGCAAGACTAACCTTTTGATTGTCTGAACACCCCATGACATCGAAAATATTCTCCAGTGCTTTAATCCACCCTTCAGCTAGCACAGGGTCATATGATCCTCTAAATGATGGGGGATGTTGCCTCATGAAATGTTCCACCACTGACATGTTCCTCTACGGTTGATCTGGCTGATCTCATGTATGGATACCACCGCCATTTATCGCTTGAGTCAACTGCGCCATTACTGCAACAAACTGTTCAGTTCCAATTCCGACAATCTCAGGATGCTGATTCAGAAGGTTATTTCCTTCTACATGCCTTCCTAGCACTGCTTCCCTGTTTCATCTGCAGAAAACCATTCTGAACAAATATGTCTTAGATGAAGCAACACGGTAATCTTCAAAAACTATATCACTTCAATTGGACCATAAAAAATATTTTTGGATAATAATTTAATATAATTATAACTCCTAAAGTTATCTAAACCGACCTCTGATACCAACTATAAGGCCCAAGCCTTAAACCTTACTTAATCTTGAGTTATTACAAGATTACACATTGAGGATCTTTTCGGGTATAGTGTTTTAGATAATTATATCATAAAAAATGCATTACATTCCACATATAAACAAAGTGGTTACATAAAGATAGTATTCTTCTTTCCCATCAATGGAAACATATTTAAAATAAAACATGGATTCTTTCTTGACACTTCTTTGACACTATCATCATATCGTGTACCTTTCCCTTGACCTGTGAAATACATTTCAAAAAACATGGGATGAGCATAAAAAGCTCAGTATGGGTTATAAAAATATGGAAAGGAAACATAAGTTCATATATACATAAGAATGAAATCATACATTACCCATAAAACATAATCACTTTAACATACCTCATCAAATCATGAATAAATCATTGAAATCATAAGACATAAAGGTAACTTGAGGCATTCATAACATTCTTACGTAGAGAGTAACCCTCTTGGTTACGTTTGGAATACCCATCACAGTATATTCCCTAAATATTTTCGGAGAAACCATAATGTTTCACTCCTTCGCGTTACCTAATGCATTGGAGAGCTATATCGGTCTCACCCGCCCTTAGTTTATCACGGAACCACCCGTCTTCATAATAATTCCCAAGAACCTCAACATAATTGTATCACATAAAACATGCATAAAGGAAACATAACATTTCCACCATTCAATCACATGATATCAATACAACACATTGATATAAAAACATTATGAAAACCATTTTCAATACCAAAATAAAATAAAAGTAAAACATGGTATTTATTTTTCTTTTAAAAAAGGTATGGCTTGTAGAGGAAGCCGAAACTCAAATAATGGTCATGGCGGTAGAGAAGTCGTTGTCGCCGCATACATACAACAAAAACATTACCTTTTGTCGTTTAGTAAACGCTTCGTATAAAAAATATTCCTTTTGAATAAATTTAATTGTCAAAGGGGTTCATACACCAAATAAAAGAAGGTTGTGTATAAAACAAAATATGCCTCAATGAAAGGAGATTGAGACGAAGTCCCATAACTCGGGTCTGACTTGACTCGATCGTTCATTAATGTCCTGAATAATAAAGTTGAGTTAATTTCTAATTTCTTAAGAACCTTTTTAAAGTTCATTATTCCTTTTATATCACTTATTTCCATGTCATGAACACTATGTAATTATTTAAGTTAATAACGGTCGTTTTAACGATCATTGGTACTTGAGACAAAAATAAACCCTTTATAATTACAATTTTTTCATGTATCCATTATATCAATAATTATAATCATGATGTATATATCATATATATCCAGTATATACATGAATTTATAATATTACATAATCATTTATAGGTATGAAATGAAACTAACCGTTCATGGAGACGGTAAGCCATACGTACGCATGAATGCTACTTTCATTTCTATTTTGTATTTTATAGAATGGAATCATAATGATATAAAGGTATATTATAATTCCAGTATAATATCATATATAATATCATAGTTCCATCCTTTATACGTCCCACATATGGTATTTAACGAATCAAATCACATTGAGGGGGCGGCAGTCCGCACTTCCTTAAATGAAGATATCGCGTTTACCCATAATGGAAATCATAAAGGTATGCCCAAAATGAAAAATACAGAAGCTTAAGGAAAACATAAACATATTATATATCATATATAAATATTGTGATATCTTAATGTCCACCTTTGAAGGTGTTAAATGTATGTTGAACAATCATCGTTTCGGGAGGCATAAATTCATCATCCATGGAAACAGTATGTCCTTTAACCATTAGATGTGGGTGTGTGTAATTGTAGCTCGAATCCTTCATATAACAACATCATAATATATTGAAGATACTGTAGTTGTTACAAAATAAATGAATAAAAAGATTTTAGGGGGTTGGAGAAGCAAAATAAAACAAAAGGTCTCAAGGGAAGACATTACCTTAAAATCGGGTAACTCCCTTTGGTTTGATCTCAAAGGCTTCTTTGGGAAGACTTCTTCCCAAAGTGACACTTCAAGGAGTAAGAGAGGGATGTGGAGAGATAAAATGGGCAGGGTTTGGCCGAGCCAAAGGCTTTTGGAGTGTGGGTAAGGATGAAGAGGTGGGGGCCTTTTATAAGAGGAGAGGAGGGGCACTCTTGGAATGTAAATAAATGTTACTTTATTTGAAAATGATTTTCGGATTCAAAAGGTCCCACAATGATATAATTCGAGGGTAAAGTGATAATGGTTCTAAATCCACCCATCCAATAGGATTTTGACATGTGTAGGTCATAGATTTTACATTATAATTTCATTTTATTTAAATCCTTTATTAATGAGGTAATCGCTGCATCATCATGATGTCATACATAATTTAATTTATTTAAAGTCTAAAAATTATGAAAAAATACTATGATGTAAGAAATCGTTTTAGATTTCCAATGAATATTTATAGTCTAAAATATCATCTCTGTAGACAAAAGTAAAAATGTTTTAATCATGTGATACATTCTTGTTATATTTACTTTCTTTAAAAAAAATAAAAAGACAACAAGTCACTTTCCACAAAAGTCATTCAATGGGGTCCCCAAGTTTGGCACAAGACATCCCATGGTCGGCCATGAGACAACCAGTAGAATTAGTACACATTTTGGTGTCATTTTTTATTATTATGATATTATTTTATTATCCTTAACTACCCGATTACTCATTAATGGTGATAATTAAAGATAATTACCGTGGTAACTATTCCTTAGGTCCAAAATTAAAAGAGTCTTAATTACATAATTTGGACCTTCTGATTACAAATATTTAATCCATTTTACCAAATTCCAAACACATAAATTGCAATAATTTATTTAAATACAATTCCCATTGTCAAAACAAATAGCGGGGTTTTTTTTGAAACAATATCTATGAAACGTTTGGCATTAGTTTATGACCAATTCCAAAGTGAAATTAATCCTAATGACCTCCATTGGATTAAATGGTAAATATATATTCATATTACACTTTAAGACCAATTAAAAAGATAATCTATCCATATAATTAAATTAAATGAAAAATTAGTTTTAATGTAAAATGCAGTATTTTTCACTATTCATTAAAAAAATGAACATTGTCAGAAAAATACCAAAAAATTATCCAATTAAAATTTCAATTTCCCAATCATAATGAATATGTTTATTTTGAAAAATATTGATTATAAAATTGTCAAAAGTTTTATTTAAAATGTGTTTGCCATCAAAAGGGAGTAAGACAATCTTTTAAGAATATTAGTGTATTCCATGCATAAGATTGTATTTATTTTCATTTTAAGCCTCTAAAACAATATCTGATTCATTAATAGACATAGATAAAAATATCTATTTTTCATTACTTACTTGGGATGTTATAATTAGTGGTAGTGAAAGGCATAAGGAAACATCTCCCACTATTTTCATGATCTCGAATGGTCTAACAAAACATATGGATAGTTTTACATCCCATTCAAACCTCTACATCCCACATAATTCCAAGAATAACTATTTCTCTCTAGAATGGTCCCTCATTATTCCCCCTATTACAATATCCATTAGGTGAAACACTCAACGATATTTTGGTAATGCATGATTCTGCAGTTGATTTATCACAACTGAAACTCTCTTACAAGATCAACAAATGAAGGAGTCATCACCATCGACTGAAGAAAAATTGTACTATCCTATTCAACTAGGTTTTTCTATAGGGAATATTAATATACTGAAACATCCCACACTAGGAAAGCCTAAGACTTCCTTCAAATGAAATATGCTACAACCTTTCCCTTTCTCGGGGTATAGACTCTATCGATGTCTTTGTCTGGATAGATGTTGAACTAGCCATGCCACCTTGGGATGAAGACTCTCCCAGGGAAGACATGCCTGAGACTCTGGTAGAATGAGAAAATAACATCGTTCTCTCCCAGAAGAAATTGTATCCATCTTCATAGGGTGAAGACTACCACTATCAACATCAGGTTGAGAGTCATGTAGTCCTATTAATGAGGCCACTATTACCTCGACCTGTACATGAGAACAATTATATCAAGGATGATGTTGAGTACACAAAGGTACCAAAAAACATTTCATGTGAGTAAACCCATCAAACTATAAAAATCAAGACATAAAAATCACATGGAATACCCCACATTTCTTCAATTCCCATGGAATGAGAGTAATCCCAAAATCAGATACTCAAATGAATCCTCTAGAGACATCTAGATAATATACTGTCAATCATAAGAACTCCACCGGTAATGAGAGGTCCTATTTTGACACTACATCACACAACATCACCCAGAACAAATATGTCATAGGGACTCATCCAAAAAAACATCAATATTATCTTCCTTAGGTGTCACTAACTCACCATCCTAGTTTTCATAGATTTACTAAAATACATATCAGTGGAGGAAGTACATAACATCCTCATGAATTCATATCAACATCAAACTACTTCGATGCAAGATTACACTGATACCTAGCATCACCATGGAAAAAAAATTCAAGGACTAGGGAAAAAAGAGTACTTCATAATGTGTATATATATTTCAATTGAAAAAAGTATAACATAAACATAACATACCGATAATCATATTATGATCAGTAGGAATATAGAAATCCCAACCCTATGGCAGTCTATTGTCCCAACTGCATGCTTCATAATCCTGACATGGACCAACTGGTGGTGGTGCTAGACTGGCCTCATAATGTCACCCCCCTCCAAATCCGACTACCCATATTCCCCCACCACCACCCTGGGGAACACCCTATCCCCGATATGGGGATTACAAATCATAGTTCATCCCCACATAAGGAGGTTCACCTGTTGTACGGTTGAGATTCATAGGAAGTATCATCTGACAATCTCATTCCTTGTGATGTCTCCCAACACAAGAAAAACACAATTTCTCCCCATTATTTCCCTTCACTAATTGATACCTCAAACAAATATTGACTAAGTACCAGAGAGTGATTATAGGGAGGCCTCATATATCTAGATCTTTTCATTGTATGCTTACAAGAAGCAGAACAATTCTCATCCCAGGTGAACCCACTACCACAACAATATTCATAACATTCCTCTGATTGAAATAGGTATATCATTAATTCCTTGTCCATAACCCCGACATTAGGTGTGATTAAAAAGGGTACTATGAATGCATAAATATATCTATGAATTCCATACTCAAAAATTCATAGTCGGATGTATCCATCATAGAACTTGTCTATAGAGTATCATGTGAGTTCCGTAAACCAAGCCACTTATTCTACCAAAATTATCCCACCCTCTTGAAATAGTTGGTTCATTAAAATGTGAATTGATCCCAAGATAGAGGGGTACTAATCCTCACGAAACATTTGTTGGATGTTTTCCCATGAGAGCATCGAATTATTGAGTATCTGAGAAACGAGGCTCAAAAAACACTGAGCTATTCATTGGAAAAGGATGGATTCTAAAGCCAAAATATGATGTGTCAGTGTACGTGAATGCCTGAAGAGGTGGACCGAAAAATATATACAATCCTCTGCTGCCATAGTTTCAGGCTCACCATAGATCCTAAGTGGTAATTGTTACTAGAACTCGTGAATAACACTCATCAATCACACATCCTCAACCTAATCTGTTGGGGATGTTTACTTGTTTACAGGGGTAGGTGTTTCTACCTACCCAATAAGTAGAAGTGGAACACCTGATGGGTCTTGAACTGAGCCATCATCACTCACAGGGTCTTCATCTTAAACTAGATCAGGTGTCCAAGCTAGCTATCATCGTAGAGATATCCTTAATGTTATACTGGAGTATCGTGGCCAGCTTATAATATATATATATATCAACTATAAAAGGGATATTACTCAAGAAGGGTAGTCATATAAACAATCATATTTGATGTATGTAAATTTTTTTCATGAAAAAATGTCTTAGGGTGCCAATTAGACAATAGAGTAATTAGAGTCATGATGAATAGATATGGTGGTTACCCATAGCATCATCATGTTCCCTAACCAATGAGCCTCATTTATGACACATCAACAATTTTTCCATAAAACCAACCAAGGCCTTTTTTGGGAAACAAACAAACAACATCCCAAGTGTTGAACCATCTCTGAAATAACATTTTCTTGACCTGACACATGTCGTGGATTGAGATACAAATACCCCAAGGCTACGTCCATTGATCATGGGGTGGTGACCAGAATCCAAGGAAAACCAACATGGGGATGGATTTTCCTAAAAACCTACACACCTAGACACACATCCCACTAAATAAAAATGTTTAGATGAAAAAGGAAACAATGATACAAAAATGATAAAATATGGAAACCAAACATGCATAAACCACTAAACATTATAAATATGGAATAATAAAAAGAATGAGAAAAGGGATAAAATACACACCCAACAATAATGTGAAAAAACTTATAGAAACTGAAAATTAAATTAGCAAAGATAGCCCCACTCTAGGAACCCAAGAAATGACCAATGTTTGAGGTCTAAGGGCCTATATCCCAATGCTCATCTAAAGTAATGGTCATCTTGTATGTCACTTGCATAAAATATGACACGTGTAGAAGAATCCCATCTAGGGGTGACAAACAAACACTCTATTGGACGCCCTTAAATTGAAAAGGGGGAGTCATAAGGGATTTTTGTAAAAGGAAAGAAGTATCGAGAAAATGGTATAGTATATGGAGATATTTTCATCCAAAAAATGTAGTGAATTAATATCATCCTAGCACAAGGATCATGAAATAAGGAGAAGATGAAATTATCATATATTTTTTTTCTACAAATATTAGGGGAATAGACTCGTAAAACAATGAAAATATAGACACTAAAAACATGTGTCATATACTATGAGTTTTCTCCACTACTGAAAAGAGAGTAACCAAAACCTGAGGAGCGGTTATGGGAAATAGAATTTATATTTTTTTTCTCAATATAAAAAACCCATATGAAAGTGATTAATGGAATATTCATCTCACATATCATGCCAAGAATGTTAGTATCCAATAGTTTGAGAAGAAACCACCATTGATATTGAAAATCTCACAAGTATTCCCTGAAAATCAAATCAATGGGTCTCAATCACCACACTATGATACTATCCGCTTTGGGAAAAAAAAATTCAACCGAACAATATTATATCGTGTCAAAAGTATGCCTCTTGGTTAGAAAAAGCATCCCTCTTACTTGAGAATCCAAAGGTAAGTAAAATAACACATCATCACTATGTTTCCTAGTCAAGAGGTCATATCTCAATGTGGAGGACCCAATACTGGCCTGGCTGGAGGGTTTTAGTCTTTTCATCAGATTTTTGTTCCCTTGTACGCCTGGGGGGTATCATCACTCAATAGTTGAAGGGGACCCACATTTAGATCCCTATAGTGCATACCTCTTATCGATTATTCGATAGTCAATTGATACATCTGTATAAGGACTTGGCCTTAAACATTACATAATATTTAATTAAATGAATAATTCACATTGAGGATATTTTCAAGTTTAGAGTTTTAGGGAATAAAAACATAACTATTACATCTAAAAAGATTAGATGGTTGACATTTCTACATAGTTTCCATTTTTTTCATAAAATAAAAACTATTGAAAAAAACAGTCATGTCTAGTTCCATGTTTCAGACATCCTGGCTTTTCCTCGATCCCATCCTTGACCCTATTCCACTTTATTTCCTGTGATAAACATTTCAAAACTTGGGATGAGCATACAAATCTCAGTAAGGGATACACAAAGAAGGAAAACTGTTAGCTTTTCAAAACAACAAATAAACCATGAATACTTAATCATAAGTAATAATTTTCACCTTTTTTCAAGTATTAAATACTCTTCACTAAATAAAAGATCATTACTTACCCTTTTGCAACCAAAAGATTACCATAAAACCCATATAAAGAACACATAACATATAAAGGTAACATGGGACATAAACATACATAAATTGAATAACCATGCGGTTGACTTCCAAACATATCACTAAATGGAATAGTCATATGGCTGACTTCCATACCTAATGAATTGGAGGTTATAACATAACCACCCATCTTGGTATTCACAGCACCACCCGTCAATTGTCCAAGTACCAATATAAAATTATATCACATACAACAAATATAAAGCAAAGAAAACATTTTAACATTTAAATCACAATATATCACTTAAATATATTGACATAACAAACCCACTATCAAAAAAAATTTCAATACCAAAATACATAAAAGAGTATATGGTATTTACTTTATTTTAAAAACATTACGGCTCGTGAGGAAGACAAATATCAAATAATACTAGCGACGGTGGAAAAGGTCATTGTCACCACATACGTTAAAATAAAAAATAATTTTTTTCCATTAGTAAAATAATTTGTAGAAAACAATTCCCTTTGAAAACTCAAGGGTGTTTATACATCGTATAAAATAAAGTCGTGTATTAAAACAAAATATTCCTCAATGAATGGAGATTGAGATGAAGTCCTTTACCTCGCGTCCGACTTGACTCAATCATTCTTTAATGTCCTGAATAATAATCTAAAGTTAATATATACTTGCATAAAAACCATTTTCAAGTTTATTATTCCTATTATATATTTTATAACCACGTTATGAACATTATGTAATCATTTATGTTAATAACGTTTATTTTGTCAATATTTTGCACTTGAGTCAAAAATAAAAACCTTATATTTACATGTTCTCCATGTGGTCAATATTCCATTATATATAGAAAGATATTCATGATTTAAATATCATATATATCATATATATTCAGTATATACATATATTTATAATAGTAAATAACATTTTGAGGTAAGAAATGAAATGCACCGTTCATGGATAAGGTAATCCGTACGTACGCATGAACACTACATTCATTTATATTTCATATTTTAATGGTATGAAAACATAATTATACATAGTTATATTATAATTCCAGTATAATATCATTATCTCTATCCTTTATATATCCCACATAAGGCATTAATGAGTCACATCACTTTAAGGGGGCGGTAGTCCGCACTTCCTCAAATGAGAATATCGTATTTACACACTATGGAAACCATTGAGGCTTGATATAATCAGTAGATACAAAAGAATAAGATAATAATAAACATAATATATAACATTTATAAATATAGTTCCATCATAATGGCCACCATGATAGGCGGTATGATGTAATTGAACAATCATCGTTTCATGAGGCGTTAGTTTTCCTTCCAGAGAAACATTATATTATTCATCCATTACATGGAGTTTTCTGTATGTGAAGTTCTAATACATATGATAAAATCATCCTAGTATATTTAGGATACTGTTTTTGTTATAAAATAAAGGAAATATAACGATTTTAGGGGGTGGAGAAGCAAATTAATTGAAAACAATTTAAGAGAAATTGTTACCTTTAATTTGGTTAAGTCGCTTTGGTTTGAACCAAAGGAATTATTAAGTGCCTTTTGCCTAAGGTAAGGGTTCTAGGAGAAGGATTGGGATGTAGGGAGTGTAATTGGGCAGATTATGGATGAGCCAAATGGCTTGATAGGTGTGAGGAATTGTTTAGAAGTGGACTCTTTTTATAAGGGAGAGGAAAGGATCTTTTTGAAAGTGTGAAAATATTATTTTATAATATAATGATATTTGGTTTATAATGGTCCAAAAATCATTAAGGTCAAATATAAGATGAATAATATTCTAAATAATTTCATCCAATCAGAATTGGACATGTTTTGGATAATAATTTAATCATTATAATCTTATTTATTTAAATCATTTATTTATGAGGTAAATATCGCATCATTATACTGTCAAAAATAATTTAATTTATTTGATGTCTAAAAATTATAAAACAAATACCATGATGTAGTACATATTTTTATCTTTCCAAATAATATTTGTAGTCGAAAATAGGACTTATCTAACACCATATAAAAATTAATTACTAAACGATATTTGTTAACGTCAATTCTATTTTCACATTAAATTAATTAATCTAAATTGTCATTTTCACTCCCAAGTGGCTCAATGGGGTCCCAAAATCGGCCCAAAGATTCCCATGGTCATTACTAACTCAAAAAATAAGGTTTGGACAAGTTTTAACGTAGTTTTGAATTATTATAATAATTTTTTTTACCATGAATTACATTTTTTACCTTTAACAGCGGTAAATAAAAGTCAAAAGTTACTATTCACCAAAAATTATTTTCATCTTATTGACCACATTTTACTTCTTGATAAAAACCATGTATGTCAAAATTTTGAAATTCAATTAACTAGGGTGGTAATGTTTCATTTAAATGAAAAAGTCAATTTTTTAACTATCACTAAGTTGTTTCACTATTCATCAAACATTGATGTTTTTCAGAAAAATACCAAAAATTCAGCCGAAGCTATATTTGATATTCCGAAGTAAAAAATGATGTTTATTTTTGAAAATTAAAAATATAAAATTTTCATTAATTAATGTTTAAATTAATTCTCATTGTTAAAACAAATAGTGTGTTTTAAGAAACAATAACTATCAAAAGATTGATACTTGTTTATATCCAATTTCAAAGTGAAATTAATTCCAATGACCAACATTATATTGAATGATAAAAATATATTTTAATTACACTTTAAAACCAATTAGAATGATAATCTAGCCATATAAAAAATTAGATTAAAACATAGTTTTGAATTAAAATACAATATTTTCACTATTCATAAAAAATGAACTTTATCGAAAAAATTAAAAAAATTTACACAATGTAAATTTTGATGTCCCCATTAAAAAAAGGGTTTTATTTGGTCAAATAGAATGTATTAAAGTGAAAAAAACTATATTAAATGAGGGTTTTCCATTAAATAGTGGTAAATTGACCTTTTAATTTAAATTTTGCTTAAAATTAGATTCATTCGCATTTTAAGCCACTAAATTTTTATTGGATAATGTAAATACATTTAGAAATCATGTATAATCATACTGTAGTTAGTTTCGTTCATTCCCTCCAATAAAACGGCTAGGATTCAACTACCATGTTAAATAATAATATTATATTATTAGTGTGCAACGTAAGATTCCAAAGAAACTCATTGTTGTGTATCGGGTACGCTATCGAACATAGAAACCCCTTTAAAGTAAAATTAATATTTAATTCGAAAATATTAATAAATCTGAAAATATCTTATTCTTCATTTACTTGAGATGTTACATCCTTCCCCCCTTTTGGAAATTGCATCCTCACAATTTTTATTCAGTTATCAAAATAAGTGGGGGTATTTATACCTCAAAGAATTTCCAGATTCCCACATTTCCTCTTAAACCAAATGGTTTTTCTACAAAACCGTTACATGGTGAATTACCTTATTCAGTAAAAATTTCTCTCTATGTTCAAGAATCTGGACCGGTTGTTCTTCATAAGCAAGATTCTATTCCTACTGAACTACCTCTGGGCCCAAAGCATGATATGGATCAGGAATATACTTTCTCAATATCGAAACACGAAAAACATTGTGTACCTGGGATAAACTTGGAGGTAATGCTACACAGTATGCAACTAATCCAACATTCTCCAGGATTTCATAGGGTCCAACGAACATTGGGCTCGACATTCCATTCCTACCAAAACACATCACACTTTTCTATGGAGAAACTTTGAGATAGAATTGATCACCTACCTAATTTAAAAGATGCTTCCTCCAGTTATCTGCAAAACTTTTCTGTCTGCTCTGAGATGTTCTCATGTGCTTCTGAATCAACTAAACTTTTTGTACCATCTCTTCTATCAATTCCGGTCCCATAAGCTTCCTTTCACCTACTTCATACAAAAAAGACAGAGTTCGACAACGCTTTCCATATAATGCCTCAAATGGATCCATCTGTATAGTAGAATGAAAACTGTTATTATATGAAAATTCATCCAAAGAAAGATATTAGTCCCAACTTCCCTTATAATACATCAAGAAAGCATGTAACATATCCTCCAATGTCCGAATTGTTCATTCTGATTACCCATCTAATTGTGGGTGAAAATCTGTACTAAAATTTAATTCAGTACCCAACGACTTCTGAAGGTCTTTCCAAAAGTTAGAAGTAAACCAAGGATCACGATGAGATACAATCGACATGGGAACACTATGAAACCTGACTATCAATTTAACATACTAATGAGAAAGTTGATCTAGAGACAAAGTATCTCTAATAGGATGGAAATGAGCAGATTTAGTCAATCGATCAACTATAACCCAGATTGCATTATTACCTCGAGATTTAATTTGTAATCTCACAATGAAGTCCATGGATATATTTTCCCATTTCCATTCTATCACCGGTAAAGTTTTCAACATTCCTTTCGGTTACTACCGCTCTGCTTTAACCCACTTACTAGTCAAACATTTTAGAGTAAAATCAGCAATATCACTTTTCATTCCATCCCACCAGTAATACTCCAGAAGATCTCTGTTCATCTTTGTACTGCCAGGATGAACTAAAAACAGATAACTATGAGCTTCACATAAAAATTCATTCTTTAACTGTGAATCACAAGGCACACATAATCTCTTTCCAAATCTCAAAACAAAATCATTATTAATGTTAAATTCAAAAAGATTACTCTTCTGAACCAACTCTACCTTTTTCTGCAACTCACGGTCTTCCATCTGCGCTTTCTATATTTTGTTTGATAGAGATGATCTCACTGACACCTAAAAAAAATAGAATAATTTCCTGCACCAACAACTTTTATGCCGAATTTCATCAAATCAAAAACCAAAGGATCTTGTTCCTAATGTAGCATGGCTAATGAGACATTACTTTTTTAACTCAAAGAATCAACCACTTTATTTTCTTTTCTCAGATGGTAATGGATCGTGCAACCATAATCCATGATTAATTCTATCCATCTACTATGTCTCATGTTCAATTATTTTTGAGTGAATATATACATTAAACTTTTAGGATTAGAATATACTTATCATTTTACACTATAAAAATGATGCCTCCAAAAGTTTAAAGCGTAAACAAAAACAGCTAATTCCAAATCATGTGTAGGGTAATTTAACTCATGAGGATTCAACTGACGTGACCCATAATCAATTACCTAATCATTTTTCATTAGAACACAACCCATCCTTTTCAATGAAGTGTCACTATAGATGACAAACTCACCATTTCTGGAAGGAAGTTCCAAAACTAGAGCATTCACTAATCTTCTTTTCAATTCCTGAAAACAGTCATCACATTATTTAGTCCAGATGAACTTAACACTTTTTCAAGTTAACTTAGTCATTGAACTAGATAATCGTGCAAACATTTCAACAAACCTTTGGTAATAACCTAATAAAATAAGAAAACTATGTATCCCGGTTCTATTTGTCGGTCCTGGCCATTCTTCAACAACCTTTGTTTTAGCAGGATCAACAATTATGCTATTTTTTTGAAACAATGTCCCCAAGGAAATAAATTTGTTGTAACCAAAACTCACAATGCTGAATTTCCCAAATAGTTTATTTTCTTTTAATGTATGTAAGATGACACTTAAATGACTATCATGTTCCTCCTTACATTTGGAATTAATCTGAAATATCATTAATAAACACAACCACCATTTATCACCTGAATCAACTGAGCCATCAATGCAATAAACTGTTGAATTCTGATTCTGACCATCTCAGGATGTTGATTTGGAAGGTAATTTCCCTCTGTATGGCTTCCCATCACAACTTCCATGTTTCCTATATGAAAATCCATTCTCAACACAGAATAATATTAGGAGAAGCAACATGGTAATCTGGAAATGCTATATGATTTCCATATTATCATAAATTACTTTATAGATATTAATTTTACAATACCCTAACTCCTAAAGATATATAAACCTACATCTGATACCAACTATAAATACTCAGCCTTAAACAATGCATAACATTGAATTAAATAAATAATTCTCATTGAGGATATTTTCTGGTTTAGAGTTTTATAGAATTAGGACATAACTATTACATCTCAAAAGATAACAAGGTTGATATTTCTACACAATTTCCAATTTTTTCATAAAATAAAAAATCATGAAAAAAAGAGTCATGTCTAGTTCTATGTTTTAGACAGCATTACTTTACCTTGATCCCATCCTTGACCCTATTCCACTTTATGTCCTATGAAAATCATTTCAAAACTTGGGATGAGCATATAATTCTCAGTAAGGGATACACAATGAAGGAAAACTATTAGCTTTTCAAAACAAATAATAAACCATGAATACATAATCATAAGTAATACTTTTCAACTTTTTTGAAGAAGTAAATAATCTTTACTAAATAAAAGATCATTACTTACCCTTTTTTAACCAAAAGTTTACCATAAAACCCATATAATGAACACATAACGTATAGAGGTAACTTGGTACATAAACATACATAAGTGGAATAACCATACAGTCAACTTCCACACATATCACCAAATGGAATAGCCATACGGCCAGCTTCCATACTCAATGCATTGGAGGTTATAACGTAAACACCTGTCCTAGTTTTCACGACACCACTCATCATTTGGTTTATCATTTAACCACCCGTCAAATGTCCAAGTACCAATATAAAATCATATCACATACAACAGATATAAAGGAAAGAAAAAAATTTCACATTTCAATCACAATATATAACATTAATATATTGACATAAAAATTCCACTATCAAAACCATTTTCAATACAAAAATAAATAAAAGATTATATGGTATTTATTTTCTTTTAAAAACATTACGGCTTGTTGAGGAATCCAAAGATCAAATAATACTCACGGTGGCGGAAAAGGTTGTTGTCTCCGCTTACGTTAAAAGAAACAATCATTCTTTTCATTTAGTAAAACGCTTTTTAGAAAATGATTCCCTTTGAAAATTCAAGGGTGTTTATACAGCGTATAACAGAATGTCGTGTATTAAAACAAAATATGCCTCAATGAATGGATATTTCCATGAAGTCCCTTACCTCGTGTCCGACGTGACTTGATCATTCTTTAATCTCCTTAATAATAAACTAATGTTAATTTATACATTCTTAAGAACCTTTTACAAGTTTATTATTCCTTTTCTATAACTTATTACCTTGTTATAATCCTTATGTAATCATTTAAGTTAATAACTTTCATTTTGTCGATATTTGGTACTTCAGTAAAAAATGAACACCTTATATATACATGTTGTCCATGTGGTCAATATTCCATTATATAAAGAATGATATTCATGATTTAAATATCATATATATAATATTTATTCATTATATACTTAATTTATAATAGTTCATAACATTTGGAGGTAAGAAATGAAATCCATCGTTCATGGAGATGGTAAGTCGTACGTACGCATGAACGCTACTTTCATTTCTATTTATTATTTTAATGGAATTAAAACATAATGATGCATAGGTATATTATAATTCCATTATAATATCATATATAATATCATTAACTCTATCCTTTATACATCCCATATAAGGCATTAACGAGTCACATCACTTTAAGGGGGCGGTAGTCCGCACATCCTCAAATTAGATTACCGTATTTACCCACTATGGAAACCATGGAGGGTTGATATAATTGGGAAGTAAAGAATCATAAGAAAATCATAAACATAATATATATCATATATAAATACAGTTCCATCCTAATGGCCACCATGAGAGGCGGTAAGATGTAATTGAACAATCATCGTTTCATGAGGCATTAGTTTTCTATCCACAGAAACTTTATGTTCATCATCCATTAGATAGAGTTTTGTGTATGACTAGTTATAATTATTCCTATAACAACATCCTAGTATATTGAGGATAATGGTTTTGTAACAAAAGAAATGAAATAAAAAGATTCTAGGTGTGGGAGAATCAAAATAAAGAAAACAATTTAAGGGAAAATGTAACCTTTAATTTGGGTAACTCACATTGGTTGGAACCAAAGTACTTCTTATGTACCTTATTCTTAATCTAAGGATTCTAGGTAGAGGATAGGGATGTACATAGTTTAATTAGGAAGAGTTTGGAAGAGCCAAATGTCTTGATAGGTGTGAGGAATTGGTTATAAGTGGTCTCCTTTTATAAGGGAGAGGATGGGCTCTTTAGGAATGTGTGAAAATATTATTTTTTAATATAATGATATTCAGTTTATAATGGATAAAAAATAATTATTGTAGAAGATAAGATGAATCATATTCTAAATAAAATCATTCAATCATAATTGGACATGTTTGGGATAATAATTTAATAATTATAATCTTATTTATTTAAATCATTTATTAATGAAGTAAATACTGCATCATTGTTGTGTCATAAATAATTTAATTTATCTGATAAATAAAAATTATAATAAAATACCATTATTTAGGAAATCGTTTTATCTTTTGAAAGAATATTTTTAGTCCAAAATAGGACTTATATTACACCATATACAAATTAATTACTAAAAGATATTTTTAAATATCAATTTTGTCTTCACATTAAATTAATTAATCTAAATTGTCATTTTCACTCTCTAGTGACACAATGGGGTCCCAAAATCGAACCAATTAAAAACATGGTCGATAATGACTCAACCATTATGGTTTGTACAATTGTTACTGTAATTTTGAATTATTATAATATTCTTTTTACCTTGAATTACCCTATTTACCTTTAATCGCGATAAATAAAATTCAAAAGTTACAATTCACCAAAAATTAATTTCATCCTATTGTACAACATATTTCTTCTTTATAACAACCATGAATGTCATATTTTCTAAATTCAATTCACAAAAGTGGTAAAATTTCATTTAAATGAAAAATTCAGTTTTTTATCTACTACTAAGTGGTTTCACTATTCATAAAAAATTGATGTTTTTCAGAAAAATACAAAAAATTTAGCCTAACCTATATTTGAAATTCTGAATTAGAAAATTATTTTTATTTTTCCAAATTCAAAACAGAAAAGAGTCATTGATTACTTTTAAAATTAATTTTCGTTGTTAAATCAAATAACGTGTTATAAGAAACAATATGTATCAAAAGATTGATACTTGTTTATGTCGAATTTCAAGGTGAAATTAAATCCAATGACAAAAATTAGATTAAATGGGAAAAATTTATTTTAATTACACTTTATAAACAACTAAAAAGATAATCTAACCATATAAATAAAATAGATTAAAACATAGTTTTGAATTAAAATACAATATTTTCACTATTCATAAAAAATGAACGTTATCGGTAGAATTCAAAAAATTTACACAAAGTAAATTTTGATTTCCCCATTCTAAAGAAGTATTTTATTTGGTCAAATAGAATGTATTAAAATGACCAAAACTATATTTACATAGGGTTCTCCATTACATGGCGGTAAATCGTCCTTTTAATGTAAATTATGCTTCAAATTAGATTCATTCTCATTTTTAGCCTCTAACTTTTTATTTGATAATGTAAATAAATTTAACAATCATGTATAATCATATTGTAGTTTGTTTCTATAATTCCTTCCAATACAACTACTATGAGTTAAATACCATTTAAAATAATAATATTATATTATTAGTGTGCAAATTAAGATTCCAAAGAAACTCGTTGTTGTGTACCGGGTACACAATCGATCATAGAAACCCCTTTAAAGTAAAATTTATATTTAATTCCCAAATATTAATAAATATTATAATATCTTATTCTTCATTTACCTAGAATGTTTCAATCTGAATGTTAGCCTCATATATCAATGAAGAACAAACATATTTAAGAAACAAGTGGATACAAAATGATGATCGGACAATGGCATGTTCATTCTGTTTTCTCCATGAAGTAAAAAGTTGTGAAGATGATGAAAAATAAAAAAATAAAAAATTTGAATTTAAAATAGAGGTATGAATAAAATAATACTTCCTCAATTCATTCTTCGTTGATGAACAAAGCCACCAGAGCTTCTGATTGGATCCATTGAAACATCATTCTTGATTTTTCAAAGAATGGATGAGAGAAATAGAGATCAGTGGGGATACAAAGAGATATATTATTAATGGGTTACCCTAATCATATGAAATTAAATTTATATTTATATAAAAACATTGAAACCCCCAACAAATATTGTGAATTCCAATACTTCCATTCCGTTAGATTTTATTTCATTATTTGTAAAAACTCAACATTTTGAAATCAACAGAGGTATTGGCTTTCCAATTAGAACCCTCGTTCGAAATTTATTTGATTCAATGATAAAGATATAATAATTAAGTTTAATTATTTTATTTTTTAATTTTCCATTTGGGGACTTTTCTCATAGACGACAAACCCCGAGAATATTTATGCCCCACCTAAGGGAAGGACCATGTTCCAAACTCCATTGTGGCCTCATATATCTAATCTGTGTTACCATTTTTGAGTTACCCACTTCATTCACATGTATAGTATAAACATACTCATTATTATTATATATTAATTTTTGGAACATTGATCCTAAAAAATGCACGTCGTCTTAGAATATAGATTTGAATATATATGTGGAATTATTACATTGTCTTTCAAATAAAAAACCGGGTCTCAACACATTCCATATGGATTTATTTTAGGGTTACCCATCTTAATGTTTTTCTTCATTATTTGAAGGGAACCCTTCTGGTCACATTGGTTGATCCTCATCATCATCTAATGGACAATAATGTATCAATATATGATATCATGGGTATACCAAAAATGGATCTATTAATAGTCTATCATACCCTACTAAATAATTATTTTTTTCTCATGACAATGAGCCTCCAATTTGGGGACATTATCAGAATAGAATTCATGACTCAATGAATATGTATCATGCCATCCATTAATCTGACAATCATTTATCATGGATTAAATTCATAAATAAGCATTGGATCCAGACATTCTGATAGATGACTATTTATTGTGTTTTTGAAAAAAAAATCCTTCATATATCTTCCTGAAATATTTTTACATTTTACAGTGTTCTAAGTATAGATCATTCCATCAGTATAGTGAAGATACTGCCCATTTATTTCTACCAAGTGACATTGCCCTGGAACATTGGAGGCATCAATATGATATATTCAATATACCACTATCATAGGTTATTATCCATTCTATTCTAATATAATATTTTACATATATTCAATCAGCGCATAAATTTAAAAATATATACTATGAGGGTGTCTTAAAAATATCACATCTCATCTGTCATGGACCTAACTCTATCATTCAAGGTAATATTCCCTTCTCCCTTCTGTCGGGATTGGTAACACTCATCCCAATAACCAAAGAATCAAACATCATTGTTTATGATCATTTCCAAAACATTGTCTATAATTTTGTAGTTCTCTGAAAGAAAGGTGTTGTAGGTAACAGTAAGCAACTGAATAGTTTATTTGAGGACTTATACAATATTATTCTTTAAGGATATATAGAAATAAATGATAATGTCACCTCAAAGGGAATATTGGTTCATGCGGGTTGTGGTTCCATTTTTTCCGACCACAATGTTTGGAACCATGGATTTTTCAATGTCACATGTGGTAATTACTCTTCTTTTGAAGTTGAAATGTTCAGTTTTATTTATGCGGATTGTCACGAACCAGGCCGGGTCGCCATCCGACCCGGCGCCCGACCCGGTCCGAGGCAAGGCCCAATGGGCGTTCCCGATCCCCACGGGCTGGCACAAGCGCCCGGGTATCAAAACTAGCACGTGGGAACGATTTACCCGAAATAAAAAACCCCCCCTGATAAGTTGAATAAAATAAAACTATGAACTGACCACCAAACATAACCTTAACTAAAATCGACTTTAAAGGATTACAACATGAACCAACATCCAAAAGAAAATGACAACAAAATAAATTCAACTCAAACTCAAACCTCCAAGCAACAGGAGAAGTGCGACATCCACACGTCACAAATGTTAACCTGCACGAGAAGACCGCCAACGACCAACCACCATCACTAAGCACGACGCACAACCTAGAATACACAAGAAACAAGAATCTACATACACCCAAAGGTGTATGTAGGGTGTGAGCTAAAAGCCCAGTAGGATGCCACCGAGAATAAGTTCCATGCCACAACATCAAAAGACAATTTAAAGTGCTTATTCAAAATTATACTTTCAAAATACTTTTAAAGAAAACAGTAACAAACCAAATGCTAAAGGAAAACACTAAAAAGAACTCATTTCATAGACACAATTTTTTTTTTAAAAAAAAGATGAGAGAAGTTCATTATGGGGACACACACACACTCTCACACACGCACACGCACACGCACACACTCACACACACACACACACACACGCTAACACCCAAGTGGTCCCCCATATGCCGACGGAAGGCACCACCATTGATGGTAGAGCACTGTGGGTAAATCCCCTAAGGTTCATCTAGCTCGAGTGGGACCCTAGAAACCTCGTGTCTTAGTGAAACGTGGATTAGAAGGCCACGCCCTCAGAAAACGTGGCTTAGATGGCCACGACCCTCAAAAAATGTGGCTTAGAAGTCCACGACCCTCATATATCATATGTTTAGTTAGTGTTGCAATCGTCAATCCAGCTAAGCGAAACAGAGACGAAACCCATCCGGTTCACTAGCGCACTAGTTCTAGTCCGCCCACCTAGATACCCAGGGTTTTCCCTTGTGCTCAAACAAGATTAACATTCACATAATGTATGTCGCTTTCACATATCCAAAACCCAACAAAACATTACACACACACGTCACTGTTTGCATACCCAAACACTATAAAAAAACACACGCACACCAAAACCATTTTATAACATAGTTCAGATCACTTGCATGACTTGATAAACTATTTAAACGATTTGAAGAACATAAAACAACACACAATAAGAGTTTTCACATGAGACATGTCAATTTCACATGTAATAATACCTTTAAAAACTTAACGCACACATAATTCTGTCAAACACAACTCCCGCACTCCACATATAATTTAATAAGTGCAATTAACAAATTATAAAAAACACATAAAATTAGAAAGTAAAGGTTTTCACCAGAACGATGAACTCGATTTCATATATGAACGTCACTTTAAAACAAAAGGTGCATATTATACAAACTAAAACATGTTTTCCCATTGTGCAAACAATTTTCAATTAAATTCCAATAGTACGAAACACGAATAACACACCCAAAGTGACTCATTTTCATTGGAATCTACATTTAATTACACAGACACCTCAATGTACTTGAAAACACATTTCGCACATACCAAACAACCCCTAAAACCTTCCCAAACATACTCCGCATTTCAAACGACACTTAATTAAACAGTTGCTCAATTAATAAAACATCACATATGCATACCACAAGGCCTCACATTAAAACACACATATTTTAAATGCCAGAACCCTTTGAAAATCAATTGCACTTCTCAACCATTCTAAAACCTCATTTTCACCCCTAAAACATACTCAATGTTGATAATAAAAATTAACACGTCAAAAATAGTTTGCCTTCTTTTGAAAAACTCAGTTTAATAACATTCGTACCTCAAGCGTTCATGAAAACACAATTTGCACACCTTAAACAGTTAACTAAAACATGTCTGAAAATTTCAACTACACAACGCGCATGAAAACCATTGGCATTTACTTAAAACAACTCAAATTCATCTATATGAATATTGAAGCATGTCCAAAAATAAAATTTGCATCACGCAATTTATCACTAGAACACATTATAATTTAATTAATGAGAAATTTAAATTATCTAAAGATGGTATGCCATGGAACCACCTACCTTGTCATAGAAGGCTTCATAAATATGGTGCACACGAACCGTTGCACACCAACTGCAACTCAAACAAAGTCCAAATAGAACCTAAAAAAACTTATCGGACCAATTATACCAAAATTGAACAAAAATCGATTCAAAACACTAGACGTACTCAACCATGATTAAACAACAAGCAAACAAGGAAAACACAGTTACAAAGGGGGGTGCGGGAGGTCGGACGGAGGTCGACGGAGGCTGCCGGAGTCATGTGAGGAGGTGCGGGGAGGCTGTCCAATACCGCAAAGGGGGTGCGGGGCGGCTGTGTGGTTGCACGAAGGGGGTCGCGGAGCAGCGGGTCAGCTGGACAGCGGCGGTCACGGGAGGGGGCACCAAAGGGGAGGTCCGGTGGGGTTTCGGGCTAGAAACAGGGGGTCCGGCAGGCTTCCAAAAGGAAGCAGTGGTTCCGAGCCGGGAGGGCGCTACTCGAGCGGACAACAAGGGGGGAAGGGGGTTCGGCCAAACAGTGAAATCCGGGGAGAGGCCAAGGGTGTTTGTGCGAGGGAAAGGGCGGCTGGCAGGAGGAGGCTTCCTACGAGGGTTTAGCGATTCCAAGCGGGGAAAAAACCAGGTGCGAGGGAGATGGGTGGCGGCCTGCTAAGGCGGACAGGGCAGGGGGGTGGTCGCGCCTCGACCGAGCCGATAGGGGGAGGCCGCCGGACTGGTGCAGAGGGAGGCGGTGCAGAACCAAGGAGCTCGACGGGATGAAGAAGAAGAAAGAAAAAAAAACAACAGGGAAAGGGGAGAGCTAAGTCATGCAAGTGGGAAAGAAAAAAAAGGATGAGAAAAAAAACTAAATAGAAACTTGACACAAAATATAGTTAGAAATAAAACTAAATAAAAACTTAAAACAAACTCAAAACCAAAACAAGTGGTAAAAATAATAATACTAATGATAATAATTAGCATAATAATAATAATAGTAAAATTAACAAAACAATAATATTTTCAATAAACTAAAATAGAAATAACAATAATAATAATAATAATAATAATCTCAAATAATATTGTTTTTTTATTAAAATAATTTGTCAAATTTTACCACACTTGTTTTTATTTTATCTACATTTTATTATTCACTAAATTGTCTTTAACTGCCTTAAACACTGGGCAGAGCTTGCGGTGAGCGGGGCGAGGTCTTGCGGCGACCCATGTAAGGTCGCGCGGCTTCAACCGCAGCGTGTTGGATGCAACCAAGGAAATGAAAAATAAAAATCCGTTTTAAAATATATCCTCAAGTAAAATTTAATTCAGACCTTAACCCAAGCTCTCTAATGCCCAACAGAAAAAATTAAAATATATAATATATATATATATAAATGACGGGTATGACAATTCTCCCCACCATAATGCTTTCCGTCCCCAGAAAGCCACAACTAGAAACAAACCCCCAACGCAGAAGACTACACTCCCTTAAGGTTCAAAGGGGATACCCACAAACATCAAGTAAAGAGAGGCAAAAACATCGTGCTCGGAGAGAGTGACTCAAAGGAAATATCAAGAAACACGTAGAAGGACTTTCTGATATGTGTCGCCCACCAAAAAGAGATAGAATGCCTCCAGCTGATTATTTTAGAAAACGACCACTTAAACCCACAGAACCCAACTTCCCAAGTCGAGACATCTCAAGCACTATTAAACAAAAACCACAACACTGGGATAGAATGAACAAACAAGGTCAAACCACGTCATCTGTCTGAAACGAACAACGAGACCAACCACGACCAAGAAGCACCCTAATCAGCTAGTGCCAACTCATCTTTAGAAACAGAACCAAAAGGTTAACAAGGGGAAGCCTAAGGGCTCCCAACCATTAAGAAACTACCAACACCCAAGACGAGACTATAACCAACATGGGGAGGTCAGAGCGGACTCCCCACCATTAAGGAAAGTCCAACACCGATTTTATTCTAGAGACCTTTGTCCGAGATCCAATTTGGGTTTCCCCACCATTGGAACTAATAGCAGATACAAAACATTAGAAACTTTCTGACGGGGACCAAGCACCCCACCACAAGGGGCGGGGAGGGTCGGGCCCAACTACCGGGCCTCAAACACACAACCCAAGACAAACCGGAATCTCCACATCCCTGGATGATCCCCATTCAACTTTGATACTGACTTAACCAACATACCCCATAAAGACCCCTAAAGCGATTACATCCAGTATGACGCAACCCCCAAGACTTTAAGGTAACAAGACGAACACGCCTCCACCTAGTCATGAAAACCTTACACAGCCAGATGGTTCATTTGGAACGGAACAACCATAGAAGCAATATAAATTGCCTCTAATTTCTACACCGATGACAGAAATAAGGTCGGGGTCTCATATACACTTGGGGTTCCTAACCACGCGCCAGCTTCACTCCGAGGCCTATGGCTAGAGCCCTGATGTTCGAAGCATCTTCTTCCTCGTAGTCAGGCATGGAAGACTCTCGAACGGAGCTTCTCCTTTTGGTGTCACACGCAATCACACTACAACCAAGGAAACACCAGCAACCACAACACATTACGACATCCAACTGATCGTAAGCAGAATATTCACCAACACAAGATCTGAAATGGTGCATGTGCATCACCCTTTGTCGCAGTGAATGAGAACACAACACCAGAAAAACATCACCGAGCACGATCATTGTTGTCGAGAGAAACACTACGTTGAGAAAGACTTTAAACTGTGTCTGAACAACACATGATTCTTACCAACGACCATAGTATCCCCATGTGACTGGGTCTGCCCCACTAGTGGCCTAACGTAGACCTTTTCTTAAACGAAACCAACGAAGGACCAAAGGTCATTTCGAATATGGCCTGCACCGGCCACTCTAGGTTGCTTCCACCGTTTTCCCACTGGATTCTCCTTCACTATTTCCAAACATAACTTTCAAATCAATGAGTTCAAACTTCACGCTTCACAATCAAAGAGAACTCACACGGCAAAACAACACCGAAAACGACCCTTACAACCGATGAAAAATACTACAAAACCATTCAAGACTCTGGCCAACACTGAAAATTTGGAACCGCCTTCACCCTTCCCCGCTGGATTTCCTTTCGCCATTCCAGGGTGAAACATTCAAACATGACAGTGTCAAACATCATACCTGATGAGTCAGACACTCAAAAGACCAAAACTCCCTTCAACTCCTCTCTCATATGTCATCCTGTTGTGAGAGGATGCACTTAATTGTAAAAAAGGAGAGGTGGGTTCAATTCTAGAATTTAAGAAGAGATTCCTCTGATCAACTGGAGGGTCGACCAACAGCGAATTTCCTGTGGCCACACTTTAATCACATGTAATCACTTTATGGGGGCGTACACTAGTTGAGAAAGACAACCATGGACCCAACCAAACTAGTCCAATAGTCAAGACATACCACAAGAGAACACTAGGTGTGCAGGGGAAACAACTGCAAGGGCTTCCCGATGTACTCTTCAAAGGAATTTACTAACCACACGCTTATATACCAACTTACAAATAAAAATTCAAACTCGAACACAATTCAGTAAAAAAAAATTATCGGCTCGAAACGCCTCACATCCAACACTTCCCAAAATAAAAGGACACATCACACGACCACCGATCATTAAAACACCAAATTTTAATTTAGCAAAACATTTCAAAAATAAGCAAAGCTTGTGGGTTGCACAAACACCAATGGTGTCCCATGGGCCTCGCACATGCAAGTTCCCGTGCAATACCAGCATCCACATCACATCCATCCAGGCACCCATACGCTCGTCCCATTAACCCTTTCTCTTCTCGTATACACTCATGCATGTGGTTTCCCACGAGAACACCAAGGATTAAAACCATTCCATTCCATTTTTTTTCAAAACCAAAACATTCAACCCACAGCTTTCAAACCTCATACCTCATTTTCTTTTTAAAGAGTTTTATTTGAAAACATTTCCAAGACAAAAACATGTTTACTTAAAAACCAAATTCCCACGAATCCAAAACAAAGAGACAAGAAATGAAGCAAGAGAAACTTGTGTCAGCGGGTGACTGGAGCATATGGTTGGCGGCCATACACCAATCACACCACTTCCACGGAGGGTATTCCAGAACAGCGTCCCTAGCTCTGCATGGCTTTCCAGACCCTGCGAGCTCACTAGGACCACTGACCTAACCCCTTTTCTTTTCCCTTAGACAAGATTTTCCGCAAGGACCAAAAACTCAGACAAACATCAACATACGTTGGTAACTTGAGTCCCGCCAAGAGGTGTGCTGGCCAGGCACCTTACCCGTAGCTAGGACGTCGAGTCCCGACAACCGTAACTCAAGTCCACTGTGACTCTATCCCAAAAGAAAATGACCCAAGAGAGAAAACCTTTCCCTCTGATACCATTTTGTCACAAACCAGGCCGGGTCGCCATCCGACCCGGCGCCCGACCCGGTCCGCGGCAAGGCCCAAAGGGCGTTCCCGATCCCCACGGGCTGGCACAAGCGCCCGGGTATCAAAACTAGCACGTGGGAACAATTTACCCAAAATAATAAACAAAATACCCCTGATAAGTTGAATAAAATAAAACTATGAACTGACCACCAAACATAACCTTAACTAGAATCGACATTAAAGGATTACAACATGAACCAACATCCAAAAGAAAACGACAACAAAATAAATTCAACTCAAACTCAAACCTCCAAGCAACAGGAGAAGTGTGACATCCACACGTCACAATCATTAACCTGTACGAGAAGACCGCCAACGACCAACCACCATCACTAAGCACGACGCACAACCTGGAATACACAATAAACAAGAATCTACATACACCCAAAGGTGTATGTAGGGTGTGAGCTAAAAGTCCAGTAGGATGCCACCGAGAATAAGTTCCATGACAAAACATCAAAAGACAATTTAAAGTGCTTATTCAAAATTATACTTTCAAAATACATTTAAAGAAAAAAGTTACTAACCAAAATCTAAAGGAAAAAACTAAAAAGAACTCATTTCATAGACAAATTTTTTTTTAAAAAAAAAGATGAGAGAAGTTCATTATGGGCACACACACACACACACTCTCACACACGCACACGCACACGCACACACTCACACACACACACACTCTCTAACACCCAAGTGGTCCCCCATATGCTGATGGAAGGCACCACCATTGATGGTAGAGCACTGTGGTTAAATCCCCTAAGGTTCATCTAGCTCGAGTGGGACCCTAGAAACCTCGTGTCTCGGTGAAACGTGGCTTAGAAGGCCATGACCCTCAGAAAACGTGGCTTGGAAGGCCACGACCCCCAGAACACGTGGCTTACGAGGCCATGACCCTCAGATATCATATGTTTAGTTAGTGTTGCAATCGTCAATCCAGCTAAGTGAAACAGGGACGAAACCCTTTCGTTTCACTAGCGCACTTGTTCTAGTCCGCCCACCTAGATACCCAGGGTTTTCCCTTGTGCTCAAACAAGATTAACATTCACATAATGTATGTCGCTTTCACATATCCCAAACCCAACAAAACATTACACACACACGTCACTGTTTACATACCCAAACACCATAAAAAACACACGCACACCAAAACCATTTTATAACATAGTTCAGATCACCTGCATGACATGATAAACTATTTAAACGATTTGAAGAACATAAAAAAACACACAATAAGAGTTTTCACATGAGACATGTCCAATTTCACATGTAATAATACCTTTAAAAACTTAACGCACACATAATTCTGTCAAACACAACTCCCGCGCTCCACATATAATTTAATAAGTTTAATTAAAAAATTATAAAAAACACATAAAATTAGAAAGTAATGGTTTGCACCAGAATGATAAACTCGATTTCATATATGAACGTCACTTTAAAATAAATGGTGCATCTTATACAAACTAAAACATGTTTTCCCATTGTGAAAACAATTTTCAATTAAATTCCAATAGTAAAAAACACGACAAACACACCCAAAGTGACTCATTTTCATTGGAATCTACATTTAATTACACAGACACCTCAAAGAACTTGAAAACACATTTCGCACGTACCAAACAACCCCTAAAACCTTCCCAACCATACTACGCATTTCAAACGACACTTAATTAAACATTTTCTCAATTAATAAAACATCACATATGCATACCACAAGGCCTCACATTAAAACACACATATTTTAAATGCCAGAACCCTTTGAAAATCAATTGCACATCTCAACCCTTCTAAAACCTCATTTTCACCCCTAAAACATACTCAATGTTCATAATAAAAATTAACACGTCAAAAATAGTTTGCCTTATTTTGAGAAACTCAGTTTAATGACATTCATACCTCAAGTGTTCTTGAAAACACAATTTGCACACCTTAAACGGTTAACTAAAACAAGTCTGAAAATTTCAACAACACAACGCGCATGAAAACCATTGGCGTTTACTTAAAACAACTCAAATTCATCAATATGAATATTGAAGCATGTCCAAAAATAAAATTCGCATCAAACAATATATCACTAGCACACATTATAATTTAATTAATGAGATATTTAAATTATCTAAAGATTGTATGCCATGGAACCACCTACCTTGTCATAGAAGACATCACAAATATGGTGCACACGAACTGTCGCACACCAACTGCAACTCAAACAAAGTCCAAATAGAACCTAAAAAAAACGCATCGGACCAATTATACCAAAATTGAACCAAACTCGATTCAAAACCCTAGACGTACTCAACCATGATTAAACAACAAGCAAACAAGGAAAACACACTTACAAAGGGGGGTGCAGGAGGTCTGCCGGAGGTCGACGGAGGCTGCCGGAGTCATGCGAGGAGATGCGGGGAGGCTGTCCAATACCGCAAAGGGGGTGCGGGGAGGCTGTGTGGTTGCGCGAAGGGGGTCGCGGAGCAGTGGGTCGGCTGGAAAGTGGCGGTCACGGGAGGGGGCACCAAAGGGGAGGTCCGGTGGGGTGTCAGGCTAGAAACAGGGGGTCCGGCAGGCTTCCAAAAGGAAGCAGCAGTTCCTAGCCGGGAGGGCGCTGCTCGAGCGGACAATAAGGGGGGAAAGGGGGGTTCAGCCAAACAACGAAATCCGGGGAGAGGCCAAGGGGGTTCGTGCGACGGCACGGGCGGCTGGCAGGAGGAGGCTTCCTGTGAGGGTTTAGCGATTCCGAGCGGGGAAAAAAACCAGGTGCGAGGGAGATGGGCGGTGGCTTGCTAAGGCGGACAGGGCAGGGGGGTGGTCGCGCCTCAACCGGGCTGATAGGGGGAGTACGCCGGATTGGTGCAGAGGGAGGCGGCGCAGAACCAGGGAGCTCGACGGGATGAAGAAGAAGAAAGAAAAAAAAAGCAACAGGGAAATGGGAGAACTACGCCACGCAAGTGGGAAAGAAAAAAAAGGATGAGAAAAAAAACTAAATAGAAACTTGAAACAAAATTTAGTTAGAGATAAAACTAAATAAAAACTTAAAACAAACTCAAAACCAAAACAAGTGGTAAAAATAATAATACTAATGATAATAATTAGCATAATAATAATAATAGTAAAATTAACAAAACAATAATATTTTCAATAAACTAAAATAGAAATAACAATAATAATAATAATAATAATAATAATAATCTCAAATAATATTGTTTTTTTTTATTAAAATAATTTGTCAAATTTTACCACACTTGTTTTTATTTTATCTACATTTTATTATTCACTAAATTGTCTTTAACTGCCTTAAACACTGGGCAGAGCTTGCGGTGAGCGGGGCGAGGTCACGCGGCGACCCATGCGAGGTCGCACGGCTTCAACCGCAGCGTGTTGGATGCAACCAAGGAAAAGAAAAATAAACATCTGTTTTAAAATATATCCTCATGTAAAATTTAATTCAGACCTTAACCCAAACTATCTAATGCCTAACAGAAAAAATTAAAATATATAATATATATATATATATATAAGTCGGGTATGACACGGATGACATTTCAAGACATATTGGATGGGAAAAATATTGACATGAAAGTTACCCCACCAACATTTTCCATTGTATATAGAATAACAGGATTCACCTATCATGGAAACTAACAACTATATAGATGTAATGTCTCTCATTTATGTCATAACTCAACATATTGATCACCGATGCATATTAGAAATTAACACGTGGGCGAACGAGGTTTCCAAAACATCAATAATAAATTAGATGACATGATAAAATGAATTACCAACTAATTTTAGATTTATTTATTGGGAAATATTGTACTAAAATCACATATTTATGACTCATTTAACCTCTTTAGTTTTCAATAAATTAGTCTTGGCATATTTTTCCTAGACATCCCACATTATAAAATGATTATTAATGGTTATAAAATTATTATAAAAGTTCTATTTTTAAATAAATAATTATAAATTAAAATAGAAAAATAATTCTACAAATAATATTCTTGTATCTTCATCAAATAACAGAGTTATAAAATACTTATCCAAATTAATATCTATACATTAAAAAAATAAATCAGTTTCATTTTGATTTAATTTAAAATAAAAATTTAAAAATTATTGATAAAATTATTTTTTATTAAAATAACCATGGTGACATGTAAAGTAATATTGTTAAAATACAATAACAATAATTGAAGGAAATGAACTACATAAACTATGCATTTGGACATACATTACTTTTTATGTTGTTATGAAAGTTGATAATAACCCATATAGTATCTATTGAAATGATTATTTCTTAATACCTCATAAATAGTGTAAATAATTTCTGAAAATGACCATTTTCAATATTTTAAACCTCAATAAAAACATTCGTGAGACATTTAAAACAACCTAATTATGGTATAAAATGAGTGTTAAGGAAAACATTAAAATGTATTTTATAACATAATGTAACTTGAAAGAGACCAAATTGTTCATTATTGAGAAAAAAAGTGATAAATTTTTAAAGAAACATGGAAAAGTGAACCATAAATATACTACAAAAGAATATATGGGGAGTATGAGGTCTGGGTCAAAAAATATTCAAAATGAAAATATGAATACAATAATATTAAAATAAAATGATATTATAAAAAATAATATAATAGTTGAATAAAAACTATTAATTAAAAAAGTGAATAAGTCATTAAATACAATGAATAAAGAGGGTTTGAATAAAAATTTTTTTAATATGGGAGTACATTAACATTGCAATTCAAATTACGTGCTCAAGGTAAAACGGAGGTTACTAAAATGGAAATGTGATGAGATTAACCTTACCTCAAGGTAGTAAATATTTGTATTGTTCACCACATAAATAATTATATTTTCTTTAATATATAAATAAAACACATAAATATTTATTAAACAATACATAATTAACTTATTTAATTATATCACAATATATTAAAAAAATAACTAACATCACACATCAAGGTGATAATTGTCCACTATTTTCAGAAAATAATTTGTTCAATAGTGGTGATTTTTATTTATTGGTTATGCTATCAACATATCCACAATATTAATCAAGAAATAATTTTAATTTTTATACATTAAATACATATTATTGATAATTTATGAAATTCATACAAGAGAAATGAATCACTTCTCTTTTGGGGGTGGTAGTCCACATGTAGAGATGAATGAAGTTATCATTTTCTAATGGATAGATGGATAAGAAGGTATATGATATCATAAATTAATAGAATAGTATTATTATAGTAAATGTAAAGTATGTTAATTAATTATAACTTTATAACCATCCATGTAATGTGTTGTGGAAAAATAAATTACACCACTCTATAGAGAAGGTAGGTTGTACGTACAAATAAAAAATGTTTTCATTCTCCATAGCGTATAATAGAGATGGATTGGAGTTTTTCCCCTTGAATAATAATATTGATGCATATTTATGGTACTTATATTTTAATGTGATCAAGGTTTGGATTTAAATGAGGACGGTATATGACGAAACAAAACATAATAACATGGCCAAAAGTTATACATCTTCTTTAGAAATCCTACATTGGAATACAACTTACGCCTTTATATGATAGTATTAGAGAAAGTAAATATTATAAAGGATATATTAAAATAATCATGAGATGTATTAGAAAATTACATAGATATTATATAATGTTCAATCATTGTGAACAATTGAGGAGATGATATTCTTTTTTATACAAGATGAGAAGACACACACAAAATTTCATAAAATATTTTAATATAATAATTTTATTTATCAATAAAAATGATCCCAAATAGAAATTTATTTGAACAATAAGTTCCTATGGTAAAACTATAAGCATCAAATTATATTTAGAGAGGTTTTGGCATCATTTTATAACATATTTTCTAGTATGTCCCCTTTATTAATCTTTCTGGACACTGACCATGTAAAAGAAAGTTGACATTAAGGGTTTTACTTTTACTTCTATGTTGAAAAATTACACAGAAATAGTCCATAGACTAATCTTTAAAAAAATTCATTCCCCTTTTCCACATTCAATTTTCAAAAAATTATTTATTCATTATAAAATGTATTATTTAACATAATATATCATTAACGACATTGTTGTGACTATTCAATTAATTTGACATTAAATTCATTAAGGTAAAAATTAATTTTTAATACAAATTATTGTATTATAAATTATTCATTTTTATTGATAGTAAAATTATTGTAACACCATATATCAACCAAAATATAATTCATTAAATATTTGTAAAATCAAAAATAGGATTTTGGGATGAATATGGTTCAATATATATGATATAGTTATCAATGTAATGTTTTGGATTTATATTGAGACATTATCACATAACTATAACCTTATTAAACCCATTTAACCCATTAGAGTTTTGATAAAATTTCTTATTTGTTAGTATTCATTACGAATAATGACTGAATGGAACTATTTACCAAATTTATAGTTAATGATCATTAATATTAAATCATATTTTTATTATTCAATTCCTTTAATAGGGATATTTTTTCATATAGGTATGAAGTATTCATCTGAAATAGTCTCTAAAAAAATATTCCCAAAAATAAACATGTACCAAAATCATCTATATTTATGATTATTATATAATTAATTATATTATATATAATTAAAGGTAAAATAGGATAATTAAAATCCAAAACAAAATTATAATATGGCATCTAAATTGTTTTATTTATTGTGTTGATGTAACAGTTAAAAAAAGAAAATAATTTCACTATTATCATTAAAATATGACTTTTCAGCATAATAAAATACGATCATTTTAAGAATAATATGAAATTTTTGTTTTAGAAATTATATCCATTTTTTAAAATATAATTAAGTAATAAGGTATATATTATATATAATACTGAGGAAAAAAACCTATTATAAATATTTTTTGAATAATAGAATCCTTATAACATAAAATTAAATTATTCTTCTTCGTTTCCACAAAATAAAAATTAAAGTAATGGGAAATTAATTAAAATAATACATTACACATATTAATGAAATAGTTTTTATATATATTTAATAATTTGGTTACTCCTACTCATACTCACCAACCTAAAACCATAGTTATATCAGTAGTACATAAAGAACATTACATCACTATTTGTTTATGAAAATTGTTGCATTTACCCCATTCTAATAAACAAGGTTTACGATCAAAAGATAATATAAAATAAAATATATGGATATTAAAAAATATATTTTACTCTTGGATGTATGAGACCTCACTATTCATTATAGTAACCACTTTTCCATATTTGGAAAGACGGTATGAATAGAATATTAATTTTCCCACAACTTTTTTTCATATACATCACATGATGTACCCATCATCGAATGTCCTTAAATATTTCATTCTCAAATAAATTGACATTAATGATTGATTATGTATGTTTTCAAGACCACATTATCTATTAGGAAAAATATATTATTTATTTTCTATTTTAAAACTTTTTTCATTTTATTCTCAAAATATACAATAGTGAGAGAATATCATATGTTGTTTGATGAACTAAATCTCATGTTGGGTTACTATTGATAGTGTTGAGATTAGAATATATACATATTGTGAGGTACATGAATTCACTGATGTGTGGACATATTATTATGGAATTACATAACATGCACTTCTTATATATGGAAAACAATAGAGAAATATGGACCATTTAACACGTTAACATAGTGTTATAATCCTAAAATTTTCGTATATGAAATTTGGGGATTATAATGAAAATTATGTTTAATTGAGTTCACCACATACATAGAATTGATTCATGTTAATGTGATGTGTACAAGACTTGTGTTTAATAACATAAGGTATAAATGGTGGAGGATTCCATGAGATCAGAAGTTTTATTTAAAAATATTATTCATATGCACCACAGAGTAATGGAGTGACTTCTATTTAATCCCACATGACACATTGGGGAGGTAATATTTTATAATTAATGATTTTAATTTACATGTTTAATTTGACATGAGATTCAATTATTTAAATTTTTCTTGATTAAAATAATTTAACTTCTTGAATATTACAGGTCTATTAATTTATTCTTTCCTAGACATTTTTTTTGATTAATTCTTCATACAAATGGTGATTCCCCATATGTTTTTCTAATAAAGTAACTCCCCTAGCTAGAAAAAAGTATATGAGGTACTAAAACATCCATAAAACCTTTATTAACCCTAAAAAAATGAAAAACAAAACATAGAGCCTCAAATATTAAAATATCATTATGGGACAATAGTTTTTAATGAAAACATTTTACTATGGTTTTTTAAAATATTGATGAAAAAATTCCTTAGAGATAAATATTTGAAATAGGCCACAGATTTGTTCAATATGTGGGGATATTATAAATAATTAAATGAAAAATACTAATTTTGATTAACAAATGACTGGTTTAGGTTATTTTTTTAATGACTTATATTAATTACATAATTTCTCATTAAGTAATATTCTTTCTCTAGAATGCATTATCTGGTTTTTTCTAAATAATTAATTCCGCTCAGATATATGAATTTGAAATTTTAAATAGTATAATCCATTTTTGTAACATTTCATATAATTTTAATATAATATGAAAATTTATTCATGGTGTATGACCCATAATAATCCACAAACTAGAGGGATTATCTTTCTAATTGAAATTTGAAAATACGACATGCTCTTTTCCTAATGATTTCACAACTTTGATTTGTACTCAATTTTTTTCTTGAACTACATTATACAATGTATTTTAATTTATCATTATTGTAATTTAATATTGTGTTACCATGACATAATTGTGTTAAAAAACGTGTTTTACACTTCATTTGTTTTTTCTTGGATAAATTGGAATTTAAATATAACGATAGTTATTTTATAATTATTCATATTGAATTAAAATAAGGGGTTTTTAATAGGTTTATTGGTATTAAATAGATATATTATTTAAGTAAAAATATGAAATAAATTGTAGAA
Source organism: Viscum album (assembly GCA_963277665.1). Lineage (NCBI taxonomy): Eukaryota > Viridiplantae > Streptophyta > Magnoliopsida > Santalales > Viscaceae > Viscum > Viscum album. The sequence goes on from OY728121.1 coordinate 245,186,536, forward strand.
ATTTGTAATCATTGTAAATGAGTTGATTTTATAAAATCTACTATTTTGAAAATGTATATAATTTATCATTTTAAATGGAATTTTATTAATATTGAAATCTATAATTCCATAATGATGTTTCCATTTAAATTATAAGATATACTTTAATTATTTCATTATATACATTTCCAATACCTTTTAGTAATTCTGTTTTATAAATTTCTAACTAAAAATACACTAACTGAACCTCAATCTTTTTCAAATAATGAAATTAGTCCCACTTTATAAGAAGATAATTGGTCTATAAAAATATATCATTGTTCTAAAAAAATCATCCTCAGTAGAAAAAAATTACGACACATCATGTGTATTTATTTTCATTATAATCTTTAGTAATTGAAATAGAAGAAAGGTGTGAGCCAGATACCCTAGAAATGATAAACAATGAATTAATAAAAATTCATTATTATGCTTTGGGGAATAAAGTAATAACATAAAAATGAAAGAAATAATATTAATACATGAGGTATAACATGGTCATATTTACATGAATCATTTTAGATAAATATTTCTGTAACATATTCCTGAGACAATTGTTTTTATAACATGAAAATTAATCACCATGGTTTCATTAAATAACATAAACTATGTAATTAACCACGATATCAAAACACATTACCAATGAATACTTCCATAGATTAAATACCATGAAAATTTTATAAATTATTTAATTATAAAATGCAATGCATTTCGATCACTGTGAACCCTTCATATGTCTAACATTTTGTTCTCCGCATAATGGAAATCATACTTAATTCCATAAAAAATAAATAACATATAATTTAAATAAAAAACACGATTTCAAACAACATACGTAGAAGAAAGAGATTTAATGAGGGTGTATGATATCATATGATATTTCAAAGTAATGAATTATGGTTCATTATATAGGTGGAAAATTAATTTTTAGGAGCGTTAAAAATAATTTTATGAAAACTATAAATATTAGTGGCCATTTTAAGAGACTTATTTTTCTAAATATAGAGAGTATGATTTTCATTGTGAAACCATTAGGATTTAGTGATATTTTCCCAATATTTGTTTTATATACTGATTTGTCCAAATGGATAAAAAAACATATTTTCATTTTAGAAAATATTTTTAGCATTATTTTTAAAAGATAATGTTCTGAGCCACAATAAAATTATTTTATAAAAAAATTAATTAATTTTTTAGAATAAATTGACATCGAGACAATATAAATTAAACATAGTTCCCTGAAAAGAGGTATTGGTTTTCAAAATACACATGGGTTTGAGGGTATGTGATTTTAAATTTAATGTATAAAAAAAATTTATAATTAATTAAGATATTTTGGTTGAAAACTCAAATCATTAAATCAGAATCAAAAAATCATTTTTAAAGGATTATAAGTGAAACCATTATGTCATATGGTATTTTAAATTGTCATATCATTGTGTTTTAATAACCAGACATTGATCAATAGATTATATAACACTCAACACTAAACTTGAATGATGAATTAAATATTATTATTTTTGTATAACTGTTATTATAAATATTTTATATAGTGGTGTTTGAATTTGATTAATTTAATTAATAAAAATATATAAATTTACCAAACAATACAATTTTTCCTTAAATTATTATTAAATCATTATTCATTTTACAGTAATGTTATTTTATACTTCATAAATCCATTTCATTCTAAAAAACAATTTCTTTTTCTGTTAAAAAATAATAATATATTTATTAAAGATTTACAAATTTTAAATTATAAATATTTAATTTCTTTTAATTTATCATATCAAAATTAACTCAATGTAATTTTTTTATTTCAGAGATATTATTGAATTATTAGGGAAATGTAAAAAGATCTACTGAATTATTTAAAACTGTCCCTTCATTAATTAAATATGTACCATTATTCATTGAACAATATCTCATTGTAATATAAGAATTATATAAATTTATAATGTATAATTAATTATTTTATAATCATCAATATACATTAATTTTTATATATATTAATTTTGGGGTTCAAAACAGATTTTTCTAAATACTTTTTTACAATGCATTGTTCACATTAATATTAAAATTTATTTCTGCCACATTTATCCAAAATATTTATTTCCAAATTTGGAATCCTGAGGTCTATCATTACTAAATAATTCCATTTTATTTATATCAAATATGTATTTTAATTCTTCTATAAAAATTTATATTTGTGAAGGTAAATCTAATAATTAAGGTTATAGATAAAATGAAATGGGCTAAAACCCCTAAAATATTTATTTAATGTATTTGATATGTTTTTAAGGCATATTCCTCCAATATTACAATTTATGTCAATTTTGTAACGTTATTCATTGAAAATGACTATTATAATATTATATGAAAATATAATTCCATAAATATGACTATCTTTATTTTTATATCTCTAAAAATTTTAAAAGGGATAACAACTAATTACATTCTTCTTGAAATATTTATCTAAATGATAACTAATTATTTAAGATGGTAATATATTTTAAATTATTTATGATTAAAAAATAACAATAAAATCATAAACATGGCTGACAAAGTGCCTATGCAGTCATTTCAAAAATCATGTAATGAATTTTAAAAACTAGAAATGTTATTTTTTTTTGTTTTAAATGTGTCACACATATTTTTAATATATATATATATAATTAAATTTTTTAACTAACTTGTATTAATATATAATAATTTTTCTTGTTTTTTTCAATGTCATGTTAAATTAATACTGTCAAAAAAAAATTCAGTAAATTATTGATAAATAATATTTAATAAATAATTTTAATTGTCATAAAAATAATTAACGAGTACAATTAGGATTATATATGCTATCAAATATATTCTCGTGGTAAATTATCATGCAGTTGTATCCTTTTATCTATAATCATTACCATGTAATAACAAAAAATCATTAGCATGTTTTGGGTTAAAATCGGTATATCAATGGGTAAAACTGAATAATAATGAAAAAAATGATATAAAAAGTAGTCAAAATTATATTATGTATTTATATTACTAAATCATCCTATATTTTATTTAAATAATGTTTTTTGGAACCATGTTTCATTATTTTGACACATATTATATTATAAAATTTAAATTATTTTTTAAATAATTTAATTTTTAATTATCATTATTTTATTAAATAATTTAAAATTCCTAAAAATAATATATTTACTAAATTTACTTTCAGAAGCTATAAAAGATCATCCATTTTCACATTATGGGTCACTTTTCCTTATATATATACTTTTTACACAACTTTAACATAAAAAACATTGATACCCTGATAATATAAAATATATTTAATGTGAGACTAAAAAAAATAGAAATGAGTGAAAAAATAACATAATCTTGTTCAATATTTATTAGATTAGGGGATACTGACTCATAATAAATTTCAATTAGAATAATATATGTTTTTATCTATTTAACATGAAAATAAATTAACATTATTTTATTTATTTTAGGAAATTCAATAGTTCCCTTCCCCTACCATATAAAAGGACCCATCACATTCTATTTTATTCACACCATTTGATCAATGTTGTGGGGCCATGACGTATCCAAATACATTATTATAATCCTGCCAATCATTATATATGTCCCAATAATTTTTTAACACCATCATTATAGGGGTTATATAGTATTGAAATGTAAATTATTTGATAAATAGATATAACTTTCATCTAAATTTTATAATTTTCTTTATCCACCCAAAACCATCAAATATAGAAAAACCATGATGATATAAAAAAATTAATATATTCCATATTTATAAATATTATTATATTAAAACAATGACCTATATCATTCTTCTCCAATAAAAGAATGGGATATTAAATTTTCATTCATGTGTACGATGGACTATCAATTCAGAATCCCAAAAAAAATCATTTTCCTTTAATGCATTTAATAACAAGTTATAATTATGGATTTAATTTATATATCCATTTATTTTTTATCAATATAATATTTATAATTCAGGAAAAATAATATATCATATACATTCATCAATTCCCTTTGACAAAAAATCATGAATGGATTTTATGACTAAGTTGATACTAGAAGGTCTGGGGGGTAATTGTCCATTGATAAAAATATCAATGTATCTAATACTAAGTAAGATAATTTTGTATAAAATAATGATAAATATAACACATATAATGTCATAGTGGATAAGTATAATAGGCTTATTACACTCTTCACAGCCAACCTAATCGTGTATGGAACCCACTATGAAAGAGAGAGTGATTTTTACAAGGGATAAATCTAAACACAGTATTTTACAATAGATGAATCAATACCTTGGACTTTATGAGAAGTATCCTCAAACCTAAAAATCATGTAATATCAAGGGATAATATTGAAACCTACCATTTTATTTAATGAAAATATCTAATCATGATGATATGCTTTTTGGTCAGGTGATAATAACTAAGGGAAACCCCTTTAGAGGCTGTATAACCAATGAGTGAAGTGATTAAGTTAATACCTCTACCATGTAAAACAATATACAATAATAATTTTAATTAGTCAGAATAAAAAATATTTATAGGGATGAAAAATATAATCTTGTCAATTCTAGTAGATGTATAAAATGCACTTCATCCATTCTGTCAAAGGTACAAATCAATACGTTAAGTTTTTATTTACTAAAAAATGATTTGTTCCTCCAATGAGATTTCATAAAAAAAGATGTAAATTTTTGAACACTAGATTATATTATTTATTCATTATAATGAATATATGTAATTATATAATACATTCTCACAACAAAACAATAAGGCTCAAAATCATTTTTAAGAAAAAGGAATACATCACAGTTGAAAGAGGTTAGTGAATTCAATATTTGGAAAGTGAGAAAATTATATTATCAGAAAGGGATTGATTGGAAAAAATTTCATTTATTAATTGTCACTCGACTATCATCATGTATTAAAAAAAATTATAATTCATCCCTATTTGAAATCATCCATTCAATAATTTAAGTATTCTATGTAGTAATAGGCAAATTTATTCCCATAAAAATTAATGTCCTTGGTTAAAATTTAAACTTTATAAAAATTACATTTTAAATAATCTATTAATATTCTATGAACCAATGAAATTAATAGAATATCATTACATATATTAAGAAATTTTTTACTGAGTTTAATATCAGTTAATAGCAACATAGATTCAATATAATCTATTAAAACAAAATAAAACAATTAATATGGTTTTTTAGTATTAATGTTTATATATCATATTTGAAAATAGATATAACATTGATATTCATAAAATAATGATTTAAAAATGTTAAACAATTCACATCGATTATCCCTCATTTATATAAATATAATATTTCAACATATCAATATAAATATGTGAAATAAAAATGAAAAAATTAAAATAGGAACTATTACGTAAAACAGATCTTGTTTCCATATTTTAGAAAATGATTCTGAAATTCACTAAACTAGGTAATGAAATACATATAGGGGGTTTAGATTAGTATTTTCTATCAATAAATTCTACTTTTTGTATGTGATTTGGGTTACATAATCATCATAGTCAAATCGAAAAATCGAAACTATATATGGGATTCATATATCTGATTTTCAAATATATTTAGATTTATTAATATTTTTCATAACAAAAAATAATTTAATATTCCTTATTTACAATGGAAATATATTTATAATAATACATTGGATTCCCATATAATAAAGAATGAAATTATTTGGTGTAGTATATATTATGTTATTAAAAATAATAGAAGAAAAGTTGTTTTGGAAAACAATAGAAATTTCACTATAAACATATAGTTATAGATAACATAATTTACTATATGATAAATATTGAAAAAAAATATTTAATTATAGTAAATTTTTGATAAATTTATTATAATTATAAAAAATAGTCAACAAATTTTGTGTTATGTATTTCTTGATATGTCTGAAATATACAGGGTCACCGAATCTAGGAAATTAATGGTGTGGATTTTTAAATGGCTATATGAATTACAAATCAACTAAAATGATTACTAATTGGATAGATTTTCAACAATATATTTTCTTTGTGTGAATAATAAATTTGGTATAAATGATTTTTCATGGTCCAAAGTGAATAATTTAGTAATGGAAAACATCATGATTCTTTTAAAACATATTTTGTCTAATGAAAATATAGAATCTAATGATATAATATGAAATGAAATATTATTAGATGGTCATGATTAAAAATACTTTGATCAATAATCATTTAAATGTTTTTATACAATTAATGGAAACTAAAAAATTAATTATTTTAAATTATCAAAATATAAATTTTTTCAATGAGTGACATAAAAATCTCCTCATTTTTGACAATTACCAAACCATGTATAATATTAAAAACCCATCATCCTTTTTGAAATTATGAATAAGATAAGGGTTTAAAAAAGGAAAATTTTTTTTATATGCTAATGGAATAAAGAAAAAAAGAAAAATTTTGTATAATTTTTTTCTTAATCATATATCAATGATCAATTATAAATTCATCCACTAATAAAACATATTATTTGATTAATTATGAATAATTTTTAAATTTTTTAATTAAAAATAATGAGATATATTTTAAAAAATTATACTTTATGAAAATTAATGTTCGAATGTGTAAATTAACATCATCTAGGATAAATGAAATGTTTTAAAATAGTTATGTAATAAATAAAAGTTTTATAAATTAAGAAGTGGTAATATGAAAAAAATATCCTATATTTTATGGATTTCATGTAAATATGAAATTTTTAGCATATAAATACATTCAAAATCCCCATAAACTCCTAAATAGGTAATACTACTAATATTATAACATTACAAGATCCAATTTAATATTTTCAAATTAAATAATGTCTAAATTATTATTAATGATATCTAAAATATGAATTTCAGAAGGGGTAAAATGAAATAAAATACATAATAAGTGCTTCTCCTAAATATTTTCATTTCATAAATGTGATATTAATATATTTAAAATAGTTAAATAATATAACAAAAATAAAACAACTTTTTACCAATGGTTATTTCATATAATAAATGAAATAGTATTTTTAGATGATGTAATATTTGTTTCAAAATTAATGGACATGAGGTCGACTACTATAACAATCAAACTAAATCACTTTTTTGTACCTATTATACTCTTGGACCATTTGGGCGAGTAATATAATTTTCATGTAAGTAATCATATAAAAACATTTATATTATGTTATATGAGAAGATAAATTTAAACCAATATAAACACCTTTAATACTAAGTTACTAAGGGAACATGAGAGAATAATCATCATTATAAATTTCGAATTGTGTATATTTGAAGCATATAACTATGAAAACCTTCCATGTATAACTTTTTACAAAATAAAATAAGATCTTCATATTAATTTGAGCATTATATTCAAAACATATTTTAAATCATTTTGGTTTCATCATGGATACAGTAATATTATATTTTTTTACCATAAATAATTGTATATAAAAATCATTAAAATTTAAGATTTAATTTTACATATCATTATTTTAGTTTTTAAATATCTCATGACAATCATATGAAATATTTTTTTCTAAATGGAGAAGTATTTAAAAAATATTTTTTCCTATCTTTATTATTTGAAATATTATTTTCCATTATCTTTGTTATCCCTTTTTCTATATCAAACTCAATAATAATATTTTCCAAAATATCACATTATAAAAATATATTTTACCTCTATTTAGAAACCATGTTAATATCACTAGATAAAATTTTATAATTTTCAGAATGATTTTCAATTTACTCATAAAATTAGGCTTATAATTCTTTTAATTATATTTCTTTATAATTATCATTATTGTAACTACAAAAAAATTTAAATCAGTAATAAAAGTAAATGAACTACTTACCAAATAAAGGAATTACATTAAACACAAACCGACAGGCTTTATCATAATAATAAAAGGATCTATTACATGAGGATTGTTTACAATTAGAGAAAGGTTACAAGTCACTTTTTCACTTCATGATTCTTCACCAGATTATAATTCATAAGTGTACCTCTAACCATTATGATAAACACGTTTCATTCCAATCATGTAATTATTATCATTACATTCATGTTTCTAATTTAGAATTTCATATTTGGGATATATGGGTTTGTTTTATTCAAAATAGGTAATAGTGTATTCCCATTTAATTCCTTTACTTTTGAAATGTTTATATTATTTGTTTCATTCACATACATATATTGTTAAATTATTTTTTGAATTATTTTTCCATGAATTCATTGAGAAACATAGCATATATCATCATTATTATTATGATAGAAAAAAATAAGGAATCACTAGAAGAGATATAAAAACATATTTAGATTCAAAAGAAACACCCTTTATTTTTTCAATTGAATATGGTTAATTATTATTTAATTAATTTTCATATTATAATAGGTAACTCGTTATTTCATATAAAAAGTATTATAAAAAATATTTACTTTTCTAAATAGCTAAATTATTTTAATTCCACTTATCTGATAATTCATGATGTATCCTTTAATTCATTACATAATTATTAATATTTTCACCATGTGCGATCATGATATTGAGAATATTTGAGAATATGTGGAATATATAATCAAAAATATTAGGGTCACACATTCTAAATTTTAAATATCAGCCTCATGAAATTTAATATTAGTTGTATATAATATTTTAGTTCCATGATGGGTGACTTTTAGTGTCCTCTAAATGTATAATAGAGTCAAAAAAGATGTTATATTTCTATAAAAAATTCTTCTAATTGATCAGTAAGGATAATAATGATGTTCTATATTTAAAAATATATTTCATCATTATTTCTAGTTAATGTTTGAACTTTGAAATAAAATATTATATATTTTATATAGATTATAATTAAATATTAAATAATTATATTTTTATAATTATCTCCATGCTATATTTAGAATATTTGTAATCACTACCATTGATATGCGGTACTCAATAGATTCATTAATACAATCTCATGAGATTTGATTACTAAATAATATCTTTATTTAATCTTGTTAAGGATTAGGATACATTTGTGGCCAAATAATCACATTAATAAAAAAGTAAATATCCTTTTAAGGAAAACAAGTAATTTGGATTTAGGGTATTATGAAAAAGAAAATATTTCAATATTGAATATAACTAAAAATGTAATACCATATATACAAATTTATGGTATTTCAAAAAATGGTTAATATTGCTTTAAAATTATTATGAATGTTATTCATTGATTCTAAGAATTTGGAATTGATAATTAAATAACTAAGTTAAACTACCATTAATAAAGGTCTAGCTGTTGATACCACATTTTAGGTTGGTTATGTTTATAGTGGAAGGTTTATATATTTTGGGTGAAAATACTATTAAATAAAAATCAATTTTCTTTAAGATAATCATGATAAAATGTCCAATAATATAAAATAATAAAAGAACTAAAATATTAAATTTTTTATATCATCGTCAAACATAAAGACACAATTCATTTTGTGGGGGATGAAAAAGAACCCATGATTTTATACATGGAGTACATCATCCATATTGTTCTGAATTTTTTTCTGGTGACAATATCAATGGGAATAAATTTAGAGGTAGTATAACCTGGGATATAAATGTTTAATCAGACCACTACCTATAATGAAATGATAGAAAAAAATAATATAATAGTATTGAAGTATAAAAATTTCTTGTGCAAAAATATTTTAATCAGCCTTTCTAAATAATATATACAATGTACTCTTTGTGTTCCTTGATTGACATTGATAAAATCTTAAAGGTTTTATAAATAAAAACAATATATTTTCCTCTCTTAAGAGTTTGTAATAAAGATCATAAATAGTTTATCACTAGATACTAAACTACCACTATTGTATAAATATATGTGACCATATGTTATTTTCTGACCACTCAATAGTAAGATATACAATCTCTTTTTAGAAATTCAAATAAACTAATCAAAACTAAGAAAACTTTATGAATTGAAAATTCCAAAAAATAAATGAAACAGATTGTCAGAAATAGAGAAAATATAAAGAAACAATTTTTTAACAATAATCTACCAACTCACGTCATATACTCATCATAGAATCTATTAATTCCAAAAAAAATTAAAAAAATATAATTCTAGAAAAATATATAATAATATTTTTAAGAAATCACATGAAAAATGAATCCACGCTATAAGATTCAAAATTCATAAATTTCAATTAAATAATAAAAATATAATATTCGTAGAATTTAATTTTTTATTAATAATTGATCAGATATATTAGGTTATGTTTTAATGATTATAATTTATAGTAATATAAAACAAAAATCAATATAATCGAAAAAAAATTTCAAATAAAAAATTATTTTGAGTTTCAATATATATGTATCAAGTGTAAAAATAAATCTCCCATAGACCTTTGCAAAAACATTTTTTAAAAAATGAAAAACAAGTCCCATGGATTATATAAAATAAATATTAATTTATAATTTCATTATTACTATTTTAATTTGTGTAAAGATCAATCATAAAATTGAAATACATACACTACATAAAATATAGGAAATTTTGATATTTTAAAAAAACCTACAGATATTTACTATAGTACATAAGAAAATTCACGTAGTGGTTTTTAAGTAGTAGTTTCTCGCAATGAAATTGAATTTATAATTGTAATTCAATTATGAAAATTTATCTAGTGTAATCTTATGACTAAATCAACATAATTAATTCTAGTATTTGGATTTATGAAATTTATTTACACATTAACATAATTAGTTTCATAAGAAAAACAAAAATAATATATGATATAATAAATATAGGGTCTAGTTGAGTTATATATAGATAAAATTAATATATATATATATATAAATACAATAATCGCATTAATTATACCTCTATAGTTAAATTAATAATAAAATGTGAGAATAAACATAGTAATGGGACATAGAAAAATAAGAAATAAAATATAAATTTACATCTATGTTATTTTACGATATAATAGATATTGACTCTAATGTATATTTCTTCTAATTAAATATATCAAATATTCATATTTTTCTTAAAAAATAAATAAAAATTAAGTACTATAGATAAATATGTTGTTGAAAAATAGAGGTATCCCAATTTTGGGAAATCAGGTATACAGATTTCAAATCATCTACAAGAATTAAAAATCAAATCCTTGATTTATAAGTAGGATTAATGATTGATAATCTATTTTCTATGTTTTAATTGTAAAAAAACATGTTAAAATTATATTTTAAGGTCCCAAATGACATAATTTTTTTAAATAAATATCTGGAAACATTTAAATAATGTTATTACTAATCCAAATAAGAAATATAATGATATTTTATCCATTGTAATATTATAATATGCTCAATATTAAACAAAAAAATTAATAAAAATTCAATGTATTGATATTTTTATTGGAAAAAGTAAAAAAAAATTATTTTTAACTAATAAAAGATAATGTTCTATTAGGTGAAACTGAACATGTGAATGGAAAGCCACCATCAAGCTGTAATATCATTCTCTTTCCATGATAATATCTTATTTATGGAATATATGTAGAGACCAAAACACTATTATAATATATTTTATGCATAATATTATTAAATTGGATTATAAACATGACATGAATCCAAAAGTACTGATCAGTTTAATAGTTTAGGAATCCATAATACATACATAAATTTTATATTTTAGCCTAATAGAAAAAGAACATATAAAATCCATTATAAACGCCCACAAATCCTAGATTATCCCTGAAAGTCATTCATGATATACATCTCCACATCCTACAAAAAATAAAACACAATTAATGGATGATATTAGATTCTCAATAAGGGTAGGAAATATAACGGAGTTGATTATAACCATAAATAATAAGGCAAGATTAATTTCATAAAACCCATTTCATTGAAATAAAATCATGACCATAAAATGTTAAAACAGTTTGTAAAATATGGTGGATGATAATAATAATATTTCAAATTAGAAAAAATTATAAAATTCAGTATATGAGTTGAAATAAATAAAATTCTATAATAAAATCATCAGGGATTTTTTGTGAGAAATATTCTTTTTTACATGTCATATAATAATTCTCTATGAAAAATTATTTGTATTTATAATATATTTTTGTATAAATCCCAATGTGAAAAATATAGGTTTCATGTCAAAATTTATGAATTTGTATTATTAATAAATTTTAATATAATATTATGGACAATACATGAAATTTACTAACATGTTAAGATGTTCCTTTCAATTCGGCTTACGTATCGGGATAAATTAAAAAGGGAACCTTTAAAAAGATGAATATATTTTTAAAAATAGGTGAAATGATATGTTAAATTGATTTTAGTATTTATAGAAATAATTTAGAAAAATTAAATAAAAAATGAAGAATAAAATTTATTTATAGATGAAGAGAGAATAACTCGAATGAAAATGGAGATTCACGAAAAAAATGTTTCCTTATGTCTAAATGTTTTTGGAAATTGATCGTAATTTCAAAAAAAAATGAAAAATAATTAATTAATTTATTAATTAGAAGAATATATAAATATAATTATTTAATTATGGTTTTTTATGTTCATTTATTTACTTTTTGTACTGTTATAGTGTGTAATTGCATCGTTTTGTAGCGTATGTTTTCTCAGTTTTTATTAACGGTCCACTTGTTTATAAGTAATGATATTCATTTAAAATTGGAATAATTATCCATATTTGTAATTAAATGTCATCATGGATTACAATTGTTACTATATATAATTTTTTCATATATATGGTGTTGAATCAATAGATAATATGTTAATGATATTCATAAATATTAATTAAGAAATTATTAATAATAATGAACCCGATTTGATCTATTATTCAATATTATGTACATCTATACATCCATATAATAAAAATACTTGTAATGTAAATTTTCAAATCTTATTCAACCATTGAATTTTTTTCCTAAATAACCATGAAGACGATGATGGAAAATTTAAATATTTCATCCTTGAAGGAGATAAAACAACTCCTGTGGAAAATGATTCATTTATTGTATTAAACTGGGATGAGAAGGGGAATTATGATGGATTATTTTATTAGTCTAATGAAAATAAAATATATTTAATGTCCTATATTTATCATTGTATTTGGATTAGGGGAGGTTATGAGAGAATAATTAATAAAAGAACTTCAAAATAAACTAAATGGAAAACAATGTTGATTTTATCTCTTGAAATCCTATCCTTGATCGCATACATATGGAAAATTATTTTCGAAGTATGATGATTCCAAGAGCTCTTGGACATGGGGGATTTTTTTTGGATGTGTTTTGGGTATAAATTTGACAAGGCTTAAATATTGGATGGTGTGAGGACAAAGGGTGGGGAGGGGTGTTATTTATAGTGGCAGAGGTAGAGTTTTTTTTAATATTTTAATCAATGGTTTATTATTTTTTTCTTAAGACAATGAATAATTTAAGAATTATAAAGAAATATATTAAAATAATTAATGGATGTTTGAGATTACAGTTTTGACATCATCCATGATGATGACAAAATGTATTTATCTAATATTGTATTTATATATAGAATTGTTATATTTTACAATTGACCAAAACAATTGACTATTTCAGAAGACCCAAAAAAATTATCCTAACCATTTTTCAATGTATATAATTTAAAATATCACTCTATTTTAGGAAAATAATTTTTTAAATATGATAAATTTAAATTTTAAATAAAATCACCATTTACTTGAAAATTACAGTTTTTAAATTTATATCAAATTTAATAACACTCTAAAAAATAATTTTTTCACTAAATTAACCTAAAATAATATGAAAAAATAATATTGTTTTATAAATTTATTTTATGAAAATGAATTTTATTTTTAATCATTTTATTAATTAAAAATAATTGTAAATAATATTTTTAGATCAGAAATAAATCAACATTTAATTAGTAATTTTTAAAAAAATTATTTAATTTTAAAATTATATAATTATATCATATTTTCATTTATAGGATGGATATTTTTATTTATAAATTCACTGCTTCAGTTTCTATTCTATTTTCTAGTTTATTATTTCTAATATTCACATTACTATTCTTATGTTCATGTTACTATTTCTTCAGTATAGGTTTTTGGACTTCTATAAATACTTCTTATTTCATTCATTCATGACTTATAAATTTCTTATTGTATTCTATTTTTATATGATTTATACAATATAAAATAAAAACAAGATGGAAAATATCATTTATAGATTTATGGTTTGTTACATTTTCCCAACCTAAATAATCCTAAATTTCCCAAAAAGTCTCCTCATAAACAGATTTGGGTAGTTCTACATCATAAGATACTCATTCTCCCATGACACCCCTTAAATATTATTATTTTTACAATGTATCTTTATGAGCATAGTTTTCCTATTTTTATCACCCATTCTATAATGTCCACAATCCGGATAGTCACTTCACAGTATGATAAGTCACATTTCAAATATATTTCTTCAGAGGTAAGGATATTAACTGGGTCTGGCACATACATCCTTAACAATGATATGGGGAACACATTATGTACATTTGAAATGTTTGGAGGCATTTCCTAAGGATTAGAAACTTCTCCTATTCACTACAGAATTTCAAAAGAACCAAATCACTGAGGGCTCATTTTACCATTCTTCCTAAATCATACAAACAGTTCTATGGAGATATTATATATAAGACATGATATCCTATATTAAATTAAATATTGTTCGTTTGATAATCTGAATAATTAATTTCCCAACATTGATATGTATTGATATGTGTTCGAATAATATTTACCTTTGTCTTTTTTTCATCCACAAGCAATAGGCCTACAACCTTCCATTCACCAATATCACCACCAGTATTTTGGTATACTACAGGTCATTCCATATAATACTTTATATGGTTCCCTTTGAATATTTTAATAGAATCAATTATTTTAGGAAATATAAACAACATAAATTCTTCTCCCAAATACCGTGAAAATCATGTGATAATGATCTCAACATTCCTTCCATTGTTTGGATTGTCCAATCAAATTTCGCTTTAGTTTGAGGGTGATAATTAGTAATCAAATGAATCTCAGTATTCTAATATTTCTGAGGACTTTTCTAGAATTTTTTTATAAATGGTGGAACATGAGAAGAAATAATTTAGAGAGGATCTACATGATGTCATCAAAACTCATTAATATAGAGGTTTTATAGGTGATATGGGGGAATATACTACCTTTTAGTAAGAAAATGTTTAGATATGGTAATAAGGTCCATAATCCTCCATATTTAATCATTATTTCTTATAGTTTTTCGAAATCTAGTAAAGAAATAAATATTATTTTCATCCCATTTCCATGTATGAATTTAAAGAGGTTTGTATGAGTCCCCTGAGTTTTTGTCTTTAAGCCTTTACCTATTGATAGACAAAACATCTTGATACTTAATCTGTAATTTCCTGCCTCATATTATCACACCATATATGTTCCTATAAATCACTATACATCTTAATGAATAATGGATATATAGAATAATTCTATGTATCTAAATATTCCAATAACTCCATTTTTAGATAAAGTGTAGAGGGAACTCATAGAATTCTCCAAAATTTAACAAAACCATACTAAGACATGAATTTTTAAAACTTCCCATCATTCGCAACAATAATTTTCTTCGGAAGATTCTCATCAATAGCATATAAACATTTAATTATTTCCAAAAAAGATAGTTTGGTATTAATTGAGATAGTAATGATCCTTCTCCTTATATGATTATCAGAATATAAATCATTACATGATCAATGATCACATGATCCATTTGAATCCCCATTTGTTTATAATTCCATGATCATTTCTATTAATTTATCAGTGACCTTATTTTCCATTCCTGGGTGATAGTAGTTTGAACAATAATATTTTTTGAGTACCTCTAGTCATCCCCTTCACCTCATGTTGAGATTATTCTATGAGATGATATATCTCAACGTGTTGTGATATGTAAATATCTCACACCATTAACCATAGAGATATTTTGTCCACATTTAATAACAAATATTACATCATCTAACTCAAGACCATGAGTTTGATTGTTTAATTTATGAGTTTTTATCCACCCTGGTTCATAAGAAATAATACAATCATATTGCATAAATGTAGAAACTATTCTTCTATTTGATGCATTACTATAATTCACAATTTCACCATTCCTCAATGGTAGAATCAATATTGGGGTATTCACTAATATCTTATTCAATTATAATAAATTATATTCCATTGTATAAATAAAATAAACTTCGTTATGAGTAATCTTGGCTAATGAGTTAGCTAATCCGATAATATTATTAATGAAATGTTGATAAAAATATTATATACCATTAAAAGTAAATACCTCAATTATGTTCATTGGTGTAGGCTATCCTTAAACAACCTTTGTCTTCATAGGATCAACCGGGATTCCATTATTTGATATAATATGGAAAAAAAATAAACAAAATGACCAAAACATTGAACTTTCTAAACATCCCATATAATTAATTTATTCAATGTGTGTTTAGAATAATCAACACCTGATTATAATGGTACACAAATGTCTTGAGGTATACAATGATATCATTAATAAATACCTCATCAATTTCATATTGATATTACGTGAAAACAATGTTCATTAGATCAATTAAAATGAGGATGCATTATTCCTTCAAAATGGAATTACATTAAACTTGTAATATAAATACCATGTTCAAAAGGATTTCTTTGGTATATATTACATCCTCACATACAATTGATGATATCCAGGTCAACGGTCAATCATTGAAAACTACTCATGTCTATCAAGTTGATCAAATAAATCATAAGTGTGAGTTAGGTGATACTTTTTATTTATTCCAATAGAATTTATTTCCCTATAATCAATAAATCCTCTTAGATCCATATTTCTTTTTAAAAAAGAAATTAAGGGATCCACATTGAGGGATATTGCAGAGAAAATTCTTTTATCACTCAATTTCACTAGTTGTTTCTTAATTTATACTAATTATACAGTGGCCATTTCTAATATAGTAATTGTTATATATAATTCTGGAGGAATTAAATTAATAGAGAACTCAATGTCCATTTATTGATGATGTTTATTTAAACCCTCTAGAAATACATATATATATTCTTGCACAATAGGTACATTTCAAAGTTGATGATTTATTAAGGATGTTTTCTCTTTTCCTGAAGAATATAATTTAAGGGATCTATTGGAGGTCGATCTGGATAAGAACCATATTGTAAATTTTCAAATCCAAAGATAAAGAATCTACATTTTCCTCAAAAATTGTGACTTCCTTCTTCTTGAAATTTAAATTAACATCATATTTTGAAATCCTTTCTATACTAAGGATTTTTACAAATTCAATCATCGGTATGATGACATGTTCAACCACTAAAGAAAAAATTTTTGTCCTAAAAGGTATTGGACGACACATCTTTGTTGAAATGATACATCTCACATGAGTTTTTACTGACAACTCCTTTATTAAATAAAAAATGGATAATATTATTGGAAAAATGGGAAGATATATTTAATTTAATTTAAACAAAATCAAATAAATCCTTAGCTATGTTTGATGAAATGATTAATGTACCTAATAATACATAATATGGAACACTAACCTCATCTGTTGTGACCGTATAGGCTTAGACATTCTCCTGTGGCCTTCTTTGGGGAAATATTACATGATGCTCTGGACAATCATATTCTTAATGTTTCGTCCCTTTAAAATTGTAGCATTTATCATCGGTAGCTTCATTCATTGCCTTGAAATCATGGGATTGGTGGAATTTTTATCTACACTTCTATCAAACACACATACCCTTTAAGAAAGTATTTGGGTGTATTTTCCAAGAATTATCATAGAATGTACATTAAACTATTCCATTCTTCCTGTTTTCCATATTTCTATTTGTAATGTGTTCAAGAGACCTATTCTTCTCCAAATATTCATTAATATCATCTTACATATAAATTATTTCTTTATATTGGTAGCACAGGATATTGCATCATCTAATGGTGAGAAATTCTAGGATATTAATGCACATTGGATGAATGGTTTTAATCCACCAATTAATTGGTATATCATTCTTGGTGGATTACATTAGTACATAGAAGCATGTTGTAAACTCTCAGATTTTTTGTATATATTTTTTAATTATATGGAATTATTATAAGACCACGCAATCTGACGACATGTGATTTTGAGGCCCAGACTACACAGAATGATTCGTTAAAAAAAATGTAAGCTGAAAATTGCATATGTGTGTAGTATTCTTGGAAATGTACAATAAATCATTCAAAATTTTGGTTTTACCCTAGGTGATATTTATGTTTAGTTGGTGCATGCCTCTAGTGGGATAACTCGAAAATGGCATAACCATAAATATAATAAATAATTATTTTATTTTTTGAATGCTTATAACTCATTAACGGTGACTCGTATTAAAAATCCTAGACCACCACTTAGCTCATGAGAGTATTATTTACTTAGGAAGATACTAACATTGGCTAGTGCATGCCAACATTAGATGTTAGTTTTTGGCCTCAAATAAAATAAATAAGGATCAAATATTTTAATTTCAAATTCTATACCTTTAAAATGGTAACTCGTATTGGAAATATGAGAGTTACATTGAGCTAGTGGGGGTTTGTTTCCCTCAGGTAGAGCCTAACCTCGAGCAGAGCAGGTCACGGGTGACTGTTAATAATTTTTTGAACATTATTTGAGGTACCTTCAGTAAACATGTGGGCATAAATTTCTATCATTTGAACTAGTTCTCATACTAAAATTCCATGGTAGGGGTTTATGATTAAATTCATTCAATCCCTTGATTCAATTCCTCATTCTTGAGAAGCATGATGAATGCAGATCAACCAAAATGAGTAGATTTGTGATTTTTATTAAATTGTGAGAGGTTGATGTAGGAGCATTGAATGGTTTAAAATTTATCTATGTGATGTTTATACTTATTACCTTCTTGATATATTGATAAAAATGGGGTTCGGGACAAATGAACAAGGCTCGAACACTCTATCGCTTCGGTATTTGTTGCATTCTTCATGGGGGATAATTTTCCTACTTGACGGAAACTGGAAACTAGGAGGAAAGAAATGAAGACAGCCTCACTGGAGACCCGTGGGAATGTCTGGTAAAAGGAACGGACCACCGGAGATCACCCAGTGGCCCACAAAAATTATACCATAATGGTGGCACTGGTGATTGGTACTGACATCATTGGAGGCGGCCCACATTCACCATCCACGGTGGAGCGGGGCATTGCGGTAGTCAAAAAGGCATCCAATAAAAGCCGATCGCGGAGATGGGAGGTAACACGCTGTCACGCACTGTGGAATGGCTGTCTATGGCTCGAAGTTGTGGAAAAGGTAGGGGACACACTCTATGTAGGTCCCACAGGAGATGAGGTGGAGTATCCTATAACATCCATTTAAAGAGTCTAATTCCTCTTTGAGCTGTTCGGGAGGCAGACCATGCGACCCCCACGGGGTCGCTCCTGTCGGTTGGCCGATCCCGCCGCGCCCCAGCCCATCAGAGCTGGGCTCATCCGGGTCGAACATGGATCAGGTTGGATCAGTATGACTAGGTCGGACCGGACTCAGACCCTCTCAGGCAATGATACGGTTAGAAGGATGTATCTTGAGAACCATACATCCAGTTGATGAAATGTCTATGGCGTTGGAATCCTTAGAGTGAGATGGTCCATTTGGAATACTTCATGAGAGATTTAGAGAATTTCGGAGTTTGGATGGTTTGGATCTACTCTGAATCCAACTAGGCCCTTGGTAATAAAATGCTAATAACATATAGACCAAGCGTCAATTAGACGCATTTTTAGCTATGTTGGAACCCTTATAACATGAAGGATAATTGGTTAACTTCTTCAAGGGAAGTCATACCGGTTGAAAAATGACCGATGGTCAGAGGACCAAATTCTCCTAGATCAAGTGTGCTCTGAGTTGAAATCTTGTTTCTAGGTATGAGATGGATATTGGAGATAGATCATACTGAGGATAGAAAAAAAATCATGTGTGGATCAGCATCCATCTATTCTATGCAAATAAGAACCCAGTGATTCTATGTGAATCTTCACCGACTGATTCTATGTTAATCAACACCCAAAAATTCAATATGAATCATCACATAGATATTCTCTATGAATCTACACCTAGAGATTTTTTGTGAATCATCACTGAGTAATTCTGTGTGAATCAGTACTGGGCTATTATGTGTGAATCAACACCCTGCGATTTTGTGTGATTCAGCCCTGACCGATTCTGTGTGAATTAGCATCTAGCGATTCTGTACGAATCAAAACCTATCAATCCTATGTGTGACTTGTGTGGGTCAGTACATATCGATCATGTATGGGTTACCAGCATTTCCTCATGACAAGGTACGATGATATAGGTTTATGACTAAACATTTGTACTATTATACTCAGTTATACCTAGTTTGAGCTGAGTCTTTTTCTTTGAGCTATCTGATTGAGATCATGCTTTGTGTTTTTTTCTTTGTAGACTTCTAAGAGACCATCAAGGGTATCAAGGACCATATTTGGTATTGTTCTACTCACCAATGCACAGACATATACCACACCATATTGTGTCTTGTGCAGAAGAAGATCATCTCGGATGAGAGTACATTAGATAGGATCATGGGGTACATGAAGGTGACAGTTGACGTGGAGAACATTAGAGATGAACTATACCTACCTTTCTGGTAGGATCCTTAGTGGATGATCTTAGAGTTTTTTTTTAATTTATATTGTAGTTTTATCTTTTCAGTTGGGATTATATTTTGGCCCCTTAAATTTCATTACATACTATTACACATAGTTGTGGTCGCACCTTACTCTTCTGTTGTGTTTTACTTTTGCGTAGTGTACCTGGTATGTGTGTGTACATGATTTGAGGAAATTACTTCCCAAGTTCGGAAATTATTTTTTTCTAGTGCTAGTCGCTAACCCCATCCCTATAGATGGTGGTATTGGGGTAGTCACGGCACAAACCACGGGGGATGGGTCATGGCACATTCCATTAAAGATTTATAAAATTTCCTTCATACATGGAAATAATTTCATCCTATTTATGTCTTTGACTCAATAATTGTTTCTCAAAATCCACTGATTGTCTGTGATAGAAATATTTTTACAAGAAAATTTCATTAAAATCATTCCATTCGATATTTGGGATTTCTATATACACTTTATTGTTTTGAATTAACGACCACCTCTTAACGTTATATCATAAGAGATAATAAACTACCATGATAACCATCTTCCTTTTATAATATCCAAAAGTGAGAAATATATTCTCTATATAACTCATCCATAGCTATGCAAAAATTTGTTTTAAGTCACACTAAATGATGGTGTTTGTTGTAGCATATAGAAGTTGAAAATTTCTCCTCCATGTAATGGATCAAGATTCCCCATACATGTAAGGACATTTATCATAACTAGAGTTATCTATACCATTATAGTTATAATTTTCTCAGAACCAGTCACTACTACAATGCATTTTCAAATATCAATCATAGGTTGGAAATCCATACCTGGGATACATGTGTTGATACAATTTACCATACTTCTAATAGACAACATTTCTAGATAATGGAATACATGAAAATAGGATATAAATAATAATGCATAACAATAACATGGAAACACATTTCAGAAATTTGAATTTATGAATACATAATATAATAATCAAAAACATTATTTCATTGGAGGCATATTTAATTTTAAATCCATCATAATGGATTATTAGGAAAATTTGTTTTTTCCAAATAATATCCCCCATGAGTGAAGAACTACATGGGAAAAAAGGCTCATTGTCATGTACCAGGTTGCCATTAGCATGGTCTGTGACATCTTTTGAGTGGTATTACCCCATGGTAGATTTTTGCAAGATCCACATCCAAATTTTTTATTCATAAATGAATGTATTTTGAGGATGTTCCATATAATCTATAATTTACCAAAATTTTATGATTTTCATATATTTTTATCCTCAATGTCTACCATAGGGTTATGTTACCTAATTTATTTTTTCTAAATCTAGTTTTCACGTAATCTACTAAACAACATAAAATATCAACTGTAAGAAAATCAACCCCAATAACTCAGACCATTAACATATATTTTTACAACGGCGTAGATACAAGACTCTAATCCCAATGTACCAATCAGTTTATCATTTTTGGGATCCATAATAAATAAATAAAATGACATTATAATTTGAATGAAAAAAACATATAAAATACATTCTAAAAACACATAACTCCTATATTATCACTATAATTCATTCATAATATACATCTTCAGTTCTTGGGAAAATTAATCAATAATAAATGGGTGATCTCAGATGCTAAGTAAGGGTATGAACTATAGTGGAAGCTATAATAAACATAAATAATATGGCAAGATGAATAACTGAAAACACATGACATTAAAATATAATCATAAGAATAGAACAGAAGGTTAAAATTCTAATTAAATAATTACATAATAAAACATAACATGTAAATTCTATAATCAAACAATCACATGGGTTACAAATTACTAGTTTCATTATGTGAGAATTCATACTGTTGGACATCATAAACATGTTGTGAATGCCTCAGCTTAGACACCATCCATAATGGAAAAAAACTGGTCAACATTGTCTTAATTGACCTAATAATGGATCAATGAACTATTGTGGGAGCCCAATTACTTTTTCAGTGTATTTAATTCCTCATTTTCATGGGGTTAAACAAAAAAAATCTAATTTATATGAAATGAAAATAAATTTCCCCAACTTGTAAACAAAAAAAATGGACCATTCTAAGTTTTATGGTGAATGGTATAATGATAAAACATCCAGAATCAAACAAATCATAAAGATTTAAAAAAATATGGTTGATGAAATTCATATGAAATCAAGAAAAAAATTAATAAAATTCAACAGTGGAATTAAAATAGATCAAAATCCAATAACAAAATAATTAGATAATTTTTGAGAGAAAAACTCTATTATCATTGAATGTAATAGTTAATTTTGTAAAAATAATTTATATTTTTCATATTTTGTTACAGAAAACCAAAATTCATGTACATTATTATTTCATAAAAATAATTGTGATTTTATTCAAATAGTTGTGTATTAAATACTATGACTCAAAGAACACATAATTTGTAATTTCTAAAATTTATATTTAAATGTTATAAGATATAATATTATCATATTTTAATTTATAGGATGGGTATATGTTATTTATAGTTTCATTGTTGAGGTTACTATTCTACTTGTCAACTAACTATTCATAAGGATCATATTACTATTCATAAGTTAATGGTAATATTTCATTGTTAGAATTTCTTTATCTTATATAAACACATATTCATTCATGAATTTTTCATTTATTAAATTTGTATTGTGTTCTATATGTGATTTAATGTGATTATTACTACATAAAATAAATATAAGAAGGGAAATATCATTGATACAATCATGGGTTGTTACAAACTATACGATACATTAATGAAAAAAATTGTATTTGTGATATACTTTTCATTCTATATTAATAAAATAATACTTCAATTATTTCCATAATTATATTTTAAAAATAGAAACTTCACTCAAGTGTACATATGAAGTACCATCTCAATTTTTATGAAAATTGGGGCCGAAGCCTCTGATTAAATGAAAACAAAGACCCTCTAGTTTTTTATGGGAAGAGGAAACCCATTACCCAACCAAGCACGCCCCAAGGGAAATTATATCTCCCTGAATGACCCGCCACATTAACCACTAACGAATAAAGAAATCTCAAGATGCCACTGAGCCTTGGATCTCCAAATTCGATGCCACCCAAGCACCATCCCGCCTCAAATTGCATCACTCCTGCATGACCTCCCCTGCTACTGCTCATCTCGTCGACTCGCCCAGCACCTGCACATCCCGGGTCAGCTCCCGCCAATGCATCCTGCCACCCGCATTCTAGCTACAGTTTCTCATCCCGGTCAATTCACCAGCTGATGCACATCAGTCCAGCTGCAGCATACTCATCCCGGTTGACTCGCCAAGCGAAGCATCCCCCACCACCTGTGTTCCCACGCCACATTCGGGACCCGCCACCAGTTCTTCCCACATAGTACCATGATTCATTAAATCCTCATATTTGTGGCATCTAGGGTTTGACCCATGATCCTAAAAATATGAGATCTATCCAAATCCCTTTTTAATAGGGGAAAAACATCAGGAATCTTGTCATACCAAATGAAGTCAGCACCTTCATCTCCTTTGTTAGCTAATCCATCTGCAACAGAATTAGCATCCATGTAGACATGAGTAATGATATGATTTACAGAATGAATGGAGTCTAAGCAATTAATCCACAGATTTTGAAGCTTCCAGGATAGTTGAAATGAACCATCCATAATGGAAGAGACAATACTAGTCGAATCACTCTCTATACAGAGATTATTCCAACCATAATTGTGGTCCTATTCCACTATAGCAATAATAACCATCATCTCAGCTTCAATTGAAGAGACAATACCACAAGCTCCATGAAAGAAACCAATCACTAGACCCTTATGATATCTGAACATGGCGCCATATCCAGAAGGACCGATATTACCTTTTGAATCACCATCCGAATGAATTTTCAACCAACCAACAATAGGTGGTTGCCAGAGAGCTTCAAAAGTTCCAACTGGAGGTTTGAAATTACCTTTGATACCAATTCGATCAATAAAAATGAAATCATTAATGGAATTGATGCAATAATGTTTCTTAGGAAGGCCATCCGCATGCATCTCAGCTAGTACAAATGAGATAGCAGAGGTGACCGAGAAGGATTTATTCTCATGAAGAATCTGATTCCTAGAAAACCAGAGAAAATACAATAATTCAGAAGCAGAAACCAGAAATAAATCCAGATGTTGTGAGGAAAGATCAAGATATTTCAATGTTCGAATAAATTCCTCAATGGAGGACGTCATAGGAAGTGAGATCTCAAAGACATCTGCTAAAGCATTCCACATTGAGGCCTGAGTGGAACAACAAAGGAATAAATGATCAACATCCTCTCTGTGTTGATAAATGAAAACACAAGAAGAACATAAAGATATACCACAATGTTGAAGATAATAATCAGTTGGATTCTTGTGATGGGCAATTCTCCAAACCAAATTGGAGCGAGATGGTCTGATAAAATTTTTATGCAAGTTCCCCATCCATTTGGCGCCAAAACTAGGATTCAAGGAGAACTCATAAAAATGACTTGGTGTGAGAATTACACTAGTTGAAGGCTCCCAAGCCCTAAAATCCATCTTGTTTGAGAAACAATAATTGTTGAAAATGTTAAAAATGTTACCTGGATGTACTTACAAGTCTTCAAACTGATCCTTGATGGTAATATCCCGATCAATGTTTGTTTCATCCATCACCAACTCTATAAGGGAATTATCATTCCATTTGTTTTTCCAGAAATTAAGACATGAGTCCTTCGAGACTAACCATCTATAATGAGCATCAATTGATGAAAATATGTATTTAAAAGAAGGCCAAACAGAGGAATCAAGATTATTAAAAGACCCCATCTTCATCATGTTCATGAATTTCCCCCGAAAGAAGTGTAAACTATCAGAGCTGCTGTTAAAAAGTCTCCACATGAATGAATCTTGCAAAAAATCATTAAAGATCCCATGATTTTTTATACCCAAACCCCCATCGTCATATGGTTTGCAAAAATCAGACCAAGGGACCGTAGCCAACTCTTTTTTGAAGATACTTCCACTCCAAATAAAATTCATAAGAGAGGCATTGATACTTTTTATAAGCAGAATAGGGCATTTGTAGAACATAAAGGAGTACACCAGTTTAGAGATAATGATAGATTTCACCAAACAAACCATGCCATCCATGGAGAGAGACAATACATTCCAGGTATAGAGACTCCTTCTAACCTTACTGACAATCTCTGTGAAATAACATGTTTTCGGCTTCCCAAAATACAAGGGAACCCCCAGATAATTAAAGGGAAGAGATCCTTCCTTAACATTAAGCTCATGAACAATAAAATTTTTCCTTCACTCACTGATGTTCTTACCAAAGTAAACAGAAGATTTCCCACAGCTGATATCTTGACCAGAGACAGAATCATAGTGAAAAAGAGCTTATTTGATGTTATTTATGTTTCTCTTATCGCCCAGAGTGAAAAATGATGATATCATCTCCATATAATAGATGAGAGGGGGAAAATGATACCTCTACCATAATTAATAGACTTCATCCTCCCATTCCCAGCCATGATAGAAAGTAGTCTACTAAAAAAATCCTCTGCTATAGAGAAAATAATTGCAGAAAGGGGATCACCTTGTCTAAACCCTCTTGAGCAGTCAAAGAAACCACTAGGGGATCCATTAAGAAGAATTAAAATCCGAGCAGAGCATATGATGTTCTTGATCAAAGTAATGAAAATATCATTAAACCCAAACATAAGAAGGAAATTTCAAATAAATCCCCAATTCATAGTATCAAAGTCCTTTCTGACATCATGCTTGAGGGAAATATTACCACCTCATGTATGTTTCTTAAGCAAATTAACAAATTCTGAGGCAGTAATGAGACAATATTGAATAGATCATTCCTTGATAAAACCAAATTGATTATGGGAAATAGTCCTGCTAGAAATTGATGTGAGTCTTGTGGCATAGATTTTACAAATGATTTTGTAAATGGTGTTGACTAAAGCAACAGGTCTGAACAAATGCATTTCGTTTGCATTATCATTATTTTGGATAAGACCAAGGAACTGAGCATTTATTCCATAAGTAAGGTCTCCAACTTTAAAGAAATGAATCAAAAGCTTACAAAAATCAGATTGAATAATGTCCCAGTATGTTTGAAACAAGAAGTTACCAAAACTATTAGGACCAGGGGAGCTTTTAGATTTGAGGCTGAATGAAGTACCATCTCAATGATTTTATCATTGTTCATTTTATGTGACCATATTTCATTGTTTCTTTTAAATTTATTTTTGATGTATAAATATGAATATTAGGTCATTATTATTACTTTAGAGATGAGAAGGTATTAAAATATTTTTCCAGAGTCAACCTACAAAATTCATTTTTTGACATTTTCCCTAATTATCATATAAACCACAGACTTGAAATATTAAAGATTTATTAAAGGAATATGTAATTTTAATAAATAAAAAGAAGGAAAAAGAAATTTAAGAAGGCTCATAATAATGTAAATTATTAATATCACATTATTATTCATGATTATAACTAATGTACATAATGATTAATACATGAGGTAAGGGAATATTTTTCATAAAAAATCATTTTAAAATAATTTTAGAATAATTTTAGATTTGTTTGTATTTAGAAAAAAACCTTTTAATATTAATTTATTTGGACATAAAATTATTATAAAATTATTTTTATTATATTTTCATCCTCTTTCAATGGTTTGGAATGAAATATTTATATTTATTTTATACGAAATGATTTTACATTCATTGTAGAATCTATAATGAATGTTCTATTTTAATGTATACAGTGCCTAGTATTTTTATTCTAACCTAGATGATATTTGATATTAGATTAGTTTAAAATTTTGTTGTTTTAATTAATGAATGTACTTTTTTTGTTTTTATAGGTATTTAAATTTTAATTTTTTTTTCTAAAAGTCATGGGTATTTTGTATCTAATTTTTTTATATTAGTATAATGAATCACCAATGTTTTCATGATGGAAATGTGGGATCCTAAATTGTTATATTAATTATATAGTACGTGTTCATTATAGATGATTATGGTTCCGAGTCATACAACGAATATATATGGTTGAGCCTAAAATAACATACATGTTGGGTGATTCCCATTTTATCTATCTAATGCATTTGGTAATGTTATTTGTCATCATAGGCTAGAATTATGGAGTAAACCTTGGGGGTTTCTCCATTCGATATATCTTTGCACTGATTATTTATGAAAGAAATATTAATGTGTATTATGAGAAATATTCAATATTTATATAAATTATATTATATTTTTAAATTATTTTGTTAAAATGTTTTCCTTGATAAATAATTGTGCATATTTCATCTCGATATAATATATTTCATACAAAAAACTATTAGTTTAGAAAAGGTAAATGTTTCATGGGGTTTATGTTTTTCAATAGACGAACATATATCAATAATTTATTTCATCCACTAATCATTTTCTCACCATCCAAAATTTTAAAATACTTTTCACATTATTTATGCATGACTACCAATAATGATGAAGTAATTATAATAGTCATATAGATTTTTCATGACAAGGAAATGTTTTTTTAGGTGTTATGTATTTTTCGGGAACTATAACATAGTAAATGATACCAATTTGTAATTTATGGTTTTTTGTAAGAATGTGCATTATAAACTAAAGAAAATAGATTATATAATGTTTAAGGATGGGTCCTTCTAGTTTGTATCATTAGGATTGATTTATCTAACATTAAAAGTTATGATTTTGTATGAGGGTGTGATAAAATACATATATAATGAAAAAGTTTAGTATATTATAGAAAATAATGGTAATTTAGGGTTATTAGATATCTACTTAAATAATGTAAAATATAATGGGTTTGAATGATTAGTTTATTATAAAGTTAACGATGTATTTTATTTTAACTTTTATATTATTCTCCATTAAATAAATCAATATATATTTATATGATAATATTTTCAATGGACTAAGGACCATTTTTCAATATGGAAGGATAGTGATTGTAAACAAAACTAATATCACACCATGATTATTTGATCACTAGAATAAATAAAATAGCCCGATCAAATTATTTCTCAAAATATTAACTATTCAAAAAAACAAGAATCTATTTGACATATCTGATGCCATTTAATTTATCCAATAGTTTTATAGTTCTTGTAATATTTTTTTTCCTTTTATTTAAATATATTAACACATAAACCCCTCTCAATTTGAAAAATATTGAAAGGGGATTAACATTTTATTTTCTAAAATGTTGGAATCATTCTGAATGAAAAATGAAATATCAAGAAGATTCTAATATTTAGATTTAAGTTATGAATTATTTTTTATGTTCATTGAATGAATCTGGGTTGATTTTATAATAATGAATAATATTTTCATAATTATTATATTTCATTTTATAGAATAATTTATTAAGGAATTATATTTCAATTTATGATTACTGGTTTATAAATACTGTTAAATGAAGGATGCCTATATGATTAGAGTTGTTATAATGATGATGTAGCTGTATTTTATCAATGATATTATTATATTTTAAAAATATTTTGAGGTTAAAAAAGCCCTATGGATTAGTCTATTTTTTTCAATTTTGAAATATATGTTATATTAATTAAACAATATTTAACAAATGGTGTGGCCTAAAAGTGAAATATTTTGATTCATTCATTTAAACATATTTGATTGAGGTATAAACAAAAAATTGAATCAATAGTTTTTTTATGTCCAAAAAATAATTTGGATATAATACTATATTGTTGATGTATAAAAATAAAATGTAACACCCCATGATTTCATAGAATTTCGTTTTCATTAAAGTAATTTAATAGCTTGTGATACAGAGAACCCCAAGTTCAAATGCACCACGAATTACCAAACTAGCCGTTCAAATAGTTGATATGATTAGTATTTCATAAATTTTGAATTGTATATACTCCACATAATTTATGAATATATATTATTTCTTTCTTAGACATTATATAAAAACAAAATCACTTTTTCAGATAAATGAAGTATTTGTAAAAAATTGAAAATTTACCACTTTTTAATGGAACCCCCTTGTTAAAAAAATATTTGAAACTTTTATATATTGAATTTTGTGAGATTAAATTCTTGTTTAGAATGGGGACATAAAAATTTATTGTGGATAAATTTTTGGTGATTTTCTGATAACTTTCATATTTTGATGAATACTGAAAAATACTAAATTTAAATTGAAAACAACTTATTTAATCAAAATAATTTTTAGTGATAAATTACTAATTTGAATTGTCTGGAAGAATAAATAGATAATATATTTATCATTTTATAAAATTTAGGTAATTATATGTAATTTCACATATAAATTTGACCAAAACACATGTCAATCTTTGGATAGTTTTTCATTTTAAAAATGCACATTTCAGTTTTGACAACGGGAATTAATTTTAAATTAATTAATGAAAATTATATGTATTTAATTTGGTAAAATAGAATTCATTTTTGAATTTGGAATATAAAAATTATCTTAGGGTAAATTACTTTTAATTTTGTCAAAACATTCAATTTTTGATGAATAGTAAAAAACATTATGGTATTCATTAAAACCGATATTTAATTTATATATTTGTCTATTTTATTTAAATTTATTGTACGAATATATATATATATATATAATACCTATATGAGTTAAATTTATTCATTGGAGTCATTTTAAAATAATATTAAATGTATGAAATTTTATTGAACTTTTTACCGCCTTTTACCCACCTTCTAGTAGCATTTGAAAATTTACTTAATTCTTGATTTTACTGATTATTTGAGTTCAATTTCAAAAATATGAGAGACACGGATAATATCTGTAAGTAAAATGGGGTTCAATAAAAATAAAATAATTTTTGTTGAATAGTATCTTTTCAATTTTATTTACCACACTTAAAAGTAAATAAGGAAATTAAAGGTAAAAATGATTTTATAATTACCTGAAACATATCATAATTCATTTGGATAAGTGTAAGTCGACCAAAAATAACCTTAGGAATAAAATATGATCCTTTTGGTTGTCTGGGATTAGATTAGGAAATTTATTATTATTTTATATATTGAAGACTAAAAAGTGTTAAATTCGATGTTTAATAACTAAACGATTTTTAATATTGGGATTCACACAATATAAATTCTAATATAAATATTCATTATAAAGTAAAAAAATACCTACATTATGGTATATTATTTTTTATATTTAGACATTAAATAATTTAATTTATTTATGAAACAATGATGATGTAGTAGTTACATTATTAATATAATATTAAATTAATTGATATTATAAATATCCAAATAAAAGTAAATTGAGACTTATGATGAATTAAAATAATTTTTTAGGTAAATATGACATTTTATGGTTTTTCAAATAAATTTTATTTGAGGTGATAATGTTTATATGGCCTTAAAAAACTCAAATTCTATATATTGTCAAAATTGACATAATTGAGTTTTTTTTAAATACTATATTATTAATTGATATTATATTTCTAAAAATCTAGGGATTTTACAAAGGACTTAGATATGGTTATATATGTTAATAATGATCCACTTGGGGTTCACTTGGAAGTTTATAGTATGGTTATTAACCATATAATATGAAAATACAAAAAGGCATGGTAATTGTCAATCTATTTAACTAAGAGTTAAAACAAAATGATAAGGTTAAAATGGTAACCTAAACATGTCTAAAACATATTTTCTGAAAGAATAGCTACCCATACCAACCATATATTTGATATAAATCATTTTTTTCCATTATAATCTAAAAATGATTTTATTATAAAATAATATTTCAAACTTTTCCTAAAGTGACCCTCACCTATCTTATAAAAGGTTACATCCCCTTCTCTTAATTTCACAACTCCAAATACATTTGGCTTGATCAACCCATACCCAAACATCTTCAAAACATTCCCTCACTTAAACATATGGGCCTTTCATTTATCATAAATCCAACCTATGGATCCCTTTTGATCAACACAAAATTAAACACCAGAAGAAGAGATAATAATTTCACCACCCTCATTCATGTTCTTTTCTCCTTCCACTTCCATGTTATTTTTTCTATTTCAATACCAAAATATTAAATCCAGTACCTTATTCATACTGTGATGTTAATATAAATATGGTACGACCATATTTGTTATTCTACCCATTCTATAACTGACAAAGTCACCATACATGCGTATATACGTCTTACCCTCTCCCCGTCGTGGTGTAGCATGTTATTCCAACAATTCATTATTTAGATGGTAATAATAACAAGTATAACTGATATAAATAATAAATATAACATGTTATTGATTCTTTATATACAATATACCATTCAATTACATATGATTTCAGCATCAATATATTGATATTGTCTCTCGTGCGTACGTAAAGCTTACCATCTCCACGAACGTGATGAGATTCATTCTCCATCTTAATAGTTCAAGAATAATTTACATTTTATGATTGAAAATAATGTTTTGGAACTTAATATGATTCTTTATATGAGTCAAATACATCATATACATAGAAAACAAGAATTACGTAACAAAACATATAAAGGAAAACCAATCAGTTAACAACCAAAACAGTGATACTACTGAAATATCATTAACCAATAAATATTAGAAGATCATATATGATATCATATTTATTTATTTGGTTGTTGTATAAATTAATAACAATTATTTCAGTATTATAAAGTAGGTTTACATACCCTACACTAATGAAAAGTACAAGGTAAGGGGTTTTCATCTAACATTTATTCCTATGAGATTCACTCAATATTTTCCACTTTTACATTTTGTGTGGGATATGTACTTACCATGATTACATTTGTTGCATAGTATAAATTAATATTTGTGTATTTAAATCATCATTGGATGATCCTTATTTCATGGGGTGTATGTTTCATTTTTACCAAATAGGTAACAGAATTTCAATTTTCAATTTCCACTCATTCAGTTTTACACAATCATCATTGATTACACTACTCCATGATTATGTGTGAAATCACAATTTTATTACTTATGTAGTAATTTCCACTACCCCTTTCATGGATATACTTTTCATACAAAAAAAATTTTGAATTCATAAATCATCGATATAAACATGATAAGAGTAGTTTTAACTCAATTTCTATTCATTGAGTTAAACTTCTATGTCATTGGTCTTGTTTTCACAAGAATATGTTTGAAAGTACTCTAATTAATTTACACATAATATAAAATCATATTGAGTGTATTTATATTTTTCACACATAATTATGTCATTGATTTTTCCTTAAACTACGGATATAGTCTTTAAAATGGAATTCATCTCAACAAACATTCCATTGATGCTTCTTGTTGGATATGCACTAATTCACTTTACTTGGTTGTATATAATGTACTTTTACATAGAATATCATGAATCCCTTTATTCTCAAGATATTTTAATGTTTTTTTAATCTAAATTATTTTTATTTGAGAATCTCTCATTTGGTTATAAACTCTATCAAAAATATCATTTTGTATGTTTTAAAAAAGTATTCTTTTAAATCTGTATAATCAATGTCCATGTTTTTTAAAAATGGCATTAATGTTTTATTTATATATTCATTAATGATTTAAAATTTAAATTCCTTTTAAAAGTTTCAAATTGTTTTGGGAAACATTGATTCAAAAATATATTTTAATCATCTTCTTGTTAAATAACGAGACTTTTAAATGTTTTCAAAAAAAATGGATATTTATCTCAAAGATTATTACTAATGATTTTCAAATATGTCAACATGTTTATGGGAAAATTTTCTTAATCGAGGTTGATTTAGTATGATACAAATATTCCATACTGTCTTAAAGGTTTTGTGATATGATTGACCATGGATCTGTTATTTTAATACCATTCATGTTTTATGGATGAATTCTTTAAATTTCATATGCTATTTTTAATAAAAAAATTTATTTTATGTTTAATTCTTTTCATATGAGGAACGCATAGGACTTAGTTAGTGACTAGAAGAGCCCGCTATAGCTTTTCTATGCATTGGTAGGTCACAAGAGACAAGCTTGTGTCATGCCAGAAGGCCTGGACAAAATCTTATTTGTAGTATTGGCACAAGGGATTGACTATATGGTTATGATGTCTGGAATTATGCATTCCATCATCATCAAATTTTCTATTGATATTCTATATGATTATTCAACTAGTAGAATATCCATTTTAATAAGTAAATGACATTATTTGATTAATATTGGCCATATTATACAAGATTATATATATAAATGGTTTATGTTTTGGTCTTATTCATTGCCTTAAATGTTTATGATTATTTATGAAACATTCCACTACATTTTTATCCTTACTGAGAATTTGATTTCAC
The DNA here is from genome assembly GCA_963277665.1 of Viscum album. Classification (NCBI taxonomy): domain Eukaryota; kingdom Viridiplantae; phylum Streptophyta; class Magnoliopsida; order Santalales; family Viscaceae; genus Viscum; species Viscum album. The sequence continues at coordinate 245,220,852 of OY728121.1, forward strand.
TCCATTATATTTTTTAGTTTTCCCAAGATGCGAATAACTATATTATGAATAACCTGTAGAAATAGTCTAAGGGATATAAGAGTGTTAAAAGGGGAGAAAATTTTGTTTTTTTCATAATGTAATGTAATGATTATGTATGTATCTAGTACTGTAAAGTCTACTAAACTAATTAGTGTTTTGGGACATGATTCTTTGTATCATGCCAATGTTATGTAATAATTCACTAATTCTTGGTAACTAGGGTCAGGGCATTACAATTGGTATCAGATGTTGTTTAGTACAAACCTTGGATGCTGGATATAGAGAAACAAACTCTGATTAGAAAACACCACCTTATGATAGACAGTGAGGATTAGTATAGTATAACATCTATAAAAATTTTAATGTAAATATTATGTGGTTTTTCTGAGAAATGAATCCCTGACAGGATACGAGCATGTAGAGGTGGCTCTGGAACAGATGTACCTAGGAGTTTATACACCATCATGGAGGTTCGGGCATGTACTAAGGTATCCTGGTACATGACAACGAGCCTTGCTGCACTCTTGGTTATGACACTCCCAGTGGATATGCTTAGGATAATTCACATATTCATTACAAAATGATTTTATAAATTTTAATATAAGAAGAGAATAGATAACCTTGGTTAATCCTAAGGTGTTTTATATTGAAAATAAGTTGTTATGATATTCTCAAAATGATTTTATGAGTCACACTATGCTTTCTTGTGTTATTCAATGGCTGGATTCCAAGGAAGTGACAGAAACATTGAACAAGATGTACAAGGTGGGAATGGTGGGGGAAATGAGCAACAAAATGGATTGTTGATAGCTGTATAATATATTTTGTTCATAATGAATTAGTTTTCCAAAAAATATGATCAAAAACATATATATTAACCAACTCCCAGACTCAACAAAGATGTGAAAGGCAGTGAATGATACGAGCTCCAATAGTGGAGACCATGGAGAAAATGATTGCTCAATTTCCAACATGCAGGAAATGTGGTTGGGCACAACTATGAATATGTCTCAATGGAACGAAGAAATGGTTTATGTGTGGGAAATAAGGACATAATGTAAATAATTTCTGAGAAAAAATGAGGAGTATTATAGAAGAAATTAAAAATGAACCCAAGAATCCATTTATAGTCATTTGACGTAAGAGTAGGGGTCCTGGGCATTACATGAGCGAATTTCATATTCTATAAGATTACCTCTTGGTCAAGGAAGAACCTTTGTGGATATAAATGGATTGAAAAATATTTAAAAGTATTAGTTCTCTTGGTTGATGGGATTATTATGGAAAACATTCCACTTCTATGTGTAACCCTGACGTTTGTTATTTGAGAATGCTATTTTAGGAAGAATTATCTGTTCTATTTTTAAAATAGTTATACATAACCATTTGGGTTTATATGATCCTCGAATTTGAGGTAATTACAAGCCATTAAATTTTTGGATGAAAGTGTGAGGTATGGGATAACATTTTTGGTGAAATTATGTTATGGTTTTTTAAGGAATTTATCTCATTCTGGTAATGTAATAAAATATAGTTTCTGAAAATGGACAACAAGCTGACTGTTTGACAAATCGTCACGTCAGACAAATCTGTGGGAATCGAACCCACATCCAGAGTGTGATTGGGATTTATCACCTACCATGGGATGACGTAAAGTCCTTTGTTAATGTGACTAATTATTTTTAGTTAAATGATTTTATTGATCATTAACAAGTTGCTTTGGGATTTTATTTCTTATCAAATGGATATCCTTAGTATCGGAAAATGATTTGGTGATTAAGTGATAGATTTTTTTTTGGATGGAATTCGCTATGTTGGGAACACAATATGCCTATGGAAAATATAATTCAATGAGATTTCACTTGAGGAGTAATTGTGCATTTTTATCTATGTTTTTTGGGGATTTATAGAGATTCTGGTTATTTATGGAAATGATTAAGCTATCGTAGAAAATATTTTATTAGGTTAATTACTTTCATGTATTTGACATTATGAGTATTCGATGTTATTTGGAGATTCATTTTAATTTAGAAGACTACATAATCAAATTCATCTATTTTTTGGGTTTCAATGTTAGTTTGGATTATATTGAACGATTTTAAGTACAATTGTTTAATGAATGATAATTATTAGACTTTGGGTATTGTTGGTTTATTTTTAGAAATTAAAATTAGAATTACTTTTTCTAAAGATTTATTTTTTGGGATCATTTGATCTTATACTAACCATTTTGATTTTGGTTATTCCCTAAACACAAGGTAAATATATATTTTATCCTTTTTGGATCATGTGATTCTCTAGAATTTGATTCTAGTTCTTCATGTGTGAACAAGTCATTTTGAATGCTCATCGTATAAAAAAACATGAGTCAGTGATAAAAATGTATTAAATGATGAAACTCTACTTAAAAATTAAGTATATCTCTTTATGTTCTTATTCAATCTCATAAATAAATTCCTCAACTTTATAAAATGGAACATAAACAAAAAACTTTGCCTTTTTAATTTTCATACTGGGAAACTAATGACCATTTATCCCATGAAAAGTTTGTGGTATTCATTTTGTAAAAATTCTCCTGTTCATGTTTTCTATCACTCTCCATAAGAAAATGACACTTAGTTTATCTTCCATATCTATGTATATTTACATGGAATCCTAGTATGGGTTATATCGGGTGACCTTTATACTTATCTTCCTTTTATTTTAAGTGATTGTTTTATTGACTCAATTTCCGATGTGGGACTTCCAATGAAGTTCTGAAGCCCAATTTTAATATTTTGATGATGCAATTTCTATAAGGGGAGATGAATGTAACCCCCCCCCAATATTTAATAGTATGTTATTTTCTTTAATTTATTTTAATAGCTTGTGCTACACAGAACACCGATTTCAAGCACCCCACGGCATACCAAACTCGCTGTTTGAAAAGCAGTTATGAGTAGTATTAACTGAATTTTGAATTTGATATACTCAATATAATTTCAGAATCCATATTATGTGTTTCATGGACATAATATAAGAACATATTCATTTTTTCAAATAAACGATATATTTTTCAAAAATTCAATTTTACCACCATTTAATTTAAAATGATTTTAAAACCATTATTTGACACTTTTATATATAGAATTTAATGAAATTAAATTGTTATTTAGAATTTGGGAATAAATAATTATTTTCAATAAAGTTTTGCTTCTTTTCTAATAACGTTCATATTTTGATGAATTCTGAAAAATACTAAATTTAAATTGAAAACAAATTTATAAATAAAAGTAATTAATAGTGTTAAATTATGCATTTTAATGGTTCGGAATTATAAATAGATTATATTTTTATCATTTAAAACAGTTTAGATCATTATATGTAATTTAACGTTTAAATTTTACTTAAACACATTTCAATCATTTGATAGGTTTAACTTTTTGAAAACCCACTTTTCAGTTTTGACAACGAGATTTGTTTTTTAATTAATTAATTCCACTTTTATGTTTTGAATTTGTTAAAATAGAATTGATTTTTTGAATTCTGAATATTAAAATTATCTTAGGGTAAATTTTTCATATTTTTCTAAAAACTTTCAATTTTTGAGGAATAGTGAAAAACACATTGTTATTGTTTAAAACCAAACTTTTATTTAAATAATTATTAATTTTATTTAAATTTATTTTATGTCAAAAAATATATATTATACCTATATTATTTCACTTTATTTTTTGGATTCATTTTATAATAAAATTAGATTTATAAAATTTTATTGAACATTTTACCGTCTTTTACCCACCATCTAGGAGCATTTGAAAATTTGCCTAAATCATAATTTTCTTGCATCAATTAGTTGAATTTAAAAAATCTGATAGACAAAGATAATATCAGTAAATAAAATGTGGTTAAAAATGATGAAAATAATTTTTTTGGTGAATAAAAACTTTTGACTTTTATTTACAACTTTTAAAAGAAAATAGGTTAATTTAAGATCAAAACGATATTATAATTACCCAATAACATGTCCTAATTAAATTAGATAAGTGTAATTAGAGAAAAAACAACCTTAGGAATAAAATTTAATCCTTTTGGTCCACATGTATTAGATTAGTACATTTATTATTATTTTATTTAAAGAATAGTAAAATTTGTTAAATTAAATGTTTTGTAACTAAATTTATTTAATATATAGATAAACATAATATAAATTCCAATATAAATATTCAATAGAAAGATAAAATATTTCCTATATAATGGTATTTTATTTATTATTTTTAAATATTAAATAATCTTACTTATTCATAACACAAAGATGATGCAGTAATTACACTGTTAATGAAATATTAAAATAATAGATTTTATAAATATCCAAATAAATGTAAATTGAGACATATGATATATTCAACTAATTTTATAGGTTATTATGAAATTTTTTTGTGGTTTAAATTAATTTTATTCTAAGTGATAATGTTTTTATGGTTTTCAAAAAAAATCAAATACAAAATAGTGTCTAAATTGACATAATTGAGTTTTTCAAACCAATACTATATTATTAATTGATATAATATTCCTAAAAAATATGAATCGGTTAAAAGACATATAAATAGGTATATATATCAATTATGAACCACTTGGGGTTAGTTTTTCAGTTTATAGTATGTTTATTAACCATATAATATAAAAATACAAAGATACATGGTAAATGTCAAACTATTTAACTAAGAATTAAAACTAAAAGATAATGTTAAAATGGAAACCAAATATTGTCTAAAACCGATTGGTTGAGAGGATTTAGACCCATACCAACCTTATATTCGAAATAAATCATTTTGGATCCATTATAAACAGAAAATGATTTTATTATAAAATAATATTTCAAGCTTTTCCTAAAGTGACCCTCATCTCTCTTATAAAAAGGTACTTCCACTTATCTAAATTTCAGACCTCCAAATCCATTTTTCTCAGTCATAACCAGCCCAAATATCTTCCCAAATTCCAAAAAATCAACTTATAGGCCTTAATTTTATCTTATATCCAACCTATGGAGCCCTTTTGATCAACTCGAAAGGAAACACCTGAATAAGAGGTAATAATTTCTCCACCCTCTATCATGTTCATTTCTTCTTCCAGTTCCTCTTTATTTTTTTGTTTCCACACAAAAATAATAACTCCAATAACTTCTATATACTGTTATGTTATTATAAATATTTTACACCATATTCATTTTTCTATCCATCCTATAAATGCCAAAAGTCACCAAACGTGCGTACGTAGGGCTTACCGTCTCCACGTCGTGGTGTAGTTTGTTATTCAAACACATCATTTTTATGGGTATAATAATAATTAATATAACTGATGTAAATAATAAATTTAACAATTTAATGATTCCTTAAATGTAATAAACCATCAAATTACAAATGATTTACCCATCAATATAATGGTATTGTCGCTTGTGAATACGTACGACTTACCGTCTCCGCGATCGCGATGAGATTCATTCCCTACAGTAATAATTCAAGAATAATAATCATTTTATGATTAAAAATAATGTTTAAAAACATTATATGATTCTGTATATGAATCAAATACAACATATACATATCAAAAATGACCTACATAACAAAACATTGAATGGAAAATGAATCAGTTAACAATCAAAACAATGATACTACTGAAATATCATTAACAAAGAAATATTAAAAGATCATATATGATATGATATTTCTATATTTGGTTCATTTATTATTTAATAACAGTTATTTAACCATTATATTGGAGGTTAACCTAACCTATACGAAGGAAAAGTTCAATGTATGGGGTTTTAATCTCACTTTCATTCCTCTGAGATTCATGCTATGTTTTCCACTATTAACTTTGGTGTGGTGTATGCACTGCCCATTATTGTATTGTTTTCATAATATAAATTAATTTATGTGTACTTACATCATCATTTGATGATCATTCAATCATGGGGTTTATGTTTCATATGATACCAAATAGTTAAGGGAATTTAAAATTTCATTTTCCATTAATTCTATTTTACGCAAACTACATCGATTACTTTACACCATGATTATGTGTGATATCACTAATTATTTACTTATGTAGTAATTTCCTCACCCATTTGTGTGGATATACTTTTGATACACATAATAACTCCTTTGATTAATAATCATTTCATCAATATAAACTTGAAAAGAGTAATTTTAACTCAATTTCTATTCATTGGGTTAAACATCCAAGACATTGGTGTTGTTTTTACTAGAATATGTGTGAATGTACTATGATTGATTTACACTAAATATCCTATCATAGCGAGTTTATTTATATTTTTCAAACGTAATTATTTCATTGATTTATCCTTAACATAATTATATGATCTTTATAAAATAATTCATTTCAACTTACATTCCCTTGAGACTTATTTGTTGTTATGCGCCAATTCACTTTAATTTGGTGTATATTCAATACTTTGACCAAGTATATCATGAATCCCTATATTCTCCTGATAATAAAAAAAGTACATTTCCTTAATTATTTGTATCACGGCATCTCTCATTTGGTTAGGAACTCTAACTAAAATATCATTTTAATGGTTTTAAAAATTTATTCATCTAAACCATTCTCAGTAATGTCCATGTTTAAAAATGTTTTTAAGGTTTCATTTATATGAACATTAATTTTTTGAAATTTAAATTCCTTTTAAAAGTTTCAATGTGGTATGGGACACATTGATTCCATATATTAATTTTAACAACTTCTAGATAAATAGTGAGGCTTTTAAATGTTTTTATAAAAAATGTATATTTCTCTCAAATATTTTTACAGATAATTTTAAACTATGTCAACATCCATTATGGGATTTATTCTTGATCGAGGTTAATTTATTATGATCAAATCTTCCATTCTGTATTGATGGTTTTGTAATATGTATTACTAGGGATGTGTTATTTTTATACCATTAATGGTTTATGTATAATGTATTGAAATTTTGTATTCTAGTTTAAATACAAATGTTTATGTTATGATTAAACCCTTTCATATGAGGAATGAATTGGACTTAGTAAGTAACAGGTGGATCCCTCTATAGCTCCACGATGCATTGGTAGGTTTCATTAGACATACTAGTGTCTTGTTATAATTCCTTAAAAAATCTAATTTGTAGTCTTTGGAATAAGGCTTTGACTATGTGGTTATGAAGTCTAGAATTATGCATCCCATCATCATGAAATTGGCTATTGATATTGCATGAGATTAGTAAACTAGTATAATATCCATGTTGAATAATTAAATGACATTATTTTATGTATATTGGCCATATTAGTCAGATGTATATGTATAAAAGGCCTATGTTTTAGTCTTATACATTTCCTTAAATGATTATTCTTATTTATGAATGTTTACACTATATTGTTATCCTTTCAGTGCATCTGATCTGACCCCTTTCTATGTTTTATTTTTTCCACGATCTGAAAAAGTATATTATGACTGACCAGCAGGGACAGTCTAAGTGATATAAGAGTGTTCAAAGGGGAAACAATGTTTTTTTATTTTGTTATGTATTTTAAAAATTATGTATATATCTAGTACATCCATGTCTACTAAACGGATAGGTCTTTCATGGGAATGATTTCATATATCATGCCTATGTTAGGTAATAATGCACCGATTCTGGGTAACTCGGGTCGGTGCATTACATAAGATGTTTAATAATCATTAATGGTTAAAATGATATTTGATGATTACTGTTTTTTGATTATGTTCATCATATTTTTAGGATAATCATACAATCAAGGTGAATTAGAAATATGATTATTCCATTTTTATTTCCATTAAAATTTCATTTATTTTACTAATGTTTTAGAAATATAATATCCAACCGCGCAGGTGATAACTAGTGACATATGTCCAGGTCCTAGGGCTTAAAGCCACAACTGATGAGCGACAATGTTGAAATTTGCACCACTATCCTAAATTATTTCTGAGTTAGTAAACCATTTTATACATAAATTATTTAATAAATATGGATTAAAATGATTTTGGGAATATCAATTTTATCATATAGAAAACCTATGAATGAATATAGATATGGTGAACAATTGATTAATGTTATTTTAGTTGAAGATCACCATATATATTAGTGAAAGTATATTATTCTCTTAAGCAAAATATTTTTGGATTTGATATTAGGATTAAATTTTAAATTATATTCTAGAAAAATATATTATTTTAATGTGATTTAGTATGACAAATATTATATATGGAAATGATTATCATCTCATGGAGGTTATATAAATCATGAATATTAATTTTTCATATTAGACTTTAAATGTTAATGATGTAATTTATTGATTGGTGATAAATTTATCTTGGAAGAATAATTTATCAAATAATTATAATCATTTGGTTTTATTCTTATCAAGTAATATTATAAATTAGGTTATGAATATTTATTTATGAAATGGAAAAAGATGAACTTTTTGATTTATTGTTGATATTTTTAGAGTAAATATTCATATGAAGGATATTATATTATTTTTTATAGTTATATATTTAATATATATATAAATAAAAAAATATCATTATCCATTTTTGGATTATTTCATCAATTATATATTTATTTTTGTTCTTTAGGTATGAATAATTCATCTAGAATACTCTTCTTATGGAGAAAAATATGATATACTGGTAAAAATAGTTTAATGGATGAAATTATACTTGTAAAATAATAATATTTCCTTATGTAATCAATATAGATGGTATATAATTACTTAAATCATGAGATATTATCTTGAGAAAAAGACATATCATATTACCTTAATTATCAATGTATTTAAGGTCTTTCTCACAACTCCTTGATGTATAGTTTTGTGGCCATTAATATTTTCAAGATCATTCAATTTATTCTGATTAATGATCACTATCACTCTCCATTATTATTTAGAAATTAATTTCAACCCCCTTTTTTATATTTTAAAATCCCACTAATGAACCCATATTCAGATACCTAGTATGTGATATTTTAGAATACCACATTATTTTATTGTCCCACTTCTGAAAAGGTTGTTTTATTATCAATTATTATGATGTTGGATTTTAATGAAGGTATAATTATATGTCAAATACATTATTAATGATCCTAAGAACAAAGTTTTGATATCACATATGTTAAATTGGTAGAAGATAATAACATGATATTTTTGAAAAGAACTATGTTTCATAGATTATAATACACACAATGTCGATCCAAAAAAGGAACAAAACCAAATTTTTAATATATTATTGTCTTATGATAGTTTTAGAATTCGTGGTTAAAATTTTGATTAAATGAATTTTTAATTATATATAATGATTCTACAAAATACATATATATATATATTTTAATAATTAATAAACAAGAAATCAATTTCTATTAAAGTCATTTTATACTCCATATATAAATTTTCATCAAATTGGGTTTTATTTAATTTTATGAAAAAAATGTAAACATAAATTCTACAAATTTTAGGAAATTTTTTAAATGAAATTGATATAATTTTTAAAACCTATATATTTAAAATAATATAGGGTAAATATTTTTTATTTATTCAAAATTCAAATTTTTTAGGGATTATAAAATATTAATTTATTTTTTAAAACATTCATTTAATTCCATTAAAATGTCCCATTAGGTTATCCATTTTATCTCAAATAAAAAATTTATCCATTAATTATATATTATAAAATTAATTATATTGTAATTATATGTATATATTAATTTGGGTATACATACATTATTCAGTTTAGATTTTTTTCTTTCTAAAACTAGTTTTTCATATCATTTTAAAATCATATATTAAAAATGATTTCTACCACACTAATAAATTTAATATTTTATATTTAGTAGTAAAAATTTTGAATAATTTGGTAAATTTTTTTAAATATTCCTAATTTATTTTTTTTATTCTGAATATAAATAAAAATAAATATTTTTTACCTTAGTTTTGGTTAATCATGTAATTAATCTTAATAAATTAGATAATGAATAAAAATAACCCAAAAAAATTTCATCAGTCCATTGGTTATGTGGATTTTTAAAATCAACATAAATTATTTGAATGTATCTCAGGTTATTATAATTTTTCTTTAAAAATACATATATATTATTCTATGTAAATATAAATTCATAAATGTAACACTCTGGTTTTCAATATACATAAATATTATTATGTGGGATAAAAAAATTATTTTCATTTATAAAAGAATATTTGAAAAATATATTATTCTTAATAAAATTTAAAACCACATATTTTTTGTGAAGCAATTAACATAATTTATTACTCAATTCAGACACTTTTCATGTTCAAACAGTAGTAAAATCGAGGAAATAAATTTATAAACATTAAAACTTATAAGTATTTGGTGAGTCCAAGTGTCTCAAAAAAGTTAGATATTAATGTTGTAACATCCCAGGTAAATAAAGAAATATGAAATTATCATATTTTTACATGTTTGTGGATTAACTCTTAATTTTTATAAAGGGTTTGCAATGTTAGATGGTGTACTCGAAACACAATAATGGGTTTCTTTGAAATCTTATGTTTCACACTAACAACATCATGTTGTTATTTAAAATGATAGACAACGCCTAGATATTTTATAGGCAGGAATGAACAGAATTGACTAAAAATTGATTATACATGTTTGTTAAATGTTTTTACATTAATCAAATAAACTTTTGATGCTTAAAATGTGAATGAATCTAATTTTAAGCATAATTTAATTTAAAAGGTTGATTTAACTCTATTTGATGGTGAAACCTCTTTAAATCATGTTTTTGTCACATTAATATATTATATTTGACCATATAAAATTCTTCCTTATAATAGGGATATCAAAATTTAATTTGTGTAAATTTTTGGTATTTTTCTGATAAAATTCATTTTTTAATGAATAGTGAAAATGACTATATTTTAATCCAAATAATCTTTTTAATAAAATTTATTTATATGGTTATATTATATATTTAATTGGTTTTGAAATATAATTAAATTATATTTTTACAATTTAATCTAATGGTGGTCATTGAAATTAAATTCACTTTGAAATTAGACATAAATATATGTCAATCATTAGATAGATATGTTTTCTTAAAAACACGCTATTTATTTTGACTACAAGGATTATTTTTAAATTAATTAATCCATCTTCTGTTTTTTGATGTTTATGAAATAGAAATCATTTTTTAATTCATGATATCAATTATATCTTAGGCTTTTTTTGGGTTTTTTTCTGAAAAATAAAATTTTTTATGAATAGTGAAACCACTATGTAGTTGTAAAAAACATACCTTTTCATTTAAAATAAATTTTACCAGTTCGGTGAATTGAATTTTTAAAATCCGACATAAATGGTTGTTATTATTATGAAAAATGTGGTTCAATAAGAATAAAATAATTTTTTTTATGAATAGTAAATTTTGACTTATTTACACTGGTTAAAGGTAAATATGGTAATTCAATGTATAAAGAATATCATAATAATGAAAAATTACCTTAACACATGTTCTAACATTATTTTATGAGTAATTTCCAAAATTGTAAAACCTTTGGTCAATTTTGGGACCCCATGGAGCCACTTATGAGTGATAATGACACATTATTTTAAATAACTAAAAGTGAAGACAAAAATGACAGAAACCATTATATTTTAGTTAATTAATTTTTACATAGGGTTTTATAAGTTTTATTTTCAACTATAATTATTAATTAGAAATCTAAAAATATTTCCTACATCATGGTATTTTTTTTTTAATTTTTTGTACATCAAATAAATTAAATTATGTATGACACAATAATGATGCAGGGTTTACCTCATTAATAAATGATTTAAATAAATAAGATTATAATGATTAATATATTATCCAAAACATGTTCGATTACTATTGGATGATTTTATTTCAATCATGAGTCTTCTTATCTTTGACGTTAATTATTTTTGGTCTTTTAGAACCCAAAATTCATTATATAATAAAATAATACATTCACACTTTTTTAAAGAGCCCATCCCCGTTATAAAAAGCCCTCAACTCTAACCCATTCCTCACAACTCACAATCCCATTGGATCATCCAAAATATGCTTAATTAAGATCCCTAGTTTCCTATCCTCCTCCTAGAAGCCTCAACTATGTCATAAGGCACTGAAAGAATTCATTTTGGTTAAAACCAAAGGGAGTTACCTGAATTAATGGAAACTGTTTCTCATAAATTCTTTTGTTTTATATAGTATTATTTTAATTCTCCGAACCCCTAAACATTATTTAATCATTTATTTTATAAATGCACCAGTATCATTAATATAATATATTATTGTTATGATAATTATTTGAACTACACTTACACACACCTCCTTCTAATGGGTGATGAAAAAAAAATTTATGTGGACGACGAACTACTGCCCCATGAAATGATGATAGTTCAAATATCTCCAACCTCCTCTCATGGTGTCCATTATGATGGAACTGTATTTATATATGATATATTTTATATTTATATTTTTTCTATGCTTCTGTATTTTTCATTTGTAAAATACTTTTATGGTTTTAATTGTGGGTAAATACTATAATCTCACTTAAAGAAGTGTGGATTCCCGCCCCCTCAAAGTGATATTACTCGTTCATTCCTTATGTGGAACATATAAAGTGTAGAGTTAGTAAATTATATATGATACTATACTATATTTATAATATACTTATGTATCATTATGTTTCAAATCCATTACAATACGAAATAGAAATGGAAGTAGTGTTTATTTGTACGTACGGCTTACCGTCTCCATGAACGGTGAATTTCATTTCTTATCACCAAATGTTAGATACTATTATAAATACAGGTATATATTGGATATATATGATATATATGATATATAAATCATGAGTTTCATTCTTTTATATAATTAAATTTGGACCACATGAACAACTTGTAATTATGTGATGTCCATTTTTGACTCACGCAACAAATATCAAAAAACAACCATTATTAACATAAATGATTACATAATGATTATAACATAGTAATAAGTGATTCAAGAGGAATGATAACTTAAAAATGGTTCTTAATCACCTATAAGTTAACATTTGTTTATTATTCTGGAGATTAAAGAATGAACGGGTCAAGTCGAACACAAGATAAAGGACATCGTCTCAATCTCTTTTCATTGAGGAATATTTTGTTTTATACATGACATTCTATTATAATCTGTATAAACACCTTTTAATATTCATTTCATTAAAAGGATATCTTTTTATATGAAGGTTTTTAGTAATGGACAAAAAATAAAGTTAATTTTTAATGTATGTGATGACAAAGACCTTTCCTCCACCGAAAGTATTATTTGATCTTTGTCTTCCATAATAAGCCGTAATATTTTTAAATGGAAAATAAATAATTTATACACTTTTATATATTTTGGTATTGAAAATGGTTTTGAAAATGTATTTTTTATGTAAATATATTTTAGTGATGTATTGTTATTGAAATGTGGAAATTTTTTCTTTCATTTCTATTTTTTGTATGTGCTATGATTTTATAATGGAACATGGACATTTGACAAGTGGTTATTTGATAAACCAAATTACAGGTGGTGTCATGATAAACCAAGATGGGTGGTTATGTTAAAACCTCCAATGCATTGGGTATGGAAGTCGGTCGTATGGCTATTCAGTTTAGTGATATGTGTGGAAGTTAAAAGATTGGTTATTCCATTTAAGTATGTTTATGTCCCGCAATACATTTATATGTTATGTGATATTTATATGGTTTTATGGTAATATTTTGGTTACAAAATCATAAGCAGTGATCTTTTATTTAGTGATGATTATTTACTACTTTATAAATGTAATAATTGGTACATATGATAAATTATTCATGGTTTACTTTTTGTTTTAAAAAAAAATTCAGATTTTCTTTTTTAGTGATACCTTACTAAGATTTTCATGCCAACCCAAGTTTTTTGAAACGTTTTTCATGGGAAATAAAGTGGAATAGGTTAGTGGATGGGATCAGGGAACAGTCATGTAGTCTAAAACATGGATCTAGGCAAGACACTTTATTTCAAGAATTGTTTTTGTGAAAAATATTGGAATTGGGTAAAAGTGTCTACTTTATAACATTTTTTGCGTAATGTAACATGGATGACCTAATTCTATAAAACTATAAATCATTAAAAATACTCAATGTGAATTATTTATTTAATTCAAGATTATGTAATTTTTTAATGCTAGGTCCATTTAGTTGGTATCAGAGGTCGGTATAGATAACTTTAGGAGTTATAAAATTGTTAAATTAATATCCATAAATAAATTTATGATAATATTGAATTGATATAGCATTTAAAGATTACCACGTTACTCCACCTAAGAATTTTTTGTGTTCAGAATGGTTTTACGCTGAAGAAATAGGGAAACATTGTTGGGACAACATCAGGAGGAAGACAACCTTCCAAATATGCAACCTAAGATGGTGGAAATCTGAACTGAACTGTTTGTTGAGGTGATGGAACAATTGACCCGGTCTATAAATGGTGGTGGTATCCATGCAAGTGATCATCTAGATCAACCACAAAGGATCATGTAAGTAGTGAATCATTTCATGAGGCAACACCCCCATCATTTAGAGGATCATCTAACCATGTTCTAGATGAAGGGTGGATTAAAGAACTGGATAAATTTTTTGAATTCATGGGGGGGTCATAACATCCAAAGGTTAGTCTTGTTGTTTACCATTTTGAAGGTGAAGCTGATCAGTAGTGGTCGATGGTGAAAAATACCAGGGATAATGAGGAGATTAATGCTCACGATTGGTATGAATTCAATGGTATAGTCATTGAGAAATTTTTTCATAAGTTGGTTCGTCTTTGGATGGAAACAAAATCCTTGATTTGAGGAAAGATTGTGACTCAGTGGATTCTTATGAAGGTAAGTTCACTCGACTGGAAATGTATGCCCCAAATTCCCTCTGAGATCTGGATAGTAATATAAATAAATGTTACTCCAGATTGATGCTAAGATATCAAAGAGGGTTAGCCGCTCGTGTGTTAAAATGTTTTAAAAATCTTTTTTGATGTGCAGAGAAGGTGGAAATTTAGTTTGATGATGATCAGTGGTTCTTTGTCAAACAACAGAATAGGAGGTCCAGTTGGCAGGGGAAGGGAATGAATTCATCAATGAAGCCTGGATGTAAGAAAAATAAATATCCATCATGTGAGAAGTGTTGTAAAATGAATCCTGGAGAATGTTTATCAAAGTCTGTAAAGTTATTTTGGTGTGGTAAGTCTGGTCATGTTGCTCATAACTGTAATGAAGAAGATCAAGAAGGCACTGAAAAGCCAGTGGTAAGATGTTTTAAATGCAATGAAATGGGTCATTACAAAAATGAGTGTCAAACATAGAACTCAACAGAGGTAAAGAAACCTGAATAAAAGTATAAAGGGTGGTAAAATCATTTTCAACTAAATCAGAAGATGTTGGAGGATCAAATAATGGAGTACCATGTACATTTATTGTTCGTTCAGATTATGCCAATGTGTCGTTTGATTCATGGTCAACACATTATATCATTTCTGAGATGTTTTCTAGTAAATTGGGAATTCCATTTCAATATATGAATCTTGAAATTATGGTAAATAACCTAGAGGAAATGTTGAGACAAAAAAAAATTATAAGAACCTTACTGTCCCTGTGTGTGGAAAGAATCTACCTCCAAACCTTTTTGTTTTACCTCTATTAGAATTTGATGTTATTTGAGGCAAGGATTTGGTGTGTTTTTTTCATGCTAAGATTGAATGCAGAGGTAAAGAGGTTTCTTTTTAGAATGATTATCAGTTTTTGTACAAATATTAAACCCTACTTTTGATAACATATTAGGACGCTGAGAAACTAATAAAAGATGCGAATGAATGTTACCTTGCACATATTATTGATAACAAAATAACTGTTCATATTAATTAGGTGCCCATGGTAAATAAGTATCTTGATGTCTTTCATGATGAGTTTCCTGGTATTATACATGATCGTACAGTTGAATTTATTGTTGGCATAGTTCCTGATGCTATGCCAATTTTAAAACCCCCTTATCAAATGATTCAAATTGAAAATTTAGATTTAAAGATTAAATTATAGGAGTTATTAAATAAATGTTTCATTCGACCTATAATTTCACCATGGGGTTCTCTTTTCTAGTTTGTTAAAAGGAAATATTGTACAATGAGACTATTCATTCATTATTGAGCATTTAATAACATCACTATTAAGAACATGTATCCTTTGCCTCTCATTAATGATTTCCTTGGCCGTCTCTAGGGAGTTAAGTATTTTTCAATGATTGACCTGAGGTTGGGTACCAACAATTGAATGTAAAGGAAGAATACATTCCAAAGACCACGTTTCGTACAATATATGGCAATTATGATTTTTTAGTTATACCTTTTGGGTTAACAAATCCACCTGATGTATTAATGGATGTCATGAATAGAATTTTCCATGAGTTATTGGATAATTTTTTGGTTGTGTTCATTTATGATATTTTTATTTATTGAAAAAGCAATGATGAAATGAAATACATTTAAGGGTTTTCATATAAACCTCAAAATAAAATAAACTGAATGGGAAATTCAAAATGTGTGAGTTTTGGTTACAACAAATTTCTATCCATGGTATCATTGTTTCACAAAATGGCATAACTGTTGATCCTACTAAAACAAAAGTTATTGACGAATGGAAACGACCCCCAAATATAGTGAAGATCCATAGTTTTCTTGGTTTGGTATGTTATTACCGAAGGTTTGATGGGAATTTTTCACATTTATCTAATCTATTGACAATGTTAACTGGAAAAGGTGTTATGTTCATTTGGACAGAAGAATGTGATGATTTTTTTCATGAATTGAAAAAATGATTAGTGAATGCTCCAGTTTTGGTGCTTCCTTCCAAAAATGGTGAGTTTGTTATCTATAGTAATGATTCATTAAAAGGTCTTGGTTGTGTCTGTATGCAAAATATTCAGGTAATTGCTTATTCTTCATGTCAGTTGAAACCTCATGAGTTAAATTAACATACTCATGATTCAAAATTTTCTATTGTTGTTTTTTCTTTAAAAATTTTGAGGCTTAATTTGTATGGAGTAAAATGTGAAATATATACTGACATCAAATTTTCGAAATATATATTCACTCATAAGGAATTGAACAAGAGACATAGGGGGTGGTTTAAAATAACTAGGGATCATGATTTCAGGATTCATTACTATCATGGAAATTCAAATAATTTGGTTGCTGCTTTGTGGAAAAAATGTAAGGCTTCATTGACTATGCTATGATTGGAATGAGATCCTTTGTATTATGATTTGATTAACTTTGGCATATAATTTTTTGGTGAAGTAAATTATTATATTTTGTTTCAGGTGTCAATGAGATTATCTCTATCAGACAAAATTAAATAAGCGCAGAAGGAAGACTATGAGTGGCTGAAATGTTCAATTGATTTAGAAGCACATGAGAATTGCTCAAAGTTGGAAAAAATGTTATACAGGTAACATGAGGAAGGATCTTTCATTGGAGGTTAGTGATCATGTCTTTCTCTATGTTTCTCCAAAGAAAAGTATGATGTGTTTTGGTACGAAGGGAATGTTGTTTATGAGATTCATTGGACCTTATAAAATCCTAGAGATTGTTGGATCAGTTGCGTAAAGAGTTGATTTACCTCCATGTATATCCCAAGTATACATTTTTTTTTCATGTTTCAATGTTGAGAATGTATTTACCAGATCAATCTCATTTTTGAGCCTAGAGTTTTTTTAGTTGAAAATAATCTCTCTTATGAGTACCAACCAGTCTAGATTCTTAATCGTAGTGAAAAAGTCTTGCAGAATAAGATAATTCACCAGGTAATGGTTTTTGTAAAAACCATATGGTTGATGAGGCAACATGGGATTCTGAAAATTCTATGAAGGATAAATAACCCCATTTATATTATAAGTAAATAAAATTTTGAGGACGCAATTTCGAAATTGGGGGAAGGATGTAACATCCCAGGTAAATAGAAAGATATGATATTTTCATATTTAATAATATTTTGTTAGTTAAATATTAATTTTACATTAAAGGGGTTCCAATGTTTGATGGCGTACCCAATACGCAACAACAAGTTTCTTTGAAATCTTACGTCGCACACTAACAATATAATATTATTTTTTTAAATGGTAGTTAACGCCTAGATGTTTTATTGGAGGGAATGAACTGAAATAGATACAATATGATTATACTTGTTTGTTAAATATTTTTACATTTATCCAATAAATATTAGTGTCTTGAAATTTGAATGATTCTAATTTTAAGCATAATTTACTTTAAAAGGTTTATTTACCACCTTTTGATGGAGACCCTTATTAAATCTAGTTTGATCACATTTATATTTTCTATTTAACATAATTATATTTTATTCATAATAGGGACATCATAAATTACTTTGGAAATTTTTTTGGTATTTTTCTGATAAAATTAATTTTTTTAAAGAATAGTGAAAAATACTGTATTTAAATTCATATCTCATTATTAATCTACTTTATTTATATGGTTAGATTATCATTTTAATTAGTTATAAAGTTTAATTAGATTATATTTTTACAATTTAATCCTATAGTGGTTATTAGAATTAATTTCACTTTTCAATTGGACATAAACAAGTGTCAATCATTTGATAGATTTGGTTTCTTGAAAACACGCTATTTTTCTTGACAGCGGGAATTAATTTTAAATTAATTAATCCAACATCTATGTTTTAATTTTTTGAAATAGACATCATTTTTGAATTCCAAATATTAAATATATATTTTACTGAACTTTTGGAATTTTATTGAAAAATTTCAATTTTTGATGAATAGTGAAACAACTTAGTAGTAGTTAAAAAACTGACTTTTTCATTTAAATGAAAATTTACCGCTTCTGTGAATTGAATTTCATAAATCTTACATGCATGGTTTTTATTAGTAATTAAAATCTGTTTCAATAATATTAATATAATATTTTCTGAATAGTAATTTTTAACTTTTATTTACCACAGTTAAAGATAAATATGGTAATTCAATATAAAAAGAATATCTTAATAATACAAAATTACCTTACCACTTGTCCTAACAATATTGTATGAGTAATATACTACCATGAGAATCCTTGGATATATTTAGGGACCTCCATGGAGCCACTTAAGAGTGAAAATGATGCTTTATTTTAACTATAATAATGTAAATAAAAAAATGACATAAACAAATATTTTCTCGTAAAATAATTTTTACATAGGTTTATATAAACTGAAATTTTGACTATATATATTAATTGGAAATAAAATTATATTTCCAACATCATTGTATTTTTTTATAATTTTTATATATCAAATAAATTAAATTATCTGTGACGCAATAATGAAGTTGTTTTTATATCATTAATAAATGATTTTAATAAATAAGATTATAAATTTTAAAATAATATCCAAAACTTATCCAATTACTATTGGATGATTTTATTTCGACCATGAGTCATCTTATATTTTACATTAATTAGTTTTGAACCATTATATACTGAAAATCATTATATAATAAAATAATATTTTCACACTTTCCTAAATATCCATCCCCCCTTATAAAAATCCCTCACCTCTAACCCATTCCTCACACCTCTCAAGACCCTTGGATCATCAAAAAACATCCTAATTAATCTCCCTAAAACCCTCCCCTACTCTTATAAGACATAACTTAGGCATAAGGTTCTTTAAGAAGTCGTTTTGGTTAAATACGAAGGGAGTTACCCGAATTAACGGTAATGATTTCTCTTTAATACTTTTGTTTTATTTTGTTTTAGTTTACTTCTCCAACACCCTAACCACTTTTTGTTACATTGTTAAATGAAAAAACCAGTATCCTAAGAATAAAATGTTGTTTTTATGGGAAGGATTTGAACTACACTAACACACACCTCCGTCTAATTGGAAAAAAACATACTGTTTCTATGGACGATGAACTACTGCTTCACGAAACAATGATTGTTAAAATAACTCCAACCGTATCTCATGGTGGCCATTATTATGGAAATTAATTTATATATGATATATATTATATTTTTATTTTTTATATTCTTCTGCGTTTTCCATTTATATAATACATTTATGATTTCCATAGTGGGTAAATATGATAATCTCATTTGAAGAAGTGCGGACTACCTCCCCCTCAAAGTGATATGACTCGTTCATGCCTTATGTGGAACTTATAAAGTGAAGAGTTAATGAAATTATATATGATATTATACTATAATTATAATATAAATATGATTAAGTAATTTTCCATTCCTTTACAATTTTAAATAGGAATTGAAGAAGAGTTCAACCGTATATATGGTTTACCATCTCCAGGAATGGTGCATTTAATTTCTTATCTCCAAATGTTATGTAGTATTATAAATAAATGTATATACTGGATATATTTGATATATATGATATCTATATCATGACTATCATTTAGGATATAATGAAATTTTTACCACATGAACAACTTGTAATTATAAGAAGTCCAATTTTGACTCAAGTACCAAATATTGACAAAATGACCATTATTAAAATAAAATATTACATAATGTTTATAAAATTGTAATAAGTTATTTAAAAGGAATGATGAACTTGAAAAAGGTTCTTAAGAATGTACAAATTATCTTTAGTTTATTATTCAGGAGATTATGAACGAACGGTTCAAGTTGGACATTAGGTAAGGGACTTCGTCTCAATCTCCTTTCATTGAGACATATATTTTTTTGTACACGACATTATTTTATACATTGTATAAAAACATTTGACTTTTCATTTCATTAAAAGGGATTATTTTTATATGAATCATTTTACTAAATGATAAAACATAATGTTAATTTTTAACGTAAGCGGTGACAATGCCCTTTCTGTCGCCGTGTGTATTATTTGATCTTTGGCTTCCTTAAGTAGCTATAATGTTTTTAAAAGGATAACAAATATGATGTAATATTTTATGGATTTTGGTATTGAATATGGTTTTGATAATTTATTTTTAATTTCAATAAAATTATTTGATATATTGTGATTGAAATGTGGAAATGTTTTCTTCCATTTATATTTTTTTTATGTGATATGATTTGATAATGGTATGTGTACATTTGACGGGTGGATACGTGATAATCGAAATGACAGGTGGTGCCATGATAAACCAGGGTAGGTGGTTACATTATAAATTCCAATGCATTGGGTTTGGAAGTAGGACGTATGGCTATTCCATTTATTGACATGTGGGGAAGTCGAAAGAATGGTTAATCCATATAAGTTTGTTTATGCCCCACGTTACCTTTATATGTTATGTGTTCTTTATATGGGGTTTATGGTAATACTTTGGTTACAAAAGGGTATGCAATGAAATTTTATTCAGTGAAGAATATTTCACTCTTTATAAAGGTGAAAAGTATTACTTATGATAAATTATTCATGGTTTACATGTTGTTTAAAAAAACTATTTGTTTTCCTTCATTATGTGTCTATTAATGTGCTTTTTATGATCATTCCATGTTTTGGAAATGTTTTTCAGATGACATAATGTGGAATAGGGTTAAGGATGTGATTAATGAAGATTCATGTTGTCTAAAACACGGAACTAGACATGACTCTCTTTTTTTCATGAATTTATATGTTGTGAAAAATATAGGAACGGAGTAGAAGTGTCTACATTGTAACTTTTGGGATGTAATGTGATAGTTATGACCTAATTCTCTATAACGCTAAACCTGAAAAGATAATCAATGTTAATTATTTATTTAATTCAAGATTATGTAATGTTTTATGGTGTTGTCCTTATAAATGTATCATATTCAAATTATTCTAAAGATTTATATTAAAATTTCATTGTGTCCATGTTGTTTTCAAGGTCACGATAAATTAATAGCGTTTTAAATGACATTTATAATATTCTATGCTATATAAAACATTATTATGTTATATAAAAGTAATAAAAATTCTTCAAGATGAAATTAGGACGATAAATTCTTACAGATATAAAATAATGTCCATTAATTAAATATTTTTCACCTTATAAGATAAATTATGATAATTTTTTATTTTAAAAGTAATTACAAGGGATAAGGTTAATATTTGATATCAAAAGACTTAAAACAAATTATAAGGTTTATGATGTAATCAAATTCAGATGAAAATTGGAATGGTAAATTATAATAAGACAATATTCCAAAATAATCAAATTTATTTTTTTATCCATTTTACTATATTTAGACACATATTATATTATAATATTTCATGTCATTCCAAAATGACTAAAAAAACATATTATATTAAAAAAAATATGTTTTGATTTAAAATTAATATAAATCCTATATTAGGCCATGTGAGTGTTATATTGTATAATAATTCAAAAATGGTCCCATTATTTGAAAATTTTCAACTTATATATTTTTCACTACTACATTACTGAACAATACATTCATAACATAGTAATATAAAAAGGGGATAATATAGAATTAAATCAAATAGATAAGTGTGAAAAAAAATACATACACATTTCAAATTACTATTATATGATGCGATTGAAATTGATAAAAATATAATATCCATATCATTTAAATGTTAATGTATTTTTATTTGAATAGTAATTTATATTAATTTTGTACATTCAGAATTCAAAGAACATCACTCATCTCGCATATAAAATGGAAACTCTTTGTCTCTTATTCTAAGTCATTTAATATCACATTCTTATCCACGAACTAACCAAATACCTTATTATAATAGTTATTTGAATTTTAAATGTATTATTTTAGTCATATTAATAATCATTTATGGAATATGGTCTTAAGAAAAGATTATTGTCTAAACAATAGGTGTAGCATTCAATATAACCTTTTAGATTCATTTATTCATATATTACCATTAAATATTATTCATGAATACTCATATAGAATCATTATTATTTACAATATACTTATATGTTATTAAATTCTTTTTTATAACATATAACGGCCTCCATCTTCAATCCAATGCAAAATTAAACCATCATTTGTGTTTACGGAGTACTACTAACTCACAAACTGATTTATTGTTTTCCCTTCAACGACACTTAAACTAATTTATATAGGTGTGTTACCTAAATAAAAGAGAAATTGCCAACATTTTTTTACATCTTTTAAATATATTATATCATAAAAATTGTTTTCCATTCATATATTGAAATAATAATAATATAATTTGTGTGTACATATAGACTACTACCTATATGAAATGATGTGATTAATTTTCCATAACGACATCACATGGTGGAAATATATAAATATATTTAATGAAATAACATTTTATTTATGATATAAGTATATTTATATAAATATAATGATGTACTTACCTTATTTCCCTCATGATCGTTGAAAAATGGAATTGTTACTTATGCATGTGTACAGTATACCATCTTTATGTTTGTAACATATTTATTTTTTCAAACAACTCATTTATGGATGGGTTAAAATGAATAATTTATGTACAAATATTATAATTATTTTTGAGATGATGATATGATGACCTCATTAACCATGTTAATTCTACAAGAAAAAATATTTGATATACGAGTAGAATATCATCAAGATGTTTTAACTGAATATAAAATAATATGTAAATAAATATAATATAATAATAAATAGAATAAAATTTATAATTTTCATGAAATTTTTTATTAATAATTTAATTAAATAATATATCTTTATTATTTTGGAATCAAATTAATATACATGGTTAATCAGGATAGTTATAAGAGAAGTTTTACCATAAAATTCCATTTCATATGTTTTAATGATTAATTTTATAACGGAATAAAATCATATAAATCATTTTTATATGTATTTATATTGACATAAATTAATTATAAAGGACATTTTATAAATATTTTGTTTTTATTTTAAAACATTTCATAATAAAAACTTTTATTTGTTTTATATTGAATGATTTGAATTTATTTCTATATGAATAAAGGAACATTTTATTTTATCATATAAGACATTAATTGATTTTTTCCTCCAAATCAATTTTTTTTGTTATTTTTAAATCCACTTTATGGATAAGTGGTAACCTCAGAAACCACTAAATTCAATCAAAAAACCACCCAAATCCAAAAATAAAATACAATGAGACATCCAACAAACCAAATTTGAAATTCAAAATCCTCCCACACAGACCCATCACCACCTGAACACCTCGAGCCACACGATCTGGAGGAGCGAACCTCGAGCCGCACCCCCAAATATGAATTTCATAATAAATATTACCCTTTTGGGGTATTTTACCTCTGAAAATTGGTTTTTAGAGCCAAAGTATATTATGATATACCTAATTGTTTTACATATCGATTCAAAAGAGTTATTCAAGGGTTTTATGATGAAAATAAATTTTATTAAAATGATTTATTCAAGTTATGGTACATGTAAATTATGCATCAAGAAAAGTGATGATGATACAACATATTGTAATGGGAGATCCATATATATATATATATCTTATAATATGTGTGGGCCCATTAAAGATCTGTAGTGCATTGTGTAATGATATTTCTAATCAATGGTAATAAGGACCCAATTAACACGGAAGATATCTCTTATTCAATTAATGTGGATGTTGTTATTTTTTTTACATTTTTTACATTTTTGATGAATTAAATTCTTTATGATTCATAAAATGATTTATATTTTTTTGAAATGGATTTGAATGGTTTTACATTAAAAAAATTATTTTGTTTTTCATGTGGATATAACTTATTCAATAAAATTAAATAATACTATGATAAGGGTTATATTTTAGTAGGATTTCATGTTTTTTTCAAGAATAAAAGATTTCATTTTTTGTGTACCTTAAAACTCATTTTTTTCATTCCATATTATTAAATGTTTTTCAAGGGGATTATGGATGAGTAAGAACAATAATGAATTCATGTCAATATTCTTGAAGATATATCACAAAAAAAATGTGTTATATTTTAAATGTTTCATATTCTGGTAAAAATTAATACTATATAGAATTTTCAAATATTAAATATATGAGTTTTTTATTTAAGATATATAGCCCAATTCTCTAAAAATATAATCTATAAGCATCAATGAAGTGTAATAATGTTTATTTTGGTATAAGGGGACCATATTGTACAATGATTCAGGCTCGGTCCATATAAATATAGTTTGGATTCCAATATTAAATGATAGCACTGAAGGGAACGAAAAAAATAGGCAAGGAGGGGAATCCGTATTTGAAGACGATGGGAACTATATTCAACAAAAGATATACTTTTGTGTGTAGATGATATATATAAAGTAGTGTGATTTGAATCTAATGATTCATAAAACATATATATAAAATAATTACCCTATAAAAAATTAGTGATAATAAACCATTCATGGAAGAATGATGTTCAAGAAGAAGAATTATAACATAATAAAATTAGTTGAGTTAATGAATACCCTTTCAACTATGATATCATTTTAAATAGTGGAAATCTAAATAGAGAAAATGATATATTTCTTACACCCGCAAAAATTAAATATTATAAATAATAATTATTATGAAATAAAAGAATAGTATTGATACCATGCTTTATAATAAGAATTATGTAGAATGAAATTAAATTTTAAACTACGAACACCTTCCCTTAATTATCAATATCTATTATTACTCTTGAAACATCTAGGTAACAGAATTAAATCTCTTAGAATCCTAAATAATATGATTTTTATTATCAATAAATTTTTATTAACATCATTTATAATTAAAATAAACTTGCATTTTAGAATGTTATTATCAATTACATATATCATTTTTGAGTTATCTTGATCCTTTGAAACTACTTTTGCATTAACTAGGTTGTTCTTAATTATTATCCAAAATTTAGTCATTCCTATATCATATAGGGTTTCAAAATTATTATTTTAAAATTATTTGTAATTTTATAATTTCGGTTAATAATTATTCCATAAATTATTCTTGACAACAAATTCGGTGATTAGTATGTTTTTTTAATTTAGAATAAACCAATGGCGTTGTCTTAATTAATGATTTTAATGATTATATTAAAATTCAATAAAAGAACAACTTTATATAATCAAGTATAGTAATAATTTTCAAAGTCCATCCATGATAGATATTTATATCCTTTTTTATTTCTGTGGATAAACAGACCAGACAAGAACCCGCCACAATCAATGTGTGAGTATGGTCATGCTAGATATTTTTTATAATAATAGCACATTCAAAAAAATTTAATGAAATTATTTAGATATAATATTAGTAATTAATTAAATTGTGGAATAGTTATAAGAATATGTTAACTAGAAATGATTTTATCACATTAAAAACATTATTATTCCCCTATGTATTTTCATTTTAGGTGGTCTGTGTAACACCCTTCCAAAGGTTCGACAATGTTGGTTATAGAGGCCCGAAGCCTGACGTACATGGAAATTACATTAATTTTGAGGAATACTTAGTACATAACAAAAACACACACACAAGGACCGTAATAGTTTAGTGTCTTTGGAAACTCAGAATATAATATTCTAATCAAGGTGAAAGATCTTCAACATCTCCCATAAAGATCTTCTATTATTTAAACCTAAATCCTTTCTTTATGTACTGGGGAAAAGAAAACATAAAAGGGTGAGCTCAAATGCTCAATAAGGGTAAATAAAAGAAATATGACTCACGTCATATTCATAAGGACATATCTTTTGGAAATCTTAACCTGCAAAAGAGATCATAATTTCATAACATGGGATAAATCATAGTAGTGAAATGTAATCCCAATAATCATAAAATAAAACATGAAACTTTGTGGCATAATCACATAATCATATATAATCATTTCTTATTAGTCAAAACTCATTTCCAGGATTTTCTTAGTGGACAAAGTCCCTTTCTGAACCGAGTTTACACCTCGTTTCAGTCCTGTTTCACTGAACAGGTATAACCTACCATTCCATCCATGTCTATATCATGAGATATAAAATCTTTACCCAATGAATTTGAGAGAGATATAGTTCCCACCCATCTTATAATGATATCATTCTTATGTGTGCCACAAAATCATAAACCATACATCGTAGCATAACCCATGAAATAAAAATGGGAATCTTAAACACCGTGACATCATAAAACAATTCATATAAGATCAACGAATTCATAAAAATAATTCTATCACAACATAATCAAATAAATGTAATAATAGGGATGAAAACAGAACCCTTTATTATCTTAGATGTAAAATAATTTTGATAAAACACTTGAACTCCATTATTGAGGAAAATATCCTTTCTACTTCAAAAACATTTTCCTTTCTTAACATGTCATACAATTTTAAACGAAAAAAATTTGATTAAATCTAAACTTGAAAACTTGTAAAGGAATATTATTGGGAATAATGTTTTAAAAATCCATTCATTCTGTATAAGTTAAAAAATTATTCTTCTCTTACTTTTGTCGGAAATGACAAAAAGTACCTCGTATAAAAAATGACAAAAGATTCCTTTCATATCTTTTACTAAAAACTCACCAAAGGGTAAAATTGGATTTAAACAATTGTAGGTGGATGGAAATAATATTAAATATTGAGGAAACATGTATTTGGATGATAAAATACACACCATTAAAGTTCAATGTATAAACAATCTTGGATTGAAATGAGATTGTGATATTTCCCTTACCTTTGGTCCGATTTGCTTCGTAAGTGTCTGAACCTCCTCTTCTTTGAAGTGCTTCTTTGAGACCTCCTTTTAGGGTACTAAAATAGGAATTTTGATTAATAAAAGAACCTCTAGGATGTTTATATGTAAGTGGAGAGGAGAAATTGGCAGGGTTTGGCCGAGCATGAAGTCTCAAAATGGTGTGAGGAAGAGGGAGGAGGAGGTTCCCTTTTATAAGGGGGGAGAGGGGTACCTTTGGAATAACTAAAACTATTATTTTATAATAAAGTAAAATTCGGTTTTAAATAGCTTCAAATTGATTTATATAGAAGCTAAGGTGAGTATGGGTTTAAATTCTCTCATCCAATAGAATTTAGACAATTTTAGGTTCCTATTTTAACCTTATCATTTAGATTTAACATTATGTTAAATAATTTTACATTTATCGTGTCTTCTTGTGTTCTTATACTATAAGGTTAATAAACATACTATAAGAAGACAAACTAAGCCCAAGTTGTTTATTATTAATATATATAACCTTATCTAAGTCATTTGGCCGAACCTTAGATTTTTAGGAATAAAATAACAATTAATAATGTAATATCTGTTTTAAAAACTATTTTATGTCTATTTTGAAACTATTTAGTAATTGATTTTTGTAAAAATAATAACAGAATGATTAGTTCAAACAAAGTTAATTAAATCCATAATAACATGTCATTTTAACCTAGAAAATTAGTTTAATTCATAAAAAGTCTCAAATTACATTTATTTGGGTATTTATAACATCAATTATGTCAATATTTCATTAATAAGATAATTACTGCATCATCGTTGTGTCATAAATAAATTAAATTATTTAATGTCTAAAAATTAAAAATAAAATACCATTATGTAGGTAATATTTTTAGATTTATAATGAATATTTATAGTAGAATTTATCTTATGTATAACCCCATATTAAAAATGATTTACTTGTTAAATGTTGATTTTAACTATTTTAACCCTTCTTTAAATAAATTAATAATAAATGTCCAAATCAAATCCAAGTGGGCCTAAATGGTCATATTTTATTCCTAAGGTTGTTTTTGGTCGAATTACACTTATCCAATAGAATTAGGACATGTGATAGGGTAATAATAATATCATTTTTACCCTTAATTACCCTATTTACTTTTAACCGTGGTAAAAAAATAAAAAGTTACTATTCACCAAAGATTATTTTCATCACATTGAACCACATTTTAGTCCTTGATATTAACCATGTCTCTAGGAGTTTTGAAATTCCACTCACAGAAGCGGTAATAATAAGTTTTATGAAAAATTCATTTTTTTTAACTACAACTTAGTGGTTTCACTATTCATCAAAAAATGAAAGTTTCCAGAAATATTCCAAAAATTAGGCATAATCTATATTTGATATTATGAACTCAAATATGATGTCTATTTTACCAAATTCAAAACATATCAGTTGCATTAATTAATTTAAAATTTGATTCCCGTCGTCAAAATAAATAGCGTGTTCTTAAGAGATAATAACTATCAAAAATTGACACTTGTTTATGTCTGGTTTAAATGTAGAATTACATCCAATGACCAACATTGTATTAAATTTTAAAAATATATTCTAAATATACTTTAAAACCACTCAAATTAATAATTTAACACTATTAATTATTTTGATTAAAAAGGTTGTTTTTAATTAAAATTTAGTAATTTTCACTATTCATCATAATATGAAAGTTATCCAAAAAGTACCAAAATTTCACCTTAGGATAAATTCGATACTCCAAATCTAGAAATGAAGTTCATTTTGAGAGATAAAATTTCTAAAATTTTAAAAGGTGGTTATTACGATTCATAACGGCTAGTTTTAATAATATTTTAATAGCATATCGTTGTATAGTGAAACTCGGTATTGTGTACTACACACGCTATCGAGGAAGGTCGTGATTGCGTGTAATGTAAGGCAAGTCAAGGATGCGTGTTGTGCAAGCTCCTTTTGGTGTAGCATACAACACAAGACATTAATGAAATTAAAAAGAATATTTTTCATAAAATCTCAAGGTGTTACATTCTACCCCCCTTAAAATGAATTTCGCCCTCGAAATTCGTCGGGGTTATAAATGGTTTACTATTCGAAAGTTTCTTTAATAGAAACCCACATCTTAAAAAGGATTACCAAAACCAATCTTTAAAAACAAAAGTATGAAACGTAATGGTTACCCAAATAAACTAATCACTAGGTTTCCACATAGGTGAAAATATGGAGATGGAAGAGAAATCTAACCATCAAGTTCTGATGGAGATTGGTAGAGAACATGGCTATGAAAAATCCAACAATCACAAAGATATTGATTTGTGATGATCTAAGGTACCATCTGATTAATCAGATATAAAGGAACTAGGACAACATTTTTGGTTTTCAAGATCATTTCCCTAAAGTTGATGAATTAAAAGAAATACTTGCATGATTTTGGTACAATCTCACTACTGTTCATGAATTGAACAATTTCCACTTCATCCCATAAATAAATGAAGTTGAATTTTTTATTCTTGATGTGTTAGAAGATCATGTGATAGAATGATGGGTCATTTCATCTCTTTCAAACAAAAGGTTAGCAAAAGTTATAAGTCCATCTTATGGTTAGATTATTCGTATATGGTTCCAAAAATGATCTTATACTTCATATATCATACCTCTTAATAAAATAAAACTAGTTTCTACTAACCAGGGACTTCTTGTAGGCCAGTGGTAGGCGATATAGGCCAGTCGCACTTCGGTTGTGGGTTCGATTCCCACAGCCTTGTCCGACGCGATGGGCTTTCGCCCGTCATGCAAGTTGTCCTTTTTCTAAAGCTATATTACTATAACATCCCATCAACAATATCAAAAAAGTTTTATCCTTAAACAATACTAACTTATGTCCAACATAATCCCTTACAATCTTTAGGCTTATCTAAAATACTTAGGTCCAAGCTCATAGTATAAAGAAAATGATTACGTGAATGCCATCATTTATCCCCCATATATCATAAGATATATCTTGTTGGTCAAATTAAAAATATATGAATACCTTAATAATGTATTCTCTTGAGAAATGAATATCCATTGAACCTTAGTGAAAACATGAATGAAGTTAAAAGTTAACACTTTCCACATACCAAAATCCTCAAAATTCTATATCCTCAAACCATGATATGACTTAGTCCTTATATAAATCATGAGATCATGAATACTGTCAAATATTTCATTTTTTCCTTATCCCTTCATTATTTACATATCAACTTTTTTTTACAAAAATATTTCAATCACTTTCCATGGTTACCGGTACCATAAAATTATTGAAAACCACAATAGACCAATACATAAATATTCCAATATTCCACGATACTATATACAACATTATTTTGGAATCCCATTATATAAACACTTAATCATTCCACCACATCGTTGACATATTCAACCTATCCAATGGTGATCGCATGTGACTTCTCTTTGTCCTTTTCCTTAAGATTTTGTTGATGTCGATCATCATCAACAACCCTTGGATTTGGGTATTTATTGGCATAATTCCCCATCTCCTTGCACTTGAAGCATTGAAGTGTAGTAGGTTCATTCTGTGTGTCCCTTCATTTGTTTGCATCATTAGACCTCTTCTTCCAATCATTGCGGCATTCAAATGCCCGATGGCCTTCCTTTATACATTTGAAACATTTAATTGTCCCTTTAAGACAATCTCCACCATGATTCTTTCCACACCTTGATCATAAGTAAACATTCATCTTCTTTTCACCATTATTCTGAGATTTCTCCTTGAACTTCATCTTTCGTTTCTTGTCAAAACTATGAGATGGGTAAGTAATAACAACATCTATTTCTACCTTGATAGCACAACACACAATTTCTTCATAGCAACTGTAGTCTCTTATAGCTAATTCCCTTTGAAGATTTGGTTTTAAGCCACTGAAGAATTGATCAACTTTACATTCAGGTTCGATGATAAATCTAGATGCATACCTTGAAAGCCTTGTAAAATTTGCTTTGAATACACCAACAGATTCATCATCCTTTTTCTTTAGTTCATGAAACTCCTTCTCCATCTTTGTTCGAAGAATAAGAGGGGTGTACTTATTGAAAAATAAGTTTTTGAACTCGTCCCATTCCATGGACTCAATTTCATCCCTTTGCCTCTTATTCTTGATAAGATTCCACCATTTATCAGATTCACCTTCCAAATGATATACTGCTAAGATGACTTTATCATGTTCAGAACATTGAAGAACTGAATGTATCTTTTCAGTGGTACTGATCCATTGTTCAGCAACAAGTGGATCAGAAGACCCACTGAAAGAAGGTGGACATTGCATCATGAAGGACTCAATAGAATATTGTTCCCTTCTCTGCTCATTTGGAAGTCCAGAATGATTCATATCTTCTGTAAGTATAGCAATAAGATTTTTCACTCCATCTCCCATAACATTTGTTTGTTCAGGAGGACAATCATTGCATTATCCATTGCATTGATCAACACGGTTCCTTTGGGTTCCAGCCATCGTCTAAAACCCAAAAAGAATAGTGTGAGAGACAAAAATCATGCTAAGGAAAACAACATAATAAAAGGGGGAGTACCCTCAAGATCTAACATCTTAGGTTTAATTATATGATCATTATCGTAATTCTAGGACTATAACCTATACGTATACTTATCCTTAGGGACATCTCTAGACATACCTTAGAAATATCTCTAGGGATCTCACTAAAGTTCTCGCATCCTAGTTTCCAAAGGATGACTAAACCTTACCTCTGATACCAACTGTAGAGACCCGAAGCCTGAAGTACATGGACATTACATTACTTTTGTTGAATACTTAGTACATAACAAAAACACACACCCAAGGACCGTAATAGTTTAGTGTATTTGGAAACTCATAATATAATCTTCTAAACGTGGTGAAAGATCTTCAACAACTATCATAAAGATCTTCATTTTTTAAAACCTAAATCCTTTCTTTATGTCCTGGGGAAAAGAAAATATAAAAGGGTGAGCTCAAATTCTCAGTAAGGGTAAATAAAATAAATATGAATCACGTCATATTCATAAGAACATATCTTATGGAAATCTTAACCTGCAAAAGAGATCATAATTTCATAACATGGGATAAATCATAATAGTGAAATGTAATCCCAATAATCATAACATAAAACATGAAACATTGTGGAATACACACATAATAATAGAGAACCATTTATTATTAGTCAAGACTCATTGCCAAGACTATCTTAGTGGACAAAGTCCCTTTCTGAACTGAGTTCACTCCTCGTTTCATTCCTGTTTCACTGAACCGGTATAACCTACCGTTCCAGCCATGTCTATCTCATGAGATTTAAAATCTTTACCCAATTAATTGGATGGAGATATAGGTCCCACCCATATTATAATGATATCATTCTTATGTGTGCCACAAAATCAAAAACCATACATCACAGCATAACCCATGAAATAAAAATGGGAATCTTAAACATCATGACATCATAAAACATTTCATATAAGATCAAGGAATTCATAAAAATAATTCCATCACAACATAATCAAATAAATGTAATAATAGGGATGAAAATAGAACCCTTTAATATCTTAGATGGAAAATAATTTTGATAAACCACTTGAACTCCATTCTTGATGAAAATATCCTTTCTACTTCAAAACCATTTTCCTTTCTTTACATGTCATACAATTTTAAACAAAAAGAAGTTGATTAAAAATAAACATGAAAATTTGTAAAGTAAGCTTCTTGGAAATAATGTTTTAAAAATCCATTCATTCCGTATAAGTTAAAAAAACATTCTTCTCATACTTTTGTCAGAAAAGTCAAAAAGTACCTCGTATAAAAAACGACAAAAGATTACTTTCATATCGTTTACTAAAAACTCACCAAAGGGTAAAATTTGATTTAAAAAATTGTACGTGGATGGAAATAATATTAAATATTGAAGAAAAATGGATGTGGCTGATAAAATACACCCCAGTAAATTTAAAAGTATAAACAATCTCGGATATAAATGATATTGTGATATTTCCCTTACCTTAGGTCCGATTTACTTCGTAAGTGTCCAAACCTCATCTTCTTGGAAGTGCTTCATTGAGACCTCATTTTAGGGTACTAAACTAGGAAATTGAAGAAGACCAGAACCTCTTGGATGTTTCTAGGGAAGTGGAGAGGAGAAATTGGTTGGGGTTAGCCGAGCATGAAGGCTCAAAGTGGTGTGAGGAAGAGGGAGGAGGAGTTGCCCTTTTATAAGGGAGGAGAGAGGTACCTTTGGAATAACTAACACTATTATTATATTATAAAGTAAAATTCTATTTTAAATAGCTTCAAATTGATTTATTTCAAAGCTAAGGTGGGTAAGGGTCGAAATTCTCTCATCCAATAGAATTTAGACACGTTTAGGTTCCTATTTTAACCTTATCATTTAGATTTAACATTTAGTTAAATAATTTTACTTTTACCGTGTCTTCTTGTGTTATTATACTATAAGGTTAATAAAGTTACTATAAGAAGCCAAACGAACCCCAAGATGTTTATTATTATTATATATAACCTTATCTAAGTTATTTGGCCGAACCTTAGATTTTTAGGAATAAAAGAACAATTAATAATATAATATTTGTTTTAAAAACTATTTTATGTCAATTTTGCCACTATTTAGTAATTGATTTTTGTGAAAATCATAATAGAATGATTAGTTAAAACAAAGTTAATTAAATCAATACTAACATGTCATATTAACCTATAGAATTAGTTTAATTCATAAAAAGTCTCAAATTACATTTATTTGGGTATTTATAACATCAATTATGTCAATATTTCATTAATAAGATAATTACTGCATCATCGTTGTGTCATAAATAAATTAAATTATTTAATGTCTAAAAATTAAAACTAAAATACCATTATGTAGGGAATCTTTTTAGCTTTCTAATTAATATTAATAGTAGAATTTATCTTATGTATTACCCCATATTAAAAATGATTTACTTATTAAATGTTGATTTTAACTATTTTAACCCTTCTTTAAATAAATTAATAATAAATGTTCTAATCATATCCAAGTGGGACTAAATGGTCATATTTTATCTCTAAGGTTGTTTTTGGTCGAATTACACTTGTCCAATATAATTAGGACATGTGCTAGGGTAATAATAATATCATTTTTACCCTTAACTACCCTATTTACTTTTAACCGTGGTAAAAAAAAGTAAAAAGTTACTATTCACCAAAAATTATTTTCATCTCATTGAACCACATTTTAGTCCTTGATATTAACCGTGTCTCTCGGATTTTTGAAATTCCACTCACAGAAGCGGTAAAATTAAGTTTTATGAAAAATTCATTTTTTTAACTACCACTTAGTGGTTTCACTATTCATCAAAAAATGAAAGTTTCCAAAAATATACCAAAAATTAGGCATATTCTATATTTGATATTATGAACTCAAAAATGATGTCTATTTTACCAAATTCAAAACATCTCAGTTGCATTAATTAATTTAAAAATTAATTCCCGTCGTCAAAACAAATAGCGTGTTCTTAAGAGATAATAACCATCAAAAGATTGACACTTGTTTATGTCTGGTTTAAATGTAGAATTACATCCAATGACCAACATTGTATTAAATTGTAAAAATATATTCTAAATATACTTTAAACCCACTCAAATTAATAATTTATCACTATTAATTATTTCGATTAAAAAGGTTGTTTTTAATTAAAATTTAGTAATTTTCACTATTCATCATAATATGAAAGTTATCCGAAAAGTACCAAAATTTCATCTTAGGCTAAATTCGATACTCCGAATCCAAAAATTAAGTCCATTTTGAGAGATAAAATTTCTAAAATTTTAAAAGGTGGTTATTACTATTCATAACGGCTAGTTTTAATAATATTTTAATAGCATATCGTTGTATAGTGAAACTCGGTATTGTGTACTACACACGCTATCGAGGGAGGTCGTGATTGGGTGTAATGCAAGGCAAGTCAAGGATGCATGTTGTGCAAGGCCCTTTTTGTGTAGCGTACAACACAAGACATTAATGAAATTAAAAAGAATATTTTTCATAAAATCTCAAGGTGTTACATTGGTACACTAGGTTAGTATGCCATAATGACCTTGTTGTTCAACACCTAAAACTGGTAGTTGTAGACTAGTATCAAATTTCTAATATGGAAAAATTAAGAGACTATAACAATATAAAAGAGTTATAAAAATTGAGGAATATTAAAAGGCACATAAATAAAGAATGATAAGCATCCATATATGAAATGAAAGTCCTATAAAAAAAATTCAATATCCGAAAACTAAAAAAAGATGAATTATGTTACATATATAATTGACCCGCTTGGGGACCGCATACATGGATAGTATAGAAAACAATATTTATATATAAACACATCCTCACACTATTTACGAGTCCTATAGAGTCCTCTCATCCACTATCCATGCAATCCTAGAGATCCCGGAATGAAAAATTACTTATGAAGCCTTCCAACTAATCGAACCTACAAATAAAAATTCATCTACAAGGGTACTCATGTTCGGTAGTGTCTTGAAATGGGTGCTTTTAATACATGGTTTTCCAATAAAAACAACATCTGCAAAATTACTACACCTTAATGAATTACATGAAGTATATCTATAAATAAAAAATTTCAATTCAAAAAATTGACAATATACATTTAATATCGAATGATGTAAAAAAAATAATTCATGGGCTCTAGGGTTATAATTGACATATGTTGGTACATTCTTCAACGTATGATTTTCAGTCTTTAATAAGAGTAAACAACTTGGTGCAACTAATTCCAATGTCTACAAATGAGGCATCCATTGTCGTAACAACATGAAGGAACCCACCAGGCTCCACAGAGAATTACCACATAATAAGATGTATAGGGATTCCAAGGGAGGGGTTTTCCCTTTCATTCCACTAATATGAACAACACATCTGACCTCAATTAAAATTTCATTAATTTAAATAGCATGATCATATTGGAATCTATACTTCTTCCCATTGCAATCCACTATACATTACCATGATGATTCTAGGATCTCAATCGGTAACATTCAACATGGTACCTCATAAGAATCCATGACATTTGTTTTTAGAAATTGATATTTCAATCATCCCCCATATCCAAGGGTGAGACACACAAATAATTTAATGATAATTAATAATCATATAATTCAATGGTTTATTTACAGAAGTACATTATGTTATGTATCCATGAATCCATGGGTTTCATCAAAACAAAGAATTTATGTGTTTCCCTTAAGGGAATCCAAGGCTCTCTAACCTCATTCAACACATTTTTAGGTTTATAAGGTCTTTATGTAGTCCTCCCATGGAATTTAGAAAAATTATTATATACAAATATATTCATGGAACATTTTTTATTTAAAAAGAAAAAAATTCATTAAATAATATCATAAATCCAAAATAATACCACTAGGTCCTTTTTATGGGAAATTTCATCATATTTATGAAATGAAAAAGTCATCTAAAAAATCCAATAACATTAAAGATATTATTTTCATTTTTATTATTATGAATTTATAATAACTCAACCCAGTTAGGAACTCCAATTTTTATAACCCATTTTCTTTTTAAAAAAAATCCTTAATTCATTTGCCAATACATTTTTCTATTTTATATTACATTATTTTTCAGAAATCTATTGTTTCGAAATTCTATTTCCCAATAATTGAGTTAAACCCAAAATATAATACTTTCCCTTCCAGAACTAATTTTCTCATTATCATATTAAAATTTACCTCCCATAAATTTCCATAACATTTAAATAGATAATTCAAGTGTCAAATCCTTTTCCTCAAAACATTAATTAGGATTTATTAATTTGGATCAAGACATGATGAAGACACAATATATTTTGGGAAAAAAATATTGTAGTGTATTCTAATTAAAATAGGTTAGTTATAAGAAATCTGAAATAAAATTAAACCCTATGATCATAGAATGATACTTTAAACCATGGGCTATATTAAAAGGTAGAAGTTACCTTATGTGTATTGAGGCTCAATCTGTTAATATAGACTCCTTGATGGACCATAATCATAAGAAATAGAGATAGTATAATAATTTATTGAAAATATGGAATATTATAAAAATATTTGGGGACCCTACTAACAATGGGAAAAGACTGATTTAGAGGGATTTGGAGTTGTATAATCACATTAATATCTATAATGAAACTGATAGAGGGGGAATATGCAAATGAATGAGGGGAATCACCTATGGATGGTGTGGAAGAATGAATGGGAAGTGTGAAATTATTGAAAACTAGTAAAGTGAGACGTCCTCAATTATTTTATAACTCATATAATTAAATATATAAAAAACATTACAATGAAGTATTTTTGCACCTATTATTTATTCAGGACATGAAAAATTCGATAGAGGTTGTTACATACCAAAAAATTGAAAATTCAGAGAATAGAACATTCTTTCACACACTAAATGAAATTAACTAAATATATTTTAACAGCAGACCATGATATTTTCCTCTGAAGTATCCATGTACAATTATTAACCCCCACATATAATAAAATTTATCATAGTTCATCTGTCCGTGAAAAATAATAATTGTTTCATAACCTGTAGAATGGTCAAGGATTTGTATCCTCCAAATAATAAGGTATTTCATCCTCATGTTGTTCTTTACAGACAACAACGACTCTCACCGAACAATAAAACCCCACATTATATATGTATTCCCAACCCCACACCCAAAAATCCTCCTAGAAACAATGAGTGTTACCATAAAATTTACTAGGGTAACCCTTATATGACTATAATATTTTGATTCCAATTAACCATATAAACTAGAACACCATAAAGGACATCTTAAAATCGATCTCAACATCTCATAATTACACAACATACTGGGCCCATTTACTCACCTGAAATAGTTAAAAATTATTTAAAACCTTGATAACTATTTCTGTGAAGTTCACCATCACATGGTCTTATCACAACATTCTCCCATATTTCCTTCGATAGAATAGGGTTTCACCCCCCCCCCCCCCAGAACAAATTCATAGAATAGGGTTTCAACTCATGATTTATAATATGTATTGTGGTTCACCATAGAACTATTACAACATTAGACAAATTCCATCTGCATATTATCTATGATTTAAATGGTATCTAAAACTATCCTAGTCACTGATCCCAAAGTATAATCAAAATTTTACAAAACTAATCAATTTGAATCATTACATCCTAGAAACCAGAGTATATTCACTACTCAAAATCTCAGTAGCCCACAAATTTATACAGTTTGTACACTAAAATTTTGGAAGATACATCATTCCAGTCAAATGATCAATATACACCCATTAATACTACACCATATTGTTAATATCAAAGCTCCTAGTCAAAAATTTAACTCTACTAATAACATGATTCTTTTTAATTAATATGATAGTTAAGGGCTACCAAACACGGTAACCAAAACCACCAATCAATGAATCTCAATAAAAGGCCTAAAAATGAATACACAGACATAGTTATCTACCAAACATATTAATATCTCATATTATAACATTTATGTTGAGTCATGAACACAAAAACACCTCTGATATTGACCCACATCTATGTCCCTAATGAATCCAAGGAGAAGTCGTCAGATTACCATAACTGAATCATACGCCTAGTTAATAACCAACCTATTGAGTACTTATCTCCCCAAATAATGGCCTGGATGGTGAATATTGATTAAAAGTATTATCTATAACCATTAAAAATTCCTATTATATCCCCATGGAAGTGAAACAAATAATTCCATGGTTAAGACGCTAACCACTCGAATTATTCACTAAGTTATTACCTCAACACCAACATACATTCAATACAAACCATGCTTTGCACAAAAACAGAACAAAATGACTCGGATTAACATGATGTAACTAACCATAATAATATTTAAATTAACATCTATGAATCCTAATGGAATCTATATTTAATTGGTAGCATCAGTTCATCAACATCTTACATCATCCTGATCATTTGATGATCAATATTAAACACCAATAACAACTCTAGCCTGGGTGTAACTTGGGTGGAACAGCCGTAAAGTACACCACAATAGGATTGTCCTTATCATAAATAAAAAATTTAATAAACAAAAAAATTACCACATATATCCCTTACATCATTGAATGAAATGATCATATATGACCAAAGCTAGTCATACCAGAGTGCCACTACATATGTCAGCATTTGTATGTTTGTAGATCAAAGAACTAAATCCATGGTACATATTGAAAATAATTAAAATAAAGGTTCAAGACTTACCATATAATTTAATGTTTACCAATTTTATAAAAAACATCATTCTATACCCCGAGCAATGACCCGTGGCGGATTCCGTCATTACCATACGTGTGATGTGACAACCTAGGTACAAATATAATATTTTCTATAAAATTTTTTAGATTTATTAAATAAAACTAATTAAAATTAGTATAAAATTTATATCTTATATATTATAGAATGTTTTTATATTCATCCAATAATATTGAATTGCAAATTATATAAATAAATCCAGTTGTATGTATAAAAAAATATTTAGTCTGCAAGGTAATTTTGGTTCTTTTTTAATAGCACACCTATTTTAAAACTAAATGATAAAACTCTTATAAATTTTAAATTAAATATAATTTTATATATTCAAGGAAAGATATCAATATTATCAAACAATGATTTTTTTTGTTTATCTGAAATGTTCTGATTTTTTTTAAATACTGAGAAATATTAAATTTTAATTAAATATTGATTTTTCATCTACTTTAATTATATAATTAGATTAAAAAAATAAATTGTTTTAAAAAATAATGAAATCTGTTATAAATTAATTATTCCATTGAATTTCATTATAATAAACCTCACAATTAAATTTTATATAAATTGTTTTTGATCTTTTGATATTTTCACACAACACCCCTACATTTTTGATATCCCTACAATGTTAATTTTATATATTAGTTTTTCAAATATATGAATTGATATGGGTAAATTATATTCCATATATGTAATCATATTTATATAATTAGTTTCAAATTTTAACATTATTTTTATGTAAAAAAATACTATTGTAAAATAAATATTTACCATTGTATAAGTAAAATAGAAAGAAGAGTTAATGTTAATAAGTAATAACATATCATACATATAAATTAAAAAAAAGTAATGAATATTTGAAGAATTTATAATCCATAAATAATCTCTAATATTTTAAAAAACAAATTAATTAATTGAAATTAATGTCATCTCAATGTGGTTTTCTGAAAATAAATAATAATCATTATTTTCTAACATAAAACCCACCTATCCTCAAATATAAAGGCCTACCGTCACAAACCCATTTTAGAATAAAAATACTTATAGATTCGGAAATATATTCCCAAAACACTATTCCTCACACTCTTCATGTTCATGTGTTTCAGTTATCAGTAGGAGAAATAATCCCGAATTATCAGGTGGTCTTTAAAGGGTGTGATGTCCAAGTGGTAATTCTATCAAAACACCTCACTTATTTTTATTTCATCTTCATAATTATAATTACCTTATTCAT
Source organism: Viscum album (assembly GCA_963277665.1). Lineage (NCBI taxonomy): Eukaryota > Viridiplantae > Streptophyta > Magnoliopsida > Santalales > Viscaceae > Viscum > Viscum album. Next base: position 245,262,264 of record OY728121.1, read on the forward strand.
ACATCATGGAACGATAACTATATAATGATGTATAAAATGGAATTTTTATTCTAATGTAACACCTAATATTTATTTCATTTCTCATATTCTCTTGTTGAATTAAATGAAATTTTTGTCCAAATTAGGTCAATTTACCTTCTTCGTAAATAATTATTTTTTGTTTCCCGTAACCACCTTCAGTGTTGGTTAACAGATTCATTCAAGATATATAATATTTAAATAAGTATATAATAATATATTATAATATCTATAACTACTATTGATTAATAATATTAAATAAAATGTAACAATATAATTTTTTCAGAAAAACCACCAAAATGTACAAAAAATTATAATTAATGTTTAACCTTATGAATAATCCCCATGTAAAACAATAATATATTGGGAAATTAGTAATCATATATGTTCATTAATCAAATTTCATTAAACATATAAATTTTTAATTCCATTATTCATGAAGAATAATAATTGTGCACATATGAACCGATCATGAAACCATGAGTCAAACATTCCTGAAGCCAAGAAAGTAATGAAATATTATTAATGAATGGGTCATAACATGTCATAAAATCATCACATAAGGTATTAAAAATATATATATACTTATATATTGAGTTAATAATACTATTTCAGAAATTATAAAGCTGGTTTCTAAATTTTTTAATAATGTAAAATGTGGTGTAAGGGGATTTCCTAACCCAATTTCAATTCATCAGGTTAAACTTATAATTATTATTTATGTCTCAATAAGATTATGTTTGAAATAAATATTCAATATCATTTGTTGAATTGAAAAAATTATTAAGTTTATTTAGAGAATAAAAACATATTTTATTCATTTTATTAAATCCTACATCAAGAGTAATATATTTATACGGGACCATCTATAAAAAACTTTCTTTTTAAATTTACCCTTAGAACCCTTCTTCTCATTCATCTCCATATTTGTTAATATTAATTAAAAAATAAATTACTATTATACATTGATATTTTAATGTCATTAATACACATTTATGTATTTTTTCAATATTTTTTTATATTATTCATCTTTTATTTTTTAAAAGGGAGTTCTTTTTTACGTTTCTGACAATACTAAAAACCAAATATTTTATTAAACATATACATCATGAATTGATTTTCATGATTTCATGAAACTTTTATTAAATTTTCAAAATTTTAATCCCAAATAATGTATTTCTATTAATGATTGAATAGATTTGAAAATAAGGAATGTGATTTTGAAATTGAAATGTTATTTTCCTTTATAATGTTTATTTTATTTGATTTTTATGTGTTATGAATATGTTATGGTACATGGCAGTAGTTTATTGGGATGGGTGGTTATGTGAAAAATATAGGGAGGCTGATCCTATTATATCTCTCAATATAATTGGGTAATGGAATATATTTAACCGGTTAGGATTCCCCAATTAAATTATAGGAATATTATTGGGGTGATTATTAAAAATATAAATATTATTTTTACTCACTTAAAAGCCATGTGAGGTAAAATTTTCATAAGATAAATATGGAAAATGTTGTCCCAAATTACCTGAATATATTATTTGATGATCAATAATTATTTTTCATGAACATAAATTGATTTTTAAGTGTTAAAATAATTATCTTATTTATGAGTTTAGTAGTTATTCTAAATGCAATGGTATGTTTTCATGAAAACAATTTTAGTTATTTTCTGTGTACAGAAATGTCCCTTATTTTTTGAACCTCATTGATAAAGTTCTATCATCCCATGTTTTAATATTATTTTAATATGTTAATGGATAAGAAAGGATGCAGATCAAGAAATGTAAAATGTTTTGAAGATTGAGCACTATATGAGGCCCAGTTTTATTATTAAATTGGTATGTTTTGTGAAAAAATGGATATTGCATAGTAATGTCTAATGCTTTATATTCGTTTATTTATGTATAATTTATGATTCAATTATCTAATGTTAGAAAATTAGAAGGTTTTTCTTAATGTAATAATGTTGATTATAGCATAAAACCTTTAAATATGCATTTTTCAATGCCAGGTCCTTACCAATAGTATCCAATAATGGTTTATATAACATTCAAGGTATTATAATGTTAAGAGAATAACCATAAATTATTTATTAATAATATTATTATGTTTAAATGATGTATTAAATGCATATTTAAATATTCTTTCATCTAATATATGTCTGTTAAGAATGGGTTTCCTCATAGGAAACATTGTACTGGTGATGGTAATGCATCGAGAGAAAAACATCCTTCCAAATCAGCATCCTAATATGGTTTCAATAAGAACCACACAGTTTGTTACTGATATATACTAGTTAGAAAACCATATAAATATTGTTGGAATCCTTGAAAATATCAGAAAGATCATCCATATAGGAATTTGTATGTATTATAGCATTTTATAATGCAACATACTCCTGGTTTTGGTGGATCTTCTAACCCAATGGTAGTTGATGAGTGGATTAACTAGCTAGAAAATATTACCAATTTCATAAAGTGTTGAGAAAATAAAAAAAAATTACTTATATTTAATATTTTTAATGTGAAGACAATCATTGTTGGTCAAATGTCATGAATACCAGGGATAGTAGGAATATAGATTCTTTGGAAGGGGTAAATTGGAAAAAAAAAATCATAATAAATTATTTTCAAATGAAGTTAGACATAGGATGGAAAATAATTATTGGAATTGATTTGGGGGAGGATTTAGTGGCTGCATACAAATAATAATTCACTTCATTGGAATAGTTGGTGACTAATTTTAGCAAAGATACTTAGAGTAAAATAAGGGATGTTTAATCATGAATTAATCCAAAATATCATAAGGAATTGAATTATAATGAATTTTATATTTATGAAAAACTTGTTTTATGTTCAGAGAATACACAAATAGTGTTTTTAAATAATAATTTGTTCTTTGTAAACTATCATAAACATATGTTATAGTATATTTAATATTTTAATTAATCATGAAATATGTTTGATGGTAGGAAAATTTCATTTTTCATTAATGATAATTGTAGAAAAAATAATAGGGTTTTCTTTCTGAAGTGTGTAATTTGTTTCTGATGTGGTTTTTTGGGTATATAGATCATAATTTAAATGAAAATATCATGTTAGTGGTAGGAATAATTTAAATATACATTTAATAAAATTGCATAAATTAAATTATATGCATGATTATGAAAATGAGTTTCTAAAGTGGAACCTATATAATGGGAAGCCACAAAATTATATTCAGAAAGATGTGCTGAAATATTTTGAAATTACATTAGCAGATTTTGGGAAATTAGTGAGAGTTGTATCGTGTAAATTATTATTTTTATTTATAATATTTGAATGCCTTTTTTTGATAAAATTACAACACATTATTTCATTACATAGAATTTTTATGGTTAATTTGAAATTAAAACTCATGAAATGAAGTAAAAAAATTATTTTAAAAACACATGGGAGATATATTAATAATATTTTAATTATAATAATCTATATATCTATTTTTTTGGAAAGATATTATACACAAACATTTCCCCTATTTGAAATTGATGTTATTTTAGCTATGAATTTCATTCAATTGACAATGATAATACTGATTGTAGTTCTAATGAATGATTATTTTAAAAATAAAATGAAAAAAATAATAAAACCATACAATTGATTACATATAATGTATATGAGAATTTATTAAAATATGGAAATGAAATTTATTTTCACATATTGATGAAAATATGGGAAATGTATTGATTAATGATGTATTAGTGATAAATTAGTATCTGGATGTTTTCATGATGATTTTTCAAGTATTATACCTAATTTGGATGTTCAATTTGATAGTAAGTTAGTCTCTAATGTTTTTTCCAATTTTGAAAAACCCTTAAAAAATAGAATAAATAAAACTTCTATTATTGAAAAAACTATTATATGTGTTGCTGGATAATGTAATAATTTGGCCCAAAATTCATTTTAAGGTTATCATTTTTATTAGATATAAATAAATATCGTTTTATGAGGATTTTCAATTATTATAGAGCATTTAATAACGTTATAATTAAGAATAATTTTATATTTCCTCATATAGATGAATTATTAGATCAGATATACGGAGCTCAGTATTATTCAATATTTAATATAAGATATGGGTAACATCAACTGATTGTTAAGGAGGATGAAAAATCATATATAGTGTTTCTAATGGGACATGGGCATTTTAAACTTTTTCCCTTTAGGTTATCAAATGATCTTAAGAATTTTTTTGTATATTATGAATAGTGTATTCCATATGTATTTATATTAGTTTGTGGTTGTGTTTGTAGATTAAATTTTGGTATATTTATAAATCCAAGAGGAACATGAATGAATATTATAGATTGTTTTTTAATCCTTGATAGAAATGTAAGTATATGTAATCTTTAGTTAGATTATTTTTTTTTATAGAATATCTCATTACTCAGAAATATTGTTTCTAAACCTGGAATAATAGTTGATACTGCTAAGATAGAAGAAGTAAATTAGTTTTAAATACCAATAAGTGTTACTGATAATTATAGTTTTTATTGATTAGAAATCTATTAACTATGTTTTTTGGAAATAATTCATCATTATCTAGCCCTATAACTATGTTAACAAAAAAGGTGTTAAATTTATTTTCAAAATAAAATGTGATGATTATTTAATGGAATAGATATTAATATTGTTAAATGATAAATTTATAATCCTACATTCATGAAATAGTGAATTTATCATATATAGTGATGCTTCATTGAATGTAATATATTTTTTCATAATTGAAAATTATTATATAATTGAATATTATCCATGTTTTTCCAAACCCAATGAGATAATTTATTCTACACATGATTTTGAAATAAATGATTTCTTGTTCAACTAAAAATTTGGAGGCATAATTTTTATGGGGAAACAATTCTGTAATATGGCCTTATACACAGAGTTTATCCCAAAACCATGGGTATAAGCACCATAATACCAACAGTTTTCCAAAAACGATGGGTATATGGATAATATGAAAACATATACCCATGGTTTTACAAAACCATGGGTATAGGGTTTTTCATGAACTATAACCAATGTTTTAAAGAAACCAGTTTTATATGTTTTTTAAGACATATACCCATTTTTTTGGAAATCCATGTGTACAGATTCCCCATATTATGGCAGGAAAAATAATTCTGCGGTACAAAAATAAATTCATGGGAATACCTATTACCATTGTTTTTTAACCTGGAGGAAGATTTTAGATAAATAAATATTAGTAAATATATATTTATATACAAATATGTGAAGATGGGGTAGTGGTTAGGTGTCAGAATTGTAAACTGAAAATCCAGTGTTTGAAACTGTGATGACGTATTTTGTAAAAGTGATACCCAAAAATTTTAAACAGTGGGTATATGGTTAATGAAGAAAATTACACCTTTGCTGTAACATTCCAGGTAAACAAAGAATAATTCATTTTCATATTTATTAATATTTTTAAATTAATTATTAATTTTACTAAAAAGGGGATGCTATGTTCATTGGCTTACTCGATACACAATAATGAATTTCTTAGAAATGTTACGTTGCACACAATGTTGAGTTGTACTGAAAAATAATATATTATTATTATTATTTTAAACGGTAGTTAATACCTAGAATTTATAATGATGGGAATGAATAGATATAAACCAAAATTTATTATACATTTTTTTCAAATATTGATAGATTTATGCAATAAATATTAGATGCTTAAAATAAGAAAGAATCCTATTTTATACATAAATACTCTAATATTCTTTAAAATTATGATTTACCTACTTTTGATGGTGAACCCTATTTAAATATAGTTTTGGTCACTTTTATCTTTCTGTTTGAAAAAATAAAATTCTTCTTTAGAATGAGGACATTAAAATTTATTATCGGCAAGTTTTTGATATTTTCCAGATAAAATTCAAATTTTAAAGAATAGTGAGAAATACGATATTTTAATTCAATTCATAATTTTAATCTAATTTATTTATATGGATATATTATCATTTTAATTTGTTTTAATGTTTAATTAAATTATATTTTTAACATTTTTTCCAACTTTGGTAATTTGATGAAATTTCACTTTGAAATTCGGCACAGACAAGTGTCAATCTTTTGATAATTATTATTTCTTAGAAACACGCTTTTTGTATTGAAAATGGTAACAAATTTGAAATAAATTTATCCAACTTATATGTTTTGAATATGTTAAAGTAGACATAATTTTTTAATTTAGAATATAAAATATTCCTTAGGGTTAATTTTGGGTATTTTTTCTAAAAAACATCAATTTGGATAAGTTATAAAAACCACTAAGAAATAGATAAAAATATGAATTTTCCATTTGAATAAAATTTACCACTTGTTTGAATTGAATTTCAAAAATTCTACATACATGTTTGTTATTAGTATATAAAATGTGGTTCAATAAGATAAAAATAATTTTTGGTTAATAGAAACATTTGACTTTTATTTACCGCGGTTAAAGATAAATAGGGTAATTCAATGTAAAAAGAATATTATAATAATAAAAAATTACCTTAACAGTTGTCCTAAAATTATTGGATGAGTCATGGCCGACCATGGGCATCCATGGGTCGATTTTCGGCCCCCATGGAGTCACGTATGAGTGATAATGATACATTATTTTAATTAACTTAAATAAAGGCAAAATTGGCATAAACAAGTATTTTTTAGTAAATCAATTGTTACATGAGTTTATATAATTTATACATTCGAATATAAATATTATTTTGAATGATAATAATATTTCCTACATCATGGTATTTTCTTATAATTTTTAGACATCATATAAATAAAATAATTTCTGACACAATAATGATACAATATTTACTTCATTAATAAATCATTTAAATAAATTAGATTATAAATATTAAAACAACCAAAATATTTCCAAATTTTTTAGGTTTATTTTATTTCTACCATGAGTCATATTATCTTCAACATTAATGTGTTTTGGATATATATAAACTGGAAATTATTATATAATAAAAAAATATTTTCACACATCCATAAAGATCCTATCCTCCCCCTTATAAAAGGACACCACTTATAACCCATTCCTCACACCTCTCAAGCCACTCGGCTCAACCAACACCTTCCAAAATAATCTACAATGATGCCTCTATTCTATCTAGATTCCTTACATTATGCAGATGGCACTTCATGTAATCCTTTTTGTTCAATCCAAAGTGAGATACCGAATTTAATGGTAATGTCTTCTCTAAAGTCCTTTTGTTTAATTTTAAATCTCCATCCCCATAAATTCATTTTATTCATTTTTGTATATAAATTCTAGTATCCAAAATATATTAGGTTGTTTTTATGAGATGTATTTTAACTAAACTTACACAAACCTCAATTTAATGGGTAAAGAACATACTATTTCTGTGGACAGGGATCTACTGCGTCACGAAACAATGATTGTTCAAATATCTCATACCTTCTCTCATGGTGTCCATTATGATGGAACTATATTAATAAATGATATATATAATATGATTATGTTTTCTTTATGCTTCTATATTTTTTCAATTACATCATACCTTTATGGTTTTCATTATTGGTAAATGTGATAATTTTATTTGATGAAGTGCGGATGACCACCCCATCAAAGTTATATGACTCGTTCATGCCATATGTGGGCTGTATAAAGGTTAGATTTAATAAAATTATATATTATATTATAATTTATTTATAATATATCAATTTATAAATATGTTTTTATTCTGTTAAATATGTAATAGGAATGATATTAGCGTTCATGCATACATATGGCTTACCGTCTCCATAAATGGTGCATTTCATCTCATACTTCTAAATGTAATGTAATATTATTAATACAAATATATACTTGATATATATGATATATATGATATATAAATCATGAATATCATTTGGGAGATAATGGAATCTTGACCCCAAAGACAACTTGTAATTATAAGGGGTTCATTTTTTACTCAAGTACCAAATATCGACAGAACAACCATTGTTAAATTAAAAGATTACATATTGTTTATAACATTGTAATAAGTGATATAAAAGGAATAATAAATATGAAAAAGTTTCCTAATCATTTATAAATTAAAATAAGTTTTTATTCATTATGAACAAGGAACAAACAAGTCAGGTCGTAGAGGAGTTAAGTGGTTTCTTATGCCACTTTTAATTCTGTGAGATTTCCGAGGTTCACCGCTTATTTAATTCATGTGGTGAATTATGTACTTCCATTTGATATATATTATCATGATTCTATTTATATTCATTGATTTTCATGATTCATTCGGTGGTTATATACTTTTTGTCTTATGAATCGATTGATTACAATGTGGTAAGGGGTTTTCATCACACTTTTTTTCTCATGAGATTCATGCTACATTAGCCACTATTTATTTTGTGTGGTGTATTTACTGCCAATGATAGTATTATTTATGTAATATAAATTAATTTATTGGTATTTATATCTTTATTGAATGATCCTTATTTCTTGCGGAGTATGTTTCATATGTTACCTAATCGGTTATAGAACTTTTTTACCAAATTTCCATTCCTTGGTTTAATCTTCAAGTTCATAATTATGTTATAATATGACAATGTGTGAAATCACAATTTATTTATTTATGTTTTAATTTACACAACCATTTGTATGGATATACTTTTAATACACATAATCTCTGATTTGATAAATTCTCATGTCATTGATATGAACTTGATAAGGGTAATCTTAACTCAATTTCCATTCAGCGAGTTAAACATCCAAGTCATTGGTTTTGTTTTAAAAATAACATTATTGAATTGTCTCTAATTTATTTACACTGAATATCAAATCATATTGAGTGTATTTATACTTTTCACACATTTTTATGTAATTTATTTAACATTAATCTAAGGACATAATTTTTCTAATGGATTTGTCTCAATTTACATTCCATTGTGACATCATTGTTTTTATGCACAATTCACTTTTATATGGTGTATATACTATCCTTTGGAATATTATATCATGAATTACTTTATTCCCATGATATTATAATGTTCTTATTAAATGTTATTCCTCTATTATTTGTATTCATGCATCTCAGTTTTGTTAAAAATCATTAATTAAAATATCAGATGAAATATTTTAAGGATTTATTTTTCTAAATATTTCTCATCAATTTCCTTGTTTTCGAAATGGGTTTTAGGATTTATTTATATGGCCATTAATGTTTTCAAATTATGATTCATTTAAAAGTTACATGTGGTATGGGATACATTCATTCCAAAAATCTCTTTATTTAATATGTTCAATTGTTTTTTAAAATGGTTTTATAAAGCATTCATTATATCAATATCACGATAAGATATATTGTGATTGGAATGTAGAAATTTTATATTTCATTTATTCTTGTGTTATGTTTTATGAAAAAGTTATGTCTATTGGACATGGTTTACGTATATGGGTCTTTCCATGATAAAACATGGGCGGGTAAGGCCAAGACTGCTCTCCAATGCATTAGGTAAAGTGATGGAAGTAAACATTATTGTTTATCTTAAGAGATTTAGGGAATATACTATGATTAGTCTTCCAACATCACTCCATATGTAACACCCCATGCTTCCATGTAATTCTTGTTTTTGAAAAATATAATAGCATGTGTTGTACGAAACATCGAGTTCTAACACACCACAACCAATCCAACTAGCCATTATGAATAGTAATACACACTTTTCTAATATTATATATTTTATCATTCAATATGGACTTAATTTTTGGATTCATAATATCGAAATTATCTTAGGGTGAATTGTTTGTATTTTTCTGAAAAATTTCAATTTTTGATAAATAGTGAAAAACACCGAGTTATAGTTTAAAAACAAATTTTTTTTAAATAATTATTGATTTGATTGAAATTTATTTTAGTTCAAAATAGATAAATAATACCTATATAAGTTCAATTTAATTCATTGGAGTCAGTTTATAATAATTTTAGATATATACATATTTTATTGAACTTTTTACCGTCTTTTACCCACCTCTTAGGAGCATTTGAAAATTTACATAAAACATAAATTTCTCACTTCTATGAGTTGAATTTCAAAAATCTGAGAGATATGGTTGATATCAGTAAGTAAAATTTGGTTCAATAAGATGAAAATAATTTTTGGTGATTAGTAACTTTTTACTATTATTTACCACGATTAAAAGTAAATAGTGTAATTAAGGGTAATAATGATATTATTATTACCCAAAAACATGTCCTAATTCTATTCGATAAGTATAATTAGACCAAAAACAACCTTAGGAATAAAATATTAACCACTTTGGTCCACCTGGATTAGATTAAGACATTTAATATTGTTTAATTCCAAGAAGAGTGAAAAGTGTTATATTCAAAGTTTAATAACAAAACCATTTTTAATATACGGATACACATAAGATAAATTTGAATATAAATATTCATTAAAAATATAAAATGATTTAATATTTAATGGTATTTTATTTATATTTTTTAGACATTAAATAATTTAATTTATCAATGACATAATGATAATGCACTAATTACTTAATTAATGAAATATTAAAATAATTGATATTACTAATATCTAAATAAATGTAATTTCAGATTTTTTTGAATTGAAGTAATTTTATATGATTATATGACATATTAGGGTTGGGTGTACTAATTTTTTGGAAGTAATAATGTTGTTATTAATTTAGAAAAAACAAAATACCAAATAGTGTCAAAATTGACGTAAAAGAGTTTTTAAAATAATTATTATATTATTAATTGATATTCAAATCCTAAAAATCTATGTTTCGGAAAACAGACATATAAATGATAGGTGTATAATAAATGATCAATTTGGGGTTCTCGTGGAAGTATATATAATGTTTATTAACCATATATATAAAAATACAAAGAGATATGGTAAATGTCAAACTATTAAACTATGAAATAAATATAAATGTTAAGGTTAATATAGTGACCCAATACTATATAAAACCTATTGATTAAGTGGTTTTAAACCCATAACAACATTGTATTATAAATAATACATTTTTTAGAAATTATAAATCGAAAATTATTTTATTATAAAATAATATTTCTATCTTTTCATAAGGTTCCCCTCACCCCTCTTATAAGAGGTCACTGCACATTCTCACTAATTCACACATTCAAAGCCATTTTTCTTGGCCAAACCCCACCCAAATACTCTCTCAACTATCCTACATTCATTTTATAGGCCATTATTTAGTCAAAAATACAAACTAAAGAGCCCATTTGATCAAATCAAACTGAAGAACCAGATGAAGAGGTAAATATTTCATCACCTATTTCATGTTCGTTTCTTCTTCCACATCCTCTTTCCTTGTTGTTTACATTATAAAATAATAACTCAATAATCTTCTACATACTGTGATGTAATTATAAAAATATCACAACCATATTCATTATTCTATCAATCCTTTGAATGACATGTCACCATATGTGTGTATGTACGGCTTACCGTCTGCACGTCGTGGTGTAATTGTTATTCAATACATAATTATTTGGATGGATATAAAAATGATATTGATTGATGTAAATAATATATATAACATGATAATTATTTTTTATATATGATATAACATCCAATTACATATTATATTAATTTCAAAATAATGAAATTGTCACTCGCGCATACGTACGGATTACCGTCTCAACGAATGCGATGAGATTCATTCCCCATCGTTTCCACTGAAGGCTAATTTTCATTAGATGAAAAAAAATAATTTTTAAAGAAATAATATATTTCCTAATATGATTATGATACATCCTATCCATATCAATCATTACATAAGTTACAATGCATATAAAAGATAAACACATCAGTTAACACATGAAACGTTGATAATACTAAGATATTATTCTCAAAGCACTATTAATGGATCATATATGATATCATATTAATGTATATGAATGTTTTATAATTAGATAACAATTATTTCACCATTATACAGGAGGTTAACCTACCCTCGACCAATGAAAAGTAAAAGGTAATGTTTAATTTCACAATCTCTTTATTATCCAAGGTGGTTTATATGTGATTATATTTTGGGACTTCATTATCATCCACATCCAAGTTTTTTACAAATGTATTTCAAGACATTTTTACTATTTAATATACTATGGGTCAAAGTCATTTATACCCTTGTTTTACTTTTTATAAACTGGTTTTAAATGAATCTTTCAATCATTTTCCAAACAAGGTACTTTATGACCATTTAGATAAAATTAAGGTAAGAATGTTTTTTAAACATATTCGGCGGGTCCGGCTATTTTCCGCCATTATAACATCGTTGATGATTCCCTTATAATCTTATAAAAATATTTTCAAATATTAATGTTCTCTTTTATAATTATGTGACTTTTAAATTATTTCAATATAGAATGAGATATTTCAATAAATATGTTTTGATTTCATCTATGTCAACATCCTTAGATGGATTTTATGTTTGTTTGAAGTAGATTTATTATGAAACAAAAAGTCCATGTTGTATTGATGTTTTTGTGATATGTTTGACTATGGATGTGTTATTTCATACCATTCATGGTTTGTGGATAATATATTCAAATTTTTTATTCCAGTTTTAATACAAATATTTACGTTATGTTTAAACCTTTTCATATGAGGAATGAATTGGACATAGTTTGTGACTCGTGGAGCCCGCTATAGCTCCTAGATTCCTCTATAGGTTTCATGAGACAAAATAGTGTCTTCAAACAAGGCCTTGACAAAATATTATTTGTAGTCTGGGCACAAGGCCTTGAATATGTGGTTATGAATGTCTTGTATTATATATTCCATCATTATGAATGTGGTTATAGATATTTCATGTGATTATTAGACTAGTAGAATATTAATGTGAGTAAGTAAATGGAATTTTTTTGATTTATATTTTTCATATTACTATGAAGTTTAGGTTTAAAAGGCTTTTGTTTTAGTTTTATACATTGCCTTAAATATTAATGCTTATTTATGAAATCTTCCGCTATATTTTAATCCTTAATCAGCATCTGATCTCACCCCTTTATATGTTTTATATTTCTTAGGATACGAAGAATTATATTATGAATGACCATCATGGATAGTATATGGGATCTCAGTTTTGTCTATGTAAACAATGTTGTTGTATATTTCCATTTTATGATGTAATGTAAACCTTACGAATATATCTGGTACATCCAAGGCTACTAAACTAATTGGTCTTTCAAGACTTGATCATTAATGATCCGGACAATAATACGTAATAATGTAATGACTCTGGGCTTCTGTGGTCGGGTTGTTATAGTTTTAATCACGTATATGTTAGTACAAAACATGGAAAATTGATTTAGATAAACTATGATTAGAGCACATAGCCCTAAGATAGGCTCTGAGGATTAATACAGAAGAACATCCAAGAATTTTGGTATTATAGAGATTTTGTGAATTTTCCACAAAATACATCCCTCTCTAGATACGAGCAGGTAGAGGTGGCTCTGGAACTGATGTACCTAGGAGTAAAACACAAAAACACCACTTTGAGCTAGACTTGAACGGAAACGGGTGCACGACAACTGGCCTTGCTTCACTCTAGGTTACGACACTCTTAGGGGATATGCTTAGGATAAAACTCATTTTCATTAAAAATCATTATGAAAGGTTTATGAGTATATACTTCTTCAATGAAATCATTTTTTATGTTTATGGATTATATTCATATCTGTTCAGTTTATGTTAACTATTTTACATGTTTGGAATTGTGTATTTTGATTTATAAATCAATCTTGTTTATTCTATTGTTTAGAAATTTCGCCTAGTGGAAGGAATGTAAACTATATGAATGCTCACACTACATGTAGGGATTTCCCTCCTGCTCAAGATAATTATAGTGGAGCTGGTTATACAACTGCTGCTGATTATCTAATCACAAAATTGGGACAACTCACTCAGGTTATGAATAATAACCTTACCTTTATGGAGCACCTTGATCCACAACGTGGGGGATCAATGTTAGATTACTTCATGAGTCGAACACCAAAAAATTCAATGGGAGTAAAAATTCGGTAGTTGATGAGTAATGGATAAATTCCATAGTGAAAATATTTCATGCCCTGGGGAATTGTGAAAGGGAAAAAGTTGTCCTGGTAGTTTACCACCTCATTTGATATTTTGATCAATGGTGGTCATTGATTCAAAACACAATGGATGATGATGAAGTATCGAATATTAACTAGAGGGAGTTTAAAAAGCCTTTCATTGAAAAATGCATTCCTCGTTACCATCGAGCAGATATGGAAAGGCAATTTCTGAGTCTAAGGCAAAAGGAGAATGAGAATGTCGCAGAGGTTGAGGCTAACTTTACAAGGATAGCAAGGAATGTTTCAGATTATATACATAACCAAATCATTAATATAAATCATTTCTATAATGGGTTAAAACCATATCTCCATCGAGCATTAGTCTCACAATCCCTCTCGTCGTATGGAGATATTGTCTCTTGTGCTATCAAGATAGAAAAATAATTCTCTAAGTATTACAACATTAAAGAAAGGCAAGATAAGAAGATATCTACTAAACACTCTGCAAATGGAAATAAGGGTAAGAAGGGAAAAGTTTAATATCTATCCTGCAGCAAATGTGGGAAGAAATACCCCGGTACTTGCCGGAAGGGAATGGGAGTCTATTACAAGTGTGGTAAAAAAGAACACCAAACTCATGATTCAAATTGGAAGATAGAGGATTTCACTATTGAATGCTACAATTGCTGACAAAGGGGTCATTATGAAAATTAATTACCTAAGATCCATGGGAAATTACCTCAGAAAAGGGAAAGGGAACAAGGCCATGCTTATGCTATCACAACTACTGATGTTGAAGCTCCGAAAGACATAGTGGCATGTAATTTAATGTTATCCTCAAGTATAAACAATGCTTAATTTGATTCTGGATCATCGCAATGTTTCATATCTTTCCAGTTTACAATGAAAATTAGATAATTCCAACATGATTTAACAAAGGAGTTGTCAGTCAAAACTACTAAGAGAAGTATCATTGCGAAAAATGTTTTGTGAATTAGTCCCCATTAGGGCATATAAATGTTTTTTATCTACTGATATCATCATCTTACCCATGATTGAATTTGATATAATCCTTGATATGGATGGGATTATGGACCATGATTCGAAAATTTATTGTAAGAAGAAGGAGGTTACAATTTTTTATGATGATAAGGGGTACCTTATCTTTAGAGCATTAATGTCACCACATAATTCTTATCTTGATCCACACCCTGTAGCTCAACTAAATTCCATTACAAGGGAGGATGAGATTGAAATAACTATTGGTGGGGAAAATAATGTTCAAATAGAGGATTTACCTATTGTGAAATAATATATTGATGTGTTTCCAGAAGATTTCCCTGGACATTCTCTAGAATGAGAAATTGAGTTTTCCATTGATTTAATTCCTGGATCGAGGCCCATATCAAAGACCCCTTATAGAATGGCCATTGTGGAATTAGTGGAAATAAAGAAACAATTAGAGGAATTGCGTAATAAAGAATTTATTTTCCCTAGTGTTTCTAAATTGGGGTCCCCTATACTTTTTGTTAAAAAAGAATGATGGATCTATGAGGTTGTGCATTGACTACAAGAAGATCAATGCTATAACAATAAATAAAAATTATCCCCTACCTCGCATTGATGATTTATTTGAAAAACTTCATGGAGATCTATACTTTTCCAAGATTGACCTTCGATCTAGATATCATCAGTTGTGTATGAAAAAGGAAGACATTCCGAAAACAGCATTTCAAACGAGGTACGGGCATTACGAGTTTAAAGTAATGCCTTTTGGGTAGAAAAATGATCCCTCTATCTTCATGGATCTAATGAATAATGTTTTCAAGGATTATCTTGATGAATGTTTTATGGTATTTAATGATGATATCTTTTTATACTCCATAAGCTACGATGATCATCATAATCCCTTGCGCATTATCTTGAAGACTCTTAGAAGACATGAATTATATGGGAAGTTTAAAAAGTGTGAATTATGGATTCAGGAGATTATTTTCTTGGAAAAATCATCTCTAAGAATGGAATCACTATTGATCCTTTTAAGACAATATCAATCCAATAATGGCTAGCACTGACAAGTATAACTGAGGTACATAGTTTTATTTGTTTAGCAGGTTATTATCGATGTTTCGCCTAGAATTTTTCACGGTTGGATAACGTATTAACAAAGATCACACAAAAAGTGGTTAAATTTGTTTGGACAAAAGATTGTGAAGAATGTTTTGAATAACTAAAGAAAATATTTGTCATTTTCCCAATCTTGACTCTACTATTGGAGAATGATGGGTTTGTTATTTATAGTGAGACATTGAAGAAAGGACATGGTTGTGTCCTTATGCAGAATGATGGAGTTATATCATATGCATCACGAAAGTTAAAAAATCATAAGAAAAACTATCCTACACATGACCATGAGTTAGTAGCTATAATCTTTGCTTTAAATATTTGGAGACACTATCTCTATAGTGAAAATGTGTGATTTATATTGATCACATGAGTTTGAAGTATATTTTCTCTCAGAAAGAACTCAACATGAGGAAAAGGGGATTGATTTAACTACTCAAGGAATATGATTAAACGATAAACTACCACACAGGGAAGGAAAACAAGGTTGAAAATTCTTTGAGTAGATAATATCATGCAGTTTTGATCATGATGAGAGTTTAAATGGATCCTATATTCATGGATTTAGTAAATATTGATATGGGAATATCGATGGAAGGTGAAACATATATACATTTTCAATTGGTTTCTAAACCATCTTTACTAGAATTGATAAAGAGTTCTCAGACCGGTGATTAAGAGTTTCAAAAGAAGATTAAAGCTGTGAAGGATGGGAGATTGAGTGACTTTGTGTATGAAGATACAATTTTGAAATTTGGGGAGAGGATTTGGATTCCCGATATACCTGATCTAAAAAGAGAATTTTTGGATTATACCCATATCACCAATTTCTCCATACACAGTGGGACAAAAAATGTATAGAAATTATAAGGAACAATTTTGGTGGGACAACATGAAGATGGAGATTGCTAATTTTGTTTAAATATGTATGGTTTTTCAAAAACTGAAAGTTGTAAGGCAACAACCTGGAGGAGTCTTGCAACCACTTCCCATACCTGAGTAGAAATTGAATAATATTACGATGGACTTTTCCATGGGACTACCGAAGACTCCTAGAAAGAACGATGCAATATAGGTCATTGTTGATCGTCTTACAAACTCATCACATTTTCTTGCTATAAGGAAAGATTTACCACATGAACATTTAACAAGACTATATGATAATGAATTGGTAAGACTTCATGGAGTACCATTATCAGTTGTTTCTGATCGTGATCCATGTTTTACATCATGACTTTGGGAAAGTATTCAGAAAGCCCTGGATAATGAACTTCGTTTCTGCACTGCCTACCACCCCCAAACTGATGGGTAATTAGAACAGAATATTGAAACCATAGAAGACATGTTGAGATCATGCTCACTTGACTTTAAAGGTATGTGGGATCAATACTTACCTCGGGTATACATTTCCGATAACAATTGGTATTTAGATGAAACAATATGAAGTGTTATATGGAAATAGATGTTGCAGACCAACCTATTGGGATGATTTTGGTGAAAGAAAACTCGTAGGCCCAGAACTTGTGGAGGAAACAATGGAAATGGTGAAGGTAATCCATAACAACATCAAGGTAGATCAAAGATGATAGAAGATCTGTGCTGATAACCAAGCGAATGATTTGGAATTTCAGGTAGGAGATCAGGTTTTCTTGAAGGCATCTCCATTTAAGTTTGTTATACGTTTCAGTAAGAAGGGAAAATTAAGTCTCAGGTACATCGTACCTTTCAAAATTATAGAATGAATTGGGGTTGTAGCTTACCGTTTCGAAATGTTGACAAGTATCTCCATAGATCACGATGTATTCCACATATCACTGTTGAGAAAATACATGCATGAACCAACACATGTACTCAAATATGAAGAATTATAACTGGAACCAGATTTGTCTTATTGCGAAGAGCCTATCAAGGTTCTTGATACAAGAGAATATCTGTTGAGAAACCGGACGACTCATCTGGTAATATTCTATGGAGAAAACATAAGATTGATGAGGTGAAGTGGGAACCTGAGGAACATATAATAAAGAACCACCCACATCATTTTATGCACTAATATTCTAGAAATATTTTGGACGATATTTTTTGAAGGAGGGGAGAAAGTAACACCCCATTCTTCAACGGCACACTTCTCTTTAAATAATACAATAGTGTGTGTGGTACGCTACTTCGAGTTCTAATACACCACAAATAATCAAACTAGCCGTTATGAATAGTAATACCAACTTGTTGAAAATTTTTAAATTTTATCTTTCAAAATGAACTTCAATTTGCGATTCAAAATATCAAAATTAGATTAGGGTGAATTTTTTGTATTTTTCTGAAAACATTCAATTTTTGATGAATACTGAAAAACACTGAGTTATAGTTTAAAACAGTATATTTATTTAAATATTTAGTTATTTTATATAAATTTATTTTAGGCCAAAATAGATACATTATAAATATATAAGTTCAGTGTAATTCATTAGAGTCAGTTTATAATAATTTTAGATATATAAATATTTTGTTGAACTTTTTACCGTCTTTTACCCACCTCATAGAAGCATTTGAAAATATACATAAATATTAATTTTACCACTTATGTGAGTTGAATTTCAAATATATGAGAGACACAGTTGATATGTGTATGTAAAATATGGTTTAATAAGACTAAAATAAATTTTGGTGAATAATAATTTTTTACATTTATTTACCACGGTTAAAAGTAAATATGGCAATTAAGGGTAAAACTGATATTATTATTACCCTAACATATTCCCTAATTCTATTAGATATGTATAATTCTACCATAAACATTCTTAGTAATAATATACGAACCTATTTGATCCACTTGTATTAGATTAGGACATTTATTATTATTTAATTTAAAGAAGAGTTAAAAGTGTTAAATTTAAAGTTTAATAAATAAAACATTTTTAATAGAGGGTTAAAAAATAAGATAAATTCCACTATAATTACTCATTATAATGAAAAAAATATTTCCTACATAATTTTATTTTATTTATACTTTTAATACATTAAATAATTTAATTTATTTATGACACAATGATAATGATGTAATTACCTAATTAGTGAAATATTGATATATTGATTTTACAAATATCCAAATAAATGTAATATGAGAGTATTTATGAATTAAAATAATTATATAGGTTAATATGAAATTTTAGGGTTTGTTATATCAATTATATTCGTGGTAATAATGATGTTATGAATTTATAAAAACCAAAATACCAAACAGTATCAAAATTGACATAAAAGAGTTTTTAAAACAAATATTATATTATTAATTGATATTTTATTTTTAAACATCAAATTATCAGCAAGAATACTTATATAATGATAGTTGTATCATTAATGAACCACTTGGGTTTCTCTTGGAAGTATATACTATGTTTATTAACCATATATATAAAAATACAAAGAGACTTGGTAAATGTCAAACTATTTAACTAATAATTAAATCTACAAGATAAGGTTAATATAGTGACCCAGACCTATATAAAACCTATTGGTTGAGTATATTTATACCCATAACCACCTTATATTTTAAATAATAAATTTTTGATCCATTAAAAACCGAAAATAATTTTATTATGAAATTATATTTCATCCTTTTCCTAAGGTGCCTCTCACCCCTCTTATTAAAGGGAACTCACCATTATCTATAATTCACACCTTCAAATCCATTTGGATAGACCTAACCCATCCCAAATACCCTCCCAATAGTTCTAACTTCATCTTAGAGGATATCCATTATTCAGAAAGCCAACCTATAGATCCCTTTTGTCAAATCAAAAGGAAGAACCTGAAGATGAGGTAAATATTTCATCATCCCTTTCAATTTCCTTTCGTCTTCCACTTCCTCTTTCGTTGTTGTTACCATTCTAAAATAATAACTACAGTATACACTATATAATTTGATGTTATTATAAAAATGGTACAATCATATTCATTTTTCTATCCATCCTTTGAATGACATGTCACCATACAATCCTACGTACGGATTATCGTATCCACATCGTGGTTTAATTTTTATTCAATAAATTATTATTTGGATGGGTATAAAAATGATATGAAATTGAGGTATATAATAAATATAAAATGATAATGATTCTTTATATATGATATAACATCCAATTATATATTATTTTTATATTGAAGAAAAGATATTTTTGCTCGTGCATAGGTACGGATTATCGTCTCCACGAACGTGATGAGATTAATTCCCAATCGTATCCATTCATGACTAATTTTCATTTGATGATTAAAAATAATGTTTAAAGACTTAAAATCAATATGAATATGAATAAGGTATATCATATCCATAAAAATCATTACATACATAACAATGTATATAAAAGAAAACGAATCATTTAACACCCAAAATGACGATAATACTACGATATTATTAACAAAGAAGTGTACACAAATCATATATGATATCATATTAATGTATATGATTCTTGAATAATTTAATGACAATTATTTAACGATTATGAATGAGTTTAACCTACCCTCGACCATGGAAAAGTATGTGTTAAGGGTTAATTTCACAATCTCCTTATTATACGAGGTTGTTTATACGTGAGTATCCACTGGGACATCTCTATCATCCACATAAATGTTTCTTAAAAATGTATTTCAAAACATGTATAATATTTACTAGACCATGGTGTAGAGTCATTTATACCCATGTTTTACTTTTTATAAAATTGTTTGAAAGGAATCCTTCCGTCGTTTTCCAAACAAGGTACTTTATGATCTTTTCGCCAAAATTATGGAAAGAATGTTTTTTTAACTTATATGGCTGGAGCAGCTATTTTCCACCATTATAACATTTTCAAAGCTTCTCGTACATGCTTATAAGAATATTTTCAAATATAAATGATTTCTTTTATAATAACATCACATTTAAATGATTTCAAAATAGAAAGAGATATTTCTATAACAAGGTTTTGATTTCATCTATGTCAACATCATTACATGTATTTTATGTTTTTATTGAAGTAGATTTATTATGATTCAAAACAAAAATATTGTATTAAAGGTTTTGTGATATGTTTGACTATGGATGTGTTATTTCAAAACATTCATGGTTTATGGATAAAGTATTGACATCTCATATGCCAGTTTTAATACAAATGTCTATGTTATGTTTAAACCATTTCATATGAGGAATGCATTAGACTTTGTAAGTGATGGGTGGAGCCAAATATAGCTCCTGGATTCATCAATAGGACCCATGAGACAATGTAGTATCATGGAATAATTCCTTGACAAAATCTTATTCGTAGTCTTGGCACAAGGCCTTGAATATGTAGTTTTTAATGTCTGGAATTTTTCATTCCATCATTATGAAAGTGTCTATTGATATTTCATTTTAATATTTGACTTGTAGAATATCCATGTGAGTAAGTAAATGGAATTATTTTTATTTATATTTTCCATATTATGATGATGTTTTTGTTTAAAAGGATTTTGATTTAGTTTTATACATTGCCTTAAATGTTTAAGTGTATTTATGAATGCTTCCGCAATATTGTTATCCTTACTATAATCAATGATCACCCCATTCTATGATTTATTTTCCCTAGGATGCGATTAATTATATTATGAAAGTCCAGAAGGTATAGTCTATTAGATCTCGGTGTTGTATATGGAAACAATTTTGTTTTAGTTTTCAATTTTATGATATAATGTAAACCTTTCAAATGTATCTATTACTTCCAAGGCTACTAAACTAATTGGTATTTCACGACTTTTTCTTTTCTGATCATTCCAATGATATGTAATAATGCACCGACTCTAGGCTTCTGGGGTCTGGGTGTTACACCCTACGAAGCTGTGATAGCTACAATGCACAGATGTTTTGTAAGCCACAAGTTACCATTATGATTTATAAATATTGTGTGTTATTCATAAGTCTTATGATTTCATAAGGAATGTTATGATTAAAAAGTATGGTTTCATTATTTTGAATTTATTGTTAAGATAATGTTTTCATTTCTTATTTTATATCCCTTACCGGGATTTTTGTGCTCATACCATGTTTTTGAAATGTTTCCACAATAATAAAGATGAATAAGGGTCAAGGATGAGAACAAGGAAAATAAATGTTGTCTAAAACATGGAAATAGAAATGTTTTTTTATTTTATGAAAAAGGAAAACTGAGTAGAAGTGTCTACCTTGTAATTTTTTAGTTTAAATGTAATAGTAATGTATTATTTCATTAAAACACTTAACCTGAAAAGATCCTCAATGTTAATTATTCATTTAATTCCAGATTTTGTAATGTCTTAAGGGCAGGTCTTTACAGTTTGTATCAAAGTTCGGTTTATATAACTTTAGTGGTTATGGTGTTCCTTAAGAATAAGTGACATTACCATAATGGATAGGATTTTTGAAAGTGTCAGAGTTATTTTAGATAATGTTAATGAGTTTATGATAAAATGAATATGTATATATTAGTATTTACCCACATCAAAATATATTATATGATTATTTTAGTGATATACTCAAACATCGCCTTTTGGTTTTAGTAAATGGTCGGATCTAGCAGGAACCAAAGTAATAGTGGATGTGAAGAAAACTGTGATGGTATTCTGAATTAGCAACTGAATGAAATGGTAGCTATAATGAAAACACTTGTGGTTATTCTCATCCCACTATCTGGATTCATGTTTTACCACATGAACCTTGGTCATTTTTATAAGGCATCGTATATGCGAGATATAAATCCCCACCGATGTTCAGATAATAATCATAAAAGAAATTATATTCAAAAACCAATGTGTCAAGGATGTGGAAAAAAACACATAGGAAAATGATTCACAGGGACGGGATGATTCTATAAAAGTTGAAGTTGTGAACATAAAGCAAGAACCTACAATGGAAAAAATGAAACATCCAAATAACTGTAGGAAAGGGAAAGAAGTACTTTATGGGGATCAATTGAATGCTTTAAATGTAGAGTGAATGGTCATTATACAAACAGATGTCCTACAAAGATGGTTCGTGAATGGTATCACTAGGATCATACAAATAGTTTTTACCAGTAGATAGGCCATTCTAGTTGAGGATGTGGAAACTTATAATGAAAAATGAAAGGTATGGATTGTTTCATAAATAATTTGTAGACATTATTTAATCGTGTGATATTATTCATGATTTTTTTTGTAGGAACTATGTATTTTAGAATAAGTTGGAATGGCATGTTTAACGGATCCTGAAGAATGTTGATTGAGAAAAATGTCTAAATTTTAGGGCTTGATGTGTTATGGTAGATTTCAGGATGGGAAATGTCTTCAAAGTATTAAGGCTATTTTGATGATGGGATTACATTAAAATACTTTTTAAAAAATGTGTAACCCTAAAGATTGATATATCAAAATTTTATTCATGGAATAATTATCATTTCTTTTATGGATTTTGTTATAATTATCCATTTGGGTTTATAAGATCCTTGAATTTGCGACAATTACAGGTCAATACATTTGGGGATTCAAAATGAAAGTTATTAGATAACCTTTGTTGTTAAAAAACATTATTCTTAAATTTGATTAATTTATATCTTTTTTGGAATGTTATAAAATTATATGGTTTTAAAAAATGACAACACGTAGACCGTGTGACAACTCATCATGTCGGACAAAGCTATGAGAATTGAACCCACAAGCAATGTACGACT
Source organism: Viscum album (assembly GCA_963277665.1). Lineage (NCBI taxonomy): Eukaryota > Viridiplantae > Streptophyta > Magnoliopsida > Santalales > Viscaceae > Viscum > Viscum album. Next base: position 245,286,222 of record OY728121.1, read on the forward strand.
GGGATTTATCACCTACCACTGGACTACGTGAAGTCCCTGGTTAGTATAATTAATTATTTTTATTTAGATGATTATTTTAATCAAGAATATTTTGATTTTGGGATATCTTTGGAAATTATTAGCCTATCCTAGATAATATGTTACTAGGATGGTTAAATTTTAATATTAGTCTTTAAGAGTAATAGATGTTATTTAGATATAAATGTTAAGATTTATCTTGGAAGAGTTTGTGAATAAATTCTTTTGAGATTTGGGTTTCATTATTAGTTTTGATTACATTTAAAAATTTTATGAACATTTGTTTATTGAATGGAATTTTTGGAACTTAGTGTATTGTTGGACTAATTTTGGAGATTACCAGTAGTTTTTATTTTTTAAAATATTATAATTTATGGGAATTATATGATCTTTTACTAACCATTTTGATTTTGGTTAATATCTAAAGACATTGAAGAAATATAGTTCATCTTTTGTCGATTATGTGATTCTTTATAAGTGGATTATAGCTCTTTCAATGTGAACAAGTAATTTAGAACACTCATCAATTGATAAAAAATGTGTTTGTGGTAGTAATTTAGTAATAGATGATAGTCTATGAAAAAATTAAGTATGTCTCCCTATTTTTTTAGATAAGCACATAAAAAAATTCCTCAACATTATAAAAATTAACTTAATTTTTTTTGTCTATAAACTTTTTCATACTAGGGAATCAATGACCATTTAACCCATCACATGTTTTTGATTATTTGGGGGCTAACTTTCTCCTAATCAGATTCTCTATCACTCTCCGTTAGAACTTGATGGTTTGTTTTCTCCTCTATATCCATGTACTCAAGGAATCCATGTATTTTTTGTCTTGGGTGATCTTTTTTACTTCTCATCCTTTACATTAAAGAGATATTCTTATTGAATGTTTTTTCAATGTGGTACATTCAATGATGATTCTGAGGCCAATTTTAAAATTGTGATGACACAATTCCCTATAGGGGGGAGGATTTAACATCCTAGGAAAATAAAGAATGTGAAATTTTCAAATTTATTAATATTTTTAAATTAATTATTAATTTTATATTATAGGGGATTGTATGATTGATGGCGTCCCTGATACACAACAACGGGTTTCTTTGAAATATTACGGTGCACGCAACGTTGAGTTGTACTGATAAATAATATAACAATATTAATTTTTTAAATATTAGTTAAACACTAGAGATTGTAATGGTTGGAATGATCAAAACTAACTAAAAAATGATTATAAATTTTTTTTAAATATTTTTACATTTATCGAATAAATTTTAGAGGCTTCAAATAAGAAAGAATTTCATTTTAAGCATAAATACACTAATATAATTTAAAATGTTGATTTACCACCTTTTGATGGATAACCCTTTTAAAATAATGTTATTTTTTCAATTTTATGTGATCTATTTGAAAAAATAACATTTTCCTTAGAATCGGGACATATAAATTTAGTTAGGGTAATTTTTTGGTATTTTTATGATAAAATTCAATTTTTAATTAACAGTGAATGATAATGTATGTTAATTCCAATCTCCCTTTAAATATAATTTGTTTATATTTTATAGTGTCTTATTAATTGTTTTTAATGTTTAGATATATAATAATATTACTATTTAATCCAATTATGGTCTTTGGAAGAAATTTCATTTTGAAAATAGGTATAAACAAGTGTCAATATTTTGATATTTTTTATTTCATAAAAACAAGAATTTTGTTTTAACAAGTGGAATTAATTTTTAATAAATTAATCCAACTTCAATATATTATTTTGGAAAACTAGAAATCGTTTTTTAATTAGAAATATCAAATATATCTTAGGCAAAATTTCTGGTATTTTTTTGAAAAACATAAAATTGTGATGAACAGTGAAACCACTAACTTGTAGTTAAAAATATCTCGTTATCTTTTAAATGAAATTTAGCACTTTTGTGAACTGAATTTCGAAAATCAAACATACATGGTTGTAATTAGTAAGTAAAATTTAGTTCAATAAGATGAAAATAATTTTTTGCGAATAATAACTTTTGACTTTTATTTACCATGACTAAAGTTAAATAGGGTAATTCAAGGTAGAAACAATATTATAATAATAAAAAGTTTCCTTAAAACTTGTACTAACCTTATTGGATGAGTCATGTCGGACCAATGGAATCGTTGAGTCGATTTTTGGACCCCATTGAGGAACTTAAGAGTGATAATGACACTTTATTTCAATTAACATAAATTAAAGGACAAAATGAAATAAACAAATATCTTTTAGTAAATCTATTTTTACATAGGGTTATATAAGTTATATTTTCAACTATAAATATTTTTTGGAAATCTAAAATTATTTTCTACATCATGGTATTTTTTTTATAATTTTTATCCAACAAATAAATAAATTTATTTATGACACCATAATGATGTTTTGTTAATAACATTTATAAATGATTTAAATAAATTAGATATAAAGATTTTACAAATAATAAAAACCTGTACAATTATTATTGGATGATTTTATTTTGACCATGAGTCATCTTATCATCGAATTTAATGTGTTTTGGATCTTTAGAAACCAAAAATCATTATATAATGAAATAATATTTTGACACTTTCCAAAAGAGCCCCTACTCCTCCTTATAAAATTACACCAATTCTAACACATTCCTCACACCTATAAAGACCCATGGACATCCAAAACCTACCCAAATAAGCTCTCAATTTCCCTCTATTCCACACAGAAGCCTTAACATAGGCAGAAGGCACTTCATGTTAACCTTTTGGTACAATCCAAAGGGAGATACCAAATTTAAAGGTAAAGACTTCTATTAAGTCCTTTTGTTTTATTTTAAAACTCCAACCCCCTAAACTCTTTTTATACCATTATTATATAAAAAAACCAGTATCCTTAATATAATTTTTTGTTTTTATGAGATGGATTCTATCTACACTTACACACACATCCATATAATTGGATATAAATGATGTTTCTGTTGACGGCGAACTACTACCTCACGAAATGATAATTGTTCAAATATCACCTACCACTTCTCATGGTGGAAATAATGATGGAACTATATTTATATATGATATATATATTCTGTTTATTTTTTCATTATTATTCATTATTTTATAATTTAAATCATACAGTTATGGTTTACATTATGCGTTAACACGATAATTTAAATTGAGGAAGTGCGGAGTACCACCCCCTCAAAGTGATACGACTCATTCATGCCATATGTGGTACTTATAAAGGATTGAGTTAATAATATTATATATTATATTATACTATAATTATTATATAAATATGTATCATTATGTTTTCAATCCATTAAATTGGAAATATAAATGAATGTAGCATTCATGCGTAGGTATGGCTTATCGTCTCCATGAACGGTGAATTTCATTTCTTACCTATAAAGGTTATGTAACATTATAAATACATATATATACTTGATATATATCATATATATGATATATAAATAATGAATATAATTTTGTAGAGAATTTACTCTTGATCACGTGGACAACATGTGATTATAAGGTGTTTATTTTTGACTCATGTACCAAATATCAGCAAAATGACAATTATTAACATAAATGATTACGTAATGTTTATAACATGGTAATATGTTAATTAAAATGAATAATAAACTTGAAAGGTTCACTTAATCATTTATAAATTTACTTAATTTTATTATTCAGGAAGAACAAGGAACAGACAAGTCAAGTTGGACATGAGGTAAGGGGTTTCTTATCCCATATTTAATTCTGTGAGATTTCAATTGTTCACCACATATTTCATGCATTGGGTGTATTGTGTACCCCAATTTGATATATATTATCATTATTATATTTAAATACATGGTATTCTGTGATTCATTTTTTGGTTATTAACTTTTGGTCTTATGACTCGATTGATCACATTATGGTAGTGGGTTTTCATCTCACTTTTTATTCCCATGAGATTCATAATATATTTGCCCCTATTTATTTTGTGTGGTGTATGTACTGCCCATGATTTTATTATTTGTGTAATATAAATTAATTTATGGGTATTTTCATCTTCATTTAATGAACCTAATTTCACGTGGTGTGAGTTTCGTATGTTACCAAATCGGTAAGATAACTTTTAACACAATTTCCATTCCTTTGGTTAATCTTCTAATTATTAATTATGTTATGTTATGATTATGTGTGGAATCACTATTTATTTATCTATCTTGTAATTTCCTCTCCCATTTGTGTGGATGTACATTTGATACACATAATCAACCAAGTGATGAATTCTCATGTCATTTATATGAACATGAAAAGGGCAATCTAATGTCAATTTCCATTCATTGAGTTAAACATCCATGTCATTGGTTTTGTTTTAAAAAGAACATATGTGAATGTAATATGATTTATTTACACTGAATATCCAATCATATTGTGTGTATGTATATTTTTCACACATTATTATGTAATTTATTTATCCTTAATCTAAGTATATGGTATTTATAAGGGATTTCATCTCAATTTACATTCCATTGAGACTACATTGTTATTGTGGTCCAATTCAATATTATATGGTGTATATAATCTCCTTTAGAATATTATATCATGAATCCAATTATTCTCATGATATTATAATTTTATAATTAAATGTTACTCCTCTTTTATTTGTATTCAAGAATCTCTCATTTTGTTAAAAACTCTTCAACTAAAATATCAGTTAATTTTTTTTGGCATTTATTCTTCTAAATATTTCTCATTAATGTACATGTTCTAAAAAATGTTTTTATGGTGTATTTATATGGAAATTAATGTTTTAGAATGATGATTCATTTAAATGTTTTAAAGTATTAAGGGACTCTTTAATTCCAAAGTTCACTTTATTAAATATTTTAAATGGTTTTTTAAAATGGATTGCTAAAGAATTGTTTATTTCAATATATTAATATGATATATTGTAATTAAATGTGGAAATATTATATTTACATTATTCTTGTGTTATGTTTTATGATAATTTAATGGTTTTTCATAATTTTTTATGTATACGGGTTGTTCTAGGATAATCCTATGGTGGGTGAGCTCAAGATAGATCTCCAATGCATTGGGTAACATGACAGAGGTAAACGTTAATGTTTCTCCTAATAGATTTAGGGAATATACTATGATGGGTCTTCCAACATAACTCCCTATGTAGATGTGATTGATGTATGTATTTTATGCATCCCATAATTTACCTTTATGATTTATGATTTCTATGTGTTATTCATAAATCTTATGATTTCAAAAGGATTGTTATGATTGAAAATTATTGTTTCATTGTTTTGTATTTATTTATGGGATAATGTTTCAATTCGTTATTTAAATACCCTAATGCAATTTTTATGCTCATACCATGTTTTTTGAAATGATATTCACATTAAATAAAGATAAATAAGGGTCAAGGATGAGATCAAGGAAAATTCATGTTGTCTAAAACATATAAGTAGACATGTATTTTTTATTTTATGTAAAAATGGAAATTTTGTAGAAGTGTCTACCAGGTAATTTTTGAGATGTAATGTAATAGTTATGGCCTATTTCTCAAAAACTCAAAACCAAAAAAGATCATCAATGTGAATTATTCATTTAAATCAAGATTATGCAATGTTTAAGGTCGGGTACATATATATACGCACAGTTGCAAAACCATGGCTATAGCTTAGTGATATGCCAAGGCACTGATTTCCCACAGTTCCTTGCAACTATTGGTATACCATATACCCATATTTTTGTTGCCTATAACCACATATTCCAACTGTGTGTATATTGTAAATATCTATTAGTTTAAAGAGTCAAATATATTCTAAAAAATATATATTCATGTTTACATTCACTCAAAAATAAACTATCATGGGAAATATAAGATGGATATAATTGATCAAGGATTATGATTTTATGTTGCATTATCATCCTATTAACCAAAAAAGTGGGATGATGATTTCTGTCTAAAAAATAATTGTAACACCCCACGATTTTACGAAAAATATTATTTTTAATTTAATTAATGTCTTCTGTTGTACGCTACACCAAAAGTAGCTTGCACAACACGCATCCCTACCTTGTCTTGCATTACACGCAAGCGCGACCTTCCACGATAGCGTGTGTTGTACGAAATACCGAGTTTCGCTAAACAACGATATGCTATTAAAATATTATTAAAACTAGCCGTTATGAATAGTAATACCCACTTTTTGGAATTTTATAAATTTGTTTTTATGAAAATGGACTTCATTTTTGGATTCGGAATATCGAAATTAGCCTACGGTGAAATTTTTGTATTTTTATGAAAACTTTAAATTTTTGATGAATAGTGAAAACACTAGGTTACTATTTAAAAACTGACTTTTTATTTAAATAATTATTTATTTTATTTAAATTTGTATTAGGTCATAATTGATACATAATACCTATATAAGTTCAATGTAATTAATTAGAGTAATTTTATAAAAATTTTAGATATATAAAGATTTCATTGAACTTTTCACCGTCTTTTAACCACCTACTATGAGAATTTTCAAATTTACATAAAACATAATTTTACCACTTTTGTGAATGGAATTTCAAAAATCCGAGAGACACTGGTGATGTCAGTAAGTAAAATGTGGTTCAATGAGATGAAAATATTTTTTGGTGAATAGTAACTTTTTACTTTTATTACCACTCTTAAAAGTAAATAGGGTAATTAAGGGTAAAATTGATTTTATTATTACCCTAACACATGTACTAATTCTATTAGATAAGTGTAATTCGACCAAAAACAACCTTATGAATAAAATATGACCGTTTAGGCCCACTTGGATTAGATTAGGACATTTTTTATTAATTTATTTAAAGATGGGTTAAAATAGTTAAAATCAAAGTTTAATAAGTAAATAATTTTTAATATAGGGTTATACATAAGATAAATTCGACTATAAAAATTCATTAGAAATCTAAAAATATTTCCTACATAATGGTATTTTATTTGTAATTTTTAAACATTAAATAATTTAATTTATTTATGACACAAAGATGATGCAGTAATTATCTTATTAATGAAATATTGATATAATTGATGTTATAAATACCCAAATAAATTTAATTTGAGACTTTTTAGGAATTCCACTAATTTTATTGGTTAACATGACATGTTAGTATTGATTTAATTAACTATTTTTGAACTAATCATTCTGTTATGTTTTTCACGAAAATTCAATTACTCAATATTGTCAAAATTGAAATAAAATAATTTTTAAAACAAATATTATATTATTAATTGTTATTTTATGCCTAAAAATATATGGTTCAGAAAAATGACTTATATAATGATATATATATATATTATTAATAAACAACATGGGGTTCTTTTGTCTTCTTATAGTATGTTTATTAACCTTATAGTGTAAGAACACAAAAAGGCATGGTAAATCTAAAATTATCTTACTTAAAGATAAATCTAAATGATAAGGTTAAAATAGTAAACTAAACTTGTCAAAATTCTATTTTCTGAGAGGATTGCGACCCATAACCACCTTAGCTTCGAAATAAATCAATCTGGAGCTATTTAAAACCGAATATGGCTTTATAATAAAATAATATTTTTACTTTTTCCAAAGGTGCCCCTCTCCTCCCTTATAAAAGGGAACCTCCTCCCTCTCTTCCTCGCACCACATTGAGCCTTCATACTCGGCCAACCCCTGCCAATTTCTTCTCTCCAATTCCCTAGAGACATACTAGAGGTCCTGGTCTTCTTCAAAAACAAATTTTAGTGCCCTAAAAGGAGGACTCAAAGAAGCGCTTCAAAGAAGAGATAATGTCCGTTACCGATTCATTCAACTTTATTTCTTCTTCCACTTCTTCTTCTTTTTTTTCATTATGAAGTAATAACATGAGTATCACTCATATACTGATATGTTATTATAATTATGAAACAATCCTATTTCACCACCTATCCATCCTACGGAAAACGAAATCTTCGCGCGTGCGTATGTACGGAATACCGTCTCCACATCGTGGTGTAATCTATTTTCCACCACCACCTTACTTGGATGGGTATAATGGTGTAAAAAATGAATATATATGATTATTGTAAAGTTATATTGAATCTTAAATAGTATACATACACTCCAATAAAATTCCACCATCATGGGAACCATATCATCGCTCGTGCGTACTTACGGAATACCGTCTCCATGATGTGATGCGACTCGTTCTACATGATTTTCATTAAATAATTATTACATAAATGAATTTAGTGAATTAATATGATATATATTAAACTAATACCATTATGTAAATGAGGTATCTATAACATAAAAGAAGAATAAGAATTTAATTGACAAAACACGCATAAGAACAAAAAGCAATAAACACCCGAATAACAAGCAACAATGAAATATTACTAATAAGAACCTAATAATATTACCATATATGATATAGTAACAATGAGTATGATTCTTGAATAAGTCAACGACATTATTTTAATCATTATACAGGAGGTTCGGACACTTACGAAACAAATCAGACCTAAGGTAAGGGAAAATATCACAATCTCATTTTTTTCCGAGATTGTTAATACTTTGGTATTTACTGGGGTGTATTTTATCATCCACATCAATGTTACCTCAATATGTAATATTATTTCCATCCACCTACAATTTTTTAAATCCGATTTTACCCTTTGGTGAGTTTTTAGTTAAATATATGAAAGGAACCTTTTATCATTTTTCGTACGAGGTACTTTTTTGACTTTTCCGACAAAAGTATGAGAAGAATGTTTTTTTAACTTATACGGAATGAAAGGATATTTAAAACATTATTTCCAAGAATCTTCCATTACAATTTTTCATGTTTATTTTTAGTCAACATCGTTTAGTTTAAAATTTTATGACATGTTTAGAAAAGAAAATTTTTTTGAAGTAGAAAGGATATTTTCCTCAAGAATGGAGTTCAAGTGTTTTATCAAAATTATTTTCCATATAAGATAATATACGGTTCTGTTTCAATCCCTATTATTACATTGATTTGATTATGTTGTGATGGAATTATTTTTATTAATTCCTTTATCTTATATGAATTGTTTTATGATGTCACGATGTTTAAGAATCCCATTTTTATTACATGGGTTATGCTATGATGTATGGTTTATGATTTTGTGGCACACATAAGAATGGTATCATTATGAGTTGGGTGGGACCTATATCTCCCTAGAATGCATTGGGTAATATTTTATATCTCATTAGATAGACATGTCTGGAATGGAAGGTTAAACCGGTTTAGTGAAATAGGACTGAAACGAGGAGTGAACTCAGTTCAGAAATGGACTTTGTCCACTAAGATAGTATTGGGAATGAGTCTGGACTAATAAGAAATGATTCTCTATGATTATGTGTTTATGACACAAAGTTTCATGTTTTATTATATGATTATTGTGATTACCTTTCACTACTATGATTTATCCAATGTTATGTTATTATGATCTCTTTTGCAGGTTAAGATTTCCAAATGGTTATGTTCTTATGAATATGATGTGATTGATATTTCTTTTGTTTACACTTACTAAGAATTTGAGCTCACCCTTTTATGTTTTCTTTTCTTCAGGATATAAATAAGGGTTTTAGGTAAGAAAAAAAGGGATTATCTTTATGGGAGATGTTGAAGATCTTTCACCACGATTAGAAGATTATATTCTGAGTTTCCAAAGACACTAAACTATTACGGTCCTTGTGTGTGTGTTTTTGTTATGTACTAAGTATTCCGCAAAATTAATGTAATTTCCATGTACGTCAAGATTAGGGTCTCTACAGTTGGTATCATAGGAAAGGTTTATTAAACCTTTGGGAACTAGGATGTGAGAACTTTAGTGAGATCCTTAGAGATATTTCTAAGGTATGTCTAGGGATGTCCCTAATGTTACGTATACGTTATAGTCCTAGAATTTTACTAACCATCTCATAATTAAACCTAAGATGTTAGATATTGATGGTACTCTTCCTTTATTATGTTGTTTTCCCTAGCGTGATTTTTTCCCCTCACACTATTATTTTTGGGTTTTAGATGATGGTTGGAACGCGAAGGAACCGTATTGATCAATGTAATGGACGATGCAATGATTGTTCTCATGAACAAACCAACATTATGGGAGATGGAGTGCAATATATTATTTCTATACTTATAGAAGCTATGAATCATTCTGGACTTTCATATGAGCAGAGAAGGGAACAATATTATATTGAGTCCTTCATGAGGAAACGCCCACCGTCTTTCAGTGGGTCTTCCAATCCACATGTTGCTGAACAATGGATCAGTACCACTGAAAAGATATTTTCAGTTCTTCAATGTTCTGAACATGATAAAGTCATCTTAGCAGTATTTCGTTTGGAAGGTGATTATAATCAATGGTGTAATCTTATCAAGAATACGAGGCCAAGAGATGAAATTGAGTCTACGGAATGGGACGAGTTAAAGAACTTATTTTTCAATAAGTACTTCCCTCGTATTATTTGAACAAGGATGGAGAAGGAGTTTCGTGAACTAAAGCAAAATGATGATGAATATGTTGGTATATATGAAGCAAATTTTACAAGGCTTGCAAGGTATGCATCTGGCTTTATCATCAAGCCTGAAAGTAAAGTTGATTGATTCTTCAGTTGATTAAAACCAAATCTTCGAAGGGCATTAGCTATAAAGAAACATCAGTAGCTATGAAGAAATTGTGGACTAAGATATTAAGGTAGAAATGGAAGTTTGTGTTACATATCCATCTCACGGTTTTGACAAGAAACGAAATATGGAGTTTAAGGAAAAATCTCATAATAATGGTGAAATGAAGATGATTGTTTTCTTATGCTCAAAGTGTGGATAGAAGAATGGTGGAGATTGTATTAAAGGGACTAGAAAATGTATTATGTGTGGAAAAGAAGGTCATCGAGCAGCTTAGTGTCGAAGTAATGGAAAAAGAGTTGCTAATGGTGTGAATAATGAAAAGACTGTAGAGAACGCACCAATAACAATTAAATGCTTCAAGTGCAATGAAATGGGGCATTATGTTAATCAATGCCCAAATCCAAGGGTTATTGATGATCGACATGAGCAACCACATAAGGAAAAGGATAAAGGGAAGTCACATACAATCACTATTGGCGATGTTGAATATGACAACGATGTGGTGGAATGATTAAGTGTTTATGTAATGTGATTCCAAAATAATGTTGTATATAATATCATGGAATATTGGAATATTTATGTATTGGTCTATTGTGGTTTTCAATAATTTTATGGTACCGGTAACCATGGAAAGTGATTGAGATATTTTTGGTAAGCAGATGATATGTGCATAATGAAGGTATAAGAAGATAATGAGATGATTGATTGTATTCATGAAATCAAGAATTATATAAGGACTAAGTGATATCATGGTTTGAGTATAAATAATTTTGAGGATTTTGGTTTGTGGAAAGTGTTATCATTTAACTGCATTCATGTTTTCACTAAGGTTCAATGAGTATTCATTCTTCAAGAGAATACATGATTAAGGTATTCACATGTTCGTAATTTTACCAACAAGATATATCTTATGATATATGGGGGATAAATGATGGCATTCACGTTATTGTTATTTGACATTTCATGTAATCATTTTCTTTATACTATGAGGTTGGACCGATGTATTTTAGATAAGCCTAAAGATTTGAATGGATTATGTTGGACATAAGTTAGTATTGTTTAACGATAGAACTTATTTCGATATTATTGGTGGGATGTTATAGTAATATAGCTTTAGAAAAAGGACAACCTGCAGGATGGGAGACAGCACATCGCGTCGGACAAGGCTGTGGGAATCGAACCCACAACTGAAGTGCGACTAGCCTTTATCGCCTACCACTGGCCTATAGGAAGTCCCTGGTTAGCAGAAACTACTTTTATTTTATTACGCGGTATGATATATGAAGTATAAGTTCATTCTTGGAATCATATACGATTAACCTCACCATAGATGGACTTATGTATATTTGATAACTTTTGCTAACCTTTTGTTTGAAACAGATGGAATGACCCATCATTCTATCACATGATTTATAAACACTTCATGAATAACAAATTCAACTTCATTTCGTTAAGAGATGAAGTGAAAATTGTTCAAAGAATGAACAACAGTGATATTGTACCAAAATAAAGTAAGTATTTATTCTAATTCAAATTCTTCAACTTTAGGGAAATGATCTTGAAAACCAAAAATGTTGTCCTAGTGCCCATATATCCGATGAATCACATGGTACCCTAGATCATCACAAATTTATGGCTTTGTGATTGTTGTATTTTTCATTTCCATGTTCTCTACCACTCCCCATCAGAACATGACGGTTAGATTTCTCTTCCATATCCATATTTTCACCTATGTTCTCCTATGTGGAAACCCAGTGATTAGTTAATTTGGGTAACTGTTAGGTTTCATACGTTAATTTTTAAATCCAAGTTTTGGTATTGCTTTTTACGATGTGGGTTTCTATTTAAGAAACTTTTGAGTTGTAAACCATCTATAACCCCGACAAATTTCGAGGGCGAAATTCATTTTAAGGGGGGTAGAATGTAACACCCCAGGATTTTACGAAAAATATTATTTTTAATTTTATTAATGTCTTATGTTGTATGCTACACCAAATGGAGCTTGCACAACATTAATCCCTGACTTGTCATGCATTACACGCAAGCACGACCTTCCATGATAATGTGTGTTGTACGCAATACCGAGTTTCGCTAAACAACGATATGCTATTAAAATATTATTAAAACTACCTGTTATGAATAGTAATACCAACTTTTTGGAATTTTATAAATTTTATTTTTCAAAATGGACTTCATTTTTGGATTCGTAATATCGAAATTAGCCTAGGGTAAAATTTTGATATTTTTCTGAAAACTTTCAATTTTTGATGAATAGTGAAAACACTGGGTTGCTTTTTAAAAACCGAATTTTTATTTAAATAATTATTTATTTTATTTAAATTTATTTTAGGTGAAAATTGATACATAATACCTATATTAGTTCAATTTAATTAATTGGAGTAATTTTATAATAATTTTTGATATATAAAAATTTCATTGAACTTTTCACCGTCTTTTACCCACCTCCTAGGAGAATTTTCAAATTTACATAAAACATAATTTTACTGATTTTGTGAATGGAATTTCAAAAATCAGAGAGACATAGTTGATGTCAGTAAGTAAAATTTTGTTCAATGAGATGAAAATAATTTTTGGTGAACAATAACTTTTTACTTTTTTACCACGGTTAAAAGTAAATACGGTAATTATGGGTAAAAATGATATTATTATTACCCTAAAACATGTTCTAATTCTATTGGATAAGTGTAATTCGACCAAAAACAACCTTAGGAATAAAATATGACCATTTAGGCCCACTTGGATTAGATTAGGACATTTATTATTAATTTATTTTAAGAAGGGTTAAAATAGATAAAATCAATGTTTAATAAGTAAATAATTTTTAATATAGGGTTATACATAAGATAAATTCTACTATAAATATTAATTTGAAATAAAAAAAGATTTCATACATAATGGTTTTTTATTTTTAATTTTTATACATTAAATAATTTAATTTATTTATGACACAATAATGATCCAGTAATTATCTTAGTAGTGAAATTTTGATATAATTTATATTATAAATACACAAATAAATGTAATTTGAGACTTTTTATGAATTAAACTAATTTTATAGGTTAATATGACATGTTAGTATTGATTTAAGTAACTTTTTTCTAAATAATCATTCTGATATGATTTTCAAAAAAATCCATTACTAAATATTGTCAAAATTGACACAAAATAGTTTTTAAAACAAATATTATATTATTAATTGTTATTTTAATCCTAAAAATATAAGGGTCGGCCAAATGACGTAGATAAGGATATATATAATATTAATAAACAACTTGGGGTTCTTTTGCCTTCGTATAATATGTTTATTAACCTTATAGTGTAAGAATACAAAAAGACAAGGTAAAAGTAAAATTATCTAACTTAAAGTTAAATATAAATGATAAGGTTAAAATAGTAAACTAAACTTGTCCAAATTCTATTGGATGAGATTATTTCGACCCATAACCACCATAGCTTTGAAATAAATCAATTTTTATCTATTTAAAACCGAATATGGCTTTATAATAATATAATATTTATAGTTTTTCCAAAGGTGCCCCTCTCCTCCCTTATAAAACGGAACCTCCTCCCTCTCTTCCTCACACCACTTTGAGCTTTCATGATCGTCAAAACCATGAAAATTTCTTCTCTCCACTTCCCTAGAGACATCCTAGAGGTCCTGGTCTTCTTCAAAGACCAATTTTAGTGCCCTAAAAGGCGGTCTCAAATAAGCGCTTCAAAGAAGATGTAATGTCTGTTACCGATTATTTCAACTTTATTTCTTTTTCCACTTATTCTTATTTAGTTGTTTAATTATGAAGTAATAAAATCAGGATCACTCATATACGTATTTGTTATTATATGTATGAAACAACCCTATTTCACCATCTATCCATCCTACGGAAAACGAAATCACCGCACGTGTGTAGGTACGGAATACCGTCTCCACGCCGTGGTGTAATCTATTTTCCACCACCACCTTACTTGGATGGTTATAATGGTGTAAATAAGGAATATATATGATTATGGTAAAGTGATATTGATTCTGAAATAGTATACATACACTCCAATACAATTCCATGATCATTGGAACAATATCATCGCTCGTGCGTACGTACGGAATACCGTCTCCACGATGTGATGCGACTCGTTCTACATGATTTTCATTACATAATTATTAAATAAATTAATTGAGTGAATGAATATGATATATATTAAACTAATACCTTTCTGGAAATGAGGTATCTATAACCTTAAAGAAAAATATTAATTTATTCGACAAACCACGCTTAAGAACAAAAACCAATAAACACCCGAATAACAAGTAACAATGAAATATTACTAATAAGAAGCTAAGAATATGAACATATATGATATCATAACAATGATTATGATTCTAGAATAAGTCATTTAGATTATTTAAATCATTATACAGGAGGTTTGGATACTTACAAAGCAAATTGGACCTAAGGTAATGGAAAATATCACAAACTCATTTTTATCCGAGATTGATTATACTTTGGTATTTACTGGGGTGTATTTTATAATCCACATCCATGTTTCCACAATATGTAATATTATTTCCATCCACCTACAATTTTTTAAATCTGATTTTACCCTTTGGTGAGTTTTTAGTAAAAGATATGAATGGAATCTTTTGTCGTTTTTCATACGATGTACTTTTTTGACTTTTCCGACAAAAGTACGAGAAGAATGTTTTTTAACTTATACGGAATGAATGGATTTTTAAAACATTATTTCCAAGATTATTCCTTTACAAGTTTTCAAGTTTATTTTTAATTCAACTTCTTTTATTTTAAAATTGTATGACATGTTAATAAAGGAAAATGTTTTTGAAGTAGAAAGGATATTTTCCTCAAGAATGGAGTTCAAGTGTATTAACCAAATTATTTTCCATCTAAGATAATATAGTGTTCTGTTTCTATCCCTATTATTACATTGATTTGATTATGTTTTGATTGAATTATTTTTATGAATTCCTTTATCTTATATTAATTGTTTTATGATGTCACGATGTTTAAGAATCCCATTCTTATTACATGGGTTATGCTATGATGTATGGTTTATGATTTTGTGGCACAAATAAGAATGGTATCCTTATGAGATGGGTGGGACCAATATCTCCCTCCAATGAATTGGGTAAAGATTTTATATCTCATGAGATAGACATGGCTGGAATGGTAGGTTAAACCAGTACAGTGAAACAGGACTGAAACGAGGAGTGAACTCGGTTCAGAAATGGACTTTGTACACTAAGATAGTCTTGCCAATGAGTCTTGACTAATAATAAATGATTCTCTATTATTATGTGTGTATGCCACAAAGTTTCATGTTTTATGTTATGATTATTGGGATTACATTTCACTACTGTGATTTATCCCATGTTATGATATTGTGATCTCTTTTGCATATTAAGATTTCCAACATGTTATGTTCTTATAAATATGATGTGATTGATATTTCTTTTGTTTACCCTTACTGAGCATTTGAGATCACCCTTTTATGTTTTCTTTTTCCCAGGATATAAATAAAGGTTTTAGGTAAGAAAAAAAGGCAAGATCATTATGGGAGATGTTGAAGATCTTTCACCACGATTAGAAGATTATATTTCGAGTTTCCAAAGACACTAAACTATTACGGTCCTTGTGTGTGTGTTTTTGTTATGTACTAAGTATTCCGCAAAAGTAATGTAATTTCCATGTACGTCAAGCTTAGGGTCTCTACAGTTGGTATCTGAGAAATGGTTTAGTCGACCTTTGGGAACTAGGATGCGATAACTTTAGTGAGATCCCTAGAGATATTTCTAAGGTATTTCTAGGGATTTCTCTAAGGTTAAGTATACGTTACAGTCCTAGAATTTCACTATCCATCGTAGAATTAAACATAACATGTTAGATATTGATGGTACTCCCCCTTTATTATGTTGTTTTCCCTAGCGTGATTTTTGCCTGTCACACTATTCTTTTTGGGTTTTAGACGATGGCTGGACCCTGAAGGAACCGTATTGATCAATGTAATGGACGATTAAATGATTGTCCTCCTGAACAAAACAACTTTATGGGAGATGGAGTGAAAAATATTATTGTTATACTTACACAAACTATGAATCATTCTGGACTTCCAAATGAGCAGAGAAGGGAACAATATTCTCTTTAGTCCTTCATGAGGCAACGCCCACCTTCTTTCAGTGAGTCTTCTGATCCAGTTATTTATGAACAATGGATCAGTACCACTTAAAAGATATTGTCAGTTCTTCAATGTTCTGAACATGATAAAGTTATCTTAGCAGTATATCATTTGGAAGGTGATGCTGATCAATGGTGGAATCTTATCAAGAATACGAAGCCCAGAGATGAAATTGAGTCCATGGAATGGGATGAGTTCAAGAACTTATTTTTCAATAAGTACTTCCCTCGTATTCTTCGAACAAAGAAGGAGAAGGAGTTTCTTGAACTAAAGAAAATGGATGATGAATATGTTGGTATATACGAGAAAAATTTTACAAGGATTGCAAGGTATGCATCTGGCTTTATCATCAAACCTGAAAGTAAAGTTGAACGATTATTCAGTGGCTTAAAACCAAATCTTTGAAGGGTATTAGCTATAAGATACTTCAGTAGCTATAAAGAAATTGTGACACTGTGCTATTAAGGTAGAAATGGAAGTTGGTGTTACATATCCATCTCATGGTTTTGACAAGAAACGAAATATGGAGTTCAAGGGGAAATCTCAGAATAATGGTGAAAAGAAGATGAATGTTTACTTATGCTCAAAGTGTGGAAAGAAGCATGGTGGATATTGTCTTAAAGGGACTAGAAAATGTATTAAGTCTGGAAAAGAAGGTCATCGAGCAGCTGAGTGTCGAAGTAATGGAAAAAGGGTTTCTAATGGTGTATATAAAGAAAAGACTGCAGAGAACGCACAAACAACACTTCAATGCTTCATGTTCAATGAAATGGGGCATTATGCTAATCAATTCCCCAATCCAAGGGTTAATGATGATCGACATGAGAAACCACTTAAGGAAATGGATAAAGGGAAGTCACAAGCAATCACTATTGGCGATGTTGAATATGAAAATGATGTAGTGGAATGATTAAGTGTTTATGTAATGGGATTCCAAAATAATGTTGTATATAGTATAGTGGAATATTGGAATATTTATGAATTGGTCTATTGTGGTTTTCAATAATTTTATGGTACCGGTAACCATGGAAAATGATTTAGATATTTTTGGTAAGAAAATTATATGTTCATAATGAAGGGATAAGAAGATAATGAGATGTTTGATTGTATTCATGAGATCATGATTGATATAAGGACTATGTGATATCATGGTTTGAGTATAATGAATTTTGAGGATTTTGGTTTGTGGAAAGTGTTAACTTTTAACTGCATTCATGTTTTCACTAAGGTTCAATGTGTATTCATTCATCAAGAGAATACATGATTAAGGTATTCACATGTTTGTAATTCGACCAACAAGATATATCTTATGATATATGGGGGATAAATGATGGCATTCACATGATTGTTATGTGACATTTCATGTAATCTTTTTCATTATACTATGGTCTTGGACAAAAGTATTTTAGATAAGCCTAAAGAATGGAATGGATTATGTTGGAAATAAGTTAGTATTGTTTAAGGATAGAACTTCTTTCGATATTAATGATGGGATGTTATGGTAATATAGCTTTAGAAAAAGGACAACCTATAGGATGGGAGACATCCCATCGCGTCGGACAAGGCTGTGGGAATCAAACCCACAACTGTAGTCCGACTGGCCTTTATCACCTACCACTAGCCTACAGGAAGTCCCTGGTTAGTAGAAACTAGTTGTATTTTATTATGAGGTATGCTATATGAAGTATCAGTTCATTCTTGGAATCGTATACGATTAACCTCGCCATAGATTGACTTATGTATATTTGATAAATTTTTCTAACCTTTTGTTTGAAACTGATGGAATGACCCGTCATTCTATCACATGATCTATTTACACTTCATGGATAACAAATTCAACTTAATTTCTTTAAGAGATGAAGTGGAAATTGTTCAAAGCATGAACAAGACTGAGATTGTACCAAAATAAAGTAAGTATTTATTCTAATTCAAATTCTTCAACTTTAGGGAAATGATCTTGAAAACCAAAAATGTTGTCCTAGTTCCCTTATATCCGATGAATCATATATTACCATAGATCATCACAAATTTATGGCTTTGTGATGGTTGGATTTTTCAAAGCCAGGTTATCTACCACTCTCCATCAGAACATGAAAGTTTGATTTCTCTTCCATATCCATATTTTCACCTATGTTCTTCTACATTAAAACCCAGTGATTAGTTAATTTGGGTAACCGTTAAGTTTCATACTTTAGTTTTTAAAGCCAAGTTTTGGTATTCCTTTTTATGATGTGGGTTTCTATTAAAAAAACATTCGAGTAGTAAACCATTTATAACCCCGACGAATTTCGAGGGTGAAATTCGTTTTAAGGGGGGTAGAATGTAACACCCCAAGATTTTACGAAAAATATTATTTTTAATTTCATTAATGTCATGTGTTGTACGCGACACCAAAAGGAGCTTGCACAACACGCATCCCTGACTTGTCTTGCATTTCACGCAAGCGCGACCTTCCACGATAGCATGTGTTGTACGTAATACCGAGTTTCGTTAAACAATGATATGCTATTAAAATATTATTAAAACTAGCCGTTATGAATAGTAATAACCACTTTTTGGAATTTTATAAATTTTATTTTTGAAAATGGACTTCATTTTTGGATTTGGAATATCGAAATTAGCCTAGGGTTAAATTTTGGCATTTTTATGAAAACATTCAATTTTTGATGAATAGTGAAAACACTAGGTTACTATTTAAAACCCGACTTTTTATTTAAATAATTATTTAATTTATTAAAATTAATTTTAGGTCAAAATTGATACATCATATCTATATAAGTTCAATGTAATTCATTGGAGTAATTTTATAATAATTTTAGATATATAAAAATTTCATTGAACTTTTCACTGTCTTTTACCCACCTCCTAGGAGAATTTGCAAATTTACATAAAACATAATTTTACCGCTTTTGTGAATGTAATTTCAAAAACCCGAGAGATACGGTTGATTTCATTAAGTAAAATGTCGTTCAATTAGATGAAAATAATTTTTCGTGAATAGCAACTTTTTACTTTTTTTTACCACGGTTAAAAGTAAATAGGGTAATTAAGGGTAAAGATGATATTATTATTACCCTAAACCATGTCTTAATTCTATTGTATAAGTGTAATGCGACCAAAAACAACCATAGGAATAAAATATGACCATTTATGCCCACATGGATTAGATTAGGACATTTATTATTAATTTATTTAAAGAACGGTTAAAATAGTTAAAATCAATGTTCAATAAGTAAATAATTTTTAATATAGGGTTATACATAAGATAAATTCGACTATAAATAATCATTAGAAATATAAAAATATTTCCTACATAATGGTATTTTATTTGTAATTTTTAGACATTAAATAATTTAATTTATTTATGATACAATCATGATGTAGTAATTATCTTATTAAGGAAATAT
Organism: Viscum album; assembly: GCA_963277665.1. Taxonomy (NCBI): domain Eukaryota; kingdom Viridiplantae; phylum Streptophyta; class Magnoliopsida; order Santalales; family Viscaceae; genus Viscum; species Viscum album. The sequence continues at coordinate 245,306,522 of OY728121.1, forward strand.
TGATATAATTGATGTTATAAATACCCAAATAAATGTAATTTGAGACTTTTTATGAATTACACTAATTTTATAGGTTAAAAGGACATGTTAGTATTGATTTAATTAACATTTTTCGAACTAATCATTCTGTTATGATTTTCACAAAAATAAATTACTAAATAGTGTCGAAATTGACATAAAATAGTTTTTAAAACAAATATTATATTATTAAATGTTATTTTATTCCTAAAAATATAAGGTTTGGCCAAATGACTTAGATAAGGATATATATATTAATAATAAACAACTTGGGGTTCTTTTGGCTTCTTATAGTATGTTTATTAACCTTATAGTGTAACAACACAAAAAAGACAAAGTAAAAGTAAAATTATCTAACATAAAGTTAAATCTAAATTATATGGTTAAAATAGTAAACTAAACTTTTCCAAATTCTATTGGATGAGATTATTTCGACCCATCTCCACCTTAGCTTCGAAATAAATCAATTTGGAGCTATTTAAAACTGAATATGGCTTTATAATAAAATAATATTTTTAGTTTTTCCAAAGGTGTCCCTCTCCTCCCTTATAAAAGGGCACCTCCTCCCTCTCTTCCTCACACCACATTGAGCATTCAAGCTAGGCCAAACCCTGAAAATTTCTTCTCTCCACTTCCCTAGAGACATCCTAGTTGTCCTGGTCTTCTTCAAAGTCCAATTTTTGTGCCCTAAAAGGAGGTCTCAATGAAGCGCTTCAAAGAAGAGGTAATGTCTGTTACCGATTCTTTCAACATTATTTCTTCTTCAACTTCCTCTTCTTTAGTTGTTTCATTATGAAGTAATAACATAAGTATCACTAATATACTGATATTTTATTATAATTATGAAGCAAACCTATTTCACCATCTATCCATCCTACGGAAAATGAAATCACCGCACGTGCGTACGTACGGAATACCGTCTCCACGCCATAGTGTAATCTATTTTCCACCACCACATTACATGGATGGGTATAATGGTGTAAAGAATAAATATATATGGTTATTGTAAAGTGATATTGATTCTGAAATAGTATACATACACTCCAATACCATTCCATGATCATGGGAACGATATCATCGCTCGTGTGTACGTACGGAATATCGTCTCCACGATGTGATGCAACTCATTCTACATGATTTTCATTACATAATTATTACATAAATGAATTTAGTGAATGAATATTATATATATTACACTAATACCATTCTGTAAATGAGGTATCTATAACCTAAAAGGAGAATAAGAATTTATTCGACAAAACACGCATAAGAACAAAATGCAATAAACACCCGAATAACAAGTAACAATGAAATATTATCAATAAGAAGCTAAGAATATGACCATATATGATATCATAACAATCAGTATGATTCAGGAATAAGTCAATGAAATTATTTAAATCATTATACAGTAGGTTCGGATACCTTTGAAGCAAATTGGACCTAAGTTATGGGAAAATATCATAATCTCATTTTTATCCGAGATTGTTTATAATTTGGTATTTTCTAGGGTGTATTTTATCATCTACATCCATGTTTCCTCAATATGTAATATTATTTCCATACACATACAATTTTTAAATCCAATTTTACGCTTCGGTGAGTTTTTAGTAAATGATATGAAAGGAATCTGTTGTCGTTTTTCGTACGAGGTACTTTTTTTACTTTTCCGACAAAAGTACGAGAAGAATGTTTTTTTACTTATACAGTATGAATGGATTTTGTAAAACATTATTTACAAGAAACTTCCTTTACAAGTTTTCAAGTTTATTTTTTCTCAACTTCATTTAGTTTAAAATTGTATGACATTATAAGAAAGGAAAATGTTTTTGAAGTAGAAAGGATATTTTCCTCGAGATTGGAATTCAAGTGTTTTATCTAAATTATTTTCCATCTAAGATAATATAGGGTTCTATTTCTATCCCTATTATTACATTGATTTGATTATGTTGTGATGGAATTATTTTTATGAATTCCATTATCTTATATGAATTTTTTTATGATGCCACGATGATTAAGAATCCCATTTTTATTACATGAGTTATGCTATGATGTATGGTTTATGATTTTGTGGCACACATAAGAATGGTATCATTATGATATGGGTGGGTCCTATATTTACCTCCAATGCCTTGGTTAAAGATTATATATCTCAGAGATAGACATGGCTGGAACAACAGGTTAAACCAGTTCAGTGAAATAGGACTGAAACGAGGGGTGAACTCAGTTCAGAAATGAACTTTTTCTACTAAGATAGTCTTGGAAATGAGTCTTGAATAATATGAAATGATTCTCTATGATTATGTGTGTATGCCACAAAGTTTCATGTTTTATGTTATGATTATTGGGATTATAATTCACTACTATGATTTATCCCATGTTATGATATTATGATCTCTTTTGCTGGTTAAGATTTTAAAAATGTTATGTTCTTATGAATATGATGTGATTGATATTTCTTTTGTTTACCATTACTGAGTATTTGAGCTCACCCTTTTATGTTTTCTTTTCCCTAGGATATAAAGAAAGGTTTTAGGTAAGAAAAAAAGGGACGATCATTATGGGAGATGTTGAAGATCTTTCACCACAATTAGAAGATTATATTTCGAGTTTCTAAAGACACTAATCTATTACGGTCCTTGTGTGTGTGTTTTTGTTATGTACTAAGTATTCAGAAAAAGTAACGTAATGTCCATGTACGTCAAGTACAGGGTCTCTAAAAAATAAAATCTTAACAATTATATAATTGGAAGGTTAAATGTGTGTTTTAAATTTGATGAATTTTGGATATGATTATGTGGATGAAGGGACATCCCTTATATTTTTCAGTTTTTAATTCAATCATATATTTTTAACAGAAATATGAAATATCATAAGGATGCCAATTAATTAGTGAACTTGTAGATTTGGTTAAAGAGGGTATGTTTCCTGAATTTAGCAATGACTAAAATTATATTTTAAGATATGGAAAGAGATTATTTGTTCTATTTCATTCACAGTTTAAGAATGAGTTTTTAAGTGATTCACACAGTTCTACATTTTTTGATCTTCCTCGCAGAACTTGGTTATAGTGAGACGTCGGAGAGTGTTAATGATGGAAAAAATGAAAATTTATATTTATGACTTTACAATGAATTGTTTTACATTCCAACAAGTTAAAATAGAATGCAATTTTTGAATGGGTGATTCCTATTTTTTCCAATTAAATAATGGAAATGCAAAAATATATCTGTGGTTTTTCTAGTGGGATTAAGAAATACTACTCAAGGAAACAAGGTGATTTTTGTTAATTTATATTGACTAACTAAATTGATTTATTTACATAAAATCCATGATACTCTTTCTTTAGATAAAAAAATAAAATATATACCCGATAGATATTATGGTTCTAGAGAGTGCCTATATCCATTGCATCTAATCATGATCCTAGATTCACCTCTAGTTTCTAAATATTACTACAATTTTTTTTGGAAATTGAATTAAATTTCAACAATTCTTTTCATCCTCAATCAACAGGATATACCTAATGAGTAATTAATACATTTGGGTATATGATTCAATATTTTTCAATTTATGACAAGGGATTTTTTGATCAACATTATTAATTTTTAGTGTTTTCTAATAATAATATTATTCTTTATAGTATAATGATGGAACTGGTTCTAGAATTATATGGAAATTTTTTTTAAACATCATATTCTTGGGATGATTTAGATAAACAGAGTTGATGAGATCAAAATTGGTAGAGGAAATAGTTGAGAATGTGATGATAATCTAGTGAAACATAATGTGAGCTCTGATAAGATAATAACTGTACAATTATGACATGTGAAATGATCTTTTGTTTAAGTGAAGTCATCATGTCATTCCCAATGTTTCTACTTTTAAAATTGTGATGTATTTCTTGTAAGAAATGGATGATGAGTCCAAGGTTCACTGGAACCTATAAAATCTTAGATATAGAACGATTACATTCCAGTCTTGTTTCATTTATAATGATTTTTCCCAATGTGTACAATATATTTCTATTATTAATGTCATGTAAACATATTTCATTTTCATATCATGTTTTCATCCCAAAGGTTGTTTAGTTGTGAATGAATCTTTCTTATAAGGAACAAATAGTTTAGGTTCAGGACCATAGAGAGGAAGTCTTTTGGAATAAGGTGGTTTCTCATGAAATGTTTTTATTGAAAAAATCATATATTTTAAAATGAATCATGGGAATATTAAAATTACTTGAGGGGAAAATATCCCAACTTGATTATTATATGAATAAATTACATGGGTGAAATTTCTTGAAGTGGGGAAGATTGTGACAACCCATATACTAATAATATTTTTGTTTTAGAACTTCTGAATTTTTTAATTTAAAAAACTATCATTTTGTTGTGCTTATGATAATAATAGAAAAAAAATTATTTTTTCCCATTATATCATGTAAACTTCAGAGAAAATATTTCTTTATTTGGATTAACAAAAAATTCCAAATTAGGTTTTAAATAGAATTTTTATTTTTATTCATAAGTAATTTACTATGTAAAAAAATATTTATCGTATTATAAATGAAATAGTGAAAAACAAAATACACATACAAAAATCTAGGGAGGATTTCATGGAATACCACATGGGAGATCTCTCCTTCGGGAAACCATCATTAAAATACTAACGAGACTTTTATTGGCCTTAAGGATGCAAGATCTTTGGTGGATATTTTTGCGGGCCATGCTCCTTTGAATGATTCAAAGACCTCCTAACGCATTTCCCCCTTGCATTTCCAACTTAGAGGTCTATTAGTGATTTACTTCTCCAAATACTATGTGTGCACCCTTTCTTCATATCTAAATTTTTCATTGGGTTGTATTTTTTTTAAACATAGGCCCTTACTTTTGTTCTTGCACAAAACCCAAGAAAGCATACGATTTTTCAATTTACACATTTGATCAATGAACTCGTTTCATATTCTGTTTCTATTTTCCTCGAAGGATTATTACTATTGATTTTAGAATAGAGGATTTTTATCTTTCTAGGGTTACAGAAATAAGGTGTTGAAATTTTAGTCAATCATGCATCTGGATTAAGAGCCCCCCATTGTTCCACTATGGATTGATTTCCTAATCCATTATTTACATTCATCAAATAGAATGCTCTATTATCCCTCGCATAACTTTTTGGTCAGCTAATTAAGTTATATTTTTCCACCTTAAATCATACACGCCCCTCTGTTGCTCGAATTTATATCCATGTAGATATCTCCAAAGCCCTTCCTTCAAGATTCCAGATTCAAAATGTGGATAACAGATTCATAGAAGATGTGGTTTTTGAAAATGTCCCTGCTTTCTGAAAAAAAATGATCATGCATTGGTAAATTAATTAATTAATGTGGGAATAAATGTGTTAACAATCATACTCCACCAATATAAAAATCTTTTTGGGTGGAAAAATAATCATCTAAAATATCACTTCTCAGTTCAATGAATTCTATAGTACCCTCTTTGATTCACCCCAAAAAATTAGTTACATAGGGATCATAAAAGATCTTGATCCTTATAATGAATATAAATAGGATCCAACCAATGTATAAATAGTAAGTCATGTGTTATAACAAAAATTTCAAAAGGAGAAATATGTAGGGAAATCTGATCATGGAGAATCATTAAAATTTTGGCATGAAAAATCATTCATATTGGAGGAAGATGTCATAAGATTGAGTTCTATGAAAGGTAAAAAAGCAATCATTAACTCAGACAGTTTTATCCTGCAAAGTGATAGAAACACATGGAAAGATAAGGATAACACCAATGTTGAATGAGAAATAATTATGTACTCCCTAGATTCTAGCATAAAGGAAAAACATTTCAACCACACACACCCCTTTTGAAAAAGTGAGTTATTTTTCAGATGATGCAACCATCTATTCTAAGACTGACCCAGAAGAGTCATCCAGTGAGAATGATGAACATATATATAGGGATTCCAATCAAATCCTTGAAAAACTAATCATCCCAAATTATCATGACACATGGATTGAAGAGAAGGATAATATTTCCATTATATAGTTTAAAAATGGAGAGATGATAGATGGAACTTATATTTATCTCCTAAAGAGGATGTTCAACAATGTTTTAGAGGAATTTGATAAGAATATATGATTAAATATTAATGAAATTCCATTGAAATGATATTTCATTTTTGGGGATTCATGTTACTTGTTTGGTTTCTGAAGTTCCACTATTGAATCGTTGTAGTTTTTTTGTGGTGTGGATTCTATTAACATTTGGTTTTATGGTCTATTCCAACATAATCCCTTTCATTATCAAGATGTTATTAGGTGATACCTACCCTCCCTAAAACTAGTATGATGTATTGTGGTGTACCTGGGGTTTTTATCTCCATTTCTGGATTTCCATCCTTCAATACATTACAATCGAAATGCCTTATGATTTTATTTTGTCTGGGACTACAGCTTAAACTAGCAACATCTGGGAGGTCATGCCCTTTCCAAATTTTCAATGGATTACAGATATAGACATCCACTTGGGAGGCATCACTGTTGACCTCCATACAACCCATTTTACAATATTGGGAGTGGTAGTTTAATGTGGTCCTTTTGTGAGAAGTTATAGTTGGTTAGAGGATTCTCTTTTTTGTATGGGTCTTTTCTTCATCATGATTTTTATGTATATTTTTTTGGTGTAAGTGAATTACACCTCGTTCTTTCTACTGTAAATCTTTTGGATTTAAAAAATTTATTTGGGCTTGAATTTTGTGACAAATTAATTTTGTTCCTTTTACAAAAAAGTCAAATAGTGACATTGTTTAGTGATAAAAGGTAAGAGCATAAACAACCAATAAAGTAACTCCATTAATGGTTAATTGAGTTATTTTTAAACCCTTACTAGGAAAAAAATGAAGAAATTAATAATATATTTTCTTGAAGTTAATTCCACCTCAACGTGTATGTCTTCAAATAAAAAATAAACATTAATTAATCACTTAAACCCCATCCCCCCTCATGTATAAATACCAAACAATTTTAATTACAAGCCTTTTATCTCCTCTAATATCAAAAATTCCCTCACTCCTCGCTCTCTATATGTCCAATTTCATATGGTCTAACAAAAATACCAAATCCAAGGTCCTAAAGGGTTCATATAATGTGGTGATGTTCAAGTGGTTATTTTCTCCAAACACCTCTCTTAATTTCATTTCATCTTCAACATTATCCTCGCCTCCTTCATCCATAATGTCATAAAAACTCTAGAATCATTTATTTACTAGAGATTCATTTTTATCAGGGATTTTCTCATATCTATATCATTCATTATATTATCTTATTTAGAAAACCGAAACTATTTTCCAAATTTTTTTGGTTCACCATTATCGTGAATAATGACTTCTCAATCCCTTATAATGCCTTCCTGGATCTCACAAAAGATTAATTCCTGTTAATTATGGTTTAAATAGGTATATAAAAATCTATTTCATGTTATGAATCTAATATAGATACATAATAATAAATAAAACATAACTTCACTGTGATTATAGAAAAACATCTAAAATATACTATATATTTATCAATTAAATTCAATCTAATGAATCATCCTCATTTAAGAAATAATAATTATAAATTAGTCCATTAATTATTTTCAGAGTTCTCTATTTATATTTCATTACATAAATGGAGATTTAATTCTCTATTACAAGAACAATCATAATTATACACAAATGAACAGATCGTGAAACCATGAAACAAACGTACACAAAACCATTAAAATAATTAAATATTTTTAATAAATGAGACATAAAATGTTATAAAATCATCAACTAATATACTATAACTATTAATATAGTTCTTTGATGAGTTAATAACAATATCTAAACCATTATACAGGAGGATTGATTACATTTGACGAAATTTGAATGTGATGTAATGGGTTTTCTAAAGACAATTTCAATTTTTGGGTTAATCATCTATTTATTGATTATGTCCCTCTATGATAATGTGTAAAATATTTTTGAATATAAAAAATTTTATTTACAGTTTTTATATGTATTTATAATGTATAATCATGTTTGATTCATTTTTAAAATTATCACTTCACCAATATGACATTTAAAATGGACTTTCTTTTATAAATTAATTTTTTAAATTTAGCTTTAAAATTTTATTTCTCTTTAATGTCAATGTTTAAAAAAATTAATTCCAATTATTTTAAATATTATCCTTTGATTGATTAATTTAATTTATAATAATGTACATGTTTTTTCAACATTTTCTTAATGTATTCGTTTTTAAATTTTTAAATGTGGTACTCTATAACTTTTTTGAAAAAATACGGTGGGAATGATTGTTAAACATTTAAACCGTGAACAATATTTTTAAATTAAATGATTCATTACTGTTTCAACCATCCATTACATGATTACAATTTTATTTTCAAATAGACTATTTTTCATTTATGATTGTGAGGATTTGTAAAAATAGAATTTTTATTTTCCTAATGAATGTTCCTTTTATTCAATATTTTTTCTATATGGCAATGTTATTTTTTGTGGGATTTGACTATGATGATGCGTGGTTATATGAAAAATCATGGGCCAGAGACCCAATTTTTGATCTCCAATTAATTGGGTAGTGTTACAGAGTTAACTAGTCATGTTTCCCCAAAGTGATGATATGAATAGTGTTGTGATGATTATTCCAAATGTAACTATAATGGTTACACACCATGTTGTAGAGAGAGATACAATGTTTTTAAGAGTGATATTGAAAAATATTTCCCATGATAACAATAAATTTTGTATGCGTTAAATCTTTTAATGAAAATTTATTGACTTTAAAAGTTTTGATAATTATCTATTGTAAAATATGATTATATTTCCTGAATAAAATATTATGTTTTTGTGAAACAAAATTCTAATTTTCCTTGGACTAACATTTTCGTTTATTTTATGTCCCTTACTATACTATTTTTTCCGTCCCATGTTTAATAATTATATCATACGGTAACTGATAGTTATAGACGAGGATGAGGAAAATAAAAAAATTTTGATGATTGAGAATGAAAATAAATCATGATTTGATATAAAACAATTTCTCTGAAAAAATTTATATTTAACAGAAGTTTACAAATTTAAATAAGATAGTTTTTACAAATGATTTAGACATAATTATCATAAACTATTAACCCAAAATATTATTTCAAATTTAATAAAGTGGATTATAGTATAAAATCAATTTAATATTTAATTATTATAGCTGTATCCTTATATGTTTTTTTTCTTCTATAGCCACAGCCCACTATCAATCAATATTCAGCTCATTATTTTTTTCTTAGAATATCCATTTTATAACATTCTAATCAAAACAATCACATCCCATCCAAAGTGAGATTTTATTCCATTTCGACTAAATCCCAATGAAAATATTTCCAAAATATTCTTCAAGGTTATCAACCCTTCGATCGTTCAAAATGTCTCTATTAGCCAAAACAATGAGTTTATTATAATCACTAGTCCACACACTCTCTACCCATCTATAAATTTTTTTTGGACACTCCCAAAAAAATCATTCATGTAGATAGAATCAAGCTCCCATGAGTGTGGTTTCATTGAAACCAAGATCTCATGCCTAATATATTGACCATGACCATTTGTGGGCCATCCTTACATAGCCAAGAGTACCTCGGTACCCCTCATAAAATCTAGAAACATCACATATGAATCGTACCACCACATGACCTTCAACCACCAGCTGTTATTCCAAAACTGCAAGGTTAGATCCCCCATGCACTAAGCTATATGAATCATATTCCAAAGATGATAGGTATAGGAACTCAACCAATCCATCCTTATAACAAAATTTTTTTATAAAATTTAGTAACTTCACATGTGATTTTGTGTTTAAAAAAAAATCTAAAACATCAATTTGGAAATTCTTCACACGTTGTCCCACCTCACAGGAATTGATACCACCCAAAACATGTCCTTAATATCAACCGTATAATAGGTTATCTATCATTAATAATATAAGCACATAAAATCATAATTGTTACATTATTTATGATAGACTATATAAAAAATATAACTCATTACCCATGAATCATGAATCAATGATCTTGGTATCTTAAATCTAAGTTGGGGTAAATCCATTGTCAACATGTCAAGTTAACTAACCAATGACAACCCATAACCCTCTTAAAATAGGCTGGAAACATTATGTTGATCAAAGAAATGTGCAAGACAACCTGTCATTCTTAGAATAATTTTCAAAACCCAATCCACATACCTATTCACGCACTATGTAACAAAAATATCAAAATATATCATGTTTAGGTATCTCAGTGATCATACAATATGTATCCAACAAAAAAAATAAGGCCTTATCCCCATGGGCACTCAACAACAACTACATAATCAATTTGAAGCACTAATCATGCACAAATAACATAGTCTAAAGCATATAAACAAGTGTACAATCACTAAAGACACCTATAATATTCTGTTATATCCTCTCAGGAGTAACACTTGATGGTCATAATTCCTCAAATCACTATACATGTGTTTCTCTCAATTTACATTAGGTGCAACTACAAAACCCTAAACAAGGACTCACAATGATCACTATCCATGGTATAACCCCCATCCCTATATTTTTGTTAGATTAATTATACAATTCCAATCTTAGAAGTCTAGATTCACACAACATGTGATATATATATCTCTATTTTTCCCCATATTATCCTCAATTGGGTTATCACTACCAAATGTTATGGTCTTAATTAAATAACCTTGTAACTTAAGCAATACCATCAATCCCATGACCCATAAATCATTTTAATCCATGAATAATGGGCCTATAATTCATATCATCCACTTATGATTCATCACATTTAATGTTTACACTTATAAGAAATTCAAATTTCAATGAGGACACAAAATATAGTTAATAAAATTGAATTCATTGAAAAGATATAAAGATTAATTACTGATATGTTTCTTACTAGCATTTTATTTAACAAAACCATCATTTTTAGGAAACTCGCATTTTTATTATCTTATATTTTTTCCACCTTCCTATGGATTTATTATGCATGATACAATATAAAATATATATATGAAAACACCATATATGTTACTTATTAGAACATTATTTAATCAATAATGTAATCTAATAATTCCATTTGTTTTTTCAAAAATAACACAATCATTAAATAGATTCTTAAACATGATTATAAATTTATTTGACATGATTAAATAACATAAAATTACAAAAATATAATGGAAAAAAATCATGTGTTTAGTAATGGAACCCAATTTAATCATGAAAATAATCAATACATTTATTTTTACATATATATGAATGATTATCCTACGAATTGGTCTTATATAATTCCAACATAGTCATATTTGGAAAAGATCATATATGATACTATATTGATTTTAAAAAACAATCCACATTTCTAAAAAAATGTATATACTATGTTAATACATAAATTATATTGTGATAATCACAAAAATTTAATCAAAATAAATAATAAATTAAAATCATCTTAAAAGATGACATCTAAAACTTACATCTATAGCAAAATTCATGTCAACTGTTTTCCAACATGCCTAAAATGAATCATGAATATAACTACACACTAATTCTATTTCATTCCAAGAGATTAAAATTACATACACATGTATCATCATAAATCATGTGTATAAACAAATGTAAAAAATCAGATACAACCATGAAAAGTGAAATTAAGTCGCAACCACTAAAACATCGGTATCCTCACAGGTGTATGTGATAACTCCATGGAGATAGATAATTAAAATGATCCAATAAACATATAGTATACATTCCACCATTAATAACAATAATAAAAAATAGAGAAAATAATTTGATACAGTTTTCTAATGCCCTGCCCTGAGCACTTGTATATTTGTGATCTGGACTAATTCACCACATGGCCTCATGTGTGAATTCTCACATGCTAGAAGTTAATAAAAGATTTATATATATAATATAGTAATGTGTGCAGGATATTACCAAAAATATAATACCCAATAATAGTTAACAAATATCAAAACATAAATAAAATATATAAATATTTCAGATACCATAGGTTTTGTGATCAAAATAGATACATAATCCTATAAATAAAATAATGAGTAATTACATAAATTTCAGAGCAGACCGCCCATTGTGGACCCCAAACAAGGGGAAAATAAAATATGTATAAATAGGAACATTTTCTTAACAAAAATATCACGAGTCATTCTTGGTCATATTATCCTCACTTAATGGAAATTATTCTAAATTGAATAAGACAACAACAACTCATTCCATCACAATACATTAACCTTGAAACTGGTAGTTTCCTACTCAGGTAACCAGGCACCATATTTTACCATGTAGGGACAGAGAAATACATAGATGGAAAACACCATCTATTTCCCTAAAATGACATTTCCAAAATTAATTTCATGTTGGAGTGATATAAATAATCTATTAATTATTAATATATTAAAATATTAATATAAAAAGTAACAAGATGTCAATAAATAAACATTGACATTGTACCTCAGTCTAATAATGTGTGGTCCAAATCCATTAGGTCTGTTTTCATGTTAAATGTGATGGCCTAATTTGATACAATGAATTTATGTATGGAATGAATTGTTGTAACGACTGTACAAAATCCATGTGGACCTACTGGGAATTACCAATCAAAAAATCTATATGCAATCTAAGGGAGCAGTGAATCATGGAGATACAAAAATATGAACTACAAGTATAATATAAAATAATTATCCATTACATTTTGGTACATGATCTGTATGGAATCCAAATGTTACACTAGAAGCATACATCTTTTCATAATCTGTACAAATCTAGGCATATCATCCCATGAAATTCATAAATAAACATTACAATAATCCATTACACTAATCAGTGTCATTCAATAATATAGACATTAAAAAAATCTAAATGGTGTCATACCAATGTATTTTATGATAATTAACCTAATATTAATGCAATACTTTGAATGAGGCATTCCATTGCGTTGGACCTCAATGATTCCATGGGTTTCATCACACCATGGAATTTATTCGAATACCCTAGATGAATTCAAGGCCTGGTCATGGTATTCTAAAAATTTATATTTCCATATGTATTTAATTGATTCCTAAAAATTGAATCATATAGAAAATCATATCTAATGGTATTCACTTATTCAATCTCTATTTACCATAAAAAGGAATTAAACAATGTTAAGAACAAATCAAGAATAACTCCCAATGGTTCTTTTCATGGCCGATTTATTTTAATTATCCACTTGAATTATACATAATATAAACACAATCCCTTCATATTCATGTGTATTATTTTCGCATTAGTTATTTATAATAATGGATTACCATGGTCTATTAATGTTTTTTTAAACCCATTTACAATTAAACAAAAAGGGCCCATTCATTTTCTAAACATTTATCCAAAAGAGATTCCAATATGTTTTACAACATATATGGTTGTGAAATTATATTTCACAACCATTAGGTTTATCCAAAAATCACTTTGTATCCTATTAAATCACATGTTTTCCTTTATCATATTACAATTCCTTTATAATAAAACAATTTATCATTTATCAATATAATTACCAATATTTTTTCATAGGGATTCCTACCCAAGGCTCATATCATAATAAAATGATGGTGGATGATAGGAAAAAATATTTTAGAACCTTATAATTAAATATGGTCAATACCTAGATATATTTAATAACAACAGACAAAGGGTCTAGGATAAATATTCTATACAATGGTTAAATTGAAAGGGACATCCTACCATATTCCAAACAATTTCCACTAATATAATATCAACATGTGGCTCGATAAGAATATGTTGAAATTTTCATACCAGATAAACACATTGAAAATATGGATTATAAGAAAACAAAATTGCTCATACAATTCATGAAAATGGATTGAATCTGAAGTATGTATGATATGAGTTATAGGTTGACCATTTTCTCTCCAACACAACTAACGTCGTGTGAATATAATGTTGAAAGAGGGATATCTCCGATGCAAATGGGGTATGGATAAAGGGTATGGACGCATCAGTGCATACCATCCAATAGAGAAGTCCATGATTAGTTTCAAATAATATATAATTTATTTATATTTTTTAAAAATAAAATGTAACTATTGGTGAATTTAATTTAAAATCATGTTTTGAGACATTCAAAAAAATTTATTCACTCACCACAATAAGAAAAATATGTGCTTTCCACATGTGTATTGAAGATTGTGTTGATACTCAAAGAACTTATTTAGGGTGATTACAACTATATATATATATACCACACATAAATCTTCCTTCTTAAATAAATTCATGGATGTAACACTCTATATAACCACACAATATACATGTTTCAAAATCATCAGGATGTTGTCATATACATAGAATTATAACTTGAAATTATCCATTGGGATTTTATGATATTTCACTTAACCTAATAGATAATATATCCATTATTACCTCAACTAACATAATGGGTTTTCTACACCATTATAATTATGATATTACATAACTTACCAAACAGTTAAATTAACCAAAATTATCTTCCAAAATGCTATGTTTATCTAATACCCACTTAAATACAAAAAATAATGGCCCATAGTGTAACACCCCAAGATTTCATAGTGTGTTATTTCTTAAAAATAATTCAATAACTTGCACTACACACAACACCGAGTTCAAGCGCACCATGACTTACCTAACAAGCCGTTCAAAAGAGGTTATAAATAGTATTAACTAAATTTTAAACTTTATATAATCTTATTATGAGTTTCTTAGACATAATGTAAGAACAAATTCATTTTCAGTATTTCACTTTTACCAAATTTTAATAGTGAACCCTTTTTAGATACTATATTTTAAACTTTTTGACTAAATGGGGACATCAAAAATTTAAAATGAAACATCCCAAGCTTCCACGGTACGCTAACGTGTGTTGTACGCAACACCGAGTTCTAACACACCGTAACCAATCAAACTAGCTGCTATGAATAGTAATACCTACTTTTTGAAATTATATATATTTTATATTTGAAAATGGACTTCATTTTTGAATTCGGAATATCTAATTTAGCCTAAGGTGAAATTTTGGTACATTTCGGATAACTTTCATATTTTGATGAATAGTGAAAATTACTAAATTTTAATTAAAAACAACTTTTTTAATCAAAATAATTAATAGTGATAAATTATGAATTTGAGTGGTTTTAAAGTATATTTAGAATATATTTTTACCATTTAATATAATGTTGGTCATTGGACATAATTTTACAATTAAACCGAACATAAACAAGTGTCAATCTTTTGATAGTTATTACCTCTTAAAAACACGCTTTTTGTTTTGACAGCGGGAATTAATTTTAAATTAATTTCTGCCACTTCTGTGTTTTGAATTTATAAAAATGGATTCCATATTTGGAATCAGGATGTTCAAATTGTGTAAATAGGTAACTTTTATTTTTAGACATTTTGAATAATTACTGTGGTAAATATTTTATTTACCATGGTTAAGGGTAAATCCGGTAAATAAGGGTTAAAAAATAATATTATAATAATAAAAAATTACCCTAAAACGTGTCCTAACCTTATTGGTGGATAAATACCCGACCATGAGCATCCTTGGGTCAATTTGGGGACCCCTTGGAGCCACTTGTATGTGGTAGGGACACTTTATATTAATAAAGTTAAAATAAAAATAAAAATGGCATAAGCTTACATCTTTTAGAAGAACAATTTTTACATAGGGTTATACATGTTGGATTTTCGATTATAAATATTCATTAGAAAGATAAAAGGATTTCCTACATAATTCTATTTTATTTATAATTTTTAGACATCAAATAAGTTAAATTATTAATGACACAATAGTGATTCAATGTTTACCTCATTAATAAATCATTTAAATAAATAAGATTATAATGATTACAATATTATCTAAAACCTGTCCAATTCTTATTGGATGATGTTATTTAGAATATTAGTCATCTTATCTTCGACCTCAATGATTTTTGGACAATTATAAACCGAATATAATTATATTATTAAGTAATACTTTCACTCTTTCCTAAAGAGCCCCTCCTCTCCCTTATAAAAGGAGACCACTTCTACTCATTCCTCACACCTCTCAAGCCACTTGGCTCGTCCAAACTCTGCCCAACTAAGCTCCCCACATCCCTATCCTCCTCTTTGAAGCTTCCCCTTAGGCAGAAAGCATTTCAAGAAGTCCTTTGGTTCAAACCAAAGTGAGTTACCTAAATTAAAGGTAACGATTTCTCTTAAATTATTTTCATTTATTTTGCTTCTCCAACCCCCAAACTCTTTTTATTTCCTTTCTTTTGTAACAAAACCAGTATCCTCAATATACGAGGATGTTGTTATAAGAAGGATTCAAACTACACATACACACAACTCCATCTAATGGATGATGAACATAATGTTTCTGTGGATGGAAAACTAACGCCTCACGAAACGATGATTGTTCAAATACATCTTACCGCCTCTCATGGTGGCCATTATGATGGCACTGTAATTAAATATGATATTAATGATATATATTTTATATATAATCTTCTGTAATTCCATTTTATTTCATACCATTATTCGTTTCATGTTGTATATACATACGATAATTTTATTTGAGGAAGTGCGGACTACCGCCCCCTTAAAATGATATGACTCGTTCATACCACACATGGAACGTATAAAGGATGGTGTTAATGAACATAAGTAACATATATAAAATATTATATTATACTGTAATAGTAATATACCTATGTATCATTTGGATTCAATTCTTTTAAAATAAAAATTAAATGGAAGTTGCGTTCGTGCGTACATACGGACTACCGTCTCCACGAACGCGATGAGATTCATCCTCCATCGTATCCATTCAAGTATAATTATCATTTGATGATTTAAAAATGATGTTTAAGGACTTGATACCATTCTGGATTTGAATAATATACAACCTATCCTTTACAAACATGTCTTACGTAACAAAACATACAAAAGAAAACAAGTAAGTTAACACCCGAAACAACGATAATACTAAGATATTATTATCAAATCAATATTAAAAGATCATATATGATATCATATTAATATATATGATTCTTGTATAATTTAATAACAATTATTTCACCATTATACAGGAGGTTAACCTACCCCAACCAAGGAAAAGTACAAGGTAAGGGATTTTCTTATCTCACTTTCAATTCCGTGAGATTTCCATTGTTCGCCACTAAATTATTGAAAGTGGTGTATTGTGTACTACCATTTGATATATATTATCATGATTCTATTTATATTCATGTTATTCTATAAATCATTTGGTGGTTATTAACTTTTGGCCATACGACTCAGTTGATTAACATGGTAAGGGGTTTTCATCTCACTCCTTATTCTCATGAGATTCATGCCATATTGCCACCATTACCTTTTGTGTGGTGTATGTACTGCCCATAATTATATTATTTTTGTAATACACTCTAATTTATGTGTACTTACATATTCATTGTATGATACCTATTTCATGGGTTGTATGTTTCATAAGTTACCAAACTGGTAAGGGTTTACTTTACAACCTCTTCATTATCCAAGGTTGTTTATACGTAATAATCTACTGGGATCTCTTTATCATCCACATCCATGTTTCTTAAAAATGTATTTCAAAACATTTTTACTATTACAAGAATATGGGTTAAAGTCATTTATACCCTTGTTTGACTTTTTATAAGAGGTTTATAAAGGAATCTTTCCGTCGTTTTCAAAACAAGGTCCTTTTTAACCTTTTCGACAAAATTGAGGTAAGAATGTTTTTTTTAACTTATACGGCAGGTGCGGTTATTTTACGCCGTTATAAAATCTTCAAAGCTTTCCTTACAAGCTTATAAGAATATTTTCAAAGAAAATGTTTTATTTTATATGGATCTTAAATGATTTCAAAATAAAAAGAGATATTTCTTTAAAAAGAATTTTGATTTCATCTATGTCAACATCCATTGATGGATTTTACGCTTATTTGAAGTTGATTTATTGTAATACAAAGCTTCTATATTGTATTGAAAGTTTTGTGATATGTTTGACTGTGGATGTGCTATTTTTATACCATTCATAGTTTATGGTAAAAGTATTGACATTTCATATGCTAGTTCCAATAAGAATGTCTATGTTATATTTCAATCTTTACTTCATATGAATGTGTTGGACAAGTATGTTCCAGGTTGGGGACTGGTTAAAGTAAGCCCTCCAGGTTGGGGACTGGTAAAAGTAAGCCCTCCAGGTTAGGGACTGGTAAAAGTAAGCCCTCCGGGTTGGTGTCCGGTTATTAGAGGCACTCCGGGTTGGTGTCCGGTTATTAGAGGCACTCCGGGTTGGTGTCCGGTTATTAGAGGCACTCTGGGTTGGGTTCCGGTTACAGTTAGCCCCAAGGTCTTGGGACGAGGCCTTGAAAAGTAATTAAAGTTTAGCATTATGCATTCCAACATTATGAAAGTGGTTATTGATTTTGCATGTGATTATTCAATTAGTAGAATATCCATGTGAACAAGTAAATGGCATTATTTCATTTTACTTTTGCCATACTATGTTGAAGTTCAAGTTTAAAAGGCTTTTGTTTTAGTAATTCATTGCCTTAAATGTTTATGCTTATTTTTGAATGTTCCGCTATATTGTTATCCTTACTGGGCATTTGAGCTCACCCCTTTTCTATGTTTTATTTTTCCCAGGATGTGAAGATGTAAGTTATGAATGACCTGCAGGGATATTATGAGGGGATTATAGTGTGGACTGTGGAAACATTATGTTGTTGTAGTAGTTTTTCATTTTATGATATAATGTAAAACTTATGAATATATCTAGTGTTTCCAAGGCTACTAAACCAATCGGTCTTTCGAGATTTGATCTTTCTTGTGATCATGCCAATGTTATGTAATAATGCACCGACTCTGGGTAACTGGGGTCGGGGCGTTACAGTTGGTATCAGAGAAAGTTTAGTACAATCCTTGGAAACTAGATTTAGATAAACTCTGATTAGAGCACGTAGACCTAAGATGAACTTTCAGGATTAGTATAGAAGAACTTCCGAGAATTTTGGTATCGTAGAGATTTTGTGAGTTTTCCGAGCAATACATCCCTGTCTGGATACGAGCAGGTAGAGGCGGCTCTGGCACAAATGTACCTAGAGGTAAAACCCGAAAACACCGCTTTGAGCTAGACTCGAACGGGAACTGGTGCACGACAACGGGCCTTGCTGCACTCTTGGTTACGACACTCCCGGGGGATATGCTTAGGATAACTCTCATTTTCTTACAAATCATTATGAAGGTTTTATGAGTATATACTTACTCAAAGAAAACATTTTTATGATTATGGATTATATCCATAAATAGTTCAATTTATGTTAAGTGTTTTATAAGTATGGGATTATGTATTTTGATTCATAAACTGATCTAGTTTATGCCATTGTATAGAAATGGTGCCCAGTAGAAGGAATGAGAACTCCAGAAATACACATGATTCAAAGAGAAGGAAGGATCATATCTTTCATGGTCTTAAGCTAGAATTTATAAGAGAAATAGTCTCCCATGTATTATCATCA
Organism: Viscum album; assembly: GCA_963277665.1. Classification (NCBI taxonomy): domain Eukaryota; kingdom Viridiplantae; phylum Streptophyta; class Magnoliopsida; order Santalales; family Viscaceae; genus Viscum; species Viscum album. The sequence continues at coordinate 245,326,219 of OY728121.1, forward strand.
TATGAAGAAATAATATCATGTGTTGATAAGATAAGTAAAGAGTTTACTGAGTCCTATGGATTTGAAGGAAAGCAAGAGAAGAAAAGGATGGAAGAGAGAAAGATGGATAAAGGGAAAAGGGAAAAGAAGAATTTTCCCATATGTGGTAACTGTGGAAAGAAACACCCTGGAACTTGCCTGAAAGGAATGGGAGTTTGTTATAAGTGTGGAGGAAAAGGGCACAAAGTACGTGACTGCAAGGGTAAGAAAATGGTTTTAAATGTACAATGCTTCATTTGCAAAGAGTTTGGACACTACGCGAACCTATGTCCCAGTCATCAGACTATGCCGAAAATGATGTTATTGGATAATAATCAAGTTATGATACTACCACAGATGAAGAGGAATGATTAGAGTTCTTATGTTGATTATGTCAATTGAGTGTTGTATCAACAATGTACTTGTTATAATTATTATGGAGTATATAAGGATTGTACTGCAGTACTATTTCATTAAGGACTTGAGATTGTGTGGAACAAAGAAAAGTGACTCAATAGCAGGATAAATTTTTGGAAAATATATGGTTGAGAGAAAGATAAACCATAATATGGTTCTGATACCGAGTTAGTGATTTTAGAATAATACATGATTGATTTGGATAAATTCTGTTGGATATTCTTGACTACCCTGGAACTGATTAATGATTTGTATATTCCATCATTGTTGGGGTTTAAAACATTTTTGGATTAATGAAGTATATCCAGCTTTCTATATGGAATAAGGGAGCATGAATGTAATCAATAAGGAATATGGTAATTCATGATGTTTCGGTTTATTAAAAGAATACATGATGAAGGTATTCATATGCTATACGGGGTAAAAAGGTTATACATTATGTTTACCTTACTTATAAATGTTGGACTGTGAGTTCGGATAGAAGTATTTTGGATAGTTCTAGTTTGGATTATTTTGGATTGCCATAAAAGGACAACCCGGAGGTCGGGCGGCAACCCGTCGCGTCTGGCAAGGCTGCGAGACTTGAACCCGCAACCGAAGGGCGACAAGGGTGTATCACCTACCACTGTCCCACGAGATGTCCTGGATTAAATAATGTAGTTTTTATTAAAAGATCTTGTAGATGAATTAGAAATTCGTTTATTTTGGAACCCTATACGAATAGTGTAAATAGAATTTTTTTTACATTCTATTATCTTTTAGAGTGAAAGATGAGTTTGTGGTAGAAACTTATTAATGGATAAAACTCTAATTATAAAGTAAGTATATCTCCTTATGATCTTAGCCAATCTCATAAATAAATTCCTCAACATTAATAAAAGGAACTTAGAACAAAAATGTTTTCCTAGATGGTACCTTAAATCATCACTAATTTATGGCTTTGGGATTGTTGGCCTTTTCATAGACATGTTCTCTACCACTCTCCATTAGGTAATTGATGGTTAGATTTTTCTTCCATATCCATATTTTACTACATGGAACCCTAGTATGTGTTATTTTCGGTAATCTTCATACTTTCGACTCTTTATTTTAAATAGAGGCCTCATTAATTCATTTTTCGATGTGGGACTTCAACTAAGATATTTTGAAACGTCAAAAATGTTTTATCCCAATACCCTGTGTTTTGTTGAACCGATGGTATTTCAAATCATCATAGATTGATGATTTTAAGGACCTCAATTTTATACTTTTTTGTGATTGATGACCTCAATCACTACCTATAAATATTTACGTTTTCATCCAATTATATGTCTCTAATTGCCACCAATGTTCTCCTAATAAAGATCATAATTTGGTGGTGACCCTTTCATTTCTCTTTTCCTCATATTAAGACTAAATTTTAGTAACCCAATTTCCGATGTGGGGTTTCCCACAAATATATTATCTATTTTCAACCTTTTATTTTCAAAAAACAATTTCAAATTGCGAGGACGCAATTTATTGAAGGAGGGGAGAATGTAACACCCCATGATTTCATAGTGTGTTATTTCTTAAAAATAATTCAATAACTTTCACTACACGCAACACCGAGTTCAAGCGCACCATGACTTACCAAACAAGCCGTTCAAAAGATGTTATAAATAGTATTAACTAAATTTCAAACTTTATATAATCTTATTATGAGTTTCTTAGACATAATGTAAGAACAAATTCATTTTCAGTATTTCACTTTTACCAAATTTTAATAGTGAACCCTTTTTAGATACTATATTTTAAACTTTTTTACTAAATGGGGACATCAAAAATTTAAAATGAAACATCCCAAGCTTCCACGGTACGCTAACATGTGTTGTACGCAACACCGAGTTCTAACACACCGTAACCAATCAAACTAGCTGCTATGAATAGTAATACCTACTTTTTGAAATTATATATATTTTATATTTGAAAATGGACTTCATTTTTGGATTCGGAATATCTAATTTAGCCAAAGGTGAAATTTTGGTACATTTCGGATAACTTTCATATTTAGATGAATAGTGAAAATTAATAAATTTTAATTAAAAACAACTTTTTTAATCAAAATAATTAATAGTGATAAATTATTAATTTGAGTGGTTTTAAAGCATATTTAGAATATATTTTTACCATTTAATATAATGTTGGTCATTGGACATAATTTTACAATTAAACCGAACATAAACAAGTGTCAATCTTTTGATAGTTATTACCTCTTAAAAACACGCTTTTTGTTTTGACAGCGGGAATTAATTTTAAATTAATTTCTTCCACTTCTGTGTTTTGAATTTATAAAAATGGATTCCATATTTGGAATCAGGATGTCCAAATTGTGTAAATAGGTAAATTTTATTTTTAGACATTTTGAATAATTACTGTGGTAAATATTTTATTTACCATGGTTAAGGGTAAATCCGGTAAATAAGGGTTAAAAAATAATATTATAATAATACAAAATTACCCTAAAACGTATCCTAACCTTATTGGTGGATAAATACCCGACCATGAGCATCCTTGGGTCAATTTGGGGACCCCTTAGAGCCACTTGTATGTGGTAGGGACACTTTATATTAATAAAGTTAAAATAAAAATAAAAATGGCATAAGCTTACATCTTTTAGAAGAACAATTTTTACATAGGGTTATACATGTTGGATTTTCGATTATAAATATTCATTAGAAAGATAAAAAGATTTCTACATAATGATATTTTATTTATAATTTTTAGACATCAAATAAGTTAAATTTTTAATGACACAATAGTGATTCAATGTTTACCTCATTAATAAATCATTTAAATAAATAAGATTATAATGATTAAAATATTATCTAAAACCTGTCCAATTCTTATTGGTTGATGTTATTTAGAATATGAGTCATCTTAGCTTCGACCTCAATGATTTTTGGACAATTATAAACCGAATATAATTATATTATAAAGTAATACTTTCACTCTTTCCTAAAGAGCCCCTCCTCTCCCTTATAAAAGGAGACCACTTCTACTCATTCCTCACACGTCTCAAGCCACTTGGCTCGTCCAAACTCTACCCAACTAAGCTCCCCACATCCCTATCCTCCTCCTTGAAGCTTCCCCTTAGGCAGAAAGCATTTCAAGAAGTCCTTTGGTTCAAACCAAAGTGAGTTACCTAAATTAAAGGTAACAATTTCTCTTAAATTATTTTCATTTATTTTGCTTCTCCAACCCCCAAACTCTTTTTATTTCCTTTCTTTTGTAACAACACCAGTATCCTCAATATACTAGAATGTTGTTATAAGAAGGATTAAAACTACACATACACACAACTCCATCTAATGGATGATGAACATAATGTTTCTGTGGATGGCAAACTAACGCCTCACGAAACGATGATTGCTCAAATACATCTTACCGCCTCTCATGGTGGCCATTATGATGGCACTGTAATTAAATATGATATTAATGATATATATTTTATATATAATCTTCTGTAATTCCATTTTATTTCATACCATTATTCGTTTCATGTTGTATATACATACGATAATTTCATTTGAGGAAGTGCGGACTACCGCCCCCTTAAAATGATATGACTCGTTCATACCACACATGGAACGTATAAAGGATGGTGTTAATGAACTTAAGTAACATATATAAAATATTATATTATACTGTAATAGTAATATACCTAAGTATAATTTGGATTCAATTCTTTTAAAATAAAAATTAAATGGAAGTTGTGTTCGTGCGTACATACGGACTACCGTCTCCACGAACGCGATGAGATTCATCCTCCATCGTATCCATTCAAGTATAATTATCATTTGATGATTTAAAAATGATGTTTAAGGACTTGATACCATTCTGGATTTGAATAATATACAACCTATCCTTTACAAACATGTCTTACGTAACAAAACATACAAAAGAAAACAAGTAAGTTAACACCCGAAACAACGATAATACTAAGATATTATTATCAAATCAATGTTAAATGATCATATATGATATCATATTAATATATATGATTCTTGTATAATTTAATAACAATTATTTCACCATTATACAGGAGGTTAACCTACCCTAACCAAGGAAAAGTACAAGGTAAGGGATTTTCTTATCTCACTTTCAATTCCGTGAGATTTCCATTGTTCGCCACTAAATTATTGAAAGTGGTGTATTGTGTACTACCATTTGATATATATTATCATGATTCTATTTATATTCATGTTATTCTGTAAATCATTTGGTGGTTATTAACTTTTGGCCATACGACTCAGTTGATTAACGTGGTAAGGGGTTTTCACCTCACTCCTTATTCTCATGAGATTCATGCCATATTGCCATCATTACCTTTTCTGTGGTGTATGTACTGCCCATAATTATATTCTTTGTGTAATACACTCTAATTTATGTGTACTTACATATTCATTTTATGATACCTCTTTCATGGGTTGTATGTTTCATAAGTTACCAAACTGGTAAGGGTTTACTTTACAACCTCTTCATTATCCAAGGTTGTTTATACGTAATAATCTACTGGGATCTCTTTATCATTCACATCCATGTTTCTTAAAAATGTATTTCAGAACATTTTTACTATTACAAGAATATGGGTTAAAGTCATTTATACCCTTGTTTGACTTTTTATAAGAGGTTTATAAAGGAATCTTTCCGTCGTTTTCAAAACAAGGTCCTTTTTAACCTTTTCGACAGAATTGAGGTAAGAATGTTTTTTTTAACTTATACGGAAGGTGCGGTTATTTTACGCCGTTATAAAATCTTCAAAGCTTTCCTTACAATCTTATAAGAATATTTTCAAAGAAAATGTTTTATTTTATATGGATCTTAAATGATTTCAAAATAAAAAGAGATATTTCTTTAAAAAGAATTTTGATTTCATCTATGTCAACATCCTTTGATGGATTTTACGCTTATTTGAAGTTGATTTATTGTAATACAAATCTTCTATATTGTATTGAAAGTTTTGTGATATGTTTGACTGTGGATGTGCTATTTTTATACCATTCATAGTTTATGGTGAAAGTATTGACATTTCGTATGCTAGTTCCAATAAGAATGTCTAAGTTATATTTCAATCTTTACTTCATATGAATGTGTTGGACCAGTATGTTCCAGGTTGGGGACTGGTTAAAGTAAGCCCTCCAGGTTGGGGACTGGTAAAAGTAAGCCCTCCAGGTTAGGGACTGGTAAAAGTAATCCCTCCAGGTTGGTGTCCGGTTATTAGAGGCACTCCGGGTTGGTGTCCGGTTATTAGAGGCACTCCGGGTTGGTGTCCGGTTATTAGAGGCACTCCGGGTTGGGTTCCGGTTACAGTTAGCCCCAAGGTCTTGGGATGAGGCCTTGAAAAGTAATTAATGTTTAGCATTATGCATTCCAACATTATGAAAGTGGTTATTGATTTTGCATGTGATTATTCAATTAGTAGAATATCCATGTGAACAAGTAAATGGAATTATTTCATTTTACTTTTTCCATACTATGTTGAAGTTCAAGTTTAAAAGGCTTTTGTTTTAGTAATTCATTGCCTTAAATGTTTATGCTTATTTTTGAATGTTTCGCTATATTGTTATCCTTACTAGGCATTTGAGCTCACACCTTTTCTATGTTTTATTTTTCCCAGGATGTGAAGATGTAAGTTATGAATGACCTGTAGGGATATTATGAGGGGATTATAGTGTGGACTGTGGAAAAATTATGTTGTTGTAGTAGTTTTTCATTTTATGATATAATGTAAAACTTATGAATATATCTAGTGTTTCCAAGGCTACTAAACCAATCGGTCTTTCGAGATTTGATCTTTCTTGTGATCATTCCAATGTTATGTAATAATGCACCGACTCTGGGTAACTGGGGTCGGGGCGTTACACATAGAATGGTAATATAATTTATGTGACCAATTGAAAATATATAATGACATACATTAACTAGAACATTAAGGAATATCATTTTAGAAAATTAAAAAATCATTATCTAATGAAACCCAGAAAATTTTTCAATAAATGGGAATTTTAAACATTATATTATAAATTGATTAATTTATAAAAATATTTCAATACCCATCACAAATTATCCACATAAGGAAATATTCTATACACTTCATGAATAATACAATTCAAGATAACATGGTTAAATAGATCCATATGAATGTGGTGAGCTCAAATATTTATTCAGGGATGTATATTGAAATCAATTTATAGAATATGTAATATTTTTTAAATTATATAAAAATATATATGTCATAAAATAAATATTATTATATAATTCAAGACATGATCATAAGGAAATAAATTTATAATGGGTATGTGGACAGAATAAAAACAAGAATAATTTATACTGATTTTAGGAAAAAAAGCATAAAAGCGGTGTTGTAAAGGTAAATTACCATTGTGGTTCACCAAGGTATCAGTAAACATTACAAAGGTATAAAACCATAGTATCATTAATAAGATATACCAGAAATTCATTTAGTTACCCTATAAATAAATGTAAAATAATGTAATACTCTTTATAATTACATCATTATTTATTCTATATAAGGTAAATCATAATAAATTCCATCAAATCAGAATTAACTGAATAATGAAGTAGGTTACATGATTTTAGAACATTTGAGAATAATACTTATACATAATATTGGAAGATGGTTTAATAAGATAATTTCATTGTAATGAATATATTGTTTTGATATTGATTTAAAATATGATTTTTATGGTTATTAATATATTTTCATTTGAATTTTGGAAATTCCATATCCATTTGAAAACATTTATTCTATAAATCTAATAGAGTAAATATTTATTTGGGAAACAATGAATATGTAGATAGGATGTTTCTTGAAAAAAGATAAATATAGTGAAAATGCGTGTTTCCAAAGAATAAAATCATAAAATCATATTTTGAAAATAATTTTAATCATTATCAAAAATTGTGGATGTTATGAGTCAATGATGAAATATATATTCAAAACAATGAAGTGAAAAAGTTGAAAAATTATAATTTTTAAAAAGAATCACTAAAAATATATCATTTAAATGTTATAAAGGGTATTATATTTCATTTCACTTCTAAGTTAAAACAATTGATGTTGAATGAATGAAATTTGTTTTGATTGTTTTGAATGATCCATTTAAAAAAACACATCTTAAAACAAGTAAAAAACATCCATTTAAAAAAGGAATTATGGGAATATATAGGTCTCATGGGATAACAAATAATTCGATTTCTTATTATATTGTTTAAAATATTAATATAATTTATATATTGTAATATATGGAAATCCATTTCTAAAGATGAAAGAAATTATTCTCAACACTGATTTACTTTTTATAGGGATTAAATTCACATAGTAGTAAGATTTGATCCAAAAGTATCATTTTAAAAATTGATAATGATAATTTACATTGAAATAAAATATTATAATTTTAGAAACCAATAAGGAATGAATGGTGTTTAATAAATATTATTATATATCAAAAATATTTTATCGGTAAATGGAAATCCTTACTAATGTTGTATCATTTGAATCATAGTATACATAAAGGAAAAAAGGATCCATCTGTTTAAACAAAATGAATTAAATGAATAAATTAAAAGAAATGTAATTCCCCAACTCAAGACACCTTGAGTTGTGGAATTACGAAATTTCATTATCATGACCATAAGAGACATGTCAAAAAATAAAGATCAATTTACTAGCCATGTATGTACTATATACATACATATGTTTTACATTACATTATGAAAGGAAAAATAATCATTGTATCTCTGTTTACACACCCATATCCCTTAGCTATCCCTTTAGCTAAATCATAATATACTTCTTCACATCTTGGGAAGAATAAAACAAATGATAGGGTTTTCTCATATGCTCTATAAGGATAATAATTTAGCAGAAAATATCGCGAATAAGCATAAACGTATAAGGTAATCTATAAGACTAAATTACAATACTTTTAAACTTAAACATCCTCATAATATGGAAATGATAAATAAAATAATTCCATTTACATATTCACATGGATATTCAACTAGTCTAATTTTCACATGTAATATAAATAGCCAATCACATAATCATGTATTGAATAATGTCATAAATCTTATACAGAAAGACAAGGCCTCATGCCAAGGCCGTGAATATAAATTTTTTCAAGGGTTTCTTCCAAGAATCTAGTCTGTATCATGAGACCTATTGATTCATTTAGGGGTTTTATAGGGCCATGATGATCACATACTACATCCAATACTTTCCACATATGGAAAGTTAAATCATAACATAAACATTTGTATTAAACTTGCATAAAATTTCTAATATGTCAACCATAAACTATGAATATCAAAAAAAGGCACATACACATTCCTACAAATCATAAAACAATCAACACGATATGGAATATTGTATTATAATAAATCTGATTCAATTAAACATAAAACCCATCAATAGATGTTGACACATATGAAATAAATCCAAAAACAATTTAAGGGAAATATATATTTTTTACTTAGAAATAATATAAATGTTTCCTAATTATAAATGGAAACATTTATTTTAAAAATATACTTATAAACTTGTAAGGGATGCTTTGAAGGTTTTATAAGGGCATAGAATATCTCCACCCACTGTATAAGTTAAAAAACATTCTTTCCATATTTTTTGAAAAGGTCATAAAGTGCCTTGTTTGTAAAATGATAGAAAGATTCTATTTAAAATACAAAATAAAAATACAAAGATTGGTATAAATGAATTTAAACTATACTCTAGGAAATAGTAAAAATGTTTTGAAATACATTTTTGGGAAAAATGGATGTGGATGAAAAATAAATCCTAGTAGTTTATTACATATAAACAACATTGGATAACAAAGAGATTGTAAAATTAACCCTTACCTTATAATATTCCTTATTCAAGGGTAAAATAAACTCATGAGTAATGGTTAATTTTTTTATTAAATTATTCAAGAACCACAAACATATATATGATATAATATATTATCCTTTAATATTTCTTGTTAATAATATTTCAATTGTATCACTATTTCCAGCATTAACTGATTCCTTTTCCTTTATATTATTTATTATGTCAATTGTGACTTTTATATATAGGATGTATATTATTCATATAAAAAATGATATTATGTTAATAATAATTATTTTTTGTTCATAAAATGAAAATTATTCTTGAATTATTATGATGGGGAATGGAATCTAATCGCATCGTCGAGACGGTAAGCCATATGTACACATGAAGGACAATATTATTCCATTGATGGTAAAATAGTATGTAATTTGATGGTATGTTATATTTAAATATTCATGAAAATTTTATACTTATTATTTATAAAAATAATACTCATTATTATATCCATCCAAATAATGAAGTGTTTAATAACAAACTACAACACGACGTGGAGACGGTAAGACATATGTACACAGGATTGGTGACATTGTAATTCATGGGATGGATATAATATTGAATATGGATGTAACATATTTATAATAACACCTCATTATGTAAAAATTACTGGAGTGTTTATTTTAGTTTGTAGACAAAAATGAATTTGGATGTTGGCGAAGAAAAGAACATTGAAAGAGTTGACGAAATAATTACATCTTATTCATGTGCTTCAATTTGATTTGAACAAAATAGATCTTTAGGATGGATTTATGATCAAATTATTACCTTTAGGAATATGTGTGGACAGTTAGGAGGATATTTGAGCATGTTATGGACATACTTAATGAAAATTGAGGTGTGAATTTAACATTAGAGGGTGTAACATTTTATAACGAGGTGAGGGATAGTTTAGGAGAAGATTGAAATAATAATTTATTATATTATTATTTTCCATTTCTAATAGAGAAATTGGAATTTATTCATGTTAATGCTGGTATGGGTCGAAATAATCTAAACTAATATGTTTTATACATGTTTAGGTCACCATATTAACCTTATAATTTAGATTTAACAATTAGTTAAATGGTTTATCTTTTACCATCTCTTCTTGTTTTTTAATACTACATGATTAACATTGTTAGTTTATAATGGAAAGAGAACCTCATGTGATTTATTAATGACATATGAATCATTATCTATGTTCTTTGGACGAATATGTGATTTTTAGGAATATTATATCATTTAATAATATATAATTCGTTTAAAAAATTAATTTCTGTCAATTTTGAAACTATTTATTATTTGGTTTTTGTGAATGTCATAAAAAAATGATTACTCTTAAACAAATATATTGAATCAAACATAACATGTCATATTCATCTATAAAATTCGTGGATAGCATCAAAGGTTTCAATTTAAATTTATTTTGTTATTTATAACATCCATTATTTTAATCATTTATTAATAAGGTTGCTACAACAACAAAATGGTTTCATAAATAAATATTACTATTTATTATCTACAAAATTGTAGACAAAATACCATGATGAATGAAATATTTTAATATTTTTAATGAATATATATATTCGAATTTTTCTTATCTATAACAGTATATTGAAAATGGTTTTGTTAATAAAATTGGAATTTATCACCTTTAACACTTCTTTAAATAAAATATAATAAATGTATTAATCTAAACCATGTGCATCAAAAAGGTTCATATTATTTTCCTAAGGTTGATTTTGGTCAAAAAAACTTCTCTACTAGAAATAGGACATGAGTTAGAGTAATTTGTCATTAATATAATAAAATGTTTAACTTAAATTACCCTTTTTACTTGTAACCGTGGTAAATAAAATTCAAAAGCTACAATTCACTAAAAATTATCTTCATCCAATATAAACACATTTTATTTATTGATGGCAGCTGTGTCTGTCAAATTTTTTAAATTCAATTTCCATAAATAGTAAAATTATGTTTTATGAATACTTTCAAATGTTCATAGAAGGTGTGTAAAAGGAATTAAAAGGTTTAATAAAATTTTATATGTCTAATCATATTATAAAATAACTACAATGAATTAAATTGAAATAATATGTGTATTATGCATCTATTTTTTCATTAAAATAAATTTAAATTAGAAATAATTATTTAAAAAAAATCTCAGTTTTAAAAAATAACATATTTTTTTACCATTCATCAAAAATTGAATAGTTTCAATAAATTACCAAAAATTCACCGATAGAAAATTTTTATATTATCAATCAATAAATGATGTCCATTTTGAAAATTAAAATTTATAAAATTTCATAATGTGGTAATTACTATTTAAAAATAGTTTTTTTAAATGGCAAGTTTGATTGGTCATGGTGTGCTAGAACTCGAAGGTGCATAAAACGCAAGTTTTTGTTTTATAAAAAGAGAAGCATACCATGGAATATTGGGGTGTTACACTCTTACCACCTTCAAATAAATTTTTCATTGAAATTTATAGAATATTACTGCATAAAATGATTCATGTGGTTCTACATCATATGTTCCCCAGGTTCCCACATTGCCTATTCCATTATAATTTTTCACTAAAGTACTTTTACCTGATGAGTCATCCAGTTTCTCAACACATGTTTTCTGGTATCATGAATTTTGATTAGATCTTCACAATAAGAGAGATTAGGTTCAGGGTCTATTTCTTCATTGGTGAGCACATGCGTTGGTTCAAGCATATATTTTCTAAAAAGTGATACATAGAACACATTAGGAACTTTAGAGAGACCTGGAAGCATTGCCAAATGGTAAGCTTCAACTCCAATTCGTTCTAGAATTTCATAAGGCTTGACGTACATGGGAGTTAATTTACCCTTCTTAACGAATTTTATAACCCCCTTCACTAGAGATACCTTTATGAAAAAAATATCTCTTATATGAAATTCCAAATCCTTCCTTCTGTTATCATCATATCTTTTTTTCCTGCATTGATATGCTTTGATGTAGGTTTGGATAATCTTTACATTTTTCATTGGTACCTCATCATGTTCTAGGACTACCAGTTTTTTCACCAATATCATTGAAAAAAGTTGGTGTGTGATATCTCTTTCTATATAATGATTCATATGATGCTATCTAAATACTTGAATGGAATCTATTATTATATGAAAATTCTAAAAATGATAAATATTGATACCTCATTACATCAATTTTATGAGAGAAAGATATCAACATGTATTCTAAATTTTTAATTGTCCATTGTAATTGTCCATTAGTTTGAGGGTTATAGTTAGTGCGAAAATGATGTTATGTGTGCAGGGCATTTGATGATTCTTCCAAAATATCAATGTAAAATGGGGAACACGATGAGGAATGATCGATAAGGTCACACCATGATGTCTTACATCTTCATTAATATATAGTATTACTAAACATTCATATGATAAATCTTCTATAATAGTAATAAAATGTGCCGACGTGGTAAGAAGATCAACATTGACCCATAATGCAACATTCCTTCTAGGAGTCTTTGGTATCCCGATGAAATATTTCATCGTAATGTCATCCCATTTACACTCAGGCAATGAAAGAGGTTGTGTGACTCCTCTAGGATGCTGTCTTACAACATTAACCACTTGAAAAACTATAAATTTTGACACATAATCAACAATCTCCCACTTCATCTTGTCCCACCAAAAAGGTTCCTTCAAATCACTATACATCTTCTTGCAACAATGGTACATAGAAAAATTAGTTCTATGATCATCACCCATCAATTCCCTTTTTATATCATGTATATTGGGAACAAAAATATTCTTCCCAAATTTTAAAATTCCATATTCATATACAATTTCAACCAATCACATTATTCACAGATTTGATTTTATTTTGAAACACCTCATCATTAGTCTGAGAACATTTCTCATTTTTAGTAAATATGGTTTATCAACCATTTGAAAAATAATTGATGATTCACCATCGATGATTATTCCCATATCTATCATTACTAGATTCATGAACATATGATCTCATTCAACTCTCATCTTTTTCCGAACCTCGTGATCTTTTAGGTTCAAAAAAACATAAACTTTATTTTCCTTCCCCTGGTGGTAGTGTATTGTGAAATCATAATCCTTGTGAAGTTTAGCCACAACCTTTGTTGTATATTGAGTTCTTTCTATGAGAATATATACATGAACCTCTTCTGATCAGTATATATCTCACATTTTTTACCATAGAGATAGTGTCTCTATACTTCAAAGAATGGATTACAGCATCTAACTCAAGATCATGAGTGGGATAGTTCTGTTCATGATTTTTTATTTACCATGATGCATAGAAAATAACTCTATCATTCTATATAAGGATCAACCAAGTCTGTTTTTGAAGCATCACTATTAATAAAAAACCCATCATTCCCCAATGTTAGATTCATGATAGGTGCATTGACTAATCTCCACTTAAATTATTCAAAACGTTTTCACACTCTTTTTTGAAACAAATTTAACCCCTTTATGAGTGATCTTGGGTAATGATTTAGCCAATCCATAAAAATAATGGAAGAAACACCAATAATAACCTTCTAAAGCAATATAACTACGTACCTCAGTTATACTCATCGGTGCTAGACATTCGTGGATTTCCCATGAATTTTATGGATCAAAGGAGATTAATCAATAGAGACAACCTGGAAATGAAATGAAATTCCATTATATAGAATTCACAATTGCTATACTTCCCATATAATTCATTTCTTCTAAGAGTTTTCAGGATAGTGCATAATTTATTGTCCTGGCCATTGTAGATTATAGAGTATACCCAGATATCATCAATAAATACCACCACAAGGTCATCAAGATATTACTTGAAAAATATATTCATGATATCCATGAAAATAAATGGTACTTTAGTAAGTTTAAGATGAATTACCATAATCTGATAATGCCCATACCTGGTTAGAAATACTCTCTTTGGAATTTCATCCATATTCATACATAACTGATGATATCCAGATTGAAGTTCATTATTTTTAAAATATTGAGCTCCACGAAGTTGATTGAATAAATCATCAATGCGATGTAGGGGATACTTGTTATTTAGATTAATATAATTGATCTCTCTGTAGTCATTACAGAACCTCATGGATCCATCATTCTTCTTAAAAAACAAGCATGAACTCCCCAAGGTGAAACACTAGGTCGAATTAATCCTTTATTACTAAATTCCTCTAGTTATTTCTTTAGTTCCACAAATTAAAAAGTGTCCATTTTATAAGGGGACGTTAATATGGGCATTGAACAAGGAATTAAGTTAACGGGAAACCCAATTTATAATTTTATAGGGTGTGTATTTAAATCCTATATAAACACACCATCATATTCTTAATCAATAGGTAAAAACTATATCTAAACATTAACATCCTCACACTTATTTATTTCACTACCTTCATCTAAAATAATTGAATTTAGTTGATCTACAAAGGGTGGATCTAGATGAGAATTAGATCGTTATGTTTCTAGTTTAAAGATAAGGGATTCATTTTCTTCATAAAAAATTGAAACCTCCTTCATCTTATAATAAATTTTCACATCATGGTCTGAAAGCCAATCCATAATAAGGATTATATCAAATTCAATCATGACTATGAAAAAAAATGATAAGTATATAAATAACATTTATATTCCATAATGGAAACTGATTGAAAACACTTTGTTACTATGATACTTCACTTAATATTTTTGGCTGAAAATTCTTGTGTTAAGTAAAATTGGAAATATCGAATTTTATGGAAAAATGGGAAGATATAAAAAAATTCGATGGTCCAAAATAAAACAAAGCATTGGATAATTTTGAGTAAATAATTAATATACCACACATCACATCATTAGGAACTTCAAACATAACAGTAGTGATCACATAATCTTAGTCATTCTCCCTTGGCCTTTTATAAGGTATGCTTCCTTGACTGTTAGGAAATTTATTGAATAATTCACCATATCATTACAATTGTATCATTTCACATTGACAACCTCTTTCTTCCCTTGAAATAACAAGCTTGGTGGCCTTTTTCTCCACACGTGTAACAAACTCCCATAAAGATTTCGCATGTACCAGGGTATTTCTTCCAACAATTACCTCAGGATGGAATTTCAACATTTAAATTCTTCCCCTTATTTATTTTTCTAGAGTGTTCAATAGATATCTTCTTCTCTTTCATCACATTAAATTCATCAGACTTAGTTAATGATGTTTCTGTGTTGATAGCATGTGAAAACATAACATCGTACAATGAGAAGGATTGTTAGACTAATGCTCATCAGAGAAATGAATTTAACCCATCAAATAATTAGTCAATATTACATATTGGGTTACATATATAATCTATAACTTTCCTTTCTAACCATGTTATGTTAGCCAAAAACTTTGTGACAATCTCATCCTCCTTTTTCCTCAGACAAAGAAATTGCCTTCCCATATTCGCTCTATGTTCACAAGGAAATTTTAATATAATAAAATAACTTTAAAAAAAATCTATTACATATTTTATACATATTCATCCTCATTATTGTTTTAAATTAATGATATCCATTGATCTATATCTCTTGAGAGGCACTAAACTTCCATGAAAACAATTTCCCATTGGCTACTCTTGAAAGCATGAAATATTTTCTCTAAATAAATTTTCCATTTATCATCTATAAATAGATTTTTAGATCCATTGAATGTTGGTGGATTCTACCTCATGAAGAGTTATAAAATTCATCCTCCATGTTTTGGATCATGGTGATCCATAAGGGTAAGGTTATAATTCTAGCCCTGAGTGAGTTTTCTGAGTATAGTTATAAGCTATTTAGCACATTTTTCATCACCACCTCCAATATAATTTTATTGAATAGGAGTGAAATTTCTACATAGATTACATGCGTTGATGCAGTTTCCATTCCATCCATTAGGAGCCATCTCTAAACAATGGAATGAAAGAGATTAGTTTATTAATTACAATGCAAAATCACAAACATGAAAAATACATAACATAAATTAAATATTTGTTGCATATAATCCATATTGATAATAAATGTTTTTATTGGAGAAGTATTTACTCATTAACACTTCATAGCGGTTTGTAAAAAATAATGTGACATATCCTAAGAATATCACCCAAGAGTGTAAACCCATATGCACAGTAAGGCACGTTATCGTGTACTCGGATATCCCAGGTCAAGCCAGAAACTTCATGTAAGATTTTTCACCCCTAGGTTCATCTTTTCCAAAACCACATCCACTTGTATTATCTTGACAAGGATGTATTTCTTGTAAACCACACATAATATCTATATTAGGTAGTTTTTGGATGCGCTTCTATACTAATAAAAAATTCAATATTAGGGTAATGGTCTCTAATAAGAGTTTTTCTAAATATAGATTCCATGGTATGTACTTAACATTCTCTAATAACAACTATAACACCCCAAAACCAGTTACCCCAAGACGGTTCATTAATAAATAGCATTGTCATGATCACAAGAGATCATGTCTTGAAAGAAATGTTAATATATAAGTATTGTAAGTACTAGATAGATAAATAAATTTTACATTACATTATGAAATGAAAAATAAACATTGCGTATCTATTGAACACACTCATATCCATTAACCTATCCCTGTAAGTCAATAATGATTTACCTCTTCACATACTGGGAAGAATAAAATGTATGAAAGGGTTGAGCTCAGATTCTAAATAAGAATAACAGTATAACATAAAGTATCATTAATAAGAATAAACATTTAATGCAATGTATAACACTAAATCCAATGTATTTTAAACATTAACATCATCATAATATGGAAATGATAAATAACATAATTCAATTTACTTAATCAGAAGGATATTATACTAGTCGATTTATCACATGTAATATTAATAGCTAATCTAATAATGATGGATTGCATAATGCCGAATATCTTAAAAACAATAGCAAGGCCTCATGCCAAGACCATAAATATAAATTCTTTTAAGGACTTGTTCCAAAAATCTTGTTTTCCTTGTGAGACCTATCAATGCAATGATGGTCTATAGTTGGACCCACTCATCACTCACTATGTCTGATACTTTCCACATATGGAAAGGTGAATCATAACATAAATATTCATATTAAATTATCATATAAATGTTAGTAATTTAACCATAAACTGTGAATGTCAGAAAAATAGCACATCCACAGTCCAACATATCATAAAACTATCAATACGATACGGAATATTGTATTATAATAAATCAGATTCAATTAAACATAACATCCAACAATAGATTTGGAAAAAGATGGAATAAATCCCTAAACAATTTGAGGGAAATATATCATTCTACATTGAAATCATTTAAAAGATAAATAATTAAAATTGAAAACATTTATTCTTCGAATATTCATATAATATTTTAAAGGACACTTTAAAGGTGTTATAATGGAAAAAAATACCTCCAGCCACTGAATAATTTAAAAAAACATTCTTTCAGTAATTTTTTGAGAATTTCATAGAGTAATGTGTTTGTAAAATGAAAGAAATATTACATTCAAAACATTAAATAATAATCCAAACATGGGTATAAATGAATTTAACCCATACTCTATGAAATATTAAAAAAATTTGAATTACATTTTTATGAAACAAGGATCTGGATGATTATGAAATCCTAGTAGATACTTATATATAAACATCCTATGATAAAAAATAGATTGTAAAATTAACCATTACCTTGTAATTTTCCTTATTCAAGGGTGAATTAACATTATTAATAATGGTTAATACATTTTTATTAAATTATACAAGAACAACATACATATATATGATATCATATACGATCCTTTATTATTTCTTGTTAATAATATTTCAATAGTGTCAATGTTTCATGAATTAAATGATTTTTTCCCATTATATATTTTGTTTTTTATGACTTGTTCTTTTATAGACAGGATGTATATGATTCATATCTAGAAGGATATTATTTTATTAATCATCTATGAAAATTATTCTTGAATGGTTACGATGGGGAATGAAATCTCATCGGGTCATGGAGATGGTAAGCAGTATATACGCTTGAGCGACAATATCAATCTATTCATGGTGAAATAGATTGTAGTTTTATAGTACATTATATACAGATAATCTTTAAAATTTTACATTTATTATTTAAATAAATTATAAACATTATTATTCCCATCCTAATAATAAAGGGTTGAATAACAAACTACACCACGATGTGGAGACGGTTAGTTGTACGTACACAAGTATGATGAATTTTTCATTCATGGGATGGATAGAAAAATGAATATGGTTATACCAAATTTATAATAACACCTCATTATGTATAAATTACTAGAGTTATTTTTTTATTATAGAAAAAATGAAATATGAAGTAGATGAGGAAAAGATCATTGAAAGAGTTGATGAAATAATTACCCCTTCGACAGGTGCCTCCTTTTGATTTGACAAAATGAGTCTTTAGGTTAAATTAATGATAAAATTAATTTATCTAGGTTGAAGTGGGGGTATTTAAGAGGATATTTGAGTACATTCTAGCTAAGAAAAATGGAAATGGATGTGTGAATTTAAGATAAGAGGATGTATCAATTATAACAATGTTAGGGGCACTTTAGAAAAAGATTTGAATATTATTTTATTATAAAATTATTGTATGTTTATAATAGGTACAAATAGATTAATTTCGATTTATGTTGAGGATGGGTCAAATTAATCACAAAAAATAGGTTTTAGATAGGTTTTGGTCACCATATTAACCTTATCATTGATATTTAACTATTAGTTAGATAGTTATACTTTTACCACCTCTTCGTGTATTTTTATACTACATGCATAATATAGTTACATTAAAATTACAAGAGAACATAAAGTGATTAATTAATAATATATCTAACATTATCTATGTCCTTTGGCCAAATATTTTATTTTTAAGAATTTTATTTCATTTAATAATATATTATTTAAAAAAACCTATATATATGTCAATTTTGACACTATTTAGTATTTAGTTTTTGTAAAAGTCATAAATACATGATTACTCGGAATAAAATACATTGAATCAAACCTGAAATTACATGTTCACATATAAAATTCATGGATAGCATCAATGGTTTCAATTTAAATTTATATTATTATTTATAACATCAATTATTTTAACTGTTCATTAATAATGTTATTACTACAACATCATTGTGTCATAAATAAATTTTACTATTTAATAACTACAAATTATAATTTAAATAACATGATGTATGTATTTTTTTAGTATTTATAAGGAATAAATATAGTCATATTTATCTTATCTATATCACTATAATAAAAATTGTTTAGCTAATAAAATTAGAAATTTACACTTTTTACACTTCATTAAATAAAATATAATAAATTTCCCAGTATAAAAAAATTGGAACTAAAAGGTTCATATTTTTTTCCTAATGTTGATTTTGGGAGAAAAACACTTATCTACTAGAATTACAACATTTTTTACTGTAATATTTTATTAATATAATAATACTTTTACCTTTAATTACCCTATTTTCTTTTAACCGTAGTAAACAAAATTCAAAAGATACACATCAACAAAAATTCCTTTCATATTTGGAACAAAAGTTTACATACTGATGACAACTGTATCTTTTAGATTTTTTAAATTCATTTCACAGAATAGGTAAAATTATGTTGTATGAAAATTTGAAATTGTTCCTAGAAGGTCGGTAAAAGAGGTTAAAAAGTTTAATAAATTTTTTTATGTTTTATCTTATTATAAATTGACTCCAATCAATTCCATTGAACTAATATTGGAATTCTGTATCTATTTTTACTTTAAAATAAATTTAAATTAAAAATAATTATTTTAATAAAATCTTGGTTTTAAATAATAACAGATTGTTTTCCTATGTTCCTCAAAAATTTCTTTTTTTCAGAAAAATATTAGAATTTAAACCTATGATAATTTTGATATTATAAATCAAAAATTTTATGCCCATATTGAAATTAAAATTTATAAAATTTCAAAAACTGGGTATTACTATTCACAATTAGTTATTTAAACGGCTGTATTGATTGGTCATGGGGTGCTATAACTTCGAGCTAATTAAAATGAAAGTTATTTTATTATTCAAAGAGAAGTGTACTGTGGAATATTGGGGTGTTGAATTATTCCCACCTTTGAATTATTTTTCCCTCAATATTTATACAATATTACTGCCTAAAAAATTCAGGTGGTCCTTAGTCATATCTTCCTTTGGGTCCCACATTGCATCTTCCATTATATGGTTTCTCCAATGATATTTTATAGGAAAATACATCTAGTTTCTCAAAACATTCTCTCTGGTATCATGAATCCTAATTAGCTCTTCCAATAAGATTAATTACAGTCATGTTTAATTTCTTCATTGGTGAGCACATGTCTTGTTTCAGGCATGTATTTTCTCAACAGTGATATGTGGAACACATCAGGAACATTGGAGAGACCTGGAGGAATTTCAAAATGGTAAGATTCAACTCCAATTAATTCTATAATTTCAAAGTGTTTGATGTACCTAGGACATAATTTACCCTTCTTACAGAATCATATAACACCCTTCCATGGAGATACCATTATGAAAACATGATCTCTTGTATGATATTCCAAATCCATCCTTCAGTTATCAGAATAGATATTTTTTCTACAATTATATGCTTCGATGTGGGTTTGGATAATCGTCACATATTCCATTGTTTTCTCATCATCTTCTAGGACTACATGTTTCCTTTCACCAACATCATCCCAACATGTTAATGTGTGAAATCACATTCCATAAAACGCTACATATGGTGCTATCTGAATACATGAATGAAATCTATTATTATAGGAAAAATATACCATAGGTAAATAATAATCACAAATTACTTGAATGTAATGTGATAATGATCTCAACCTGTCTTCTATTGTTTGAAAATTCCATTCTAATTGTCCCTTCGTTTGAGGGTGGTAGGTAGTGCCAAAATGAGGTTATGTATCCAGGGATTTTTGATGTTTTTTCCAAAATATATATGTAAAAGTTGGATCACGATGAGAAACAATTTATATGGGTATACCATGAAGTCTTTCATATTCATTAATATATATTCTTGTGAAACATTCAGGTGGTAAATCTTATCTAATAGCTTGAAAATGTGCTTACATGGTAATACGATCAACATTGACCCATATTGCATCATTACTTATAGGAGTCATTGGTATCCCCATGTCAAAGTCCATAATAATTTCATCCAATTTCCACTCAGGTATGGGAATAGTTTTCTTCTACTCTACTAGGATGTTGTCTTCCAACATTCGACTATTAAAAACCATACATCCGGACACATAATCAACAATGTCCCTCTTCATGTTGTCCCACCAAAAATGTTCCTGCAAATATTTATACATCACATTACATCCAAGGTGTATAGAGAAATTAGAACTATTATCATCATCCATTAATTCCCTTTTTAGATCATATATATTAGGAACACAAAGCCTCTTACCAATTTTCAAAATTCCATCTTCATTTTCCATGTCATCAAATCTTCCATCATTCACAACATATATTTTATTTTGAAACAAATCATCATCAGTCTAATAAGTTTATATCCTTTCTAGTAAATGTGGGTTGGAAACCATTTGAAAAAGAATTAATGATTCACCATTCATGGTTAATCCCATATCGATATTTACTATATCCATGATCATATGATCCCTTTCAACTCTTATCTTCTTCAAAACTACACGATCTTTTATGCTCAATGCATCATCCACTTTATTTCTATTCCATGAGTTGTAGTGTATTTTTCAATCATAATACTTTAGTAGTTAATGCCACCACCTTTGCCTTATGTTGAGTTATTTCTGTGAGAAAATATACTTCAAACTCTTGTGATCATTATATATTTCACATTTTTCAACATAGATATATAAGGACCTGTCCTTAAAACATTACATAATATTGAATTAAATGAATAGTTGACATTGAGGATATTTTAAGGATTTATTGAATGAGGCCATAACTATTACATACCAACTTGAATATTACATGTAGACACTACTACTCAATATCCATTATCTTCATAAAATAAAAACCCTTAAAAAGAAACATGTCTAGTTCCCTGTTTTAGACAACACGACTTTTCGTTGATCCAATCCTTAACCATATTCATCTTTTAGTCCTGTGGAAAAAATTTCAAAATCATTCTATGAGAATTAAAATCTCAGTAAGAGTTATAAAATAATGAAAACATTATCCCATAAATAAATAAAAATCAATGAAACCAAAACATTTCAATCATAACATACCTTACAAAATCAAAAGATATATGAATAACACACGGAAAACATAAATCATAATGTTAACTTATGTAATTCATAAAATACATACATTGTAGCTATCACAGCTACATAGGGAGTTACATTTGGAATTCCCATCAAATTATATTCCCTAAATCACTTTGGAGAAACCTCAATGTTTACCTCAGTCATGTTACCCAATGCATTGGAGAGTTATCTTGGGCTCACCCACCCTAGGTTTATCACAGAACCAACCGTATACGTAAACAATGACCAATAACTATAACATATTCATAACACATAACACAATAAAAAGGAATGATACATTTCCCCAATCCAATCACATTTTATCAAATCAATATATTAGAAAAAACAATGCTTTATAAAATAATTTTCAAAATCATTTAAAACATTTGATAAAGAGATTTTTGAATCGAAGTGTTTCATACCACATTGATGCTTTTAAATGAATTATCATTTTAAAACATTAATGTAAATATTAAAAAAAATAAAAAAAATAATTTTGAAAACATGGACATTAATGTGAAATATTTAGAAGAATAAATCTTTCAAACATTTAAAACGGTAATTTAGTTAAAAAGTTTTTTTAACAAAAATTGAGACGCTTCAATAAAAATAATTGAGGAATAACATTTAATCAGAACTTTATAATATCATGAGAATAAATTTATTCATGATATAATATGTCAAATGATAGTATATACACCATATAAGAGTGAATTGGTGCATAACAATAATTAAGTCTAGTGGAAATGTAAATTTAGATGAAATCCATTATAAAGGTTGTCTTCTAAAATTAAGGATAAATCAATCACATAATTATGTGTTAAAAATATAAATACACCCAATATGAGTTTATATTATGTTTAAAACAATCAGAGTTCATTCACATATATTCATAGGATGACATATTCTACAAGTACATGTTGAACCAAAAGAATTGAAATTTGGTTAAGAAGTTCCCCTGTTAAAAGTCGACAGATTAACAGCTTTACATTAAAATTAAGAAAATGAGTTGATGAGATAAAAATGGTATCTAGTCAAATTGACATAAAGTTTACCTCAATGCGGATTTAGAGGAACATATCCTAACATAATAAGATTTAAATTAAAAGACATAACAAAAGAAGACTTTTAAATAGAGGAGGGTCAAAGGTTCCCTTACCGATTTGGTAACATACAAAATATATGTCACATCAAAGAAGGATCATACAATTAAGATGTGAATACTCATTATAAATACCCGAAGCTTGACGTACATGGACATTACATTTATTTTGAGGAATACTCATTACATAAAAAAACAGACACAGAAAGACCGTAATAGTTTAGTGTCTTTGGAAACATGGAACGTAATCTTCTAATCGTGGTGAAAGATCTTCAACATCTCCCATAATGATCTTGCCCTTTTTTCATACCTAAAACATTTCTTTATATCCTGGGAAAACAAAACATAAAAAGGGTGAGCTCAAATGCTCAGTAAGGGTAACCATGGAGAAAATTAAAAAAACCATATACATTTGAACATAAAAACATGTACATAATGTTTAAACATAGAAATCCTATGCAATGACATAAAACATGGAAATACGTAAGGAATAGATCAAAATAGAACATCAATCATGATAAAATAGCTTGTAAATAAAACTTGTAATTGTGGAAAAACATTAAGTACATGATATGATTTCCATGGTAGCCAAGGCATTGTTGCCAAGACCATCTTAGTGGACAATGTCCCTTTCGGAATCGAGTTCACTCCTCATTTCAGTCCTTTAACACTGAACCAGATT
Source organism: Viscum album (assembly GCA_963277665.1). NCBI lineage: Eukaryota > Viridiplantae > Streptophyta > Magnoliopsida > Santalales > Viscaceae > Viscum > Viscum album. Next base: position 245,350,700 of record OY728121.1, read on the forward strand.
AACTTACCATTCCATCCATGTCTATCCCATGAGATATAAATCATTAACCAATGCATTGGAGGGAGATATAGGTCCCACCCATCTCATAATGAAACCATTCTTATGTGTGCCACAAAATCATAAATCATACATCATAGCATAACCCATGTAATAAAAATGGGATTTTTAAACATCATGACATCATAAAACCATTCATATAAGATAAATGAATTCATAAAAATAATTAAATCACAACATAATCAAATCTATGTAATAATAGGGATAGAAACAGAACCCTATATTATCTTTGATGGAAAATAATTTTGAGAAAACACTTGAACTCCATTCTTGAGGAAAATATCCTTTTTTACTTCAATACATTTTCCATTCTTAACATGTCATACAATTTTAAACTAAAAGAAGTTAATTACAAATAAAAATGAAAACTTGTAAAGGAATCTTCTTGGAAATAATGTTTTAAAAATTCATTCATGTCGTATAAGTTAAAAAAACATTCTTCTCGTACTTTTGTCGGAAAAGTCAAAAAGTGCCTCGTACGAAAAACGACAAATGATTCTTTTCATATCTTTTACTAAAAACTCACCGATGGGTAAAATTGGATTTGAAAAATTGTAGGTGGATGGAAATAATATTACATATTGAGGAAACATGGATGTGGATGATAAAATATAACCTAGTAAATACCATAGTATAAACAATCTCGAATAAAAATGAGATTGTGATATTTTCCCTTACCTTAGGTCCGATATGCTTCGTACGTATCCGAACCTCCTGTATACTGATTTAAATAAGGTCATTGACTTATTACAGAATCATATTCATTGTTATGATATCATATATGTTTCATTTATGACTTTATATTACCCGTTCTTTTGTAAATTCCATGTTAAAGCAGCATTTTGGGTAAAATCATTTCATTTATCGTATGTGTTTCGACTTGTCATTCTTGATATTATTACTTATATCCTGATTTACAAAATTACAGAATTTAAAACATGATTTATATATAATATATATTCATCATATACATATATATATTATTGATCGATAAAAGGAATGAAATACATCGTTCATGGAGACGGTAGGTCGTACGTACGCATGAACACTGTTTTCGTTTCCTTATTGAATTGAATGAAACTAAATAGATGACATAAATATATATATAAATAAATAAATTATCATTATTATTTCATATATTTCATTTTTATTCATTATATATACTTTATGATCATTCATTAATGGTTAACATGGAGAATGAATCTCATCGCGTCGTGGAGACGGTTGTCCGTACGTACGCACGAGCGATGATATCGTTCCCATAATTATTGAATAGAATTGGATGGGATGGTATAATATATCAGAATCAGTATTATTTTATTATAACCATATATAGTTAATCATTAAACCATTATACCCATCCTTGTAAGGTGTTGATGGAAAAACAGATTACACCACGGCGTGGAGACGGTATTCTGTACGTACGCACGCGTAGTGATTTTGTTTTCTGTAGGATGGATAGATGGTGAAATAGGGTTCTTTCATACTTATAATAACATATCAGTATATTAGTGATACTGATGTTATTAATTCATAACGAAACAACTAAATAAGATGAAGTGGAAGAAGAAATAAAGTTGAAAGAATCGGTAACGGACATTACCTATTCTTTGAAGCGCCACTTTGAGACCTCCTCTTAGGGCACTAAAATTGGTCTTTGAAGAAGACCAGGACCTCTAGGATGTTTCTAGGGAAGTGGATAAGAGAATTCGGAAGGGTTGGCCGAGCTTGAAGGCTCAAAGTGGTGTGAGGAAGCAAGGGAGGAGGTTAACTTTTATAAGGGAGGAGAGGGGCACCTTTGGAAAAACAAAAAATATTATTTTATTATAAAGTCATATTCGGTTTATAATAGCTTTATTTCGAATATAAGGTGGGGATGGGTCGACATACTCTAATCCAATAGATTTTAGACATGTTTAGGTCATTATATTAACCTTATCTTTTAGTTTTAACTCTTAGTTAATTAGATTGACATTTACCATGTCACTTTGTATTTTTATATTATATAGTTAATAAACTTACCATATACATCCAAACGATCCACAAGTGGTCCATTATTGATACACCTATCATGATATAAGTATCTTGGCCGATTAATATATTTTTAGGAATATAATAACAGTTAATAATATAATATTTGTTTTAAAAACTATTTTACGTCAATTTTGACACTATTGGGTAATTGATTTTTGTGAAAAAAATAACAGAATGATTAGTTCGAAAACATTAAATTAAATCAATACTAACATGTAATATTAACATATAAAATTATTGGAATTCATAAAAAGTCTCATATTACATTTATTTGGGTATTTATAACATCAATTATGTCAATATTTCATTAATAATATAATTACTGCATCATCATTGTGTCATAAATAAATTAAATTATATTAAGTCTAAAAATTAAAAATAAATTTCCATTATGTGGGAAATCTTTTTAAATTTATAATAAATATTTATAGTCGAATTTATATTATGTATAACCCTATATTAAAAATGATTTACTTATTAAACATTGATTTTAACTATTTTAACCCTTCTTTAAATAAAATAATATTAAATGACCTAATCTAATCCACATGGTAATAAATGGTAATTTTTTATTCCTAATGTTGTTTCTGGACGAATTACACTTATCAAATAGAATTAGGACATGTGTTATGGTAATAATAATATCATTTTTACCCTTAGTTATCCTATTTACTTTTAACCGTGGTAAATAAAAGTAAAAAGTTATTATTCACCAAAAATCATTTCCATCTCATTAAACCACATTTTAGCCCTTGATATTAACCATGTCTCTCGGATTTTTGAAATTCAATTCACAGAAGTGGTAAAATTTAAATTAAAAAAGTCAGTTTTTTAACTACCTCAAAGTGGTTTCACTGTTCATAAAAAATTGATGTATTTCAGAAAAATACAAAACATTCAGCCTAAGAATTATTTGATATTACAAATTCATAATTGATTTCTATTTTTCAAAATTAAAAACATAGAAGTGGCATTAATTAATTTTAAAAGTAATTCCTGTTATCAAAAAAAATAGCGGGATTTAAGAAACAATAACAATCAAAAGATTGATACTTATTTATATCCAATTTAAAAGTGAAATTAATTCCAATGAAAAACATTGGATTAAATGGTTAAAATATATTCTAATTACACTTTACAACAAATTAAAAAGATAATATAACCATATAAATTATTGCAATGAAAAAAGTTGTTTTTAATTAAAATATAGCATTTTTTTTACGATTCATTAAATTATGAATGTTATCAGAAAAATATCAAAACATTATCCAAATTAAATTATTATATCCTGAATCCAAGGAAGAATTTTATTTTTTCAAATTTAACTAATAAAAATTTCAAAAACTAGATTTAAAGTGGGTGCGCCATCAAAAGGCGGCAAAACTGCTTTTTCTGAAACATATTTATTTTACCGAAAAATTTTATTTTGCTCTCATACCATGTTCTAGAAAATATGTAAGATTAATAATAAGGTTATAAAAATCAAAATGTAGTTAATACGATTCATAACATCTAGCCCATAAAAATATTATAACAATATATCATTGTTTTGTGAAACCCGGTATTGCGTACTACACATGCTATTGAGGAAGGTTGCAATTGTGTGTAATGAAAGCGAAGTTATGGTTGCGTATACTGCAAGGTAACACGGTGTTGTGTATAGAACAAGATAATCTTGGGGTATCATACAACAGAAGACATCAATGAAATTAAAAAGAATATTTTTCATAAAATCACAAGGTGATACATTCTTCCGCCCTTAAAATGAATTTCGCCCTCGAAATTCGTCGGGGTTATAAATGGTTTACTACTCTAAAGTTTCATTAATAGAATCCCACATGTAATGGCCTAGATCTCTCCAGCCCATTCCTTTGTCAAAAAGAATGTCAAGAAGTTTTCTGGAGGGTAAAATGGACTTTTCACCCCACTTTCCAGAATTTTGAAACTACACGCCGTGTAGTTTGAGTACACGCCGTGTACCCCCTTTCTGGGTATACCCCGTGTTGCAGGCCGTATCCTCAACGTGTGAAGTAAATGAGTACACACCATGAAGTGTAACTACACTCCGTGTACCACTTTGCTGGGTATACCCCGTGTTGAAGGTCGCGTCCTTGCTGTGTGAAATAATTGGTGCACGTCGTGTGTCCAGTTCTACACGCAGTGTAGTCCTTCCCCGCGTACGTGTTACCAATCAATAGTCGTGTGCTGTGTTGGCGCCATGTCCCTGCCCTGTGAAATAAATGTGTACATGTCATGTGTCTAAACTACACGCTGTGTAGTCTTTCCCCGCATATGTGTTACCCTAAAACCTTGTATTGACCAGTCAACGGCAGCGGAGCCGTGTTGGAAGCCGCGTGGAGACCATGTAAAATAACAGGGTACATGCCGTGTACCATAAATTACAAGTCATGTACTTTTCCATTTCTTGCCTATAAAAGGAGGGGTCCCCTCCTCCTTTCAATTCAGTCCTCTCCTCCCCTTTCCTCTAATCAGTGTTCTCCGAAGAGACTCGAAGGCTCTTTCTTCCATAACTACTTCGTCCGAGCTCAGATTTACGATCCGTCAGCGGCCAAGGGATCGTAACGATGAGTCGGAACTTCCAAGCTTGGATCCGCTGTCTTTACATAGGCCTTTCCTTTCCTACATCCACCCGAGGAGGTTTTTCTGGGACCCGACAGAAGTGACGGACGTCGACGGACGTCTTATAAGTCTGATCTGAGGGAGCATTGCGATAGGAACCTATTGAGGTAGGGATATTACCTTTGTCTCTCTAATTTGTGCAACATACGGGGTGGATTTCCTCTTACTTATGTGAAACTCTTTTGAACTGGTTTAATAAAGATAATAACTGGCTTATAACGGGGTTGGGAAGATTGTGATTTCTTTTACTTTATATCCTGTGATATTATGTTGTTAATTGAATGAACTTCTACCTACTGGAAATAAAGGTCGTTGGGGGCCTTTGTTTATGCAATTAAATGTTTCCCTCTACTTCTGGATTTACTTATGGATGGAGACTTTTTGGAATGTGGAAATTGGTTAATCACGTAAAGATGGATATTTAAAATATGGAACCCTTGTGTGATCACACCGGTTAAACAAAACGGAATAATGAACATGTGGGTGTTGTCTTGGATATGTGGCATGTGATGGGGTTTGGTTTATCGTTTGTCATCGATATGGTGAGCAGCGGGGATGTGGTTGTCTTGGTTGTGGGTTGGTGTAAATACTATGTTGATGACGGGAAGTGGGGCTACGATAAGTGGTATAAAAGGGATAATGATGTATGTGTTTCAGTGCAGTTTTGGTTATGGTGGTTGGAAGCGAGGTTGCAGGGATGGTTTGAATATGAACGGACTATGGGTTGTGAATAATAAATAAAAGGTGGAAGAGTTAATGAATGGTGGGTCATGGAAATGGAATGGGATTAATAATCAAAGGGGTTGGTTGGTTGATAAGAACGGCTTTGTTGTGTTGCTTGTGTTTTCCTAACTTGATTTGTGGATGGCAGGGATTTGTTTACGAATGATTAATGTGGTTGGTTGTGGATCGTTTCCCAGTAGTTAAGGAACTAAATAAACTAATTCTTCTGAAATGTGAAAACCTAAATAGAGTTGGGGTTGTTTGTTCTATGCAAGCTTCATAGTAGTAGTGCCAAGGCATGTTCTCTGTTTCTCTGTTTAGAAGCCATAGGTTGGGCTGTGTGTTTTTCTATATACATATCTGTATCTTTTGTGTTTTATCGCACCCCATCCATGTTGAGAACTTAGTGCCGAACACTCCCATTTCATGGCAGAGGGTGTTTTTCCCGTAGTTACTAGCTCCTTCCTGCTCCTTCTCCCCAAGGTTGTGATGGCTTGAGGTGACCATACACCTAAGACTCTTCGGGTAGGTTTTGATTGGGGTGTCTTTAGCCCAATACTCTTTGGGCATGTTCTACTATTTCCCGAGAATCTTCATGATGAGGCCCAGGTGTGTGTGGGCGGGATACGTGATTGTGATGCCCAGGTGTGTGCGGGCGGGATACGTGGTTGTGAGGCCCCGGTGTGTGCAGGTGGGATACCTGGTTGCGAGGCCTAGGTGTGTGGGGGCGGGATACGTGGTTGTGAGGCCCAGGTGTGTGCAGGCGGGATACATCATTGTGAGGCCTAGGTCTGTGCGGGGGGGATACGTGGTAGTGAGGCCCAGGTGTGTGCGAGCGGGGAGAGTGTGGCAGCGTCAGGACGTTCTCCGTTAGGAAGAGCAGCTAACTAAAGGGAAATGGTGTGGAGTACCCAATACTCTTGTTTCTTATATACTACTACCTGTTGTGTTTGTGTTTTGGTGAGTGTGGCTGGTGAGGTTGGGTGGATAGAATTCCTTGCTAGGATTCTTCTGTTGTTCTCACGGGACATTAGGATGTCTCCCCACTTGTGCACGAGATCTTTAGGTTTCCCTACTGAGTATACTTGTATTCTCATCCTACATTTACTTTCAGGTTTCCAGGAGTACTACCAGGGTCGTGCGGGACCCGAATGGTCGGACATTTGGAGTTGTTGCAGTTTTTGTACACTTGTTTCTTTTGGTATTGTACTTTGAGCTTTCTTGTACTTGCACCTTGTTATAAAATTGTTTAAACCTGCATGTGGGCTTGGTTTGGGTTTATTTCTATACACTTTTTCTTTACCTTTTTTGTGGTTGACTTGTCCTATTTATCGATCCTAAATAATAAAAAGGGTAATGCCTCCCATATTTGTGATAACACATACCCTTAATGCTAGTTGCCACCCCGGGGCCTACTGGAGGTGGGACTCGGGGGTCATTATATCCCTTTCACCATTGCCAGATCTGGCAGGGCATCTGTGGTGGGAGGGGGTCGTGATAGAATGGTATCAGAGCTTATGGTTGAGAGATAGGATGAATTCTGGAGTTAGGCACAGTGAGGATTGCAAGAGATGGTAGGGAAACAATGTTAGTTAATCTTGGTGGGGGACATAGGCCAGGGAAGACCAGCTAGGACGCAGTATTTTAGGGCCCCCTTGATCCGATGCAAGGACTCTGAGCCTACCGAACGACCAAGTGAGACTACTTTGATTGCAGGGTAGATACCCTAGGGAAGGTACATGCATCATCGTGATTGTGTTTTACTTGATTTGGGTGTTCTGGGAAAGAAATTGAAATAAAATGATAAAATAAAACCATGAGTTTTTCCTTGCTACTTGGGCTTAGGTGATCTTTGTTTATTGTACAGCTATGGAACCTGTACGTCATCCCCAGGTGGCTCAGATGGCCGAGGCCTAGCAGATTCAGGCAGTCGATCAGCTGAGGATTGACCTAGAGGAGGAAGATTGCCAGTGGTAGAAGACTCTCTGTTCTTTCCAGCGGCAGACCCTCAAGAAGTATGAGGGTAGTAATTCGGATACGGAGATGGATGGGTGGCTTGAGTAGCAAGGGATATCCATTACCTTGATCCGTGCTCCGAGGGAGTACTGGGTTCACCTAGAAGTGAATCAGCTGAGAGGTGTGGCGCGACAGTGGTGGACACTCTACCTCGGAGAGAGGATAGAGGCAGAGGTTCCATGGGCCGACTTTGATAAGGAATTCTGAGAGGAATTCCTTTCTTCCATGATCAATTCAGAGAAGTGGAAAGAGTTACTCTCCCTTCAGTAGGGGAGTATGTTAGTACGAGAGTTGGGGATAAAGTTCAAGGATCTCCTACACTTTTCTCCAGATCTCTTTCCGGATGAGGAGTCTCGGGCGATACGTTTGTAGGAGGCGCTTTGTCCTTCGCTCAAGTATGTTGTCACCACCTACACCCTTCCGACGTACTTGGAGGTACAGATGAAGGCAGAGGTTGTAGAGAGGATGCACTCACTGGGAGGTGCACCCTGAGAGGGGTACCAACCAGGCTCGTCAAAGGGGAAGGCAGTCAGCAGCAGGTCTCCTGCGACGGGACCTTGCAGGTTTAGTCCAGTGGGGAGTAGGCCCCAGCATTTCTAGTTCAGATCTTCGGGTCCTTGTCCCTTTTTCACGATCTTAGGACTGAGGTGTTTTTCTTGTGGAGGTTTTGGGCATGTTCAGAGTCGGTGCCCGACCCGATCTCAGTACGGTGGAGGTGGGCAGGTTCAGCGCCCACCTCAGCAGCACCAGTGTCGGTGAGGCCCTTCCAGTAGCAGCAGGCCCATGCTCCTCCGAGGGCCGACTTAGAGGTAGGAGGCCGACCTCGGGGTGCTCCTCAGGGACCTCGACCAGGGCATGGCCGGGGAGGTGAATGACATCAGAGAGGCAGAGGGACTGGGCGTGGACAGTTGCACGCCGCAGAGTTGACAGCTCCGGCAGAACTAGAGGTGGTGTGAGGTTCGATTTGTTTGTTCAGCACTCTTGTTTCTGCTTTGTTCGATTCGAGAGCTTCGAACTCCTTTGTTGCACCTGGTCTATCCCATGCTTTGGGACTAGACGTAGAGAGACTTTCCGTACCACTAGTGCTGAGTACACCAGTTGGAGGCCAGACCAGCGTATCTTGTTTTTTCCGGGGATGTGGGATGACGTTGGGACCACATCTATCTAGTCGGGACTTTCTTCTGTTACAGATGTATCCATATGATGTCATCCTAGGCATCGACTGGTTGTTTTCTGTTAGCTTCGTTATCAACTGCTTCCAGAGAAGAGTAGTGTTCTCCGACGTAGAAGGGCAGTGTGTATCTATTGTTATCGAGGGGAGCTATCTGGTGGGAATCTAGCATATTAAGCCTCTCCTTTCCTTGTTAGGCAGAATATCAGTGGTTCCAGCTGATACAGATATGATGGATGTCCCAGAGGTTGTTAGGGAGTTCCTCGATGTTTTTCCTGAGTAGGTTGTTTCTCTACCCCCCCCCCCCCCGACGTGACGTTGAGTTCGGGATAGACTTACAGCCTGATGCCTGTCCGATTTCGATGGCCCCTTATCGGATGGCACCTTTGGAGTTGCAGGTGTTGCAGATTCAGATTTTCAATCTGATGGAGAAGGATTTTGTTTGACCCAGCGTATCACCATGGGGTGTTTCAGTTTTGTTCATGAAGAAGGCATATGGTGGTCTAAGGCTATGCATAGACTACCGAAGGTTGAACCAGGTAACAGTCAAGAAACGCTATCCCCTCCCAAGGAGAGATGATCTCTTCGACCAATTGAGGGTAGGAGGTTGGTTTTCCAAGATTGATCTACAATCTGGATATCATCAGCTGAGCCTAAAAGACAGTGACATCTCGAAGACAGCTTTCAGGTGCAGGTATGGGCAGTTCGAGTTTGTGGTGATGCCATTTAGAGTTAAAAATTCACCGGCTGTGTTCATGGGACTTATGAACATTGTCTTCCGGGAGTTTCTGGACCGGTTCGTCATTGTGTTTATCGATGACATCCTGATCTACTAAAGGTTAGATGAGGAGCACGTTGAGCATCTTAGGGCAGTCTTGGGAGTCCTTCGACATCACCAGCTTTACGGGAAATTGTAGAAGTGTAAGTTCTTGACACAAGAAGTACACTTCCTTGGGCACGTGGTGTCTCAGCATGGAGTGTCTGTGGACCCGTAGAAGGTGGAAGCAGTTGTTTCTTGGGCAGCACCCAAGAGCATGGGAGAATTTCGTAGTTTCCTGGGGTTAGCAGGTTACTATCAGAGGTTTGTTTCGGACTTCTCTCGAGTTGTTGCTCTACTGACAGCTTTGACGAGGAAGAACCAGGTCTTCCTATGGAGCGAGAAGTGCCAGAGTGATTTTGACTACTTGAAGGAGATGTTGTTCAGTGCTCCCGTACTCAGGTTGCTAGAGGAAGGGTTGTTGTATGAGGTGTTTTGTGATTCTTCTGGCCTTGTTCTGGGGTACGTGCTGATGCAGAAGAAGGGAGTGATCTGTTATGGGTCTAGGTAGTTACGCCCTCACGAGCGTAACTATGCTACCCATGACCTAGAGCTTGCAGCAGTAGTGTTCGCACTAAAGTTGTGGTGACATTACCTCTTTGGGGAGCTCTTTGTGGTCTTCTCAGATCACAAGAGCCTGAGTTATATCTTCTCCTAGCATGATCTGAACCTGTGGCAGTGGAGATGGGTCGAGTTTCTCCAATACTATGAATTTGATATCTCTTACACTGAAGGTAAGGGCAATGTTGTGGCGGATGCCATGAGCAGGAAGTCGAATCAGGAAGTAGCTTGGGAATCCACTAATTCTTGGTAGGCAATGGGAGAGTTGGTTGCCCTGCACTTGGATGCCCGTGTAGAAGGTGTTAGAGGCTATTTGTTTCAGATGATGGTGTAGTCTTCCTTGTTGCAACAGGTGGAAGAGTCTCAGTGGGGGGACTCTGAGGTGGATGTGATGTGGGATCATTTCAATCAGGGGAACGGTCCAGAGGGATGGTCAGAGGATAGCCGACATCAGATGCTTTTCCGTGGAAGGTTGTTTGCCCCGGAGACAATGCATGAGGTAGTACTCCATGAATTCCATAGCTCAGCCTTGGTGGTACATCCAGGAGTTTCAAAAATGTACCAAGGCCTGGGGGAACAGTTTTGGTGGCCCGGGGTGAAACGGGCAGTGGCAGAGTTTGTGGCTAAATGCCAAGTGTGTCAGAAAGTGAATGCTGAACACTGTGTTCCCAGTGGTTTGTTGCACCCTTTAGAGTTCCCGAGTGAAAGTGGGATGACATCTCAACGGACTTCATCACAACACTACCCAGAGCTCAGGGTGGTTATGATGCTATCTAGGTAGTGGTGGATCATCTGACAAAATCAGCTCACTTCTTAGAAATTAAGTAGTCAGGCCCGGTGAGTACCTTAGCACAAAGGTATGTAGATAAGGTGGTACGTTTGCATGGAGTTCTGAAGACTATCATTTCAGATCAGGATACTCAGTTTACCTCACGAGTCTGGAGGGGGTTATAGCATGCTTTTGGCACCCATCTACACCTTAGCACTGCTTTCCACCCCCAGACCAATGGGCAGATGGAGCGGACTATCCAGACGTTGGAGGAAATGATGCGGGCATTCATTCTGGATTTCGGAGGATCATGGGTACGAAACTTTCCTTTAGTAGAGTTTTCCTACAACAATAGCTTCCACTCTACTATTATCATGGCACCGTTTGAGGATTTGTATGGAAGGCCATGTAGTTCACCCATTTTCTGGGCAGTGGTTGGTGAGATAGGTGCTCTTGGGCAAGAGGTAGTGCAGAGCACTATAGAGAAAGTCCATCATGTATATGAGAGGATGAAAGCGGCCCAGGACCGACAGAAGTATTATGCTGATCATCGGAGGATGCCCTTGGAGTTCGAGGTGGGAGATCATGTGTTCTTGATTGTTTTCCCTCAATGGGGGCAACAAAGGTTTGGGAAGGGGATCAAGATCTCACCTAGGTTCATCAGACCTTTTGAGGTGTTGAGGCGAGTTGGCGAGGTGGCATATCATCTATCCCTACCACCTCAGTTGGAGAAGGTTTATGACGTCTTCTACGTCTCCCTGCTTCGTCGGTACTTACACGAAGACTCTCATGTTATCGACTGGGGCGAGTAAGATATGGGAGACGACGCGACCTTCGAGGAACGACTAGTCAGGATCGAGGATCATAAAGAGAAGGTTCTCTGTCGATGATCCATTCTGTTGGTTCGTGTGTTGTGGAGGCATGGCGGCCTCGAGTAGGGAACTTGGGAGCAGGAGACCAAGATGCACGCTCAGTACCCGGAGTTGTTTTGACTTTTGTTTTCCCTTGTTCTTTAGAGCTTTGTGTTGATGTTATACTTTGTACCTTTGATATATGGAATGCTTGGCTTGTCAGTTGTGAGACCTTTTGTTTGCATGTTCCCTGGTAATGTGTAACATGTCCGGATGTGTGGGAAAGGGAAAACCTTGACCCTTAATCGAGATTCATTAATGCGGATACGATTGAACCCATGCAGGCAAGTCAGTTCTGCCTAAAGCAGATAATATCTTGACATAGGAGAAGGAATTTACCAAACCCATGTGTTCGGGCAGTGTGTTGGTTGTGTGGTGTTGGGGGTAGTGCGACTTGAAAAATCCTAATGTATGAAATTTGGAAGACCCTATGCTTAATTGAGATGCATTAATGTGGATGCGATTAAACCCGTGCAGGCGAGTCAGTGACACCTAAAGCGGATAATATCGAGACATAGTAGAAGGAATTCCAAACACATATGACTAGGGTTGTTGGTTGGGTTCCTGTTATAACAAGAACCCTAAGAGGTATCTTGTTGGGTTTCCTCTGGGTTTGTTATTAATTCTCAGGAACGAGAATGTTTTAAGAGGTATCTGATGTAATGGACCAGATCTCTCCGGCCCATTCCATTGTCAAAAAGAGGCTTTAGAAGAGTTCTGGAGGGTAAAATGGACTTTCCCCCCACTTTCCAGAATTTTGAAACTACACGCCGTGTAGTTTGAGTACACGCCATGTACCCCCTTTCTGGGTATACCCCGTGTTGCAGGCTGTGTCATAGACGTGTGAAGTAAATGAGTACACGCCATGTAGTGTAACTACATGTCTTATACCACTTTGCTGGTTATACCCCGTGTTTAAGGCCGCGTCCTTGCTATGTGAAATAATTGGTGCACGCCGTGTGTCCAGTTCTACATGCCGTGTAGTCCTTCCCCGCGTACGCGTTACTAGTCAACGGTTGTGTGCCATGTTGGAGCCCTGTCCTTTCCATGTGCAATGAATGAGTACATGTCGTGTGTCTAAACTACACGCCGTGTAGTCTTTCCCCGCGTATGTGTTACCCACAAACCTTGTGTTGACAAGTCAACGTCCGCGGAGCCGTGTTGGAAGCTGCATTGAGACCGTGTAAAATAACTGAGTACACTCCGTGAATCATAAAGTACACGCCATGTACTTTTACTTTTATCTCTTATAAAAGGAGAGGTCCCCTCCTCCTTTCAATTCACTCCTCTCCTCCCATTTCCTCTGAGCAGAGTTCTCCCAAGAGACTTGAAGTCTCTTTCTTCCATAACTTCTTCGTCCGAGATCCGATTTACGATCCGTCAGCAGCCACAGGATCGTAACTATGAGGAAAAACTTCCGATATTAGATTTTTTGTCTTTCCATCTGCCTTTCCTTTCCGACTTCCACCCGAGGAGGTTTTTCCAGGACCCGACAGAAGTGACGGCTGCCGATGGACATCTTATAAGGATGATCCGGGGAGCGTTGTGATCGGAACCTGTTGAGGTAGGGATATTACCTTAGTCTCTCTAATTTGTGCAATATGCGGGGTGGGTGTCCTCCTGCTTAAGTGATACAATTTTGAACCGGTTTAATAAAGATAATAACTGGCATATAACGGGGTTGGGAAGTTTGTGATTGATGTTACTTTATATCCTGTGATATTATGTTGTGAATTGAATGAGATTCTACCTACTGAAAATCATGGTCGTTGGGGTCCTTTGCTTACGCAATTAAATGTTCCCTCTCCGTCTGGATTTTCATATGGATGGAAACTTTTCGGAATGTGGAAATTGGTTAATCACGTAAATTTGCCTGTTTAAAATCTGGAACCCTTGTGTGATCACCTCGGTGAAACAAAAACGGAATAATGAACATGTGGGTGTTGTCTTAGATACGTGGCATGTGATGGGGGTGTTTTGTGGGTTGTCATGGAAAGGGTGAGCAGCGGGGATGCGGTTGGCATGGTTGTCAGTTAGTTTAAATGCTATGTTGATGAAGGGCAGCGGGGCTGCGATTAGTGGTATTAAAGGGATAATGATGTACAGGTTTCGGTGCGGTTGTGGTTATGGTGGTTGGTAGTGGGGTTGTGGGGATGGTTTGAATATGAACGGACTATGGGTTGTGAATAATAAAAAAAGTGGAAGAGTTAATGAATGGTGGGTCATGGAAATGGAATGGGATTAATAATCAATGGGGTTGGTTGGTTTATAAGAAGGGAATGGTTGTGTTGCTTGTGTTTTCCTAACTTGATTTATGGATGGCATGGATATGTTTACGAACAATTGATGTGGTTGGTTGTGGATAGTTTCCCAGTAGTTAAGGAACTAAATAAACTAATTCTGTTGAAACGTGAAAACCTAAATAGGGTTGGGGGTGTTTGTTGTATGCATGCTTCGTAGTATCAGTGCCGAGGCACATGCTCAGTTTCTCTATTTAGAAGCCATAGGTTGGGCTGTGTTTTTTGGTGTATATATATCTGTATCTTTTTTGTTTTATCGCACCCCACCCATGTTGAGCACTTAGTGCCGAACACTCCCATTTCATGGGAGAGTGTGTTTTTCCCTTAGTTACTAGCTCCTTCCTGCTCCTTCTCCCCTAGGTTGTGATGGCTTGAGGCGACCTTACACCAAAGACTCATCGGGTTGGTTTCGATTGGGGTGGATTTAGCCCAATACTCTTCTGGAAGGTTCTACTATTTCCCAAGAATCATTGGGATGATGCCCAGGTCTGTGCGAGTGGAATACGTGGTTGTGAGGCCTAGGTGTGTGCGGGTGGGATACTTGGTTTTTAGGCTCAGGTGTGTGCGGGTGGGATACGTGGTTGCGAGGCCCAGGTGTGTGCGAGAGGGATACGTGGTTGTGAGGCCCAGGTGTGTGCAGTCGGGATACGTGGTTGTGAGGCTCAAGTGTGTGTGGGTGGGATAATTGGTAGTGAGGCCCAGGTGTGTGTGGGCGGGGAGAGTGTGGCAGCGTCAGGACGTTCGCCGTTAGGAAGAGAATCTAACTAAAGGGAAATGGTGTGGGGTACCCAATACTCTTGTTTCATATATACTACTACCTGTTGTTCTTGTGTTTTGGTGAGTGTGGCTGGTAAGGTTGGGTGGATTGAATTCATTGCTAGGTTTCTTCTATTGTTCTCATGGGACATTCAGATGTCTCCCCACTTGTGCATGAGAGATTTAGGATTCCCTACTGAGTATACTTGTATGATCACCCTACGTTTACCTTCAGGTTTCCAGGAGGAATACCAGGGCAGTGTGGGACCCTACTATTCTGACAATTGGAGTTGTTGTAGTTGTTGTACACTTGTTTCATTTGGTATTATACTTTTATCTTTCTTGTACTTTCACCTTGTTATAAAATTGTTTAAACAAGCATGTGGGCTTGGTTTGGGTTTATTTCTATACACTTGTTCTTTTCCTTTTTGGTGGTTTACTTGTCCTTTTTCACGATCCTAAATAATAAAAAGGGTAATGCCTCCCATATTTGTGAAAACTCATACCCATGGTGCATGTCGCCACCCCGGGGCCTACTGAAGGCGGGACTCTGGGGTCATTATCTCCCTTTCACCATTTCCAGCTCAGGAGGGGAATCATTGGTGGGAGGGGGTCGTGACACCACATCGTAAAGAGGAATACCAATACCAATATTTAAAAACTAAATTATGAAACGTAACGGTTACCCAAAGTAACTCATCATTGGGTTTCCATATAAGAGAACATAGGTGAAAATTTGGATATGGAAGAAAAATCTATACATCAAGTTCTGATAAGGAGTGGTAGAGAACATGGCTAGGAAAAAGCAATCAATCACAAAGCCATAGATTTGTGATGATCTAAGGTACCATCTGATTCATCGTATATAAGGTCACTAGGACAATATTTTTGGGTTTCAAGATCATTTCCCTAAAGTCAATGAAATTGCAATTAGAAGAAATAATTTCGTGATTTTGGTACAGTCTCACCGTTGGTTGTTCTTTGTTCAATTTCCACTTCATCTCATAAAGAAATGACGTTGAATATTTTATTCATGAAGTGTTAACAGATCATGTGATAGAATGATGGTTCATTCCATCTGTTTCAAACAAAAGGTTAGCAAAAGTTATCAAATATACATAAGTCCATCTATGGTGAGGTTAATCATATATGATTCCAAAAATGAACTTATACTTCAAATATCATACCGCTTATTAGAATAAAACTAGTTTCTACTAAAGGGGGAATTAATGTAGGCTAGTGGTAGGCGATAAAGGCCAGTCACACTTCAGTTGTGGGTTTGATTCCCACATCCTTGCCTGACACGATTTGATGTCTCCCATCCTTCAGGTTGTCCTTTTTTTCTAAAAAAACATTATTATTACATTCCATCAATAATATCAAAAAAGTTCTAGCCTTAAAACATACATACTTATGTCCAACATAATCCATTCCAATCATTAGGCTTATCCAAAATACTTCGGTCCAAGATCATAGTATAAAGAAAATGATTACTTGAAATGTCACATAACAATCATGTGAAAGCCATCATTTATCCCCAATATATCATAAGATATATCTTGTTGTTCAAATTACAAATATGTGAATACCTTAATCATATATTCTCTTGATGAATGAATAGTCATTGAGCCTTAGTGAAAACATGAATGTTGTTAAATTTTAACACTTTCCAAATACCAAAATCCCAAAAATTATTTATACTCAAACCATAATATCACATAGTCCTTATATCAGTCATGAGCTCTTGAATACAATCAAATATCTCATTATCTTCTTATCCCTTCATTATGCGCATATCATCTATTTTCCAAAAAATATCTGAAAAACCTTTCATGGTTACCGGTACCATATACTTTCAAATACTTTAGGAAAAACAATATTGTAACAATCCTTAGATGTCTCTTTATTCCATAGTACCATGATATTACTTTTACAACATTACACTTGATAAACATATAATCATTCCACTACCTTCATAAAACATTGACTGAGCTTCAATAATTACTTCATCTCACATATCATTTGTAGTCTCTTCATCATCATCAACATAAATTCTACCCATACAACCATACTGATTCTCTTCATGAGACTTTTTCTTACGGCATTGGTTTGCATAATGCCTGTACATTCCATATTTAAAACATTTAAACATTGTTGATGTCGTAGCAATACCATTATCCCCTTCCATGGTGTTAACTGAACCTTTTCCATTGCACTTTCTAGCTTTGTGTCCTTGTTTTCCACACCCAATGCATATTCTGGTAAATTTGAAACATTCTCCTTGATGCCTATTCCCACATGATTTACATAGGGGAAATTGATCTTTCTTTCCTATATGATCATCATGAAACTCCATCTTTGTCTTATTAGCCGAGTCATGAATCTTACCAAATTTGAGTTTATTGATCATATTATGAGATTTCTGATTCGGCATAATAATGATGTTTGGACGTACAAATCCTATTTCATTTGGTTTCTCATGAAAAATATCATTCCATTGTCCATCATATCCTCAATTATCATGAATGATCTTGTTTACAACAATTTTCTAAAACCCAAAATGAATAGAGTGAGAGAAAAAAATCATTCTAAGGAAAAAAACATAGTGAAGGGAGAGTACCCTCAATATATAACATCTTAGGATAAATTCTAAGATAGTTACCGTAGTTCTAGGTCTATATCCTATACATATACATTTCTTTAGGGATATCCCTAGACATACCTTATAAATATCTCTAGGTATCTCACTAACGTTTTTGCATCCTAGTTTCCAATGGATTTACTAAACATCCCTCTGATACCAACTATAAATACCTGAAGCTTGACGTACATGGAAATCACATTACTTTTGAGGAATACTTAGTACATAATAAAAACAGACACACAAGGACAATAATAATTTAGTGTCTTTGGAAACTTAAGAAGTAATCTTCTAATCGTGGTGAAAGATCTTCAGCATCTCCCATAAAGATCATCCCCATTTTTTCGTACCTAAAACCTTTATTTATATACTGGGGAAAAGAAAACATAAAAAAGGTGAGATCAAATGCTCATAAAGGGTAAGCCTGGAGAAAATAAAACAAACCATATACATTTTAACATAAAAACATGTACATAATGTTTAAACATAGAAATCTTGTGCAATGACATAAAACATGGAAATACGTAAGGCATAGATCAATATAGAACATCAATCATGATAAAATAGCTTTTAAATAAAACTTGTAATTGTGAAAAAACCTTAAGAATATGATATGATTTCCATGGTAGCCAATGCATTGCTTCCAAGACCATCTTAGTGGACAAAGTCCCTTTCTGAATCGAGTTCACTCCTCATTTCAATCATGTAACAATGAACCGAATTAACTTACTGTTCCAGCCATGTCAATCCCATGTGATATAAATCTTTACCAAATGCATTGGAGGGAGATATAGGTCCCACCCATCTCATAATAAAACCATTATTATGTGTGCCACAAAATCATAAATCATACATCATAGCATAACCCATGTAATAAAAATGGGATTCGTAAACATAACGACATCATAAAACAATTCATATAAGATAAAGTAATTCATAAAAATAATTCCATCACAACATAATCAAATCAATGTAATAATAGGGATAGAAACAGAACCCTATATTATCTTAGTTGGAAAATAATTTTGATAAAACACTTGAACTCCATTCTTGAGGAAAATATCCTTTCTCATTCAAAAACATTTTCCTTTCTTAACATGTAATACAATTTTAAACTAAAAGAAGTTGATTGAAAATAAACATGAAAATTTGAAAAGTATTATTCTTGGAAATAATGTTTTAAAAAACCATTCATTCCTCATATGTTAAAAAAACATTCTTCTCATACTTTTGTCGGAAAAGTCAAAAAGTACTTTGTACGAAAAATTACAAAAGATTCCTTCCATATCGTTTACTAACAACTCACCGAAGGGAAAAATTGGATTTAAACAATTGTAAGTGGATGTAAATAATATTACATTTTGAGGAAACATGGATGTGGATGATAAAATACACCCTAATAAATACCAAAGTATAAACAATGTCGGATAAAAATGAGATTGTGATATTTTCCCTTACCTTAGGTCTGATATGCTTTGTACGTATTTGAACCTCTTGTATAATGATTTAAATAATGTCATTTACTTATTACAGAATCATATTCATTGTTATCATATCATATATGATTCACTTATGAATTTATATTACCCGTTATTTTGTAAATTCCATGTTAAAGCAGTGTTTTGTGTAAAATAATTTCATTTATCGTATGTGTTTCGACTTTTCGTTCTTGATATTATTACTTATATCCTGATTTAAATAATTCCAGAATATAAACCATGATTTATATATAATATATATTGATCATACACATATATATATTATTTATAGATAAAAGGAATGAAATACACCGTTCATGGAGACGGTAGGCCGTACGTACTAATGAACGCTGTTTTCGTTTCCTTATTGAATTGAATGAAAATAAATAGATGAAATATATATATATATACATAAATCCAGTAGCATTATTATTTCATATATTTCATTATTATTCATTATATAAACATTATGATCATTCATGTATGGTTAACCTGGAGAATGAATCTAATCGCATCGTGGAGACGGTAGTCCGTACGTACGCACGAGAGATGATATTGTTCCCATAATTATTGAATAGAATTGGAGTGGATGGTATAATATATTAGAATCAGTATTATGTTATAATAACCATATATAGTTATTATTTACACCATTATAACCATCCATGTAAGGTGTTTATGGAAAAATAGATTACACCATGGTGTGGAGACGGTATTCTGTACGTACGCACGCCTTGTGATTTCATTTTCTGTAGGATGGAT
Organism: Viscum album; assembly: GCA_963277665.1. NCBI lineage: Eukaryota > Viridiplantae > Streptophyta > Magnoliopsida > Santalales > Viscaceae > Viscum > Viscum album. The sequence goes on from OY728121.1 coordinate 245,370,336, forward strand.
AGATGGTGAAATAGGGTTGTTTCATACTTATAATAACATATCAGTATATTAGTGATACTTATTTTATTACTTCATAATGAAACAACAAAATAAGATGATTTGGAAAAAGAAATAAAGTTGAAATAATCGGTAACAGACATTACCTCTTCTTTGAAGCACCTCTTTGAGACCTCCTCTTAGGGAACTAAAATTGGTCTTTGATGAAGACCAGGACCTCTTGGATGTTTCTAGGGAAGATTATAAGAGAATTTGGCATCGTTTGGGCGATCTTGAATGCTCAAAGTGGTGTGAGGAAGAGAGGGAGGAGGTGCCCTTTTATATGGGAGGAGAGGGGCACCTTTGGAAAAAATAAAAATATTATTTTACTATAAAGTCATATTCAGTTTTTAATAGCTAAAAATTGATTTATTTCGATTCTAAGGTGGGTATAGGTCGTAATAATCTCATCCAATACAATTTAGACATGTTTAGGTCATTATATTAACCTTATCTTTTAGTTTTAAATCTTAGTTAATTAGATTGACATTTACCATGTCATTTTGTATTTTTATATTATATAGTTAATAAACCTACCATATAAATCCATGCGACCCCCAAGTGGTCCATTAATGATACACCTATCTTGATATAAGTATCTTGGCCTATCCTTAGATTTTTAGGAATATAATAACAATTAATAATATAATATTTGTTTTAAAAACTATTTTATGTCAATTTTGACACTATTTGGTAATTGATTTTTGTGAAAATAATAACAAAATTATTATTTCGTAAAAAGTTGATTAAATCAATACTAATATGTCATATTAACATAGAAAATTATTCTAATTCATAAAAACCCTCAAATTAAATTTATTTGGGTATTTATAACATCAATTATTTTAATATTTCATTAATAAGATAATTACTGCATCATCATTGTGTCATAAATAAATTAAATTATATTAAGTCTAAAAATTAAAAATAAAACACCATTATGTGGTAAATCTTTTTATCTTTATAATAAATATTTATAGTCAAATTTATATTATGTATAACCCTATATTAAAAATGATTTACTTATTTAACTTTGATTTTATCTATTTAACCCTTCTTTAAATAAATTAATATTAAATGTCCTAATCTAATACAAGTGGGCCTAAATGGTCATAATTATTTCCTAATGTTGTTTTTGGTCAAATTAAACTTATCCAATAGAATTAAGACATGTTTTAGGGTAATAATAATATCATTTTTACCCTTAATTATCCTATTTTCTTTTAACCATGGTAATAAATAAAAGTAAAAAGTTACTATTCACCAAAAATTATTTTCATCTCATTGAACCACATTTTAGTCCTTGATATTAACCATGTCTATCATATTATTGAAATTAAATTCAAAAAAGTGATAAAATTTAAATTAAAAAAGTCAGTTTTTTAACTACTACTAAGTGGTTTCACTATTCATCGAAAATTGATGTTTTTCCGAAAAATATCCAAAAATCAGCCTAAGATTTATTTGATATTCTGAATTCAAAATTGATGTCTATTTTGACAAATTCATATATTGAAGTGGAATTAATTAATTTTAAAATTAATTCCCATTATCAAAACAAATTATGTGTTTTTAAGAAACAATAACTATCCAAAGATTGATACTTTTTTATATCCAATTTCAAAGTGAAATTAATTCCAATGACCAACATAGGATTAAATGGTTAAAATATATTCTAATTAAACTTTGAAAACAATTAAAAAGATAATCTAACCAAATAAATTATTGTGATGAAAAATGTTGTTTTTAATTAAAACATAGCGTGTTTTTACTATTCATTAAAATATGAAAGTTATCAGAAAAAAATCAAAACATAATCCAAATTAAATTTTTATATCCTGAATCCATGGAAGAATTTTATTTTGACAAATTTAACTTATAAACATGTCAAAAACTATATTTAAAGTGGGTACGCCATCAAAAGGTGGAAAAACTGCATTTTTTTAAAAATAGTTATTTTCCCCGAAAAATTTATTTTGTTCTCATACCATGTTCTATAAAATATGTAAGATGAATAATAATGTTATAAAATTCAAAATTTAGTTAATAATATTCATAACAGCTAGTCCATAATAATAATATAATAATATATCGTTGTTTTTTGAAACCTGGTATTGCGTACTACACACGCTATCGAGGAAGGTCGTGATTGCGTGCAATGAAAGCCTAGTTAGGGTTGCGTATACTGCAATCTAATACGGTGTTGCGTATAGCACAAGATAATCTTGGTTTATCATACAACAAAAGACATCAATGAAATTAAAAATAATATTTTTCATAAAATATCGGGGTGTTACACTCATAAATGAATGTATATTACACAAAGAGTACAAAAATAGGCAGTACATACAATGCACAGAAGGAAACAGTGGCAAATATAGCATGAATCTCACGGGAAGAAAAACGGAGATGAAACACTTAACCACGTTGTAATCAACTGATTCATATGAAAAAAGATAATAACCATAAAATTTATCATAGAATACCATAAATATAATGAGAATAATGATAATATATTTCAAATGGCAGAATAAAATACACCACATGCAATGAATAAGTGGAGAACAATGGAAATCTCACGAAATTAAATGTGAGGTAAGAAAATCCCATACCTCGTGTCCTACTTGAATAGTATGTTTCGTCTTCTTCGTGAATAAAAAATTAAGTTGATTTCAACTTCAGTAAGAAAATTTTTAATGTTTATTTTTCATTTTATATCACTTATTATCTTATGATAACAACTAGTTAATTATTTGAGTTCATATTGGATATTTTATCGAGGTTTGGAACTTGAGTCAAAAATGAACTTGTTATAATTATAATTTGTCCATGTGGTCAATATTCCATTATCTATAGAATGATATTAATTACTTATATATCATATTAATCATATATCACCAGTATATATATTTATTTATAATAGTACATAATATTTTGGACAGAAGAAATGAAATGCATTGTTCGTTGAGACGGTAGGCCGTACGTACGCATGAACGCTACTTTCATTTCTATTTCTTATTTTAATGAAATTAAAACATAATTACACATAGGTATATTACAATTATTGTATAATATAATATATTATATCATTAAATCCATCCTTTATACCTCCCACATGTGGAATTAACTAGTCATATCACTTTGAGGGGGCAGTAGTCCACACTTCCTCAAATGTAATTATCTCCTTTACCCATAATAGAAACCTTAAAGTATTTATATAAATGGAAAAATAAAGAAGCATAAAGAAAACATAAACATAATATATATCATATATAAAAATAGTGCCATCATAATGTCCACCATGAGTGGTGGTTGGAGATATTTGATCAATCATCTTTTTGTGAGGCGTTGGTTTGCAATCCACAGAAACATTATGTTATTCACACATTAGATTGAGGTGTGTGTATGTGTAGTTCGAATCCTTATCATAACAACATCCTAGTATATTGAGGATACTGGTTTTCTGATAAAATAATGTAATAAAAAGAGTTTATCGGTTGGGGATGTAAAATAAAAGAAAACAATTTAAGAGAAATGGGTAACATTAATTTGGGTAACTCCCTTTAGATTGAACCAAAAAGGTTTGTGGAAGCGCCTTCTACCTATGTTAAGGCTTCTAGGAGGAGGAGAAGGTGTATAGAGCGTAATTCGGAAGAGTTTGGATGATCCAAAAGGCTTGAGAGGTATGAGGAATTGTTTTGAAGTGGTATCCTTTTATAAGGTGGAGGGGCTTTTAGAAAAGTGTGAAAACATTATTTTATTATAAAATTTTCTTTGGTTTTAAAATGTCCAAAAAACATTAAAGTCATTGATAGGAAGACTCATATTCGAAATAAAATCATAAAATAGGAATTGGAAAGGTTTTGGATATTATTTTAGTATTTATAATCTTATTTATTGAAATAATTTATTAATCAGGAAAACACTGAATCATTATTGTGTCGTAAACCATTTAATTCATTTGATTTCTAAAACTATAAAAAAAACCATGATATAGGAAATATTTTTAGATTTTAAATTAATATTTATAGTCTAAAATATATTTTATATAAAACAATATAAAAATTAATTTACTGAAATAATTTTGTTTATGTCATTTTTGCCTTTACATTAAATTAACTAATCTAAAGTGTCATTATCTTTCATAAGTGGCTCCATGGGGTCCCAAAATAGTCGAAAAGATTCCCATGGTCATCCATTACTGATCCAATAAGGTTAGTACATGTGTTAAAGTAATTTTGAATTATTACAATATTCGATTTACCTTAAATTACCATATTAATCTTTAACCGCGGTAAATAAGAGAAACATTACTATTCACCAAAAAAATATTTTCATCTTATTGAACCACATTTTACTTCTTGATAACAACAATGTATGTCGGATTTTTTAAATTAAACTTACATAAGTGGTAAAATTTACTTTAAATGAAAAACTCTGTTTTTTTAACTACTACTAAGTGACTTCATTATTCATCAAAAATCGATGTTTTTCAGAAAAATAACAAAAAATCACCCTGTGATAAATTTGATATTCCGAATTCAAAAATGATGAATATTTTACCAAATTCAAAACATATAAGTCGCATTAATTATCTTTATAAATAATTTCTTCTTTCAAAACAAATAACGTGTTTTTAAGAAACAATATCTATCAAAATATTGACACTTGTTTATTTTCAATTTAAAAATGAAATTCAATCCTATAAACACCATTGGATTACATTGTAAAAATATATTCCTATTAAACTTTAAAACTAATAAAAAAATTAATATAATCATATAAATAATTTAGATTAAAAGGCACTTCTGAATTAAAATAGAGTATTTTTCACTATTCATCCAAAAATGTACTTTATCTGAAAAATACCAAAGGTATAACAAAAGTATATTTTGAGGTCCCCATTATAAATAGGAATTTTATATGGTCATATAAAATGTATTAAAGTGTCCGAAACTATATTTAAAGAGGGTTCCCTATTAAAAGGTGGCAAATCGACTCCTTAATGTAAATTATGCTTAAAATTTAATAGATTCACATTTTAAGCCTCAGAAATTTTATTGGATAAATGTAAATACATTTAACAAACAGGAATAGACATATTTTAGTTAGTTTGTTTCATTCCCACAAATACAATGACTAGGAGTTAACTACCATTTAAAATAATAATGTCATATTATTAGTGTGCTACGTAAGATTTCAAAGAAACCCATTTTTGTGTATCTGGTACGCCATCGAACATAGTGTCCCCTTTAATCTAAAATTAAATCACAAATATTAATAGATATTAAAATTTCCTTATTCATTATTTATCAGGGATGTTACATCCTTCCACCCCTTTTTTGAATTGTGTCCTCGTAATTTTAAAATTGGGCTTAGAAACAACATTGAATGTCCCACATCAGAACAAGAGTCACTAAAAAATTATTTTAAAACAAATGTATAGAAGTAAAAAAGGATACATGAGACAACTAATACTAATATTCCATGAAAAAAAATTAATATGGAAGTGAAACTAACTCTCGTAGATTAATAAAGAGTGATAGAGAACACGATCACAGAAAGTTAACCACCACCATACCATAAATTTGTGGTTGGGTAAATGTCTTGTGATAAAATAAAGCTTATAAATTTTTTTCTTCAAGATCCTTTTCATAGAATTGAATAATTTTATTAATAACACGATTAATATCATAAGTATATATACTTACTCTTCATGTAGTGTGTCATCCTTTAATAAAATTCTACCACAAACTCATCCTTTCTCCAAACGATGAGTATTCAAGACGACTTGTTCACATTGAAAGAAATATAATCAACTACTAGAGAATAACATGATCCAAAAAATATGAATCATATATTTCCCATATCTTTATATATTAACAAAAACCAAAATAGTTTAGTATCTGATCAGATAATCCCAAAAAGGATAATCCATTATAAAAAAGAAGTATTACTATTAATCTCCAAAATTCAACCAAAAGTACCCAAAGTTAAAGAAAGACCAATAAATATACAATCTTTCTTAAAATTCATCAAAATAATCAAAACAAATATTGAAACCCAAAACACATAAGGATTTAAATCACATTGTCTTCCACAGAAAATATTAATATTTATCACCAAAAACATTGACTACTCTTTAGGTCTCATACTGAATTGTAATTATCCTAATTACATATTCCCTGTGATAGTTTATTCATTTCCATAAATAACCCAAATCACCTTCTGTCCACAATAGAAATGTATATTATTCCAAAATAATATTTCAACTATTACTAGACAATTTAAATCTCATGGTATTCTATTTTCCTTAAGCATATTGTGTTCCCAAAAGATAGAATGACTTCAAAAATAACCATTATCACTTAATCACCAAATCATTTTATTATACTGAGAATGTGCATCTGATAAAACATATAATCCCAGATAAACTTATTATTGATCTATAAAATCATCTAACTAAAAATAATTAGGCATACTAACCAGGGACTTCACGTAGTCCAGTGGTAGGTGATAAATCTCAATCGCACTTTGGTTGTGGGTTCGATTCCCGCAGCTTTGTCCGATGCGACGGGTTCTCACACGGTCTGCGTTTTCTCCTTTTTCATAAACTATAAAATTTAATAACATTAAAAAAGAGAGAGGCAAATTCCTCAAAAATAATCATAACATAATTTATCCTCAATGTTTATCTAATACCTTTCATTTTCCTCCCCAAAATGTAATAACTATTAATCCATTTTAAAATAACTATGACTCTTTCTAATATGTTACCCATTACTGTTTTTTTACTTATTCATAAATTACACCCTAACTTCTAATGTTATCTAGACAGACTCTAATACCAACTATAAGGACACGGCCTTAAAACATTACATAATATTTAATTAAATGAATAATTTACAATGAGGATATTTTTAGGTTTAGAGTTTTAAAGAATTAGGCCATAACAATTACATAACTAATTGAATATTACATCTATACACTACTAATCAGAATCCATTTTCTTCATAAAATAAAAACTCTTAAAAAGAAACATGTCTAGTTCCATGTTTTAGAAAACATGACTTTTCCTTGATCCAATCCTTGACCCTATTCATCTTTAAGTCAGGTGGAAAACATTTCAAAAGATTGGGATGAGCATAAAAAACTCAGTACGGGTTATAAAGTAAGGAAAGAAAACATTAGCCCATAAATAAATACAAATCAATGAAACCAATACTTTTCAATCATAACATACCTTACAAAATCATATGATTTATGAATAACACATGGAAAACATAAATCCTAATGGTAACTTAGGGAATTCATAACGTACATACATTGTAGCTATCACATCTACATTGGGAGTCACATTTGGAATACCCATAACAGTATATTCTCTAAATCTCTTAATAGAAACCTTAACGTTTACCTCTTTCACGTTACCCAATGCATTGGAGAGTTATCTCGGGCTCACCCACCCAAGGTTTATTACAGAACCACCCATATTCGTAAACAATGACCAATAACCATAACATATTAATAAAACATAAAAAAGAATAAAGGAAAGATATGTATCTACATTCCAATCATGGTATATCAAATCAATATATTGAAAAAAAACAATGCTTTATCAAATCATTTTCAAAACCATTTACAACATTTAATAATGAAATTTTTGAATCAAAGTGTCCCATACCACTTTGAAGCCTTTATGTCATGACCCCCTCCCCACAATGTGTACCCCTCCTGGGTGGGAAATGTGAAAAGGGAGATAGGGACCCCCGAGTCCCGCCTCTAGTAGGCCCCAGGTTGGCGACTATCACCGAGGGTATAATAAATACACAGATGGGAGGCATTACCCTCAAAGAGAACACATGCGGAAGGGAGACATATGATAGACACCAACCAACTCCAACTCAGAACTAAAATATAAAAGAAAATCATGTACACATATTAAATTCCATGAAAAAGTACAACAACTGAAAGGGAAAACTATAAGTACCCAAAAGAAAGTAAAACGGTGGAGACCACAAACCCGAACAGCTCCTCCAACCACAAGGTAGTAGTAACCAGCTTGATCTCTAAGTTTCTCCAAGTGACCGGAAAAACAGTTTATATATACGTAGGGTGAGTATAATAGTATACTCAGTAGGATCCTCCTTGAAGCCTCTCGTGAAAAAGTAATGAAATCATGTTAAAGCATAGTGAAAAACAGTGAAACTAACTCGTACCCTAAGAAGATATACTATGTTCCCAACCTCACCACGGCTACTCTCACCAAGTAACGCATACAAGAATATATCATATCTAAATGGATATCACGGGTACCCTAATACTACTTCCCCACTGGTTTGCCACTTTTCGCCAACGACATACGTCATGTGCATCTCTCTATAAAGTCTTTCCAATATATACTTGGGCTAAGCTCCACAATCTACACCATGTGCACCACAAAGGCTTGCCTGTAGACACCTGGGCTAAGCACCACACCATCCTCACAACCAAAAGTAACCAGGTAGTTTCCAGGAGCCACCAAAGCTCTCATAACGTGTATCATACGTCGGGTATTATACCTCAAGCCATTACAGCCCATACGCCGATTATGTATCTTCAATCCATTATAGCCTATACACGTTACATCAATTGTAGTGCATATGATACTATATCCAGAATATATGTGTGGAAATAACCACAATCCATTACAGACCTCTACACATATATATGAGGAAAACTAACTGCTATAAAAATGGAACTAGTATCTACCAAGAGAAGATAGCGGGGCTAATGGGGGGTAGTCATCCATTCAACCTCCCATCAAAATGTTGGGGAAAACACCCCCATGGCTCAGAATCCCCAGGGCGTCAGTTTCCCTTACTAACAGGGTGGAGTAGCATATATAAACAAAAAATGTACAGAATATATATAACTCACCACCACACTATGGGCATAACCTATTCTTAGTATCAGATGCAGATAACGTCTCTCGGACTCTGGGCTGCTATTTCTAAGACTAGGTATCCTATAAAAACACAACCAATTTAAGAGCTTCATTATATTACTTCATTCCCTTTTTCATCAGTACCACTTTACGTTAATTAACTGTTTTCACATTAATTAACCATGAACAAAACCACATTAAACTTCATTGGAATCACATTCAATAACAACCATTCCTTTAAAAGTTTCAAAATCAGCATTAATTTCCAGCATCTCCAACCCCATGGATTATCAAACATTTAATCAATATTTCATTAAAAAAATTACTTTTCCATATTCCTAGGCATTCTAGAAAAGATACCTATGCTACTAAACACAAGGGGGCTCAACACGGTGAGCAAATGTACTACTCATCGAGTCTTTGCCGCCTATAGCAAGAGTGTAGACCCATCCTCCCTCGAGAATCTAGACACGGAAAGCACGTGGCATACCCCATGCGTCATCGCCTCCTTTAGAAGAAGGGTACGCAAGACCAGTTGCATGGAGCAGTGGGGTAATATAAAGGAGATAAACATTCAATAAAAATTACCAATCATCCAACAACCACATCCATCCCATTCAATCATCACCAGTGTCCTCCCTGACACCAACATTCATAAACTGATGCATCTCGCCACTCTAGGCGTCATACCCTACCACAACCACAAGGCCTCCCTACCTCCACATATCACCACACCCCTCAATGGACACATCACAACACAAGAAGAAGGAAATTAAATATCACATCTAATGGGATCTTGGCTCTTTATCAAGGCATCTAACATTCATACATAATGAGCACTCATGGCTCTATAGTACAAGGCACTCGGCCTTACGAACAAGAGGGTAACTAAGAACCCTACCAATTGTTTTCTTCTATCAACAAACCAGTTCCTTAATCCCTCTTGAATTAACAGATTCAATTCGTAGGTTCCAATTCTAGGAAACCAATTAAGTATTCTATCACAAAATATTTAACATGCTTATAATGCCAATTTGATTAACATCAAATTATAACAGCTACAAAAACTTCAATAACCAGATTCATTCACATTCCTCTTTATCATTAGCCAATTAATTATCAACTAATTCCGGTTTTATGTTCATTATCAATTTTCCTCAAGAACTAACAACTAATCAAAGAAAGCATAGATATCACTCTATCTAGCAAAACATGAGGCAACCCGTTATTACGGTACAAAGAAACAACAAGCAATCAAACCAATTATTTTAATCCGGTTCAAGTATTTAAGTAGGTAAAATCCATTTTGATAAAAAGGGATAAATCATGCTAACTCTATGATTGAACATAAACAATTAGAGAATTCACGAGTCCCCTACCTTAAAGGTTTTCAAGGAAACCCACAACTGTTGAAGAACGCCAAAGGAGACCGGTCTGATTCACCAAGGATCCTCCCTATATCAACTCTCCTAACACAACCAAGACCAAATATCATCACAAACGAAATCCAAACACATAGATCTACCCATAACGGGCGTATATCTATGATCTTGAGAGGAGAGGAGGAGTAGATCTATGTAAATCTAAGAAACCAATCAAAAAGGATCACTTACCATAAGAAACCGACTTCAATTTGCGAAGAGAAGCCTCCATATCACCTCCAAAACATTTGGGAGAGGTTCTTCCTCCTCCAGGGAAGGGTAATCCCGAGTTATGTCTACTAAGGGGCTTAAATGAGGAGATTAAGGGAAAACGAGTTAGATCCACAATTTTAGGATCTAACTTTAAGTTCCTGCATGGTTAGTTTGTACGGTTTAACAAACCGTGCGCTAACTGTGCGTTAGCATCTGCCTCGACAACCCCTCCTCACACGATTAGTCCGCGTGGTTAGGTAAATCGTGTGCTAACCATGCATTATCCACTGCCCTTAAGACCAGCCTTACACGGTTTGGCCACACGGTTTAGGCAAACTATGCGCCAACCGTGAGAAATCTATTACCCTTTAACATTCCTCGAAATCCCACCCAAACGCACCCCCAAGTCACCGTGAAATCTTGGAACACCTCTAGCATTGCATTTCCACAATGTAATGGTATGGAGAGGTCCGGTCCATTACATCAGATACCTCTCAAAACAATCTCATCCTTGAGAATCCAAAACCCACCTAAATAGAAAACCAAATTGGGTCTGAACAAACCACCCACCAAGATACCTCTCAATAGAGAGAGAGACACCAAATAAAGAAGGGAGTCATCTCGTAAACATGAAGGTTTCATAACCACATAAGGAATCGTCATTACATGAAAGAGTTAAACATTAAACAACTCTGGGTACTGAGCACGTATTTGTGACTCATGTTCCCATGTACTCTCCTCCATGCCACCATGTCGTCACAAGACACGATCTAAGGGGATGGAACGTCCGCGCAACACCTTCTCCTTGTGGTCTTGTATCTACAAGTGTCACTCCTCAAAGGTGGCATCATCATCAAAATCGGTCTCTCCCCAATCGATGATGTGGGAGTCATCATGAAGATAACGACATAGCTGTGATACATGGAAAACATCATGTATCCGACTCATCTGAGGGGGATGTTCTACTCGATACGCCACAACTCCAACACAAGATAACACCTCGAAAGGCCCAAACAATGCAGGGAGAAAGCTTACTCCCACAACCAAGCCTGCGCTGCACACGATGGGGATTCAACTTCAGAAACACATGATCCCCAACATTAAACTCCAAGGGTCTACTCCTTTGATCGGCATAGGATTTCTGACGATATTACGCTACCTTAATCCTCTCACGAATCACCTGAACCATCTATGTTGTATTATGAGGTAGTTCCTATCTGAGAATTGCTGACTCTTCGACCCTAGTCCAGCACAATAGAGAGCGGAAAGGCCGGCCATACAAGGATTAAAACGTCGGCATACCGATGGTGGAGTGAAAGTTATTATTGTATGAAAAATCCCCGAAGTGTAAGTTCATCATCCATGAACCACCAAAGTCAATTACACAAGAGCGTAAGATGTCTTCAAGATTATAGATGGTTCGCTCTGTCTGACCATCCGTTTGAGGATGAAAAGTAGTGCTAAGGAATAGTTGAGAACCAAAAGCATGATGGAGACCTCTCCACACCCTTGAGGTAAAATGAGGATCTCGATCAGAAATTATTGTCCTTGGGAATCCATGATGTCTCACCACCTCCTCTATATACTGCCATGACAAAACATCGACTGAGCTCGAATCTTTGATCGCTATGAAGTGGGATGATTTTGTTAATTGATCCACTACCACCCAAATAGCATCATGTCCCCCGGAGCTCAAAGTAAACCTGTAATGAAGTTCATTGATATGTACTCCCTCTTCCACTGAGGAATCCCTAATGGCTGGAGAAGACCACCAGGAACCCGGTGTTCAGCCTTCACCATCTGACAAACTACACATCGAGACCCAAACTCCGCTACCACATGCTTCAGCCCAGTCCACCAACACTGACTCCTCAAGGATCTGTACATCTTCGTCACACCAGGATGTACTGATAAGGGAGAACTATGGAACTCTCTAAGAACCATATTGCGCATCTCCAAGGGAACAAAAAGCCTTCCATGATACAACACTCTATAGTGTTCATCCTCAGACCAACCATCAGGGTCCTCACCACAAACGACTCGGTCTCTCCACACCTCCACCTCATGATCCCCAAACTGGGACTATTCCACCATCTACACCACGAATAATTGTACCTTCATCTGAAAAAGATAACATCTACCTCTGACTTCTCCCATATCAAGATGCCATGCTAACAGTTCTTCCATTCCTCTCCAGGAATCAATGGATTCACGCATAGCATCACTACGTGACTTTCGGCGCAGCGCATCACCTACAACATTCCCCTTTCCAGGTGTATACGATATTTTGAAGTCGTATTCCTGCAAAAACTCCATCCACCGACGCTGTCGTAAGTTCAAGACATGCTGGGAGAAAACATACCTCAATCCCTTATGATCGGTGAAAACCAAAAAGCTCTCACCAATGAGGTAATGTCTCCACAACACTAGAGAAAATGTAACACCCCAAGAATTCATAGTGTGTTATTTCTTAAAAATAATTCAATAACTTTCACTACACGCAACACCGAGTTCAATTACACCATGACTTACCATACAAGCTGTTCAAAAGAGGTTATGAATAGTATTAACTAAATTTTAAACTTTATATAATCCTTATAATTTTAGAATCCATATTATGAGTTTCTTAGACATAATGTAAGAACAAATTCATTTTCAGTATTTCACTTTTACCAACTTTTAATGGTGAACCATTTTTAAATAAAATATTTTAAAAATTTTGACTAAATGGGGACATCAAAAAAAAATTAAAATGAAACATCCCAGGCTTCCATGGTACGCTTTCCTTTGAATAATACAGTAGCATGTGTTGTACGCAACTTCGAGTTCTAACACACACCACCACCAATCAAACTAGCCGTTATGAATAGTAATACCTACTTTCTGAAATTATATATATTTTATATTTCAAAATGGACTTCATTTTTGGATTCGGAATATCAAATTTATCATAAGGTGAAATTTTGGTACTTTTCGGATAACTTTAATATTTTGATGAATAGTGAAAATTACTAAATTTTAATTAAAAACAACTTTTTTAATCAAAATAATTAATAGTGATAAATTATGAATTTGAGTGGTTTTAAAGTATATTTAGAATATATTTTTACCATTTAATATAATGTTGGTCATTGGACATAATTTTACAATTAAACCGAACATAAACAAGTGTCAATCTTTTGATAGTTATTATCTCTTAAAAACACGCTTTTTGTTTTGACAGCGGGAATTAATTTTAAATTAATTTCTGCCACTTCTGTGATTTGAATTTAGAAAAATGGATTCGATATTTGGAATCAGGATGTTCATATTGTGTAAATAGTTAACTTTTATTTTTAGACATTTTGAATAATTATTGCGGTAAATATTTTATTTACCATGGTTAAGGGTAAATCCGGTAAATAAGGGTTAAAAAATAATATTATAATAATAATAAATTACCCTAAAACGTGTCCTAGACTTATTGTTTGATACATGTTCGGACATAGGAATATTCAGGTCGATTTTGGGACCCCATGGTGCCACTTGTAGGTGATAGGGACACTTTATTTTAATAAAGTTAAAATGAATACAAAAATGACACAAGCATATATCTTTTAGAAAAACAATTTTTACATAGGGTTAAATATGTTTTCTTTTAGATTATAAATATTCATTAGAAAGATAAAACGATTTCCTACATAGTGATATTTTATTTATAATTTTTAGACATTAAATAATTTAATTTATTTATGACGCAATGATGATGAAGTAATTACTATAATAGTGAAAAATCAAAATAATTGATATTATAAGTACCCAAATAAATATAATATGAAACTTTTAATGAATTAAACTAATTTTCTGGGATAATATGACATGTTAGGATTTATTTAATTAGATTTTTTCTAAGTAATCATTCTTTATATGAGTTTCACAAAAATCAACTATTGAATAGTGTCAAAATTGACAAAAAAGAATTTTTTAAAACAAATATTATATTATTAATTGATATTAAATTCCTAAAAATATAAGTATCGGCCAAGAGACTTATATATTGATAGGTGTATCATTAATGGACCACTTGGGGGTCTCTTGGATGTATATGGTATGTCTATTAACCATATAATATAAAAATACAAAGAGACATTGTAAAAGTGAAACTAATTAACTTAGAGTTAATACTTAAAGATAAGGTTAATATAAGTACCCAAACCTATCTAAAATCTATTGGTTGAGTTGTTTTCGACCTATAACCACCTTAACTTTTGAATAATAAACTTTGGATCCATTATAAACAGAATATGAATTTATTATAAACTAATATTTCTAGCTTTTCCAAAGGTGCCCCTCACCCCTCTTATAAAAGGGCACTTCTCCTTCTCATTTCTTCACACCTTCAAAACCTTCTGGTTCAGCAAAACTCTGACCAAATACTCTCCCAACTTCCCTAAATACATCCTAGAGGCCAAAGTTTGATCATAAAGCCAACCTAAGGAGCCCTTTTGATTAAATCAAAAGGAAGAACCTGAAGAAGTGGTAATGATTTCACCACCCTTTTCCAGGTTCCTTTCTTCTTCCACTTCTTCTTCCTTTGTTATTACCATTATAAAATAATAACTCCAGTATCATATATATACTGTGATGTTATTATAAATATGGTACAACCATATTCATTATTCTATCCACCCTTTGAATAACATTTCACCATACATGCGTACGTATGGCTTACCGTCTCCACGTCGTGGTGTAATTGTCATTCAATATATTATTATATGGATGGGTATAATAATGACATGTAACTCATGTAAATTATAAATATAACATGTTAATTATTCTGTATATATGATATAACAACCATTTATATATTATTTCAAAAGAATGATATTGTCGCTCGTGCGTACGTACGGACTATCGTCTCCACGAACGCGATGAGATTCATTCTCCATCGTATCCATTCAAGTATAATTATCATTTGATGATTTAAAAATGATGTTTAAGGACTTGATATCATTCTGGATTTTAATAATATACAAACTATCCATTACAAACATGGCTTACGTAACAAAACATATAAAAGAAAACAAGTAAGTTAACACTCGAAACAATGATAATACTAAGATATTATTATCAAATCAATATTAAAAGATTATATATGATACCATATTAATGTATATGATTCCTGTATAATTTAATAACAATTATTTCACCATTATACAGGATATTAACCTACCCCAACCAAGTAAAAGTACAAGGTAAGGGGTTTTCATCTCACTCCTTATTCCCGTGAGATTCATGCCATATTGCCACCATCAACTTTTGTGTGGTGTATGTGCTGCCCATAATTATATTATTTGTGTAATACACTCTAATTTATGTGTATTTACATATTCATTGTATGATACCTCTTTCATGGGTTGTAATAAACTCTAAGGGGTTTTCATCTCACCTTTTAAAAAAATGTTTTATTTCATAAATATAAGACTCTTAAATGATTTCAAAATAGAAAGAGATATTTTTCTAAAATAGTCTTTATTTCATCTATGTCAACATCCTTTTATGGATTTTAAGCTTATTTGAAGTTGATTTATTATGATACAAAACATCCATATTTTATTGAAGGATTTTTGATATTTTTGACTGTGGACAAGTTATTCTTATGTCACTCATGGTTTTTGTTTAGAGTATTGACATTTCATATGTTATTTGTAATCCGAATGTTTATGTTATATTTCAACCTTTCATTCAGATGAATGTGTTAGACAAGTATGTTCCGGGCTGGGGACCGGTAAAAGTAAGCCCTCCGGTTTGGTCTTCGGTTATTAGAGGAACTCCGGTTTGGTCTCCGGTTATTAGAGGCACTCCGGGTTGGTGTCCAGTTATTAGAGGCACTCCGGGTTGGGTTCCGGTTACAGTTATCCCCAAGGTCTTGGGATGAGGCCTTGACAAAGAAATTAAAGTTCATCATTATTCATTCCATCATTATGAAAGTGGTTATTGATTTTGCATTTGATTATTCCATTAGTAGAATATCCATGTGAATAATTAAATGGCATTATTTCATTTTATTTATGCCATACTATGTTGAAAGTTCAAGTTTGAAAGGCTTTTGTTTTAGTTATACATTGCCTTAAATGTTTATTCTTATTTATGAAAGTTTCCGCTATATTGTTATCCTTATTGAGCATTTGAGTTCACCCATTTTCAATGTTTTATTGTTCCCAGGATGTGAAGAAGTAAATTATGAATGACCTGTAGGGATATTATGTGAGGATATGAGTGTGGATTATGGAGACAATATGTTATTGTAGTAGTTTTTAATTTTATGATGTAATGTAAGACTTATGAATATATCTAGTGTTTCCAAGGCTACTAAACCAATCGGTCTTTCGAGATTTGATCTTTCTTGCGATCATGCCAATGTTATGTAATAATGCACCGACTCTGGGTAACTAGGGTCGAGGCGTTATAGAAAACACCATGGTTGCCAAATCAAGATCATGGGGGGAATAGTTGTGTTCATGGGGACATAACTGTCAAGTCCCATAAGAAAAAACTGAACTCTCTTACATAAGAACACACCCTAACCCCAGACGTGAAGCATCGCGGAAAACATCAAATTGAACTCCTTCAGCTGGAAGACAAAATACTGGAGAACTTATTAACTTCTCATTTAGATACTCCAAAGCTACCTGACACTTATCAGTCCATATAAATGGAGGATCCTTCTTGGTCAAATATGTCATAGGAGTCACAACCCGTGAGAAATTGTCCACGAATCTCCTGTAGTAGCCTGCGAGACCAAGGAATCTTCGCACCTCTGAAACATTCTTAGGGGCTTCCCAAGACACAACATCCTCTATCATCGATAGATACACAGCTACTACCTCTTGGGACATGACATGCCCCAAGAAACGGACTTCTCTACCCCAAAAATCAAACTTCGACAACTTCCCAAACAACTGATGTCGACGAAGAACTCCCAAAACAGCTCGTTGATGATTTGAATGCAGCTCTTCAGATGCAGAGTACATAAGGAAGTCATCGATGAAAACTACCATGATCTTGTCCAAGAATTCACGGAACATAGCATTCATTAAACCCATGAACACAGCTGGAGAATTCATCGCGCCAAATGGTGTTACAAAAAACTCATAATTCCCATGATGACAACATAAAGAAGTCTTCGGAATATCCTCATCCTTCACACGCATCTGATGATATCCTGACCGTAAGTCGATCTTTATGAACCAACATGCACCCTTTAGTTGATCGAATAAATCATCAATCTGCAGAAGAGGGTAGATGTTCTTTATTTTCACTTTGTTTAAGCGAGGATAATCGACACAGAACCGCAAACTGCAATCGGCCTTTTTCATGAACAAAACTGGTGCACCCCATGGGGACACACATGGCCGAACAAAACCGAACTACAACAGACCATCAAGAAGTATACATATCTCTCGTAACTCAGTAGGGGCCATCCTATATGGAGGCATAGAGATAGGAGAATCTCATCATTGTAGCTCGATTCCAAACTCGATCTCTCATCGAGGGGGTAATGCTACAACCTATTCTAGAAAGAAATCAGGGTACTCCTCTACGACCATAGGAAACGAAAACTTGTGAAACTATGAAGAACTCAGCATCAACTCATCCATCGTGGATGATAAGGATGGAACATGCCTATGTCCCATCTGAGGATCTCGCTCACCAACAAACACCACCAGCTCTACATCCACAGTAATGAACATGACCTTCTTCCTGAAGCAATCCACGATAGCCTGTAACGAATACAACCAATCCATGTCGAGGATGACATCATAAGTTTGTATCCATAGACATAGGAAATCTAACCAAGAGAATTGTTTCCCCAACACTAGCTGACACTCTCTACATACTTCAAACAAGCTAGCTCGACCTCCAACTGGCGTAGTCAACACCAAGGGAACTGGAAGCCTCTCTACCTCAAGCCACAATGCATGGACACGTGTAGGTGATATGAAGGAGTGTGTCGCTCCTGAATCAAACAAAGCATACACCATGGTAGAAAAAAACCAATGGGTGCCTCGAACGACATCTGGATCGTCTGGTGGTGGAAATGATAGAGAATGATGTTGACCACACCCTCCCCCACAGCCTCTCTGACCATAATGAATAGCAACACCATGGCCTCGCTCTTCTCTATGAGGACGGGGAGCATCATAAGGTTGTCCTCTGCTGGCCCCATCTCCCCTCTGGTGATCTAAAGATGGCGCAACTGGCTGCTGAGGCATCAGTGGAAACTCCCTCAATGGAGGAACCTGGAGCGTAGCGCCCGGTGCACGATGACCGCTCTGAATGATCAGGCACCCTTTCTACTGATGTCCATGACCACTACATGAAAAACAATCTCCTAATCCTTTGGCATAGGCCTGAGAGTTTCTGCCTCCGGGGAGACGAGATGTGAAGGGCTGGGACCAATCCCCGGCTGAACGGAAACCCTTATACCCTGAAAACCTTGAACCCCAGATCACAGCCTTGCTTCGTGAGGGATCATGACAATCCACTTCTCGTGATGATCCAGTTCTGGACAAACTCCGCTCAACAACCTCTTCCCTCTCCAGCACCTTGAGATATGTCTTCTACATAAATGGGGTGAACTGATGCTGGATCTCTAGATGCAAAGCCTCCTCGAAATGCCTCTCCCTAACTTCCTCATCTGGTAACAGGTCCGAAGCATATCGTAAAAGTTTCCTAAAATGGATACCAAACACCCAAACACTAGAGGTCCCCTATCGAAGGGTAAGAAGATCTTGGTGACTATACACCTTTACCATCGAGGAATGGAACTCGACTCTGAACTTGTTTCGAAACTCCTCCCATGTGATCCCTGACTCCTCACGACCCCTGAGGAACAAGAACCACCACTACATTGCTGATCCGTGCAGCATCGTCATAGCTAAGGAAACCCAGTGCTCCTTCTGAGCACGGATCGAACTGATGCCTATATCAACCTCCTCCAACCAGTCTTCCGTGATAGCATATGAAACGGATCCCTCGTACTTCTACAGACTTTGGTGCAGAATCTCTCAGAGTGTCTTCCTCCATGTGTCATCGTCGACAACCTATACCCTACAACGACTTGCTGGAACAGCCAGCTGGACATCTTCTACGCAAACCTGATGAGCACATCGACCTAGAGCCATACCTACAAAATTAAAAACACTTAGAGCTCCTAATCCTAGAATATAGAAGACACAACATTAATTAATTAATTGTTTTCTCTCATTAGTTTTAGGTTAACCTATCCCAAGTTCTACCCATTCATACACATGCACAAAGAAGAATGATGCATGATCCTTTCCTAGGTCACTACCCTACATCTAGTATCACATTTTTTAGTATCCATTGTAAATTTAAAGGTCCGTACATCAGATCATTGGGGGACCTAAACGCCTACGTCTTAGCTGGTTTCTAGTGTTTACCGCACTTGCTAAACATGAATGACATCGTTTCCCAACCAACCCATGCAACCTCACGTGTGCCTAACTCCAAACTCCTTCCTATCCCTCAACCAGAGCTCTGATACCACTCTGTCATGACCCCCTCCCCACAAAGTGTACCCCTCCTGGGCTGGCAACGTGAAAAGGGAGATAGTGACCCCCAAGTCCCGCCTCCAGTAAGCCCCAGGTTGGCGACAAGAACCGAGTGTATAATAAACACACAGATGGGAGGCATTACCCTCTAAGAGAACACATACAGATGGGAGAGATAAGATAGACACCAACCAACTCGAACTCATAACTGAAATATAAAATAAACCCATGTAAATATATTAAATTCCATGAAAAAGTACAACAACTGAAAGGGAAAACTATAAGTACCCAAAAGAACGTAAAACAGCAGTGACCAGAAGCCCGAACAACTCCTCCAACCACAATCTAGTAGTAACCAGCATGATCTCCAAAATGCTCCAAGTGACCTGAAAAATAGTTTATATATTTGTAGGGTGAGTATAACAGTATACTCAGTAGGATCCTCCCCGAATCCTCTCATGAAAAAGTAAAGAAAGCATGGTAAAGCACAGTGAACAAAAGTGAAACTAACTCTTCCTCTAGGCAGGTATACTATGTTTCCAACCTCACCATGGGTACTCTAACCAAGTAATGCATAAAAGAATATATCATATAGTAAAGGATATCAAGGGTACCCCGCTACTACTTCCCCACTGGTTTGCGGCTTTTCCCCAACGACATACGTCCTGTGCATCTCTCTCTAAAGGCTTTCCCATACATACCTTGGCTAAGCTCCACAAATATGCACCATGTTCACAACAATGTCTTTTCCGCAGACACCTGGGCTACAAACCACACCATCCTCAACAAAAATTAACTAGTTTGTTTCCGAGATCCATCACAACTCACATAACATGTATCATACGTATGGTATTATACCTCATGCCATTACATCCCATATGTCGAGTAAGGATCCTCAATCCATCATAGCCTATACACGTTACACCTATAGTAGTCCATAGGATACTATTTCTAGAATATATGTGTGGAAATAACCACAAGCAATTACAGCACTATACACACATATATGAGGAAAAATACTCATTTTTTCAATGGCACTAGTATCTACCAAGAGAAGAGAACGGGGCTAAACGGGTTAGTCATCCATTCAACCTCCCATCAACATGTTGAGGGAAAACACCCCCCCCCCCCACCACCCAGGGCTCAGAATACCAAGGGCGTTAGTTGACCTTACTGACATGGTGGAGTTGCGTATAGAAACACAAAAATTATAGAATACATATAACTCATAACCAAACTATGGGAATAACCTAGTCATAGTCTCAGCGATAGCTAACGTCTCTCAGACTCCGGGATGCTATTTCTAAGACTTGGTATCCTATAAGCACACAACCAATTAAAGAGCTTCATTAGATTACTTCATTCCCTTTTTCATCTGTTCCAATTTATGTTAATTAACTCTTTGCACATAAATTAACCATGAAAATAACCACATTAATCTTCATTGGCATCACATAAAATAACAACTTTTCCTTTAAAAGATTCAACATCACCATTAAATTCCAGCATCTCCATCCCCGTGGATTATCAACATTTATTTAATCATTCATTACAGAAATTACTTTCCCATATTCCCAGTCATTCTAGAAAAGAATACTATGCTACTAAACACAAGGGGGATCAACATGGTGAGTAGATGTACTACTCGTCAAGTATTTTTAGCCTATAGTAAGAGCAAAGACCCATCCTCCCTCGAGAGGATAGACACGGAAAGCATGTGGCATACCTCGCTCGTCGTCACCTCCTCTGGAAGAAGGGTAAGGAAGACCAGCTACCTGCAGCCGTGGGGTAAATTAAAGGAGATAAACATTAAATAAAATTACAAAGAATCCAATAACCAAATACATCGCATTCCATCATCAACAATGTCCTCCCCGACACCCACTTGCATAAACTGATGCATCTTGCCACTGTAGGAATCATCCACTGCCCCAACCACAAGGCCTCCCTGCCTCCACATATCACAACACCCCTCTAGGGTCACATCACAGTACAAGCAGCAGGAAATTTAACATAACATCAAATGGGATCTTGGTACTTTAACAAGGCATCCAGCCTTCATACATAATGATCACTCATGGCTCTAAAGCACAAGGCACTCTGCCTTACAAACAAGAGGGTAACTAAGAACCCTACCAGGCATTTTCTTTTAACAACCAACCAGTTCTTTAACCCCTCTTGAATTAACAGATTCAATTCATAGGTTCTATTTCCAAGAAACCAATTCAGTAAGCTATCACTAAATATTTAACATGCTTACTATGCCAATTTTATTAACATCAAATTATAACAACTACAACAATGACAACAACTGGATTTATTCGCATACCTTTTTATCTTTAGCCAATTAATCATCAACTAATTCCGACTTTACGTTCTTTATCAATTTCCATCAAGAACGAGAAACTAATCAAATCAAGAATAGATATCACTCTATTTTGAAAAACATGAGGCAAACCATTATTACGGTACAAAGCCACAACAAGCGATCAACCCAATTCTTTTAATCAGGTTCAAGTATTTAATTAGGTTAATTCCATTGTGATCCAAATGTCTAAATCATGCTAACTCTATGATTGCACATAAGTAATTAGAGATTCCAAGAATCCCCTACCTCAATGGTTTTCGAGGAAACCCACAATGGTCGAAGAATGCCCAAGGAGACGGGGTTGATTCTCCAAGGATCCTCCCTATATCTCCTCTCCTAACACAACCAAGACCAAAATATCATCACAAACGAAATCCACGCACATAGATATACCCATAAAGGGCGTATATCTAAGATCCTGAGAAGGGAGGAGGATTATATCTAGGTAAATCTAAGAAAACTAACAAAAATGATCACTTACCTCGAGAAACTGGCTTCGATTTGCGAAGAGAAGCCTTCAGATCTCCTCCAAAACACTTTGGAGAGGTTATTCCAGTTCCAAGGAAGGGTAATCCCATGTTGTGGCCACTTATGGGCTTAAACAAGGTGATTAATGGGAAAAATGGGTTTGATCCACAATTTTAGGATCTATCTTTAAGTGCCTGCACGGTTATTTCGCACGGTTTAACAAACCGTGCGCTAACTGTGTGTTAGCTTCTACCTCGACGACCCCTCACACGGTTAGACCGCATGGTTTGGCAAACTGTGCACTAACCGTGCGTTAGCCACTACCCATAAGACCAGCCTTACACTGTTTGGCCACACCGTTTAGGCAAACCATGTGACAACCGTATGAAATATAGTACCCTCTGACATTCCTCAAAATTCTACCCAAACGTACTCCCAAGTCACCTTGACTTCATGGAACACCTCTAGTACCGCATTTGCACAAAGGAATGGACCGGAGAGGATCAGAACATTACATTTTAAATTAATTATCAATTAAAAACATTAATAACCATCCAAATGAATCCTAAAACCCATATTGAAAACATGGAAATTAATGATAAATATTTAGAAGAATAAATCTTTGAAACATTTAAAATGATATTTTAGTTAAGGAGTTTTTTTAACAAAAATAGAGACGCTTGAATACAAATAATTGAGGAATAAAATTTAATCAAAACAATTTACTATCATGAGAATAATTATATTCATGATATAATATGTCAAAGGCCAGTATATACACAATATAAGAGTGAATTGGTTCATAACAACAATGAAGTCTTGTGGAAATGTAAATTGAGATGAAATCACTTATAAAGGTGGTATCCTTAAATTAAGAATAAATCAATCACATAATTATTTGTAAAAAATATTAATACAAACAATATGAGTGGATATTATGTTTAAAACAATCATATGTCATTCACACATATTCATAGGACAACATATTCAAGAAGTACAAGTTGAACCCAAATAATTGAAATTGGGTTACGAAGTTCCCTTGTAAAAATTTGACTGCTAACGGCTTTACATTAAAATTATGAAAATGAGTTGATGAGATAAAAAGGGTGTCTAATCTCATTTACATAAATTTTAGATAAATGGGGATATATAAGAACATATCCCAACATAATAAGTTGTAAATTAAAATACATAACAAAAGAAGTCTTTTAAATAGGGGAGGGTCAAAGGTTCCCTTACTGATTTGGTAACATACTAAACATATGCCACATCAAAGAAGGATTATACAATGAAGATGTAAATACTCATAAATGAATGTATATACCACAAAAAATACAATAATGGGAAGTACATACACCACACAAAAGGAAATAGTGGCAAATATAGCCCGAATCTCACGAGAATAAAAAGTGAGATGAAACCCTTTACCTCATTGTAATCAACTGAGTCGTATGACCAAAACATAATAACCACAAAATGAATCATAGAATACCATGAATATAATTAGAATAATGATAATATGAACCAAATGGTAGAAAACAATACACCACATGAAATGAATAAGTGGCAAACACTAGAAATCATATGGAATTAAAAGTGAGATAAGAAAATCCCGAACCTCGTGTCCTACTTGTCTCGTATGTTCCATTCTCTTCTTTAATAATAAATTAATTTAATATCAAATTACATAAGAATATTTTTAAAGTTTATTTTTATTTTTATATCACTTAGTATCTTGCTATAACAATTGGTTAATTATTTGAGTTCATATTGGATATTTTATCGATGGTCAGAACTTGAGTAAAAAATGAACTTGTTATAATTACAATTTGTACATGTGGTCAATAGTACATTATTTATAGAATGATATTAATGATTTAGATATCATATAAATCATATATAACTATGAAATATATTTATTTATAATAGTAAATAACATTTTGGAGATAAGAAATGAAACGCAACGTTCATGGAGGCGGTGGGCCGTACATACGCATGAATTCTACTTTCATTTCTATTTCTTATTTTAATGGAATTAAAACATAATGATACATAGTTGTATTATAATTCCAGTATAATATCATATATAATATCATTAAATTGATCTTTTATACGTCCTTCATGTGGAATTAACGAGTTATATCACGTTGAGGGGGGCGGTAGTCTGCACATCCTCAAATGAAATTATCGTGTTTACCCATAATGGAAATCATAAAGTATTTCTATAAATGAAAAAAATAATGTAGCATAATGAAAACATAAACATAATATATATCATATATAAATACATTTCCATCATAATGGCCCCCATGTGAGGCGGTTGGAGCTATTTGAACAATCATCGTTTCGTTAGGCGTTAGTTTTCCATCCAGAGAAACATTATGTTCTTCAGTCATTAGCTGGAGGTGTGTGTATGTTCAGTTCTAATAATTATCATAACAACATACTATTTTATTGAGGATACTGGTTTTGTTATAAAATAAATGAATAAAAAGCTTTTATGGGTAGGATAAGTAAAATAAAAGAAAACAATTTAAGAGAAAAAGATACCTTTAATTTGGGTAACTTCCTTTGGTTTAAACCAAAAGGGTTTGTTGAAGTGCCTTCTACCTAAGGAAAGCTTGTAACAGGAGGAGAGGGGTGCATGGAGATTAATTGGTCATAGGTATGGTGAGACGAATGGCTTGAGAGGTTTTTGGAATTGTTTAGAAGTGGTCTCCTTTTATAAGGAGGAGGAGAGGCTCTTTAGGAAAGTGTGAAAACATTATTTTATTTTAAACATATCTTCAGTTTAAAAAGGTCCAAAACACATCAAAGTCAAAGATAGGATGACTAATATTAGAGATAAATTCATACAATAGGAATTTGATAGTTTTTTTATGTTATTTTATTCTTAATAATATAATTTAATTAAATCATTTATTAATGAGGTAAACACTGCATCATTGTTGTGTCATAAATAATTTAATTCATTTGATGTATAAAAATTATAAAAAAACACCATGATGTAGGAAATATTTTTATATTTCCAATTAATATTTATCGTCGAAAACATAATTTATATAACACCATATAAAAATTAATTTACTCAATGATTTTAGTTTACGTCATTTTTGCCATTACATTAAATTAAATAATCTAAAGTGTCATTATCTTTAATAAGTGGCTCCATGGGTTCCCAAAATAGACTCAAAGATGCCCATGGTTGGATATTAATAATATAATAATTTTAGGACATGAGTTAAGGTAATTTTGAATTATTAATATATTCTTTTTTCATTGAATTACCCTATTTACCTTTAACGATGGTAAATAAAAGTCAAAAGTTACCATTCACCATAAATAATTTTCATCTTATTGAACCAAATTTTACTTCTTGATAACAACCATGTATGTCGGATTTTCAAAATTCAACTCACAGAATCGGTAGAATTTTATTTAAATGAAAAAGTCATTTTTTTAACTACTACTATGTGATTTCACTATTCATCAAATATTGATGTTTTCCAGAAAAATACCAAAAATTCACCCTAAGATAAATTTGATATTCTGAATTGAAAAATGATGTCTATTTTACCAAATTCAATACATGGAAGTTTCAATAATTAATTTTATAATTAATTCCCACTGTCAAAACAAAAAACATGTTTTTAAGAAACAATATCTATCAAAAGATTGACACTTGTTTAAGTCCAATTTCAAAGTATAAGTCAATCCAATGACCACCATTGTATTAAATGGTAAAAATATATTCCAATTAAACTTTAAAACTAATTAAAAATATAACATAAGTATATAAATAATTTATATTAAAAGGCACATTTGAATTAAAATACATTATTTTTCACTATTAATCAAAAAAGTAACATTATCAGAAAAATTCCAAAAAACTACCCAGAGTAAATTTTGATGTCCCCATTCTAATAAAGGATTTTATTTGGTCAAATATAATGTATTAAATTGACCAAAATATATTTAAAAAGGGTTCTCCATTAAAAGCCGTTAAATCAACCTTTTAATGTAAATTATGCTTAAAATTAAATTCATTCACATTTTAAGCCGGAAACATTTATTGGATAAATATAAATACATTTACCAAACATGAATAGTCATATATTATTTTGTTTTGTTCATTCCCACCAATATAATGGCAAGGAGTTAACTACCAATAAAAATAATAATATTATATTACTAGTGTGCAACATATGATTTCAAAGAATCCCATTGTTGTGTATCAGGTATGCCATCGAACATAGAATCCCCTTTAATGTAAAATTAATAATTAATTCAAAAATATTAATAAATATTAAAAGTGTCTTATTCCTTATTTCTTGCGATGTTACAATATAAGTAGTGTCTCTATATCATCAGATAAAATATTACGACATCTAAATCAAGATCATGAGTGTGATAGTTTTGTTCATAATTTGTTAGATACCGTGATATGTAGACAATATATCTATCATTATACATAAGGACACAAACATGTCCTTTCTTGATGCATCACTATAATTCACAATTCCATCATTCACCGATGGTAGAGTCGAGATAGAGCATTGGCTAATTCGTTTATTCAATTCTTCAAAACAATCTTCACACTCTTTTTCCAAACAAAATTAACCCCTTTACATGTGATCATTATTAATGGGTTAGCTAAATGGGAAACATTATGGTCAAAACACCGATAATAACCTAATAAACCCATTAAACTGGATACCTCAGTTATACACCATGGTGCTATCCATTCCTTGATTTCCCATGTGTTTTTAAGTTCAAAAGAGATTAATCCTTGGAGAAAATATCTTCATGAAAGGAAATTTCCTTAATCTTTTATTCACACTTTCTAAACATCCCATATAATTCATTTCATCTAACAGTTATCAGAAAAGTGCCCAAGTGATTTTCATAATCATCGTATCATTTTGAGTATACCAAGATATAATCAACAAATACCACTTCAAATTCAACAAGATATTCCTTGAAAAATATATTCATTAAATAAATGAAAATAGAGGGTGCAATTAGTCAGTCTAAGAGGATTTACTATAAATTCATAATACCCATACATGGTTAGAAATATTGTCTTTGGAATGTCTTCCTTCTTCAAACATCATTGATGATATCCACATCAAAGTTCATTCTTTTAAAAATATTGCGCTCCAAGATGTTCATTGAATAAATCATTAATGCGATGTAGGGGATACTTGTTCTTTATTGTTATATAATTGATCTCCCTGTAGTCAATGTCCAACCTCCAAGATCCATAAATCTTCTTAACAAAAATTACATGATCTCTCCAAGGAGAAGCACTAGGGAAAATAAATCATTTATTACACAACTCATCTAGTTGTTTCATTAGTTTCACAAATTCAAATGTTCCCATTATATACGGGTTCTTCAATATAGGTATTGAACTAGTAATTAAGTAAATTCAAAACTCATTTTCTCATTTTAAATGATGTCCTTGTAAATATTCAAAAGAAAATCAACATATTCTTGAACAATAGGTACAAACTCTATCTAAAAATTAATTTCCAAAACCATATTTATTTCACTCCCTTCAGACTAAATAATTGAATTTTGCTGATCTACAGATGGTGGATTTAGATGAGAATTATATGGTGATGTTTCTGGTCTAATAATAAGGGATTTTTTATCATCATAATAAATTGTAACCTCATTCTAATTACAATAAATTTTCACATAATTATCTAAAATGAAATCCATACCGAGGATTATATCAACTTAAATAATGGGTATGATTGTAAGATTAGAAGATAAATAACATTTATATGCCATAATGGTAACTGATTGACCACACTTTTTTGTTATGCTACTACCCTTATGGGTTTTGACTAAAAACTCCAATGTTATGTGAAATTGGAAATATCTAATTTTCTTTGAAAATTTTGAACATATGATAGAATGTGATCATCCAAAATCAAATAATGCATTGGCTAATTTTGAATAAATGATTGATGTACCTTCCACCACGTCATTAGTAACATCAACCTTAGCAGTAGTGATAACATATTCTTGGCCTATCTCCCTTGGCCTTTTCTCTGGTATGTTTCCCTGATGATTAGTTCATTCAATGGAATAATTCCCCATATATTTACAGTTTTAGAATTTTATATGCACAAACTATTTCTCCCCATGCATTCACCATCTTGGTTACCATCTTCTCCAGATTAGATACAAACTCTCATACCCATAACGCATGTACCAGGGTGTTTCTTCCCACAATTACTACAGGATAGAAAGTCAACCTTTCACATCTTCCCTATATTTTCATTTCCAGAGTGTTCATTGGATCTCTTATTCTCTTTCGTTACCTTGAATTCAAAAGACTTATTTAATTCTTTTTATATCTTGATATCATGTGAGACTATATATTTATTCAATGAGAAGGATTGTGAAACTAATGCTCATTGGAGAAATGGTTTTAACCCATCAATGAATCGATCGATCATACATGTTGGATTACATATATAATATATTCCATTCCTTTCTATACTTTTATTGTTATCCTCAATCATTGAAACATTCTCATCCTCCTATATCCTCAGACTAAGAAATGGCCTTCTCTTATCCGCTCGATGTTTATGATGAAATTATTTTTATTAGAAAATATCTTTAAACTTTCTCCATTACATATTTTATACATATTCATCATCCTTTTTGTTTAAAATTAATGACCACCATTGATATGTATCTCATGAGAGGTGATAAACTACCAAGAAAAACATTTCCCATTCGCAACTCCTGGAAGCATAAATAATTTTCCTTATGTATCTCATCCATTTCTCAAATATAAATGGATTTTTAGTCCCATCGAATGTTGGTGGTGGCTACCTCAGGAATAGTTCTAACAATTATCCTCCACGTTTTGGATTAGGGTTCTCTATGTGGGTAAGGTTATTATTCATAACATGAGTGAGTTTTTTGAGTATGGTTGTAAGATTTTCATCACTATTTTCATAACCACCTCCATATAATTATCTTAAATAGTAGGCAAATCCAAACATCTAATAGGTGTGATGATACAGTTTCCATTGCATCCACTAGTAGCCATTTCTAAACAATGGAATACACTATAATACTTTATGAATCACAATGCATAATTCCATACTTGTAAATTACATTACATAAATTGATTGTTTTATTCATACAACTAGTAATCATAAAAAATGTTTTCATTGGGGATGTATTTACTCATAAATACTTCATAATGGTTTGTAAAGGAAATCAGAATTATCCTATTCATATCCCCCAAGAGTGTCAAACCAGGTGGGATGTGAGGCCCGTTATCGTGTACAAGGATACCCCAGGTCAAACCTGAAACTCCATGTCAGTGTTTTCACTCCTAGGTTCATCTTTTCCAAAACCATGTCCACTTGTAGTTTCCACACAAGGATGTATTTCATGTAAACCAAACATAATACCTATATTATGATATTTTTGGATGTTCTTATATACTATTCTTATAAGCCTATATTTGTGTAATGGTCTCTAATCAGGGTTTTTTCTAATCTAGATTCCAAGGTTTGTACTGAACTTATTCTGATAACAAATGCAACACCCTGAAACCAGTTACCCATAGTCGGTTCATTATTACATACCATTGTCATGATCACAAGAAATCATGTCCCAAAAACTGATGAATTACATATCCATGGAAGTACTAGATACATACATATGTTTTAAATTACATTATTAAATGAAAAATCAAAATTGTGTCTCCATTGAACACACTCAAATCCAATAGCATATCCCTGCAGGTCCATAATAATATACTTATTCACATACTTGAAAAAATAAAACATAAAAATATATGTGATCAAATGCTCAGTAAGGATAACAATATAGTGGAAACTATCATGAATAAGAATAATCATTTAAGTAAATGTATAAGACTAAAACAAGCCTTTTAAACATAAACTTCAGCATAATAGGGAAATGATAAATAAAATATTTCCATTTATTTATTCTCATGGATATTATACTAGTCTAATAATAACATGAAATATTAATTAAAAATATCATAATGACTAAATGCATAATGTCAGACATCTTAACTAAAAGTTCATGGCCTCCTATCAAGACTCTAAATATAAATATTTTCATGGACTCGTGCGATGTCACTAGTTTGTCTCATGTGATCTACTGATCCATTGAGGGGCTATAGTAGGCCCCACTAGTCCATTAATTCGTCCAATGCATTAATCATATGAATATGGTGATACATAACATAAACATTCATATTAAAGTGACATACAAAATGTTAATACATTAACCATAAATGGTGAATGAAATAAAAATATAACATCCATAGTCATACATATAATATTACTATTAATATGATATAGAATTTTGTATCATAATAAATCAGCTTCAAATAAATATAAAATCTAACAATATATGTTGACACAGTTGAAATCATTCCAAAAAATATTTGAGAGAAATATCACTTTCTACTTGAAAATAATTTAAAATTGTCATAATTATAAATGAAAATATTTACTTTGAAAATATTTTTTAAAATATTTTAAGGGAATACCTTAAGGTGTTATAATGGACAAAAATGGCCACGCACTCCGTATAAGATAAAAAAATCTTTTCCCGTTTTTTTGAAATGGTAATAAAGTACGCTGTTTGGAAAATTTCAGAAATATTCCATTCAAATCATTTTATAAAAAGTAAAATAGGGGTATAAATTAATATTACCCATAGTCTAGGAAATAGTAAAAATGTTTTGAAATACATTTTTAAGAAACATGGATGTTGATGATACAAAATCCTTATAGATAGTTACATATAAACAGCCTTTGATAATAAAGGGATTTTAAAATTAACCCTTACCATGTTCTTTGCCTTAGTTGAGGGTAAATTAACCTCCAGTATAATCGTTAAATTATTTTTATTTAATTATACAGGAACCACATAAATACATATGTTATCATATATGATCCTTTAATATTTCTTGTTAATAATATTTCATTAGTATCATTGTTTCGGGCATTATGTGATTTATTTTCCATTCTATATTTAGTTATGTAATTAATGAATTTTATGGATAGAATGTATTTATTTCATATCTAAAATGATATTATGTTCTCAATAGTTATTTTCTTTATCATTAAATGAAATTTATTCTGTAATGGTTACGATGCAGAATGAAATATCATGGCGTCATGGAGACGGTAATCTGAATGTAAGAACGACCGTTAATATCATTCTATTGATGGTGAAATTGTCTGTAATTGGATGGTATATTATATAAAAATAACCATTAACTTGTTATATTTATTATTTACATAAATTATTCTCTTTATTATACCCATCCAAATAATGAATTGTTGAATAAAAAACTACAATACAGTGTGGATATGGTAAGCCATAGGTACACGCATATGGTGACTTTTTCATTCATAGGATGGATAGAATAATGAATATTGATATACCATATTTATAATAACATCTCAGTATGTCATAGGTTTTTTAGTTATTATTTTAGTAAAAAAACAAAAATAAAGTGCAAGTAGAAGAAGAAAAACCCTTGAAATATATGATGGAATAATTACCACTTTTTCAGGTGGTTCATTTTGATTTGAACAGAAGGGATCCTTAGGATGGCATTCAGATCAATGTAATACTAGTAGGTTAAAGTAATGATTTTTTGTAGGATATTTGAGATGGGGTTAGAATAGCCAATGTCTTTGGTGGTGTGAATTTAAGAGATGGGAAGTACCATTTTATATGAGAGGTGTGGGGAACATTATGAAAATATTAAAATATTAATTTATTATAAAATTATATTCAGTTTCTAATAGCTCAAAATGAATTTATATCGAGGATATGGTAGATATGAGTAGATTTCCTCTCAACCAATATGTTTTAGACATGTTGAAGTCACCATTTTATCCTTATCTATTAGATTTATCTCTTAGTTAAATAGATTAACTTTTACCACGTCTTCTTGTATTTTTATACTACATGGTTAATATAGTAACTATAAAATGAAAAAATAACCTAAAGATGTTCATTAATAATATATATAACATTATATAAGTGTTATTTTCTAATGATATATTTTTAGTAATATTATGTCATTTTATAAGATAGTATTTGTTTTAAAAACACATTTGGGTCAATTTTGAAAGTTTGTTGTATTTTTTTTCTGAAAGACATAGAAACTCGAGTACTTATAAAAAATAAATTTAATATATCCTAACATGTCATATTCACCTAGAAAAATAGTTTATTGCTTCCAAAATTTCAATTATTATTTATTTTAATGTTAATAACATCAATTATTTTATTCATTCATTAATAAGGTTATTACTACATCATCATTCTGTCATAATGAAATTTAATTATATAATTTCTACAAATTATAAATTAAATACCATGATGTAGGAATTATTTTAACATTTCTATTGATTATTTATAATTGATTTGTTTTTATATATAACCCTAAATTAAAATTTTTTAGTTAATAATATTTGAACACTTTTAACACTTATTTAAATAAAATATAACAAATGTTCTAATCTAATCCATGTGGATTAAAAAAAGGTCATATTTTTGTAATGAGGTTGATTTTTTTTGAAAAACACTTATCTAATATAATTAAAACATGTGTTAAGGTAATTTTATATAATTATAATATTATTATTACCTTTAATTACGCTATTTACTTTTAACCATGGTAAATGAAATTTAAAAGTTACTATTGAAAAAAATTCATCCTATTGAACCAAATTTTATGTACTGATGAAAATTGTTTCTATAGAATTTTTTAAATTCAATTGACATAATTGGTAAGATTGGGATTTATGAAAAAAAATTCAAATGTGCCTAGAAGGAGGATAAAAGACATTAAAAAGTTAAATAAACATTTATATGTCTAATCGTTTTAATAAAAGACTCCAATGAATTACGTATTACTAATATAGGTATTTTGTATCTATCCTGACATTGAAATAAATTTAAATTAAAAATAACTATTTAAATAAAAATCCTTTTAAAACAACAACGTAGTGTTTTTCACAATTCATCAAAAATTTAATCTTTTTAGAAAAATACCAAAAATTGGCTCCAGAATAATTTTGATATTAAATTAAAAAAATGAAATCCATTTTTAAAAATTATATTTTTAAATATTTAAAAAGTTGGTATTACTATTCATAACTAGTTTTTTTAAACAGCTAGTTTGAGTGGTCGTGGTGTGCTGGAACTCAGAGTTGCGTAAAACGCAATCTATTGTATTATTCAAAGAGAAGAATACCCTAGAAGCACGAGGTGTTACAATAATTTCAATAAATTCTTATTTAACAACATTAATTATATCTGTTTTACAATAGAAAATTAAAATCATAATATTAAATTGGACAATAATAACCTCTTACCTAAATTTCTATATTCTACTAGTACATGTGAATATCAAGTATATATTTTCTATACTAGATCTAAGTAATAATAATCATTTAAAATTTGTTTCATCCTTTGTATCTAAAATGTAATCAATCTCAGACCATATATGGTACCATAATTGATTAAATATAGTTATATATTACATATAATTATATTTCATTAGTATTTTTGTTATTATTCATGACGATGAATTAAGATATAATATTATATAAGAAATTTTTATCAAATAAAAAATTTTGTCTTATAAATTTTGTAAAATGATTATTAAAACATTAAATAAATTAAAATTTCATTATTTACATATTGATATACAAAATTATATTTCCAAAACCATACTTGATAGATATTTATAACAATGGTAATGTAGGTGGCTAAACCATCCCAATAAGCACATTCTACAGTGTATGTGTGAGTATATATATGGATGTGATAATTTTTTCATAATATCATTTTCATAAAACATTAATTTCATTATTAATATATTATTTATGTGATGAATCTTATTTGGGATGTTTTATAACCAGACTATAAGTTAAAAAAAATGTCACTTACAAAATAATCATTTTTATTCATGGTATGTTTGTTTTACAATGATAAAATATTTCTATATTACATAATCAATTCATATATAAAGACTATAAGAATTAAATAATTAAATAAAAATAAATTTCATAATTAATATAATTTTTAGAACTAGCCTTTTAATGATTCACTAGATACTATATTTTGTATTTTGTTAAAGTCGTCCAAACATGCACATGAGCAACTTTTTCAATTTTTTTAACAGATGGGGTAGTGGTAATGTTTATGCCATAAATATAGTAATATTACAATATATTATTTATTGTTTTCTCATTATATAAAAATGGTTAAAATTATATTGAAATATTTTGGATGTTATAGATAATGAAATTAATGTAAATGGTTAGTAATACCGACATTGAGAGTTTTCATCTTATCCTGATGTATCCATTTGAAATGAAGGAGTTCGGGAACATTATTGAGGAATGATGATTATAATCTTCAATAAGGTATCTAAACCAGGAATATTGGTTATTTTTTCATGTAAATTTATAAATCTAGAGATGTATTAAATTTGGTGGATGTGATCTCCATTTGTAATGGAAAATGAGTGGAAATTAATTTTAAAATAATGTTATGTAATAGGTAAAATTGGAATTTCATTAGTGTTGGGTGATTTATATCAGGAATGTTTTGAGAGACATGTTTTATGAAATTATATCCAATCATCTTCATTCTCTAAGGTCTATGATTCAAATTGAATTTGTAATATTCAATCCACGCTACATTACCCATTTAATCTCATATTAATCATGATTAAATTTTAATAATTATAATTTTTAATTAAATTAAATATAACATTAATAGTAATAAAAAATATAATTTTGATAAATTGCAATGTAAAAAATATATAATAAGTTTAATTTATTTATATAAAAAAATTACATTTAAATTCAATCATACAATCTTTTGACAAATTGACTTAGGTAAAATTTCATTTTAATCATTTTGTGTTATCAATATAATATAATTTATTTTACCAATTTAAAAAAATTTAATTTAATTTTTTTATTTATAAACATAATATTTGGGTATTTATATTAAAATGTATACATCTAATTAAAATACCAAATTTTAAAAAAATATAATTAAATTGAAAATATCTATTTAACCATAGGAACTAATATATATATATTGGTCACATAGTTTTAATCCTAAAAAATGAAATCTACAAAATTACATAATTTTGAAATTATTATTAAATATTTAAAAATAATTTTATAAATTTGAATTTCATAATGTAAAAAAATAAATTATAAAATAATTGTATATAGCATATAAAAATGGATTTAAAAACATATACCATATAAGAATAATTAATATAATACATTTCTATGTAATAAATTTTGGATGGATGTTAACTTATTTCATTTTCTATATTATATATATGTTATAGTAAAACAATTATATAAATCTGTTATAATATATTTCAT
Source organism: Viscum album (assembly GCA_963277665.1). Lineage (NCBI taxonomy): Eukaryota > Viridiplantae > Streptophyta > Magnoliopsida > Santalales > Viscaceae > Viscum > Viscum album. Next base: position 245,406,776 of record OY728121.1, read on the forward strand.
TGTGCATAAAATGATAATTTTTAATAAAAATTTATTATAATTAGAAGATAATTTAATATTTTTAGTTATAGTAATTGAGTTTTAACTAATAATTAGTATAAAAAACGATTTTAATTTTATCTTATATATATATTTATCGATTTTATTACCTATATGTTTACCCTCTAAGTCATCAACTATATAATAATAGTTAGGTAAAATTCCATGGTACTTTTTTGTTCATTATTTATTTTGAAGCATGTTATTGAACATATAATATTTTAATACATACGTATATATATATATATATATATATATTTTATTCTTTACGAGTTACAAATCCGATAGAAAGAATACTTTTTTTCAATAACTAGAATGTAGGGGAATTGTGGTGATATGTTAGTACTTATAATCCTTACATTAGAGAGTGTCATATGAGTGGAATTATTTTGGATATTGATTATTTTTTAGCTTTTCAATCATTAATAATCCTCATCATATATGAATAATTTGTTATATAATATGTTATTATTTATATTTGGATTGTATATTGAAACATCATTCACTACTAAGAAAAAGTAGTTTAGTTTTATGTTAATCATGTATTTTGGGTGTTTTAATTTCATATAGTTTACTGTTTCTAATAATTTCTATGACTCCCATTAGAGATTTGGTGATAATTTCTTATGTATATTGACTTATTAGTGACTAGGTTAACTTATTGGTTAAAAGGATTTGGTATTTATGGGTGATAATAATTATATTTTAGAGTTTTCTATTTGAATTATGTTTTGTGATTTAGTAATTTATTAAAGGGTTCCCTATGAAATGATGTTTATATGATGTTGGTAATTTTTATAAATGACAGGTTTAGAATTTCCGAGATGAAAATTATAATGATGGGGTGGCTAGATAAAGTCATTTTAATTTAGTATTATTATAAATTTAAGAAAATTTTATTATACAGTTATTGGAGTTGGGTCTTGTTAAAATGTTTTTCTTTGATAAATATATTGATCATTACTTTGATTGTATGTCTGGAATTTATAGATTTATGGATGAATTAATATTTTCTTAATGAGGTATAAGGATTAATAAGATTATAATTTTTTTATAATTACCTAATACATTATACCAATAGATGTTTACAACTCCATGTTAAATTGTGAACATAGTGGTGAGGACCATGTATCATGTTGTGTAGGAAGAACTAGTGGGTTTTTTGTTTCATTGATTTTCCATGTAGATTTATAATGTTCAATTGGTATTTCCATACTATATTTTTTTTAAATTATAATTTATTTCCATTTCACCTCAACCCCAGTATATACTTTATATTTCCCTTTACTCCCAAATTATAACCACTATGTTGTGATTCCCACTCATTGATCCATTAGGCCGCCACATTCCCCCAAATCATCAATTTTTTATTTGTTCTAATGAAAATTATTTTTGGATGAATCCATTATAATCCCACAACTCATAACTCAAATCAAAATTTACAAATTTTTTATCAATTATCATTCGTATTATTTTGGGAAATGGGTTATGATTTCATTAAAGAATTTTGAAATTAAAACTGGAAGTCATATTTTATATTCTCTTGGTTGAACTGTTTTCATAGTTTTTTATTTAAAAAAATGGAAAATAAGCATTGAATTTCATAAAAAATTTAATTACATGGTTCAAAATTTTAAAATTCATTGTTTTTAGGTTTAGTGTAATTGAAATAGTAAAATAATTTATGAAAAAAATAAATTTTACACATTCATAAAATGATTTTTATATAATTATGAATAAGTTATTTATAATTTACTTATAATGAATCTGAAATCTTGAGGATATACATTACAGAAATTGGTGAGAATAATTCCCAACATGGGAATTAAAAAAGAAAATATTTATCATGTTATAAAAAATATCAATATGGAATAATAATATGAAAATGAGGAGTATAATAAAATGAAAACATGATTCATAACATGGAAATTTTCATAAAACATCAAAAAGATACATTCATATGAATAACAATAATATTTATCACTTGGGTTTCATAAGTCATAATCAAAAATGTTTCTTAAAACATGTTATCTTTAAGGATTATTTATAAAAAAATTAATTGTAAATGTATAATCACGCACCCTTCATATGACTTAATTCCAGTGAGAAACATTGGTCATAATAGTCAAAATCGTCGATAACCTAAGTAGAATTAATCATGGGCTTATTATGAAAACATTGAGTACAAAAGTGCTTAAAGACGTAAAATTACATCATTTAGAAACAAATTAAATGGAATATAAGAATTATGCATGTAAATAACAAAATAAATATATAATATTTAGATCAATTTGAACTCCAATGGGTATGGAAGAGGTGTTAGTATCCACAATGTAAGAATATTTCATAAAAAAGTGAAAAATTCAATAAATGATCTCGATATCGTAATGGTGTACAACATAGATTAAAGGGAATCCATAATGAGATGAAACATAGGTCTACCATTGGTAAACCACACCTTTTGAGTTATAAATATGATCAATAGGTCATGAAATTACATAATAATTTACATTTTGATGACCCGCAAAAGAGGTGTACAGGAAAGAAAAACATATAAGAGGACAATTCCCTTTTGTTAATTATTTTATTCATTAAACATGAGGTTATAACCATGAAACCTGATGCGAACCATTGAGAGACAATTTTTAATGGAAAATGACCATTAATTTTTATTTTATGTCTTTTTTGTGTTGCATATTGTCTAATTGGTGGTATTTATACTTCAATAGTATTGGTTTTATAGGATTAAATATTGTGTATATTATTGTATAAGGAAACAAAATTTGGATAAATTGAGTGAAAATAAATTGTATTGATAAATAATGAGTATAATACTATTCTTGGATGTTTGAGGTGTCACATTATAGAACCATTCCATCCATCCAACAAAGAGAATTTGAAAAATCCAAAAAATTTTAATTTATATCAAAATAGAATTTTTCTTTCAAAAAATAATAAACAATAAATTTCTAAATTAAAATTGATATTTTCAAATATATTTCTATAATAAATAAATTTTATTTTTTTATATAAATATTTTATAATATTATCATTCCATATTAAACTATAATGATTCACAAAAGTGCAGTGTTAGTATGACAATAATTTCCTTTCTTTCGCAAATAATTTAACATTCTAAGAAAATTATAAATAATAACCCTATGATAAAGCTCAAATTCAGAGTAAAAACTGAAAAATATTTCATTAAACTCATTTATTATATATTAAAATTTAATCAATGGAATGAATTGTTATTTTAATTAAAATTGAAAACAAAATATAAAATGAAAATGGTATTATATTAATAAAAAAATTATGTGTTCATGAAAATAAATAATAATTTAAAAATAATTTTATATAAGTATGTCATGAAATAATTATTTATTTAATATTACTATAGAAACATATTAAAATAGAACATGTTTATTTTCCCTGAAAATAATTAAATTCTGATTATATCATTAATGAATCTTATTGTTCATTTAATTTAATCTACAAAAAAATCAATAATAATGATGAAAAATATCATTTACTAGTTGTTATATCATTGATCAATCATATTAGTTGAAAAATATAATTTCTGATATAATATTTAGCTATAAATATACCATCCATATTACTCTTTTCCACTCACTTCAATTCGAATCGTGGAAGTGTATCATTTCAAAAAGGATTTTTTTGTTACTAACTCATTGTTACACAATTGTAATGATGTTCATAGATGAAATGATTGATAATGATTGAAGAGGAATAATTTATTATATTACACTTTAAATTATATCCTTTTTTCTTCTAATTGTAATATTATGAATGGTATAGGGGTTTTTTAATTTCATTTGATGTTATTAATTAATTAATTAAATTTTTTCTTGACTATAGTACATGTTTTCATTCCCTTAATTGTTCCTAGTCATAGTAGTTCATATCAATAAATGATTTTAAAAAAATTAAAACAATTCTAATTGATTATATTATGATTATTAATTCTAATTTAATTAGATTAAAAATATAAATTAATAAAATATAAAATGGGTCATTATATTCTACCCCCACCACTTAATTACATTTAATGCATGTAATCTTTTTTCATAATAATTTAAAAATAGGTGATCACATTTCTTCTTCATGGAATTCACTATTTCCCATGTAGCCTTATAGAAGTTGTTATTAATCTATAGTACATTCACCTGAAATATTTTATTGTTCCTCAACAGTTAATCCATTCTATATAGGATCTATATCATTTCCTCTTCTTATGATAAGTCTTATTATAAATTTAATCCATTATTATCATGTACATGTGATAGGCTAGACATATACATTCATAGTAGGGAGGCATTATTGAAATAATAGACATTGTCTTGATTTTTCAATTGTTTTAATTGGTATGAAAATACACTAAATTGATCCATATTCTCGAATAGATCAATGAAATAGGTAATTAGTTTCCCTTTACATCCTAATACCATTAGTCAACTCCATTGTGATATCATGAGGAATACATGCTCCCAAAATTAGAATCTATGTTAATTGTTTTTCTGTGAAATTTTAAGGATGAATTTTAACACCCGTTATTTGTTCTTGAAACACATTAATTTTTTATATATTTTATATCAAAATTTAAATACCAAAAATTCTACTTATATAAAATAATCCCACAATGTTATAGTTACAAAACAATTTAGGTTGAGAGATTCCAAAGGTTCTATTTTAATGCTGAAGTGCAAAATGTTGGTATTAGATAATTCAAAAACAGAATGAAGTTGATCCAAACAATGTCAAAAATAATGTCTGATAGCTCATAACATATCATATAATATTTTAATTTTACTCTAAAACATCACAATATCATGAGGAACAAATATTGTTCTTAGGTTTACTTTTTTATTGATAGTATTTTTTAGGATCCTCTAGAATTTGGAAATAATTATTTGATCTCTACCTGAAACTATTGACATGATCACTCCATGGAGTATCACAACAACATGAATCTAGAGGTATGGTAGCAACTATTGAATGAAATCATCTCTCATATAAATGAAAAACATTGGGTTTTTTAATCTATCTGTGATTACCCATATCTAATTTCTATATTTCAGTCTATTTAGAATACTGATGATAAATTATATAGTGATTTTATCCCACTTTTATATATATGTATGAGTAGTGATTATAAAACCCAAGTTATAAATTATCTCTCTACCTTTACTTTTTTACTCACCATGAATATTCTAGTTTAATCATCTCTATAAATTTTCATATTATTAAGAAAATAATTATAAAAAATGAACCTAAATATATTAGTGCATTTGGTGGGGTATATATAATATAAATATGTGAGAAATATCAATAATATGCTTCCTTATTTCCAACATAGATGTGATACATTTCATTGTAAAAAATTTTAGTACATTGTATTTATCAATGTGTAATTCAATATACATATCATTTTAAACATCCTCTTTCTTCTATTGTATAATGTAATCATCACCTTAAGAAATATGTGTCATCTTTAGTAGTGTATATGGAGCTATCATTAGAGATAGGTATAATGATATCAATTCTATTTTGATTCCCCAGACCCAAAATAAATGGAAATTGATAAATTTCAGAAATTTAATCCTCGTCTTTTAAAGGAAACTAGGATATTTTCTACTCAATGCATCTAAATATTGGGTCACTTTTCCTTGGTTATAATTAATTGAAAAATCATAACTTTTAAGAATGTTCATCAATCTACTTTTTTTCATATCCATTCCTTCCATGTGAATATGTACTTAATGAATTTGTGGTCTTTGTATATATCCTAATTTTCCCACATAAATTTAGTGTCTCCATATATTCAGAAAAAAATTATTGTAGTTGCCCTAGATTGTGGGTAGGATACTTCTATTCATGAGTCTTATTCTATAGTGATTCATATGCAATCACTTTTTATATTTCATGAGTACAAATAAATGTCCCATTAAGGAAGAATCACTAGAAATAAAAATCCTTCATCATTAGATTGTAATATTAGAAGAGTATTACTAAACAACCACATGTAGATTACATCGAAACATTATTCACAATATCTTATCTGGAATTAGGTAACCCCCATTATAGTTAACATATTTAGTTGATGATAATGTTATGAATTTATTATTCAAAAAAAATAGTATCATTATTGACCATGAAAAATGTGAATATTGGTAACATTTATAGGATGTGGACACTCCACACTGGCTTTTTTATTTACAAGATCTAATTATATTTTTTTATTAGTCGTGTGGTGTCTCTAGAATGTTACTTTTTGCAACCGATTTTTTTGTAATTATTGGCCTAATTTTCCTTCCACAGATTACATATGATTACCCATAGGAGATCATATTGCTCATAATAGAATTTGGAATAAATAATAATATCATTAATAAATTTTACTATAAATTATCAAGGAATTAATAAATAATATTTTAATAAAATACAAAAATATTTCAGGTGAATTATTCATTCTAAAGGTTATAACATAAAATTAGTAATTAAAATATTTTTTCAGAATGTATTCATTGTGATATCTTCTATCTTCTCCCATGTAAATGATTCTAATATCGATGATAAATCATGGAAAATAATTGAACTACATTAAAATGGTATAAATAACCATTAATCAATAGAAGAGGAAATTTTTACATCACTAAAATTCCATTAACATATCTATAATTGATGAATAGTTACATTGATCGATCCTTATTCATTAAAAAAAGAACAGGTTCTCCCCATGATGCACATAGTACAAATAAAACCTTAACCAACATATGACAACCCTGCTTTTTATTACAACTTATACATGATTTATTACATAAAACATTAGTTGATACAAAAAAGAAGATCGGGAGGTTTAGTGTCTTTGGGGCATAGGATAATTACATAAAAAATTAAAACATGAAATACAGCATCTTTATTGAAAACTTCCTTTACATGACCACTACATTCCCTCATACTTAGCATTGCATGGGATAACCTGAGGACATGCATAAGAAAAGGGTGAGCAATAAATCCCAGTAAGGGAATACAGATGGAATAAAATGAGGAGTACAATACATGTCAGACAATAGGCATATCAATAGAGTACAAGATAAACATGAACATAAAGGCATGATTATGCATGATAATCATATCATGGAAATGTGGCAACAACACTTAACATGGAATTAGCATGAGACAAGGCCCATTGCACATGGAGCATGAGGAAATCCTCATTGCACATAAAGCATGGGTAAACCCTCGTTGCACTTGAATTAATATTAGTCAAAACTCATTGCACATGATGTATCATGATACTATACTTTACCCAATGCATTGGAGCGCTATAAGGGCGCACCCTTCATAAACATTTCATTTCATGCATAAGTGTGCCACATGGATCATAAAACATGGATTCATAAAACATAATAATTTATTCCATGATAAAGGAATGTGGAATTCGTTCATGAAACATTAAAATAAAAATGTAAATGTTTATAAAGGTTAATACCCTTGATAGAGAAATGGGCATGGTATTCACTACACAATGGAATTGTCTTAGAAATTCAGTGCGATTTCGGCAGCATCATAGCGTGAAATAAGAATTCATAAAAATGGTTGATGAGAGAGAGAGGGGTTCCTCATAATATTTAAATGTAATCGACAGTAATGAGTTCATATAGATACATGTCCCAACAATTTTAATGGAATTTAGATTCATGATACAGAAGTATTTCTTGAATGTAAATTAGGAGAGGGAAGTTCCTTTCAGAATTTCGGCATAGTAACAGATGTACATGGGAGGAATCTAATGGGAGTGAAAGGGTCTCCCATCATTCAAACACAAAGAGGTCATTATGAGGGAGGTGTGAAACCATACCCCAACATTCATAATTGAAATTAAAATGGCAAAACAACATAAATAAAATTGGAAAAAAATGTGAAATGATGAAATACCACTTACTTGGAAGTGTGCTTCCAAAGGATTGAGAGAGGCTTGTGAGAGGATTCTTGGGAGCTTGGGGCACCTTTTTAGGATTCTAGAGAGAGTAGGGAAGAGTTTGGACGAACTAAAAAGGGTTTTAGTGAGGTGGAAGTGGGATCTTGGGTGGGTTTATATAGGAAAGGTGAGAGAATTCTTTATTATTTAGGTTTGGTATATTAAATTAATCCAAAACACAAACCATCCCATGGTTTTTGCCCATTTTTTTTGGAAAAGAGAAGAGGAAAATAATATTTTATATGGCCAAAGTCCTAAATTCTTAATATAATATGGTTTGTTATATGGAGGTGAGTCACAGTCCCATGGAAATTAATTTAAAAAGAGAAGGTGTTTAATAAGTCTTGAGGGGTCCATTAATGCTTTGAAAAGTAATCCAAATAAACACAAAATTACATTATTTTAATGGTAAAACATATATTGGCTGAAAATATAGATTATATTATTTTATTACATCACTATTGTGTCATTATGATGTCATAAAACACATTATATATTTAAAGGGTATTTAATTTTATTCAAAAATTTGATTGTCTCAGAAAATTATGAAAAATTCACCATTGCATAATTTGGACGTCCTAATTGCAAAAATAACAATTATTTTATCTAAATAGTTTTCTAAATATGTTAATTTTCACTTTTAAAATAAAAACTGACATTTATCGAAAATTCACGTGTTTTGACAAAAATGGCTTTCAAACCTTAATAAAAATTATAATTGCATTCATAAAATTATATGATAATTTATATATAATAAAATTAATCTAATAATAATAATAATAATAATATTTTATTAAAATATTATTTAATTCAATAATCCCTTAATTTAATAAAATAGATTTCATAATTAAATAATAACTAAAAACACCATTTGTACATTAAAAACTATTTACAATGTATCAATAATGACAAGAAATCATATTCATTATTATATAAAAAAATAATGAACATGAACATAGTACTATCGATGAGTTTCATAACCCCTTAAAACAGCCGCAGAAGACATGAGGGTAAGGTGTGTAATGGTGACAAACTCTTGGGGTGGCTCATATAACATCGGTCGAGTGGTAATTTGAATCAACTGCCACTTTTCCTGTATACGGTCACGTTCGAGCATGACATGACAAAGCTCAGCTTGGGATTGGTCAAGAGAGAACCCCAAATACGCCACCTCATTTCCGAGCTCTGACAAATGGGCTTCGTATGGGGCAATTCTACTGAATGAGGCCATCACTACCTTTGTCTGAGTAAAATTGGATGTGTTAAAGCCCTATATTTATACTAATCATGTGATCACTGTTCAATGACTATAAAAGTAACGGTCACAATTATTATCCTAAAACCAATGATATTTACATTTTTTATAAATATTTTATATAAAGAGACATTTAATAAGATCAAGATGTATTTTCCATTATATAAACATTGGGTCATTAAAATATTCCTCCCTTATGAAATATCGCCCTCGAAATTTTCCTTTTCCCACACTAAAATAGATGTGGGTAACTCAGCTTCATCATTTCCTCCAATTCTCAAGTCTCTTCTTCAAACTTTTGGTTTCTCCACAACACCTTGACGAGGGGAATTTTCTTATTTTTTTGAACTTTTTCTCTATGATCTAAGATCTTCACGGGTTTATCCTCAAAAGAAATATCGTCTTCCAATTGTACCACCTCAGAAGAGAGCACATGTGAAGGGTCTGGTATGTACTTCCTTTAGAGAGATATATGAAAGAAATCATGTACTTTGTCCATATTAGGCATATGTTCTAGTCGATAGGCCACATCCCTGACACGATCCAGAATATTTAAGGGGCTGATGTACCTTGGAATTAACATCACTTTCCTTCCAAACCTCATGACCTTTTTCCACGAAGATATGCATAGAAACACCATGTCTCCAACTTTAAACTCCATCTCTCGTCGACGATTATCAGCATAACTCTTTTGTCGACTCTGAGCTGCCTTGATGCTGCTGAAAGGTTTTTACCTTCTCTACCATTTCCTCGACCATTTTTGGTCCAAGTAGCTTACGTTCACTGACCTCATCCCAACATTCCGGTGTTCGGAACCTTTTCCCATACAAGGCATCATATGGTGCAATTTGGATGCTCGAGTGGAAACTGCTTTTATAAGAGAACTTAACCAGAGGAGGATGTTGATCCCATACTCATTTAAAGTCCATTAAGCACGATATCAACATGTCCTCAAGTGTTTGGATAGTACGCTCAGATTGGCCATCTATTTGAGGATGATAGGCCGTACTGAAGTTCAGTTCAGTATTCAGAGCATGTTGAAGACTCTTCCAAAACATAGAGGTGAATCTTGGATCTCGGTCAGACATAATAGATAGTGGTACTCCATGAAACCTTACCACTTCCCTGATATATATCTGTGCCAGTTGATCCAATGATAAATCCTCCCAAAAAGAAAAGAAGTGTGTGGTCTTTGTAAGACGATCCACAATAACCCAGATTGCATTGTTGCCTTTGAATGTCTGGTGACAAAGTCCATGGTGATGTTCTCACATTTCCATTCTAGTATGGGAAATGGTTGCATCATCCCCTTAGACTTCTGCCTCTCTTCCTTTACTTGCCGACACACCAGGCACAGTGATGTATATTCAGCGATCTCCATCTTCATATTATCCCACCAAAAGTTTTCTCGGAGATCTCGATACATCTTTGTGCTCCCTGGGTGAATAGAGAAATTTGAACTATTTGCATCATCCAAAAGTTCCTTCATCATCTCCGAACATGATGGAACACATAGTCTTTTCCCAAACCGCAGAATTCCTTAATCATTAACATTAAACTCTGAGGATTTCCCTTTTTCGATAGCTTCCAATTTTTCTTGAATTCCTACATCATCATTTTGAGCATCCTTTAACATTTCAAAAAGAGACGGTTGAGAAATCATTTATTAAAGGATTGATGATGTTCCCTTCTCTGTGATTCCCATGAACATTTTCATCAAGTCTAAGAAGAATGGATCCTTCTCAATTCTTATCATTGATAGAATCTCTGGATCCTTTCTACTTAGGGAATCTGCCACCTTGTTCGCTTTCCCAGGTTGATAATGTATTGAACAATCATAATCCTTGATGAGATTTATCCATATTCTCTGGTGCATATTAAGCTCTTTCTGTGTGAATATATATTTAAGACTGTTGTGGTCAGTATATATCACACATTTCTCCCCATAGAGATAATGCCGCTAGATATTGAAGGCAATGATCACCACTTCCAACTCTAGATCATGCGTTGGATATTTTCGCTCATGGAATTTCATCTTCCTTGAGGCATAGGCTGTCACTTTATCATTCTGTATCAACACACACCCTAAGACCTTCTTTGAAGCATCACTGAATACCACAAAAAGTTCCCCACTTATGGGTAATGTGAGCACGAGTGCAGTAATAAGCCTCCTTTTCAACTCCTTAAAGCATTATTCACATTCATCCCTACAAGAAAACTTTACTCCCTTTAGAGTTAGCTTGGTAAGTGGGTTGGAAAATCGTGAGAAATTTCTCACAATCGTCGATAATATCCAGCTAACCCCAAGAAGCTACGGATATCTGTTACCGATGTTCGCCTCAGACATCCCTCAATTGCATCTGTTTTGGAGGGATCCACAGATATCCCATTGCATGTGATGATATGGCCCAACAATGAGACCTCCTTCAACCAGAACTCACACATGTTGTACTTTTCATAGATCTTCTCCTTGAGAAATGTTTCTAGTACAGTTCTTAAATACTCCTCATGATCCCCCTTGGTATTGGAGTATATTAGAATATCATCTATAATGACTACCAAAAATTTGTCAAGGTAATCCCTAAAGACCCAATTCATTAAGTCCATGAAGATTTTTGGAGAATTAGTGACTCCGAAAGGCATTACTATGAATTCCTAGTGCTCGTATCTTGAGAAAAAAAGTAGTCTTGGTGATATCTTCTTTCTTCACCCTTACTTGATAATATCCCGACCGCAAGTCCACCATGGAGAAGTATTGTGCTCCACGAAGCTGATCAAACAAGTCATCAATTATTGGGAGAGGATACTTGTTCTTTATCAGGATTTTGTTAAGTTAACGATAATCGATGCAAAGCCACATTAACCCATCCTTCTTCTTGACGAAGAGGACTGGTGCACCCCATGGCGAAGCACTAGGGTGTATAAACCCTTTATCCAGATTCTCCTGTAGTTTTTTTGTCATCTCTTCAATCTCTACAACATCCATTATATATGGAGTCTTGGATATTGGTAAATCCTCGGGTATAAGTTCAAATGAGAATTCAACAACACTTCTATGAGGAAGACCAAGAAGTTCCTACGGAAACACTTCAGCAAATTCTTTCACAACAGGCATTTCTTCAAGGGTGGTTTCTTCCTTGGACTCAATCATCTGAGCCAGATACGCATGCTCATAGGGCAGTAATATCCACACATGAGATGATGGAGCTAAAGGAGATTCATCTTCCTCCTTACACTTGTAATGAATATGGGGTTGATTCTCTATATAGAGTGTGATTTCCCTCTCCCGACAATTTATGTTGGCTCTATATAAGGAAAGCCAATCCATGCCAAGAATTGAATCAAATTCCACTAGAGGGAGTATGACGAGGTTTTCTGGGAAATTTAATCCATAGATTATAATAGGGGAGGACTTATATTCTTAGGATGCAATGATTCGCCATTTTCTGTACTCACCGACATCATCACTTCCATGATTTTTGGTGGTGCTGGGATTGTTCTACTAATATTTCAAGATATAAAAGAATGTGTAGAACCTGAATCATAAATTATGTTCTCTATTCTTGAATGAATAACTAGAGTACCTATCACCACTTCATTATTGGGGTTCACTTCGGTAGAAGTGGTGGAAAAAGCACTTCCTTGCTGCCTTGGAGGTTGTTGGTTTCCCTCGACAACCCTTGGATTAGGGCATTGATTTGAAAAATGACCCGGTTCTTTGCATTTGTAGCACTGAACAACGCGTTGAGGTTCGAACGGAGTGTTCCTCTCCTCTGTCCCAGCTGCGGGTCTTTCTTGCTGATAGTTAACAGCTGGGTGCCCTTCCCTTCCACACCTGATGCATTTCCTCGTCCCCTTAAGGAAATTTCTAGGGTGCTTCTTTCCACAATTTTGGCAAGTGGGGTGATGGATCTTCTTAGCACCATTGGATTTATCCATCGGCCCAACATATTTTAAGTCCACCTTATGCTTCTTATCCCCATGATACCCCTGTGATTCTTCAATCTCTATTTCGACCTTGAGGGAACATCAGAAAATTTCCTCATAGCTGTCGAAGTCACGGATCGCCAATGCTTTCTGCAGGCTAGGCTTCATCCCACCAATGAAGCGGTCAACTTTGCATTCTAGGGTAACAACAAATCCAGAAGCATATCTTGCAAGACATGTGATGTTTGCCTCCTAAAATCCAATAGATTCTTCATCTTTTTTCTTGAGTGAAAGGAAGTCCCTTTCTATCTTAATCTGGAGGGTGCACGGAAAATATTTATCGAAAAACATCTTCTAGAAATCCTTCCATTTCAACGCCTCGATCTCCTCCTAAGGATTCATATTTTTGATCAACTTCCACCATTAATCAGCTTCACCTTCCATACAATATTCCACCAGGATAACCTTCTATTGTTCATAACATTGAAGGATAGAGAAGACCATTTCAATGGAGTTGATCCATTGTTCAGCGATTGTGGGATCAGATGATCCACTAAAACTAGGAGGCCTTTGTCTCATGAAGCTCTCGATAGTGACTTGTTCTCTCTTGGGGGGGGGGGGGATTAATGTTATTCTTGACCTACTTTCCTACTCAAAACATTATTTATCTGAGAGAGAATCATGACAATGTTTGCGATTCCTACTCCCATTAGATTGGGCATCTCATTACTACAATCATCACACTGATCTTCACAGCGGTTGTTATCATGAGTCCTCCTATTACTAGCCATTGGCTGGAATAAAAGGAATGTTAGGGGTAACACATAAAGGGTAATCCAAAGACAAAATTTGAAAACTTATAAATAAACTTTCATTTCCATAACTCATGAGTTTATAGGCATCAATCTAGGATTTTCATGATCTACTTTCTAACCTATATTCTTAGGGGAATTTTTTAATTCCATTAAATAAGGGTTCATATTAAGCCTATGAATTTACCAAAGCATATCCACCAGGAGTTTCATAACCAAGAGGGCAGCAAGGCCCATTTTCGTGAACCAGTTCACGTTCGAGTCTAGCTCAATGCGGTGTTTTCGGGTTTTACCCCTAGGATACATCTGTGCCAGATCTGCCTCTACCTGATCGTATCCAGACAGGGATGTATTGTATTGATAACCCACTAACTCAATACTCACCAAAACATAGGGATGTTTTTATTAAACCTAGTCTTGTCTCTAAGGCTTTACTAGGGTTTTCTAATCCTAAACCCAAAATATTAACTAAACCTATCCTCTAATACCAACTATAACAACCCTGCTTTTTATTACAACTTAAACATGATTTATTACATAAAACTTCACTTGATACAACAAAGAAGATTTAGATGTTTAGTGTCTTTGGGGTTTAATATAATTACATAAAAACATAAAACATTAAATACAACATCTTTATTGAATACTTCATTTAAATGACCACTACATTCCCTCGTACTTAGCATTGCATGGGATAATATGAGGACATGCATAAGAAAAGTGTGTGTTATAAAACCCATTAAGGGAATACAAATGGAATAACATGAGGATTAAAATACATGTTAGACATTAGGCATATAAATAGAGCACAAGAGAAACATGAACATAAAGGAATGATAAATCATGATAACCATAACATGTAAATGTGGCAACAACACTTAACATGGAATTAGCATGAGCCAATGCCCATTTCACGTGGAGCATGAGTAAATCCTCATTGCACATATAGCACGAGTAAACCCTCATTTCATTTGAATTAGCATGATTCAACACTCATTGAACATGACGTTTCATGATACTATACTTTACCCAATGCATTGGAGTGCTATAAGGGTGCACCCCTCTTCAACATTTCATTTCATGCATAAGTGTGCCACATGGATCATAAAACATGGATTCATAAAACATAATAATTTATTCCATGATAAAGGAATGTGGAATTAATAAATGAAACTTTAAAATCAATAAATAAATATGCATAAAGTTGAATACCCTTGATGGAGAAATGGGCATGGTATTCACTACACAATGACATTGTCTTAGAAAATCAGTGCGATTTCGGCAGCATAATGCCATGACATAAGAATTCATAAAAATGGTTGATGAGTGAGAAAGGGGTTCCACATCATATTTAGATGTAATGGATTGTAATTAGTTCATATAGATAAATGTCTCAACAATTGTAATGGAATTTAGATTCATGATACAAAATTATTGCTTGAATTTAAATGAGGAGAGAAAAGTTCCTTTCAGAATTTCGGCATAGTAACGGGTGTACATGGGAAGAATTTAATGAGAGATAAAGGGTATCACATCATTTAAAAATAAATATGTAAGTATGAGGAAGGTGAAAAACCATACCCCAACATTCATAATTGAAATTAAAAGGTCAAAACAACTTAATGAAAATTGGACAAAAATGAGAAAGGAAGAAAAAACCCTTACTTGGAAGTGTTCTTCCAAAGGCTAGAGAGAGGCATGTGAGAGGCTTATTGGGAGATTTGGGCACCTTGGGAGGATTATAGAGAGAGTAGGGAAGAGTTTGGACGAACTCCAAAGGCTTTGAGTGAGGAGGGAGTGGGAGCATGGGTGGGTTTATATAGAAAAGTTGAGGGAATTCATTATTATTTAGGTTTGGGACCCCTTATATTAAATTAATCCAAACCAAAAACCATCCCATGGTTTTTTCCCATGGTTTTTGGAAAAGGGAAGAGGAAAAAAAATTATAAGGACAAAGTCCAAACATCTTAAAATAATAGGGTTGCTTATGTGGAGGTGAGTCACACTCCCATGGAAATTAATTTAAAAAGACAAGGTGTTTAATAAGTCTTGAGGGGTCCATTAATGCTTTGAAAAGTAAAAAAAACCCAAAATCACATTATTTTAATGGTAAAACATATATTCGCCGAACATAAAGAATATACTATTTTATTACATCACTATTGTGTCATTATGATGTCATAAAACACATTATATAATTAAACGGTATTTAATTTTTCTCAAAAATTTGAATGTCTCAGAAAATTATAAAAAATTCACCGTTGGATAATTTCGACATCCTGATTCCAAATATATCATTTATTTTATCTAAATAATTTTCTATATATGTTAATTTTCACTTTTAAAATAAAAACCCCTATTTATCGAAAATTCACAGTTTTTGACAAAAATGGCTTTCAAACCTTAATAAAAATTATAATTTCATCCATACAATTATGTGATCATTTATATATAATAAAATTAATATAATAATAATAATATTTTATTAAAATATTCTTTAATTCAAAAATCCGTTAATTTAATAAAATAGATTTATTAATTAAATAATAACTAAAAACACCATTAGTACTTTAAAAACTATTTAAAATGTATCAATAATGACAAGAAGTTATATTCATTATTATATAAAAAAATAATTTACATGAACATAGTACTATAAATTAGTTAAATAACCCCTTAAAATAGCCGCATAAGACATAAGGGTAAGGTGTGCGATGGTGACTGACTCTTGGGGTGGCTTGGATAACATCGCTCGAGTGGTAATTTCAATCAAATTCCACTTTTCCTGTAGATGGTCACATTCGAGTGTGACATGATGAAGCTCTGCTTGGTCTTGGTGAAGATCAAAGCCCAAAGATGCCACTGCTTTTCCGAGCTCCAACAAATGGGCTTCGTATGGGAAAATTCTACTTTATGAGGTCATTGCTTCCTTTGTCTGAGTAAAATTGGATGTGTTAAAGCCCTATATTTATACTAATCATTTGATCACTGTTAAAAAGCTATAAAAGTAACGGTCACAATTATTATCATAAAACCAATGAAGTTGACTTTTTATAAAAACATTTTATATAGAGAGACATTTAATAAGATCAAGAGGGATTTTCCATTAATGAAACTTTGGTTCGTTACACAACAGATCATGAATCCTCTTCTTTATCTCTATATAGGTAATTATATATGGGGTCATCTATATTTTCATTGATATGTGCATTAGTTCAATTGAAAACTCTTCCACTCTTTTTAGGCTGGGGAGGGTGGGTCAGTACACTTTTTGAAAATACAATGATGTGTTTTCGAACAATTGGAACATATCTTATCCTTAGTCTTTATAATTTTCTTCTACCTCCCAAACCATTTCAACAAATAAGGATAAAAATTTCGGTTCTTAG
The DNA here is from genome assembly GCA_963277665.1 of Viscum album. Lineage (NCBI taxonomy): Eukaryota > Viridiplantae > Streptophyta > Magnoliopsida > Santalales > Viscaceae > Viscum > Viscum album. The sequence goes on from OY728121.1 coordinate 245,424,200, forward strand.
AAAGGCTCTAGATGATAAATCTATCCATCAGTGATTATTATAGGTTTTTTCATCATGACAGTAGATACATTTTTCATTATATTATTGATAATGGAATTATAACTTGACAAAATATCAATTATATGTGTGATGCCAAACTCTAACATTGTAATTATAACCGTGTTAATATAGAGATTATACTCAACAATGTTAATAAAGAAATACCTATACAATGTTGTTTCAAAAATAGTTCCTCCATGATTTTTAACAAAATACTCTCCCACTTGATGTTCACTGACTAAGATGATGTTCTTTTAAAATAATAAAATATTAAATGAATATGTAAAAAAAGAATAATTTTTTTTCTTGCTAGCATTGAGTGTAATAGGACTGTACCAAACACAACATCATTTGGTGTAGTAGATTTATCCATTGTAATTGTAATGTAATGACCAAGATCCATTGAGCTTTATTGGCATTCATGGTGTTTCCCCACCAATATATTTTTGTTTGGTCTTTTGTGTCTGAAATTATATAGTACCCTGCACATTATTAAATGAAAATCTAGTTATTCATTCACTATATAAACATTATTATTGGAATAAATATTTTGAGACATTAAATCTCAACTCCAAAAATGCATCTTCCCACAATTTGTTCTTAGGCGATGTTGAATATTATTATCTTTTTGATTCTTTAGAAAATTGTGTTCCATATTTCCCCTCTCTTTAATCTATCAAAGAGCCCATTTGGGAACACTAAATAACACTTTATAATTGGTAGCACACTGCACTTTCTGTTCATAACTCATAAGATCGTCGATTTCCAAATACTTATATAGATGAGTTCTTAGTATTCTAAATCATCAATATTTTTATAATTGTAATTTCGTCAGCTATATATTCCAATTCTTTCATAATAGATATTTTAATTACAAATTCAACATGTTTGGAAATATTTTTACTGATAGAACAATTACAATTAAACATTGCAACAAAAAATTTAATGTAAGAAAACATCTATATTTCATCAATGACTCTATAATAAGAAGTTGATGTGGTGATTTTATTTTTATTTTGTCCTAAAAAATGAATTGTATATATAAACTCCGAAAAAATACTTTTCTGAACATTAACAATGTTTTTATGACATTACATATGAATTTTATAGACATTGTTTTCATACAAGAACAAGTTATCAAATTAAATCATAGACCACAAACTATCTATCTGAATGATTCAAACAAATATTTGCTACCAAGAATGGCCTTTTTAAATCATGTCCATAATGATTTATTATGATCATTTAAAATTCACATATCTTTTTTCATTGGATAACATAGTTTCAACAAATAATGATGAAATTTTATATACATATATGAATAAAATATATTATTCAATATGTATAAATGTACCTCCTCTATCTATTCACTAGATAATAATCTTATATTCAATACACGAATCCACTTTCAAACAAAATCAACAAATGTCGAAGATATGTAGGAAACCCGATTCAATGAATAGTAGAATAGTAGTTGTACTAAACTATAAAATGTACTCATATATATAATAATCAACAATAAATCCTCTATTATCGATATAGATGCATAAGATACCATTTATATATCATCATATATCTTTTCAATGGATGCATCCAATGTAAATATAAAAAACCATAATGCAATATTTATCACACCAAATAAACCATTAGATGAACCATGATATAAAAAAATATGGATGAAAATACATTTCCAATGGACAATTTATATAAACCCCTTAATTATCCAATATTTTATGTGATATTGCATCAATCAATAAAATTTAAAAAAGAAATTTTGAAAAAGTACCACTATATTTTTAGTCATTAGAACACAAATTCGAAATATTCCACACAATGAAACCAGTAGGGGTTGTAGCACCAATACATTAAAATCACGGTATTTCATTACTATCAACTTCAAATCGATTAAAGACAAAAATTATTTACAATTAATGAATATCCCTAAGGTTATTTAATACCATGAAGACACTAAAAAAGCTATTATTCTCCATATTTGATAATGGATGACAATTAAGGGATATGGATGTTCATATTCCACCGGGATTTAGAGATAACTCTAAACAAATTTAATATTTGTTATAAGTTTAATCTTGAACTCAACCCATATTTAGTATTTCCTTTTATATCTATTAACATTCAAATCAAGCTGTGACTAATATTCTTCTCCACATTTATGACATCAATGTTATTATTGACATCATGATATCTCAAATATGGTAGATAAAAAATATTGAACATTTCATCCTAATAAATAAATCATTGCAAAATTTATTTTCAATTCTATATGTCCCATTAATGTTTTTCACCCAGTAAAAATATTGATCAGCTGATAATGTTTTTTGGAGCAGTGTCAAAATCATGGGAGTCATTGATTTCATTTTTATTATTCAATATGTGTGTTCTATTGACAAAAAAATTTGATGACCCAAGGACAAAAGTATCCTCCAATAATGTAGTGGACAATATGACGTCTGTGGTTTACAGTTGAGGGAAGCATTATTCCCCTTAATGGTGTATCCTATCAAATACTTATAGATTGGTAAGTCGTTAATAGATAATATAATCATTGAATGTAGTTGAAAATTTTGTTTTTTATAAGAATCATATGCCCTAATTCCTTTATCACATAAAATATTTGTATTATCACTTAATGGTGATAATAAAACACATATATAATTTCACTTCTTTTTTTCTAGAAATCATTAATCTCAACATGAAACGTTTTGTCGTCATACACGAATCAAGAGATAAGTTTTAAATTATAATTAATATTGGCCATGAACTATGTTTTCTACTAAGGATTTGATAAGGATTCATTCATCCATACACAGTCCAATTTTGAGATTTCTAACATCATTTCCAAATACAAGAAAATATTGACAAATATTCTTCCATTATATAAAATCACCTCGATGCCATAATTTTCCATCACGTATCTTCTCATATGAATTTCATCTTATCCATTTTTCATCATCATAATTTCAAAATAAGCATTTCAAACAATTAATTAATGTAGGACCAAAAAATTCCTTAGTAGGGTTCCTCTATCTTCGAAATCATCCTATTATTTTAATTTCAACTTATACAGTGACATCCCATATTTAGGAAACCCTAATAGAAATTTAAATTACTTTATATATTTCACATATTTATTTGGGATGGGATATATTTTTTGAACCCTATTACAATCATTCATATTATTTTTTTCACTTTATAATTTGAATCTTGAAGAACATTCTCCTTGGGAAGAATATAATTCCACAATTGTAGAAACACAATAAACTATTTGACATTCATTCCATAATTTCCATCAAGTTAGTTAATCGTAACACCAACGAAAAAACAGTATATTCTCTATAACCAATACACAATGGTTATTTATCATCACCATATAGAGATCAGTTATTATTTTATTCCCAGTCTCCAATTCTCCAATATCATAGATATATTCTTCAATTTGATGTTACTTGTCATATAGAATAGAATCATCATCTGGTGATCGAAACATCATCCATGTTTACCATTTCATATCCAAGTGTTATAATTGGATTAATATAATAACAAATTAAAATATATTTGATATCTATTTTCTCCATATATTACTATTTAATCATTTTTGGCATGGATTGAAAAACAACTAATTGTTTGGAATATTTCATTATCAAAATAAATAAAATCATCTAACATCCATAGATATGTAATGAACTGGAATTTCCATATAATCTTATTAATTATATCGAATTATTTCAAGACCATGAAATCTGATAGTGCATGATTCAGAGGCTAGGAGTGCCTAGAATGATCCGTCGAATTTTTGTTAAACATTAAATAGAGTGCATATGTAGTTTTCTTGAAAAAGTGGAATAAATCTTAAATGGATTTCTAGATCATAAATCCAAGGTCATCATTTCTCTTAGGATGGTGGGTTTACCCTTGGCAGGACATGAGTTTAGTTGGCATGGGCCTTCTATGAGAAAACCCTAAAAATGGCATAACCGTAAATTAAATAATTAAATTATGTTATTTTATTTTTCAAATGCTTATAACTCACGAATGGTGACTTGGATTAAAAATATGAAACCACAACTAAACTTGTGATGGTAAACTTCCTTTAGAAAGATACTAACATTATCCAGGACGGGCCACCGGTGAATGTTAGTTTTTGGCCATAAATAAAATAATTAAGTGAAAATTATTTTATTGTAAAATACATAAATTTTAAATGGTAACTCGGATTGAAAATATGAGAGTACCATTGGATTTATTGGGGCATGATTCACTTAGGTTGAGCCTATTTTCGACCGATTCAAGTCAAGGGTGACTGTTAATAATTTTTCATCCTTTTTTCTCATATGATTAGTAAACATGTGAGTGGTATTTTCTAACTGTAGTACCATTTTTCTAACTGAAAATTTGATGGAACCATTGAATCTCCAACATCAGGATTCTCCTAAGGGAGGTTTCATATCGTCTATAGTAGGTCCAGTGATAATGTTTGTTTTTTTAACATTTTAATAGAAAAAATAAAATAACTTTATTATTATATTTTTATTATATTCCTCTAACGAACAAGTGGTAAAGTGGGACTGGAAATGTGCTAAGACAATAAATGGATTGAACCTCCAATATAAGTAACAAAAACATTGGAGGAAATTAGGAAGCTTCAAAATTATTGAGCCTCATTGAACTCCAACATTTTTACGTACCCTCCCCCTCTCCAATATATATGGAGCTTGGGGGAATGTATTGGCACAATGTCTCCAAGCTACAAAGTGCTGAATCATAACAACAGTGTCAGACCCTTAGAAGACGGAGTCGACCTAGCAGGAGGTGACATATGACACAGAACCATGAACCATAAGGTGACATATGAGGGGCGTCATTGGGAACTGGTTTCGGGAATGAATAATGTCGATCGGCCCTCCACCATATTTGATAAGGTACATAAAAGACTCATGTTATTAGAGTACATAGTAAATCGTTCATCCATCAAGTAGTGCCACCATGTCTATGGTGAAAACACCACTGCTGCTAACTCTAGGTCATGGGTAGTGTAGTTTGACATGTATGTCTCTGTCTCAGCTCCTAAAAGCTCTGATAACACTTCTCTTTCCACATGAAAGGCTCCCCTTTTTCATCAAAGCTGACAAGGATGTCTCTACCCTGGAGAAGTCAGGTAAAAATCTCTTGTAGTACCTTGAAAATGCAGAATTCTCTCTCACATTGGAGAGGTAATCTTGGAAACATCTTATTTAAATATGTTCCCATCCTCTTCCACTCTTGTTTTGAAGAGAAAACTCTAAAATCATGATTCTATGAGGGTATGTTTGGCTGACTCAAGAGTGATCCTCTACGCCCTCCTATGCATGAGATCATATCAAGATACCTGGGATTCCTTTTTCACCGACCAAGAAAAACCGCATTACCACATATAAGATAAAACACAACCTTTTCGCCTAATATAGACAATCTGAGTATGAACTTTTGATGCCTAGTCCATACCCAAACTAAAGTCGTAAGGCCTCAATGATACCACCAAGAGGTTCCAACAGAAACTCTCACCTCAAGGGTCAGATCAAACCATCAGCATATGTTTTTTATCAAGTCTCCACTCAATGGTATCTCCAGATGAGAGAGTATATTGAATGGTTTAACTAGAATCTATAGGTCTTTGGAATGATTCATGGATGGAAGGAATATTTGGTACCTCTGTTTGTTGATACAAAAACTAGCTGTAGACACAGACCGTACATCTAATCATTCCTGGGGTCCTTGGGTTACACTCCTTGATTGCATGCAACTACACCCTTCCCCTTTAATCCACTCCCTGATCCTGGTAGGGACCACATTGATTTAGTGGTTGTATCAGTTCAAAATGTATAGCACCTCATGAAGATCTCCTAGCTCCCCTTCCATGACTACTTCCATGCAGATTCATCTGTCCCTATTACAAATATCTAAATAATTGTAATTTTATACTTTTTATGAATTAAAATAATTTTATAGGTTAATATGAAATATTATGGTTTTTTATATGAATTTTTCTTCGATGTAATAATGATGTTATGAATTTTGAAAAACAAAATACCAAATAGTGTCAAAATTGACCTAAAATATTTTGTAAAAAAAATTTATATTATTAATTAATATTCTATTCTTGAAAAATCATGGTCTGAAAAAATGACATATATGATGATAGGTGTATCATTAATGAACCACATGGGGTTCTCTGGTAAGTATATAGTAATTTTATTAACCATATAATATAAAAATACTAATATAAATGGTAAATGTAAAACTATTTTACTGAGATATAAAACTAAAAGATAATGTTAATATAGTGACCTAAACCTGTTTAAAACCTATTTGTTGAGTGTTTTATGACCCATCCCCACCTTATCATTTAAATCGTACTTCTTAGAGGCATTAAAAATGGAAAATTATTTTATTATAAAATAATATTTCTAGATTTTCCAAAGGTGCCCCTCACCCCTCTTATAAAAAGGAACTCCCCCTTATCTCTAATTCACACCTTCAAACCCATTTCGATCGGCCATCCCTGACCCAAATACCCTCTAATCTTTCCTAAATTTATCATAGTGACCTTCATTTAGTCAGAAAACTATCCTACGGATCCCTTTTGACAAATCAAAAGGAAGAACCCGAAGAAGTGGTAAATATCTCACGAACTCTTTCAAGTTTCTTTCTTCTTCCACCTCTTCTTTCTTTTTAATTTCCATTCTAAAATAATAAATCTAGTATCTTCTATATACTGTGATGTTATTATAAATATGTTACATCCATATTCATTATCATATCCATCCTTTGTATGACATGTCACCATATGTGTGTACGTATGGATTACCGTCTCCACGTCGTGGTGTAATTGTTATTCAATAAATTATTATTTAAATGGGTATAATAATGAGGTGTAATTCATATAAACAATAAATATAACATGATAATGATTTTTTATATATTATATACCATCCAATTATATATAATTGTAATATCAATAGAATGATATTGTCGCTCGTGCGTACGTATGGATTTCTGTCTCCACGAACGCGATGAGATTCATTCCACATATTATACATTCAAGACTAATTTAATTATATCATTAAAAACAATGTTTAAAGAATTTATATCATTCTGGTATGAATAAGATACATCCCATCCATAACAAATATTAGTCAAATAATAAAAAATATAAAAGAAAACGAATCTATTAACACCTGAAACGACAGAAATACTAAGATATTATTAACAAAGAAATGTTAAAAGATCTTATACGATATTATATTAATGTATATGATTCTTGTATAATTTAATAACAATTATTTCACCATTATATAGGAGGTTAACCTATCCTCGACCAAGGAAAACTACATGGTAAGGGTTAATTTCACAATATCTTTGTTTTCTGACGTTGTTTTAACGTATGTATCAACGAGGACCTCTTTATCTTCTGCAGCCATGTTTCTTAAAAATGTATTTTAAAACATTCTTACTATTTTATAAAATATGGGTTAAAGTAATTTATACCTTGTTTGACTTTATATATGATTTTTATAAAGGAATCTTTCTGTCATTTTCCAAACAAGGTGGTTTTTATCATTTTTCGACAAAATTAAGGTAAAAATGCCTTTTTAAACTTATACATCGGGTGCGGCTATTTACTGCCATTATAAAAACGTCAAAGATTCCCTTACAATATTATAATAATATTTTCAAAGAAAATGTTTTATTTTATAATTATGTGACTTTTATATGATTTCTAAAAATAGATATTTCTCTCAAATAGTTTTGGTTTCATCTATTTCAACATCCTTTGATGGGTTTTAAGCTTTTTTAATGTTTATTTATTATGATACAAAACTTCCATATTGTATTGAATTTTTTGTGATATGTTTGACTATGGATGTGTTATTTTTATACCATTCATGGTTTATGGATAATTTATTAACATTTCGTATACTAGTTTTTATACGAATGATTATGTTATGTTTAAACCTATTTATATGAGGATTGAATTGGACTTAGTAAGTGAATGGTGGAGATCGATATATCTCATCGATGCATTGGAAGGTATCATGAGACAAACTAGTGTCTTGGCACAAGGCCTTGACAAAATCTTATTTGTAGTCATGGAACAAGGCCTTGACTATGTGGTTATGAATGTCTGGCATTTTGTATTCCATCATTATGAAAGTGGTTATTGATATTTCAAGTGATTATTCGACCTGTAGAATATCCATGTGAATAAGTAAATGGCATTATTTTATTTCAATTTTTCCATGTTATACTGAAGTTCATGTTTAAATGTATTTTTTAGTTATACATTTCCTTAAATGATTATTTATGCAGGTTTATGCTATATTTTTATCCTTACTGAGCATCTGAGCTCACCCCTTTATATGTTTTATTTTTCCCAGGATGTGAAGAAGTATATTATGACTGACCTGCAGGGATAGTCTGAGAGGATATGAGTCTGGGCTATGGAGACCATGTTGTTGTATTTTTTCACTTTATCATGTAATGTAAGACTTATGAATGTATCCCATGTTTCCAAGGCTACTAAACTAATCCGCCTTTTGAGAAATGATCATTTGTGATCATGCCAAAGTTATGGAATAATGCACTGACTCTGGGTAACTAGGTTCGGGGTGTTACATTTGGTATCAGAGGAAGTTTATTACAAACCTTGAAAGCGAGATTTAGATAAACTCGGATTTGATCACATAGCCCAAAGAAAGACTTTGAGGATTATTATAGATGAACATCCTATAATTTTTGTATTTTATATATTTTTTTAGTTTTCCCAGAAATATATCCCTGTCTAGATACAGATAGGTAGAGGCAGCTCTGGCATAGATGTACATAGGGGTATAACCCGAAATCACCACTTTGAGCTAGACTCGAATGGGAACATGTGCACTACAATGAGCCTTTCTACACTCTTGGATACGACACACCCATGGGATATGCTTATGATAATTCTCATTTTCTATACAAAATATTATGAAGGGTTTATGAGTATATACTTATGTAAAAAAACATTTTTTTATGATTATGGATTATATCGATAAACTGTTCAATTTATGTTTTGTGTTTTAGATGTATGAAGTTATTTATTTCCATTCGTAAACTAATTTAGTTTATACCATTGTTTCTAAATGGTGCCAATTGGATGGAATGGAAACTATATCAATGAACGCACCCCAGGTACGGATTTCTATACTTCTTATGATACTTATAGTGAAGCTGCTGATACATTTTGTGCTGATCAGCTTATCACCATACTGGGACAACTCACTCAGGTTATGAATAAAAACCTTACCCATATGGAGCACCCTGATCCACATCATGGAGGATCAATGTTATATCGCTTCATGAGGCAACAACCAACAACATTAAATGGGAGTACAAATCCATTAGTAGCTGAGCAATAGAAAAATTCCATAGAGAAAATATTCCATGCCTTGGGGTGTAGTGAAAGGGAAAATGTTATCATGGAAGTTTACCGCCTAACTGGAGATGCTGATCAATTGTGGTAATTGATTCAAAACACAACGGAAGATGATGAAGTATAAAATATTGAATGGAGTGAGTTTAATGAGATTTTCTTAGAAAAACACATTCCTCGTGACCATCGAGTAGATATGGAAAGAAAATATCTGAGTCTGAGGCAAAAGGAGGATGAGAATGCTGAAAAGTATGTGGATAACTTTACAATGTTAGGAAAGTGTGGTGCTGATTATATACATAAACCAATAGTTAATATTGGTCGCTTCTTTGATGGGTTAAAACCATTTCTACATTGGCATTAGTCAAATTTTCATTCTCATCGTATGAAGATATTATGTCATGTGCTATCGAGACAGAAAAAGAATTATCTATGTCATAATAAATTAATGTAAAGAAATAGAAGAAGATATCTACTGATCACTATGGAAATGGATATAAGGGGAGGAAGGGAAATGTTGAATATCCATCCTGCAGTAAATGTGGGAAGAAATACCCCTGTACATGCTTGCAGGGAACGGGAATCTGTTATATGTGTGGTGAAAAAGGCCACCAAACTCATGATTTCAAGGTGAAGAAAGAAGATACTGATGTTTAATGCTACAATTTCATGGATATGGGACATTATAAAAATGAATTTCATAAGTTTCAGAGAAACATACCTCACAAAAGGCCAAGGGATCAAGGCCAAACATATGATATCACTACTGTTCATGTAGAATCTTCGAAAGATGTGGTGGTTGGTAATTTAATGGTTTCCTAATGTTTAGAAAATGATTTATTTGATTCTAGGTCATCGCATTGTTTCACATCTTCCCAGTTTGCTATGAAAATATGATATTTACAATTTTATTTAACAAGGGAGTTTTTAGTTAAAACTCATAAGGGAAGTATCATGGCAACAATGTTTTGGGAATTCTATCCCATTAGAGTATATAAATGTTCATTATCTGATGATCTCATCGTCATACCCATTACTGAATTTGATATTATTCTGGTTATAGATTGGATTTTGGACCATGATGAGATGTTTTATTGTAAGAAGAAGGAGGTTACTATTTTTGATGATGATGATAAAGAACACCTTATCGTTAGAGCAGAATCATCACCACCTAATTATTTTCTAGATCCTCCCCCAGTAGCTCATCTAAATTCAATTATTGCGGAGGAAGAGAATTAAATGACTATTGGAGAGGAATGTAATGTTCAAATACAGGATGTACCTATTGTGAGAGAATATGTTGATGTGTTTCCAGAAAAATTACCGGGACATCCTCCAGAATGAGAAATTTTGTTTTCCATTGATTTAATTTCTATTTCAAGGCCCATATCGAAGACCCCTTATAGAATGGCCACTTTTGTAGAGACCTGAAGCTTGACGTACATGAACATTACATTAAATTTTCAGAATACTTAATACATAAAAAACATAGACACAAAAAGAACGTAATAGTTTAGTCACTTTGGAAACTCGGAATTTAAATTTCTAATCGTGGTGAAAGATCTTCAACTTTTCCCATAAAGATCATCACCTTTTGTTTTCATACCTAAAACCTTTATTTATATCCTGGGGAAAAGAAAACATAAAAAGGGTGAGACAAAATGCTCAGTAAGGGTAAACAACATAAATATCAATCACATCATATTCATAAGAACATATTATTTTGGAAAAATCATAACCTGCAAAAGAGATCATAATTTCATAACATGGGATAAATCATAGTAGTGAAATGTAATCCCAATAATCATAACATAAAACATCAAACTTAGTGGCATACACACATAATCATAGAGAATCATTTTTTAGTAGTCAAGACACATTACCAATACTATCTTAGTGGAAAAAGTCCATTTCTGAACCGAGTTCACTCCCCATTTCAGTCCTGTTTCACTGAACCGATTTAACCTGCCGTTCCAATCATGTCTATCTCTTGAGATATAAATCTTTACCCAATAAACTCGATGGAGATATAGGTCCCACCCATCTTATAATGATACCATTTTTATGTGTTCCACAAAATAATAAACCATACATCATAGCATAACCCATGTAATAAAAATGGGATTTGTAAACATCTTGACATCATAATTCAAATAAGATAAAGAAATTCATAAAAAAAAATCCATCAGAACATAATCAAATTAATTTAATAATACGGATATAAATATAACCCTATATTATCTTAGATGGAAAATAATTTTGATAAAACACTTGAACTCCATTCTTGAGGAAAATTTCCTTTCTACTTCAAAAACATTTTTTCCTTTCTTAACATGTCATACAATTTTAAACTAAAAGAAGTTGATTAAAAATAAACTAGAAAACTTGTAATTTAATCTTCATGGAAATAATGTTCTAAAATTCCAATCAGGCCGTATAAGTTAAAAAAACATTCTTATCATACTATGGCCGAAAAAGTCAAAAAGTACCTCGTATGAAAAACGAAAAAATATTCATTTCATATCTTTTCCTAAAAACTCACCGAAGTGTAAAATTGGATTTATAAAATTGTAGGAGGATATAAATAATATTAAATATTGAGGAAACATGGATGTGGATGTTAAATATTCCGCAGTAAATTCTGAAGTATAAACAATCTCAGATAAAAATTTAGATTGCGAGATTTTCAATTTCCTTTGATCCGATTTTCTTCGTAAGTGTCTGAATCTCATGTATAATGATTTAAATAATGTCATTGACTTCTTCCAGAATCATACTTATTTTTATGATTTCATATATGGTCATATTCTTATCTTCTTATTAGTAATATTTCATTGCAACTTGTTATTCAGGTGTTTATTACTTTTTGTTCTTATGCGTGTTTTGTCGAATAATTTTGTATTCTTATTTTTAGGTTATAAATACCTCATTTCCAGAATGGTATTAGTGTAATAAATATCATATATATTCACTCAATTCATTTATTTGATCATTATGCCATGAAAATCATGTACATCGAGTCGCATCACATCGTGGAGACGGTATTCAGTACATACGCACGAGTGATGATATCGTTCTCATGATCGTGGAATTGTATTGGAGTGTACGTATACTATTTCAGAATAAATATCACTTTAAAATAATCATATATAGTTATTATTTACACCATTATACCCATCCAAGTAAGCTGGTGGTGGAAAATAGATTACACCACAGCGTGGAGACGATATTTCGTACGTACGCACGCACATATTTCGTTGGATGGATAGATGGTGAAATATGGTTGTTTCGTACATATAATAACATATCAGTATATAAGTGATACAGATGATATTAATTCATAACGAAACAACTAAAGAAGAATAAGTAGAATATGAAATAAAGTTGAAAGAATCAGTAACGGATATTACCTCTTCATTGGACACGCCTTTTGGAAACCTCCTCTTAGGGAACTAAGATTGGACTTTGAAGAAGACCAGAACCTCTAGGATATTTCTAGGGAAATGGATAAAAGAAATTTACAGGGGTTGGCTGAGCTTGAAGGCTCAAAGCGGTGTGAGGATGAGATGGAGGAGGTGCCCTTTTATAAGGGAGGAGAGGGGCACCTTTGGAATAACTAAAAATATTATTTTATTATAAAGTCATATTCGGTTTTTCAAAGATCCAAATTGAGTTATTTAAAAGCTAAGGTGGGGATGGATCTAAATCTTGTCATCCAATAGAATTTAGTTAGGTTTAGGTTTATATTTTCAACTTACCATTTAGATTTAACTTTAAGTTAAATAATTTTTCTTTTACCGTGTATTCTTGTTTTCCTACACTATAAGGTTAATAAACATACTATAACAAGCCAAAATAACCCCAAGTTGTTTATTATTAATATATATAACCTTATATAAGACATTTTATCGAACCATAGATTTTTATGAATAAAAAAACAATTAATAATATAATATTTGTTTTAAAAACTATTTTATGTCAATTTTGAAACTATTTGGTAATTGATTTTTTTTGAAAATCATAAAGGAATGTTTAGTTCAAAAAAAGTTAACTAAAGCAAAACTAACGTTTCATATTAACCTAGAAAATTAGTTTAATTCATAAAATATTTCAAATTACAATTATTTGGGTATTTATAACATCAATTATGTCAATATTTCATTAATAAGATAATTACTGTGTCATCATTATGTCCTAAATAAATTAACCTATTTAATGTCTAAAAATTATAAATAAAATACCATTACATAGGAAATATATTTATCTTTCTAATGAAAATTTATAGTCTAATTTATCTTCTGTATAACCCTATATTAAAAATGATTTAGTTATTAAACATTGATTTTAACTATTTTAACCCTTCTTTAAATAAATTAATAATAAATGTCCTAATCTAATCCATGTGGGCCTCAATTTTCATATTTTATTTCTAAGGTTGTTTTTGGTCGAATTACACTTATCCAATTGAATTAGGAAATGTTTTATGGTAGTAATAATATCATTTTTACCCTTAATTACCCTATTTACTTTTAACTATGGTAAAAAAAGTAAAAAGTTATTATTCACCAAAAAATTATTTTCATCTCATTGAACCAAATTTTATTCCTTGATATTAACAATGTCTCTCAGATTTTCGAAATTCCACTCACAGAAGCGTTAAAATTATGTTTTATGTAAATTTGCAGATTCTCCTAGGAGGTGGGTAAAAGACGATGAAAAGTTCTATAAAATTTTTATATATATATAATTATTATAAAATATCTCCAATGACTTAAATTGAACTTATATAGGTATTATGTATCAATTATGACCTAAAATAAATTTAAATAAAATAAATAATTATTTAAATAAAAAGTCAGTTTTTGAATTGTAACCTAGTGTTTTCACAATTCATCAAAAATTGAAAGTTTTCAGAAAAATACCCAAAATTCACGCTAGGCTAATTTCTATATTCTTAATCCAAAAATGATTTCTATTTTGAATGATAAAATTTATAAAATTTCAAAAAGTGGGTATTACTATTCATAACGGCTAGTTTATATAACATATCATTGTTTAGCGAAACTTGGTATTGCGTACAACACACGCTATCGTGGAAGGTTGCGATTGCGTGTAATGCAAGCCAAGTCATGGATTCATGTTACGAAATCTCCTTTTGGTGTAGCGTACAACAAAATACATTAATGAAATTAAAAAAAAATATTTTTCATAAATTCTCGGGGTGTTACATTCTACCCCCCTTTAAACAAATTTCTCCCATGAAATTCGTCGGGGTTATAAATGGTTTACTACTTGAAATTTTCATTAATAGAAACCCACATTGTAAAAAGGAATACCAAAACATGGCTTTAAAAACTAATGTATGAAACGTAACGGTTACCCAAATTAACTAATCACTGGGTTTCCACATAGGAGAACATATGCAAAAATATGGATATGGAAGAGAAATCTAACCGTCATATTCTGATGGAGAGTGGTAGAGAAAATGGCTATGAAAAAGACAACAATCACAATGCCATAGATTTGTGTTGATCTGAGGTACCATCTGATTCATCATATATAAGGGCACTAGGACAACATTTTTGGTTTTCAAGATCATTTCCCTAAAGTTTAAGAAATTGGAATTAGAATAAATACGTACTTGATTTTGGTACAGTCGCACCGTTGGTCGTTCCTTGGACAATTTCCACTTCATCTCAAAAAGAAATGAAGTTTAATTTGTCATTAGTGAAGTGTTAGCAGATCATGTGATAAAATGATGGTTCATTCCATCTGTCTCAAACAAAATGTTAGAAAAAGTTATCAAAAATACATAAGTCCATCTATAGTGAGAATAATCATATATGGTTCCTAAAATGGACTTATACTTCATATATCATACTTATTAATATAATAAAACTGATTTCTACTAAACTGGGACTTCTTGTAGGCCAGTGGTAGGAGATAAAGGCATGTCGCACTTTAGATGTGGGTTCGATTCCCACAACCTTGTCCAATGCGACGGGTTGTCGCCCATCCTGCAGGTTATCCTTTTTCTAAAACTACTTTATTATAATTTTCCATAAATAATATTGAAAAAGATCTAGCCTTAAACAATACTAACATATGTCCAACATAATCCATTCCAATTTTTAGGATTATCCAAAATACTGTTGTCCAATCTCATATTATAGTGAAAACGATTACCAGAGAGTTCATATAACAAGCATGTTAATACCATCGTTGATCCCCACATATCATAAGATGTGTCTTCTTGGTAACATTCCAATCATTTGAAGGCCTTAATCATGTATTCTCATGAAAAATGAATACCCATTGAATCTTAGTGAGAACATGAGTGCTGTCAAAAGTTAACTCTTCCCACATACCAAAACCCCAAAATTCTGTATACTCATATCATGATATAACTATTTCCTTATATCAGTCATGAGCTCATGAATACTGTCAAACATTTAATTTTCTCCTAATCCCATCATTATGCGCATATCATATTCATCCAAAAAATATCTCAATCACTTTCCATGGTTACTGGTACCATAAAATTATTGAAAGGCACAATAGACCAATACATAAATATTGCAATATTCAACGATACTATATAAAACATTATTTTGGAATCCCATTACATAAACACTTAATCATTCCACCACATCATTTTCATATTCAACATCGTCAATAGTGATCACATGTGACTTCCCTTTGTCCGTTGCCTTAAGTGGATGCTCGTGTCGATCATCATTAACCCTTGGATTAGGGCATCGATTTGCATAATGCGCCATTTCATTTCACTTGAAGCATTGAAGTGCAGGTGGTGCGTTCTCTGCAGTCTTTTCATTATTCAAATAATTAGAAACCCTTTTTACATTACTTCGACACTCAGCTACTCGATGACCTTCTTTTCCACACTTAAAACATTTTCTAGTCCCTTTAAGACAATCTCCACCATGCTTATTTCCTCACTTTGAGCATAAGGAAATATTCATCTTCTATTATCCATTATTCTGAGATTTCTCCTCGAACTCCATTTTTCATTTCCTGTCAAAACTATGAGATGGACATGTAACACCAACTTCCATTTCTACCTTGATAGCACATCATACAATTTCTTCATAGCTACTGATGTCTATTATAGCTAATGCCCTTCGAAGACTTGGTTTTAAGCCACTGAAGAATCGATCAACTTTACTTTCAGGTTGGATGATAAAGCCAGATTCATACCATGCACGCCTTGTAAAATTCGCTTCGTATATACCAATGAATTCATCATACTTTTGATTTAGTTCAAGAAACTCCTTATCTATCATTGTACGAAGAATACTAGGTAAGTACTTATTGAAAAATAAGTTCTTGAACTTGTTCCATTCCATGGACTCAATTTCATCTATTGGCCTCATATTCTTGATAAGACTCCACCATTGGTCAACTTCACCTTCCAAACGATATACTAATAAGATGACATTATCATGTTCAGAACATTGAAGAACTAAAAATATCTTTTCAGTGGTACTGATCCATTTTTTAGCAACAAGTGGATCGGAAGACCCACTAAAAGAAGGTGGATGTTTCCTCATGAAGGACTCAATATAATATTGTTCTCTTCTATGCTCATTTGGAAGTCCATAATGGTTCATAGCTTGTTTAAGTATAGCAATAATATTTTTCACTCCATCTCCCATAACATTGGTTTGTTCAGTAGGAGAATAATTGCATTTTCCATTACATTGATCAACACGGTTCCTTCGGGTTCCAGCCATCGTCTAAAACCCAAAAGGAATAGTGTGAGAGGAAAAAATAATGTTACGGAAAAAATCATAATAAAGGGGGAGTATTTTCAATATCTAACATCTGAGGTTTAATTCTAAGATCGTTATTGTAATTCTAGGATTATAACTTATACTTATACTTAACCTTAGGGACATCCCTAGACATACCTTAGAAATATCTCTAGGGATCTCAATAAATTTCTCGCATCCAAGTTTCCAAAGTTTGACTAAACCTTTCCACTAATACCAACTGTAGATACCCGAAGCCTGATGTACAAGTAAACTACATTACATTTGTGGAATACTTAATACATAACAAACACAGACACACATGGACAGTAATAGTTTAGTGTCATTGGAAACTCAGAATTTAATCTTCTAATCATGGTGAATGATCTTCAACTTTTCCCATAAATATCTCCCCCTTTTGTTATCTTACCTAAAACCTTTCTTTATATCCTGTAGAAAAGAAAACATAAAAAGGGTGAGCCCAAATGCTCAGTAAGGGTAAACAAAATAAATATCAATCACATCGTATTCATAAGAACATATTATTATTGAAATCATAACCTGAAAAAGAGATCATAATTTCATAACATGGGATAAATCATAGTAGTGAAATGTAATCCCAATAATCAAAAAATAAAACATGAAACTTTGTTGCATACACACATAATCATCTATAAAAATTTCTTAATAGTCAAGACACATTTCCAAGAATATCTTAGCAGACAAAGTCCATTTCTGAACAAAGTTCACTCCAAGTTTCAGTCTTTTTTCACTGAACCGGTTTAATATGTCGTCCCAGACATGTCTATCTCATGAGATATAAATCATTACCCAATGAATTGGAGGTAGATATAGGCCCCACCCATCTCATAATGATACCATTCTTATGTGTGCTACAAAATCATAAACTATACATCCTAGCAAAACCCATGTAACAAAAATGGGATTCTTAAACATTGTGACATCATAATTCATATAAGATAAAGTAATTCATAAAAATAATTCCATCACAACATAATCAAATCAATGTAATAATAGGTATTTAAATATAACCCTATATTATCTTAGATAGAAAATAATTTTGATTAAACACTTGAACTCCATTCTTGAGGAAAATATCCTTTCTACTTCAAAAAGATTTTTCCTTTCCTAAAATGTCATACAATTTTAAACTAAGAGAAGTTGATTAAAAATAAACCTGAAAACATGTAAAGGATGCCTCATGGAAATAATGTTCAAAAATTCCATTCAGGCCGTATAAGTTAAAAAAACATTCTTCTCGTACTTTGGCCGGAAAAGTCAAAAAGTACCTCGTACAAAAAACGACAAAAGATTCCTTTCATATCATTTACTAAAAACTCACCGAATGGTAAAATTGGATTTAAAAAATTTTAGGATCATATAAATAATATTAAATATTGACGAAACATGGATTTGGATGATAAATATTCCCCAGTAAATTCTGAAGTATAAACAATCTCGGATAAAAATTGAGATTACGAGATTTTCCCTTACCTTAGGTCCGATTTGCTTCGTAAGTGTCCGAACCTCCAGTATAATGGTTTAAATAATGTCATTGACTTATTCCAGAATCACACATATTTTTATGATATCATATATGGTCATATTTTTATCTTCTTATTAGTAATATTTCATTGCTACTTGTTATTTGGGTGTTTATTACTTTTTGTTCTTATGCATGTTTTGTCGAATAAATTCATATTCTTCTTTTTAGGTTTTAGATACCTCATTTAAAGAATTTTATTAGTGTAATACATATCATATTTATTCACTCAATTCATTTATGTAATCATTATGCAATGAAAATCATGTACAATGAGTCACATCACATCGTGGAGACGGTATTCCGTACGTACGCACGAGCGATGATATTGTTTCCATGATCATGGAATTGTATTGGAGTGTATGTATAATATTTCAGAATAAATATCACTTTAAAATAATCATATGTAGTTATTATTTACACCATTATACCCATCAATGTATGGTGGTGGTGGAAAATAAAATACACCACGACATGGAGACGGTATTCCGGATGTACGCAGGCGCGGTGATTTCGTTTTCCGTAGGATGGATAGATGGGGAAATAGGGTTGTTTCATACTTATAATAACATATAATTATATAATTTATACTGATGTTATTACTTCATAATGAAAAAACTAAAGAAGAAGAAGTAAAAGAAGAAATAAAGTTGAAAGAATCAGTAACAGATATTACCTCTTCTTTCAACACGCCTTTTTGACACCTCCACTTAGGGCACTATGATTGGTCTTTGAAGAATCCCAGAACCTCTAGGATGTTTCTAGGGAAGTGGAGAAGTGAAATTGGTATTTGGTGGCTGAGCATGAAGGTTCAAAGTGGTGTGAGGAAGAGAGGGAGGAGGTTCCCTTTTATAAGGGAGGAGTGGGGATCCTTTGGAATAACTAAAAATATTATTTTATTATAACGTAATATTCGGTTTTTAATTGCTCCAAATTGAGTTATTTAGAAGCTAAGGTGGTTATGGGTCTAATTACTAACATCCAATAGAATTTAGGTATGTTTAGGTTTCTATTTTAACCTTATCATTTTGATTTGTCTTTAAGTTAAATAATTATTCATTTACCGTGTCTTCTTGTTTTCTTACACTATATGGTAAATAAACTTACTATAACAAGCCAAACGAACCCCAAGATGTTTATAATTAAAATATATAACCTTATATAAGTCATTTTCCCCAACCATAGATTTTTAGGAATAAAATAACAATTAATTATATAATATTTGATTTCAAAACTATTTTATGTCAATTTTGACACTATTTGGTAATTGATTTTTGTGAAAATCATAACAGAATGATTAGTTCGAATAAAGATAACTAAATCAATAATAACATGTCATATTTACCTATTAAATTAGTGTAATTCATAAAAAGTCTCAAAATACATTTATTTGGGTATTTATAACATCAATTATGTCAATCTTTCATTAAAAAGATAATTACTACATCATCATTGTGTCATAAATAAATTAAATTATTTAATGTCTAAAAATTATAAATAAAATTTATTATGTAGGAATGATTTTTATCTATCTAATTAATATTTATAGTCTAATTTATCTTATGTATAACCCTATATTAAAAATGATTTAGTTATTAAACTTTGATTTGAACTTTTTTAAACCTTCTTAAAATAAATCAATAATAAAAGTCCTAATCTAATTTGTTTGGGCCTAAATGGTCATATTTTATTCCTAAGGTTGTTTTTGGTCGATTTAAACTTATACAATAGAATTAGGACATGTGTTTGGGTAATAATAATATCATTTTTACCATTAAATACCCTATTTACTTTTAACTGTGGTAAAAAAAGTAAAAAGTTATTATTCACGAAAAATTATTTTAATCTCATTGAACAACATTTTAGTACTTGATATTAACAGTGTATCTCAGATTTTACAAATTCCACTCACAGAAGCGGTAAAATTATGTTTTATGTAAATTTTCAAATTCTCCTAGGAGGTGGGTAAAAGACGTTGAGAAGTTCAATAAAATTTTTATATATCTAAAATTATTATAAAATGACTTAAATGACTTAAATTGAACTTATATTGGTATTATGTATCAATTTTGACCTAAAATAAATTTAAATAAAATAAATAATTATTTAAATAAAAAGTCGGGTTTTGAATAGTAACCCAATGTATTCACTATTCATCAATAATTGAAAGTTTTCAGAAAAATACCAAAAATTCACCCTAGGCTAATTTTGATATTCTGAATCCAAAAATGATATCCATTTTGAAAGATAAAATTTATAAAATGTCAAAAAGTGGGTATTCATATTCATAACGGCTAGTTTATATAACATATCTTTGTTTAGCGAAACACAGTATTGCATACAACACACGCTATCATGGAAGGTCACGATTGCGTGTAATGCAAGCCAAGTCAGGGATGCATGTTTTCAAAGCTCATTTTGTTGTAGAGTACATCAAAAGAAATTAATGAAAATAAAAAGAATATTTTTCATTAATTCTCGGGGTGTTACAACTTTGGAATTTGTGAAACTAAAGAAACAAATAGAGAAATTGAGTAATAAGGGATTTATTTTCCCTAGTGTTTCTCCATGGGGTTCCCATATTCTTTTTGTTAATAAGAATGATGGATCTATGAGGTTGCGCATTTAATACATGGAGATCAATGTTATAACAATAATGAACATGTATCACCTACCTCACATTGATGATTCATTCAACTAACCTCATGGAACCTTATATTTTTAAAAGATTGAACTTAGATCTGGATATCATCAGTTGTGTGTGAAGAACAGAGACAATCCGAAAACAACATTTTGAACCAGTTAAGGTCATTTTAAGGTTATAGTAATGACTTTTGGGCTGACTAATGTACCCTTTTTTTCATATATCTATTGAATAGAGTTTTCAAGGAATATCTTGATCACTGTTTAGTGGTATTTATCGATGATATCATGGTATACTCCAGAATCTATGAAGATCATGAAAATCACATTTGCAATATCTTGAATACTCTGAGATGATATGAATTAAATGGGAACATTAGCATGTGTGAATTATGTCTTCAAGATATTTCTTTTATGGGCCATATTGTCTATATGGATGGAATCTCTGTTTATCATTCTATGACAAGAGCAATCCAAAAATGGCCAGCACCAATGAGTATAATCGAGGCACACAGTATTATTGGTTTATCAGGTTATTATCGACATTTCGTCCAGAATTTTGCCCCATTGGCTAACCCATTAATGAAGCTCAATCGTAAAGGGGCCAAATTTTTTTGGACAAAAGATTGTGAAAAATGTTTCGAAAAACTAAAGAGAAGATTAGTCAATGCATGTAT
Source organism: Viscum album (assembly GCA_963277665.1). Classification (NCBI taxonomy): domain Eukaryota; kingdom Viridiplantae; phylum Streptophyta; class Magnoliopsida; order Santalales; family Viscaceae; genus Viscum; species Viscum album. The sequence continues at coordinate 245,446,361 of OY728121.1, forward strand.
ATTGACTCTACCATCGGAGAATGATGGATTTTTTATTTATAGTGATGCTTCAATGAAAGGACTTGGTTGTGTCCTTATGCAGAATGATAGGGTTATTGACTACGAATCACGATAGATAAAAATTCATGAGAAAAACTATCCTTCTCATGATCTTGAGTTAGCTTCTCTAATCATTTCTTTGAAGATATAGAGACATTATCTCAATGGTAAAAAATGTGAGATATATACCAATCAAAAGAGTTTGAAGTATATTTTCTCACAGAAAAAACTCAGCTTGAGGCAATGGTGATGGCTTGAACTACTAAAGGATTATGATTTCATGACACAATACAACCTGGGGAAGGAAAATAAGTTGGAAGATTCATTGAGAAAAAAGGATCATGTAGTTTTGAACAAGATTAGAGTTGAAAGGGTTTCTATTTTCATGGATCTAGTAAAGATTTATATGTGAATAAACATGGAAGGAGAAACATAAAAACTTTTTCAAATGGTTTCCAAACCATCTTTACTATATAGAATAAAGAGTTCTCAGATCGATGATGAAGAGTTTCAAAAGAAGATTAATGCTCTGAATGATGCGAGATTGAGTGAATTTGTGTATGAAGATAGAATTTTGAAATTTGGGAATAGACTTTCTGTACCCAAAATACCTGATCTAAAAATGGAATTGTAGGATGATTCTCATAGTTCCAATTTCTCTATACACCATGGGAGCACCAAAATGTATAGATATTTGAAGGAACATTTTTGGGGGGACAACATGAAGAGTGAGATTGCTGATTTTGTGTCAACATGTATGCTTTTTCAACAGGTGAATGCTGGAAGGTAACTGCCTGGAGGAGTCATGTAACCAATTCCTATACCAGAGAGGAAATGTGATAATATTACGATGGACTTTGTAATGGGACTACCAAAGTCTCCTAGAAAGAATGATGCAATATGGGTCATTGTTGATCTTCTTGTCTAGTGAGAACATTTTCATGCTATAAGAGAATATTTAACACTTGAACGTCTACTCTTCAGGTAGTATCTGGGGTGGGCAATTTGGTGTGACATGATCCAAGGGCTACTGATCAGGAGCTATTCATTCCCTTTAGGTAGGATCTGTGGTGGTTGATCCAAAATCTTCTTTTCACCCATCAAGTTATTTTGTACTATTTAGTTGCACTTTTTTATTTCCAGTTGGGTTTGTATACCGACATCTTTTTCATTCATCACTCTTTTACTACAGCTATTTACTTCACAGTTTCTTCTTGTTGTGTTCTCAAACCATGTGTTTATACGGGTTTAAAGGAAATCCCTTCCCATTTTAGGTAATATGCCTTTCAGGGCTAGTCTCTTGCCCATAGCCTATGAAAGGCATGCTTGGGGTAGTCACAACACTAGCTCCAAGGGACCGGTCTTGAAAAGATCCTCTATATATTAGAAGATCCATAATCCATCATCCACTCTTTATTATATATAATGAATATCAAAATTAAATATCAAGTCAAAAATATTATAGTGGTAAATTTCACAAAGATGGATAAATAGTTTATTATTTATATGATTATAAATAAGGTGCACTTGTGGCATAATTCATGAGAAAAATGTTTATATGATTCTCCAAAATATTTAATATAATGGTTTAAATGTTAACAACATTAGATACTAATTCTTTATATATGTCTCAACCAAATTTTCTTGAAAAACATTTAAATTTCATTTTTATTTTTGAAAAGAGGCCTCCTTATTGGGGTTATAAATTATATCCACGAATTTTATTATCGATGATTGTTTCTGGAAGTTATAGTTGGCTTTATATTCATCTGCCTTTTACATAACATTTTTAAAATATCATCAATTAATTATGTGTTTATGATATCAACTAACACCCAACTAGGATCACAATATATTCATTTTATTAAAAATTCACAAAAAATATAATGTGAAATTACTCTATATAAATAAAACATAATAATATAAAAAATGTTTCAGGATGAAGCTTAATTTAAATTTATATGAAAGATTCCTTAATTTTAATGTAACAGAATAATTATTTTTTTAAAATATATTATTATTTGAAAATATTAATTTTTAATTCAATAAAAAAATGTAATATAAGATTAATGATATTTTTTATATAATGAAAAATGTATGGTGTTAATTTTGAAATTAAAATATAATTATAAATTTCTCTATTTTTTTCTTTAGATGTAAATTTGATGAAACTTGAAATTGAATATTATTGACTAGGATCCAAATCAATTATTAATTTTCCATTTCGATATGAAACGATATCATCAAATTTATTTAATAGATTTTTCATCATGAAAAGAAAAATTTTATGTTGATGAATTAATACATACCATTATATAATCCTATCATAGAGTTTACAAAACAAAATGATTTATTTTTAATGTAATACATTTACATGTAAAAAATTAATATTATATTTTACTTATGCCTAGTGTATTGTGGAAATTGTGAATAGAGTATCACATACTTCCTATTCAATGAAATTTTTTTTATTTTAATGTAACACTTTTATAACCCACATTTGAAATTTTTTTGTCCAATTAATTTGATGCAGTAAAAATCCAAATTTATGGAGAAAATTGTTTTCATTTTGAATACCAAGTGATGCATTTGTAATTCGAGTAAAATATGTCATATAAAAAGACTCCCTATATGAAAAAAAAAATCCAATACATTTAAAAATAATTGTAACAAAATGAATGTATGGGGAAATTTAGTGCATCAATTACTATATTAATTTTTATCAAATGTGTTAATTACTCTAAATAAATACAAAATAATACTTATATATATCATTATATAACCAAGATATTTAATGGAAGTAATTGAATGTTCCTATTGTGTATTCAACAATAATTTCAAAATCATATTTATTATAAATAATAATTGGAATACTATATTCTAAATATATTTTTGTCAAGATAAAGATATTATCATATGTAAATAAAATTGCTGATATTCCATACATTACTTATATGATATTGTAAATTGAATTATATTTAAATTTCAATATATATATATATATATGTATTAAATTATAACGTCAATATGTCACTAATATGTTCAATATACTAATTGTTATTTATAAATATGCATGAAGGTATATATATAAACAATGAATGATTCAATAACATTGTCTAAATAAATAATTTTTAGATATTCAATGAAGAAATTTATGATATGATGTTGTATAATCATTTTTGATCCAATTATATGAATTTTTTTTCAATATATCAGAATCAATACTAAATAATGACATAATGATAAAATATATGATATCATAGTGATACATAAGATATAAAGTAGTCCACACAACTTTTAACTTAAATCATCACATAACTAATGTGTATGAAGATGTTAATGAGGGATTTGATATGATACGATTAATTTTAGAACATTCAATGATCTGGATGGAAAAACCGAAGAGCTAATAAAGATGGTTATGTGATGTTTGACTCCGCATAATATAAAAAACCAGTGTTAGGGATTATTCACCATTAAGGAACTGAATGAGAGTATTGATGTGTGAGGCTTTCTTGAGAGATGAGATGATATAATGTGCAACAATGATGCAGATGATAAATGAGGATGTTTGAAGATGGAAATCCATGATTTGATCACACTAGATTGAAAAAACAATGGTTTGGGATTCTAGGTGAGAAAAATGTGTTTTGTTTCCTGATATTGTATAACATAAAAATGATTCAAACCAATGAATCAGAAAATTTTAAATGTTATATGAAATTGTTTATATAAAAACTGAGGTTAAGAACCAGATTTTTGTAATCATTTATTTAATAACCTACATGATACATTTGTTTTCATTACATTATAACATCAGTTACGATATAAGTGACATGAAAATTTATTCTTTTGTCATGTTGATTATTATATAACTGATGTTATAAATTGAGTAACTATCATAATCATGTCGGTTATATAACAACCAACCATAACATGAAGAATATTATTAATTTTCTTGTTTTTTATAATGTAACAGAGATGATAAATAAATATAAATTGATTGTTCCCATCACTTATAAATAACCAAAGTGAATTAAAAGAAAAAATAATTAATATTTATACTAGTTTCTTTTCAATACCTTAATCATTCGTATTTTTAAACGTTCATTTCAACACATCATGTTCATTGAAATATTAAATTATTTCTTATCTATTATATTTTAAAACCTAATAAAAGGTTATTTAGTGGAAAGAGATCCACTAAATGAAGAAAAAAATTAGGTCATTAAATAATCCAATTGTCCCAATTTTAATGTATATATATTCATTAGTTCCCTACTTTAGAGTTTTATAATGTTGGGATAAAATAAAACTATTTTATTGATGTATAAATTTAATAAAGTTGAGAAGCAAATTTTTTTTATTTTTGAATTCTATTCTGTTGATTTATTGTTGATTAATATTATTTAACTATGGTATTTGAGTAATATGTGAACTCGATTTATATAACTTTTTAATGATTTTTTAAATCCTCAGGAAATTGATTGTTATATTCATGGGTGATTTTGGATAGATATTACTATATAATGGTTATAGTTGGATAATCTTGGTTATATGGTATAAATTTATAGCATTGGATTTGATATTACAACTTACTATATCCATAATATTATAAAAATGATTAAAATATATTAATAGGAATATGATTGGATTTTAAATTGAATATTTTTTTATAAGTTATTTTAAAAATATTTATAAGATAATTTATAATGTTAAAAATAAATAAGTCTTCAGTGTACTTATTTTTTCCAGTAGAATTATCATGTGTTTGGAAATGATGATTATGATAATTCATTACATAAGAGACTAAAATTATGATTGTAAAAACCAGGAAATTATGTTGATGTTTTTTAAAATAAAATGTATTTTTAGGAGTTCGTGAAAGTTTACGGATGTTGATTACGAGGCCCGGTGTGCCTAGAATATATTTCTAAAGTTTTGTTCGGTTACGTTCGATAAAAGTGCGAGCGAGATTTTATAACTTTTGAACCAGTGCTCGGATCGGAAATCTGAGGGTACTGTTGAATTCCCAACCCCGGTATTCGCTTAGGAATACTTTCACCTCGACTGCAGTTGGTCGAGAATGAATGATAGTTTTTAGAGTTTTTAAGAATAAAATTTAAATAATAAAATAAGTGTGTAGCATATTTTTATTTTGTGGATAAACCTACAAAAGGAAGTTAGATGTGGGGGCCACAACACCATAACCTCCAATGATAGGTTATGGTGGTGGGGCCCACTCGAGGTCTAAACACCTCTTATCAATTAAATAGGTGGGGGCCACATGGGCTTTAATCCCCTTGAAATCTCCATAAGTGGTCGGGGAGACCCTTGAACTTCCCTAATAAATGTGCCAATTCACTAAATTTAATTAATGGAACATTAATTAATTATTTTGAAATCATTTTAATATTTTGGACAACAATTAAATAATGGGTTAGAATATCCCATTATTTTTTGTTGGCATATTTTTCTGGGGGATAATTTTGGAGAGGAGTTGGAATATCATGGAGGAATGTCGCTTCCACCAACGAAGTCACTGCTACAAATACAGCTTTAATCAGCGCTAAAAATGGCCTTTAACAGCTCTAGAAGAGAGTTATTAATGCTGGTGAAGAAAAAGTCAGGGACCCCTTTATCAGCACTCCAAAAAGAACTGATAAAGACCCCTTTTATCAGTGCTTTCTTTTTAGCACTGATAAAAGACCCATTTTATCAGCTCCTTTTTAAAAGCACTGATAAAAGTTAAAATAATTAAAATTAAAAAAAAAATTAAAAAATCTTGCCAATCAGGGGGGATTTTATAGTGCTTGAGCCCCCTCTTATACAACACTTTTACACCCCGTCGAGTGCCCACACACACCCCACCACCATTAATCAACACTAGTCCCAGATTCACCCATGCGCGCACATCACTGCCCTCACCCGGATTTGACCTCGAGACCTCCCCCCTGCACGCCTGAAAACTTTTCCACTCCCCTGTATTTATTTGTTCTCTTATTAGTGATATATATATATTTATATATATATTTAGTAATATTTATTCTTATAGTAATATTTATTTGTACTAATATATATATATTGATATATTAATATAACTATATAGTTATATTAATATATATATAGTGATATTATTATATATTTATAGTTATGTTAATATATATATGTAGTTATATTAATATATATATATATATATATAGTTAGATTAATATATTGGTATATAAATATTCATATATTTTTATTTTAAAAAATATGGATATTAGTTATTATTTAGATAAAGCTAATATATTTCATATGTAAATATATTTGATTATTTATATTTATAATTACATTTTTATGTGTGAATATATAACAAATATGTATATATTTCTACATATTTGATTATAAATAGCAGTGAATTATAAAAACAATAAAATTTCAAAGACATTATATCAATATGAATGTAACTCCTTGGATTAAATTCAGTCCCCATCAAGAAAGACAATAATACCCCCTTAAATGAGGCTGAAAATCCTCAAAATTTTAAAAAACTGGGTAACCTGACTATAAACATTGTATTGGAAGCCTTCTAGGCCTTTTTTGGCCTCAAGATAACCTTGACCAAGGTCCCACAATTAATGAGATGTATATTTCTTCATAGGCTTCGATTTGATATGTGGTAGAGCCCAAACGGACACCCGGATCAACTTTTATGGCCGTATAAAGTTCGAGTTGTGTTTTCAACATATTTTGAATCTTTTTTTAATTTTTTTATTTTTTTAGTATGAATTTTTTATTAAATGACTATTAGTCCATAATAACTAGGAAATTATTATTCAAAAATATTTTTTCAATTTATTTATAATCCATTTTCACTAAATATCGTTTATATTAAGTTTAACGGTATATTTATACTTATCTAAAATATATGTAAAATTATATTTAAAATATATATATTACTTTTATATCAATATAACTATATCTATATATTTAAATATTAATATATATTTTTAATATTTTTTTCTAATGTAGAACCATTATCACCGCTTTTAAAAAACCGATGATAATGACACCCCTTTATCAGCGCTACATAAAAAGCACTGATAAAGGTGAACCCTTTAACAGTGCTAAAAAACGATGTTAAAGGGTGCAACTTTATCCGTGGTTTTTCGCTAGTGCTGATAAATGGTGGCGCTGTCCTTGCCCAATTTTGTAGTAGTGGGGGCAGAGGTGGATGGCGTAGGGCTAGCCGCAGGCGGTACGAAGCGGTTGGCCACTCCGTTAGCAGGGACATGAGGGACCCCACTGGGTCCCGCGTGAGCTGGACCGGCACAACCTAGCATCGGTTTGGTCCCCACATGAACAGTTCATCCATTCGGGTATCCAAGGGGCACGCACCTCCCCCCGGTACGCGGTGAGGGAAGGCCCCATAGGGCACCACCAGCCGCTGGCTGGACAGTCCACGCAGGCCGCCGACCCGCCCGGCTGCCTCCTCGAGTGGGGCCGCCACGTCGGGCCGGGCCGCCCCCGGGCTGGGCCGCCCCCTTAGGCCGGGCCTCCCTCTCGGGCTGGGCTCCATCTCAGGTCGGGCCTCCCTCTCAAGTCATTCCATCCTCGGGCCGGGCCTCCCCCTCTGGCCTGGCTGCCCCTTCGTACTGGGTCGGACCCGTAGACTGGGTCGGACCGTAGTTCGAACCCATTTGACCAAAATACAACTTTTCACCCATAACATGGGCTACGGCTGTCTGAACGATGAAGCGTATATGTCGATGGAAAGCATAGAGCGAGAAGATTATTTTGGAATATCCCGCTTGATATTTGGACATATTTGGAATCAATCAGATTGGTTTGAACCTAAAATCCAATCGGGCCCCCGAAATGGAAATGCCAATAACTCACAGACCGAGCGTCTGATTGATGCACCATTTGTTGCATTGAGACCCCTATGATGAGGCAGGACATTCATATACTTCCACATGGGTCTTCGTGACAGTAGGAGTATCAAACAGTAGCTCAGGGAGAGGATCCTTCCAAAGGTGAGCGGACAGAGTTCCAAGACCTAGTATCTGGCTAAGACCTGATAAATGCTTGACTGATTCAACTTGGAGTGACTCAAATGGCCCAGTGATGAGAACCTCTATGTGGTGCGGAAAACCCATGGGGGGGAGCGCCTCTGTGTGATCGCGACAGACCCACTGTAATCGATAGGAGGAGTACCTCTGCAGGATATGAAGGGGAGAGCCTCAGTGTGATTGTGGCAGACCCATTGTGGGGAGCGCCTCTGTGTGATGTAGGAAACTCATGGTACTCAACAAGATAAGTACCTCATAAGTCCAAGGATAGTGGGATTCACCTCTATGTGACGCGGCAAGCCCACTGTAATCAATAGAGGAGGAGTACACCATCATCCGAGGTTACGACAGTGTGACTGGGGTTGTTACTTGATATTACCCCCTAGAATAAAATCTTGGTTTGAGATGAGTCGATGACATTTGTGTTTTCCTCAGGATTGGGATGGGTTACTAGATAACATAGGTATATGTATGGACATATACCAAAGTAATGGTTATCCATCGATTTTATACTTTTTGGATTATCCTTGTTGGATTTAGTGAGACCTTGAGGGTCTCAGGGTACCTACTGTGTGTCATTATACTCACCCCTACACGGGTTATGCCCGCACCTCGTTGTGTTGGTTGCAGTCAACGGACAACACTGACTGATGTAGAGAGTACCAAGACTGGATGGTACTCGGAGGAGGACCACTTGGCGTGATGGTACATGGAGCGTACAGACAGACATGGAGTGCTGAGGTGGCCATCAGTACCTACCCTTCTGGTAGTAACCCCGAACAACGACCCAGTAGCTGCTTTAATTTTTCAGTTTTAATTGCATTTTTTGTACTTATACATTCCTATTGGGCTTTTATTTCTGGCCCCCTTTACTTTTCAATACTCTTTTATATACTGCTTTTTTTAGATTTTTTCTTTCCATCACATACTCTATTGTGTGTGTTTAAGTTGATAAAGGTAATGCCTTCCCAGTTTAGGGATTTACGCCTTTGGTGCTAGTCGCCAGCCCCTGGCCTATAGAAGGCGGGCTTGGGGTAGTCACTATACGGGCCCCGGGGGATGGGTCATGAAAAAATACTATTAGAGGAGTCAGTTCTATCGCAGAACATACGACTATAATTTTTTTCTTTTTGTGAAGCAATAGTGTTAAGGGTTCTAAGTGTTGTTTCCAGTGTTGGTGCAGGCGGCCGACGTATCCATACACCAGGACCCTGACATCTGATTTTCCACTCAGTGCACGAAAACACTGATTGCATGTGTGTTTTAAAAAAAATTTAACACCCCAAGCTTCCACAGTATGCTTCTCTTTGAATAATATAGTACTGTGTGTTGTACGAAACATCGAGTTCTAACACACCACAACCAATCAAACTAGTCATTATGAATATTAAAACCCACTTTTTAAAATTTTAAAAATTTTACCTTTCAAAATGGACTTCATTTTTGGATTTGGAATATGAAAATTTGATAAGGGTGAACTTATTGTGTTTTTCTGAAAACATTCAATTATTGATGAACAGTGAAAATCACTGAGTTATAGTTTAAAACCAAATTGTAATTTAAATAATTATTTATTCTATTTAAATTTAATTTATGTTAAAATAGATACATAATACCTATATAAGTTCAATGTAATTCATTGGAGTCATTTTATAAAAATTTTAGATATCTAATAAATTTTATTGAACTTTTCATCATCTTTTACCCACCTCCTAGGAGAATTTGAAAATTCATATAAAAAATAATTTTACAGCTTCTATGAGTGGAATTTAGAAAATATGAGAGACATTGTTAATATCATGGAGTCAAATGTGGTTCAATAAGATAAAAATAATTTTTGGTGAATATTAGCATTTTTACTTTTATTTACCACAGTTAAAAGTAAATGGGGTAATTAAGGGTAAACATTATATTATTATTACCCTAAAACATGTCCTAATTCTACTAGATAAGTATAATTTACCAAAAACCACATTAAGAATAATATATGAACCTCTTTTGTCATTTGGAAAAGATTAGGACATTTATTATTATTTAATTCATAAAAGAGTTAAAAGAGTTAAAATCAGTGTTTAATAAATAAACCAATTTGAATATAAGATTATACAAAAGATAAATTAGATTACAAATATTAATTATAATTGTTATAATATTTCCTACATAATTGTATTTTTATTATTATTTTTAGAGATTTATTTAATTTATTTTATTTTAGACACAATAGGGATACAATAATTACCTAATTAATGAAATATTAAAATAATTGATATTATAAATGTCCAAATAAATGTAATTTGAGACTTTTGATGAATTCCAGGTTAATATTACATATTAGGGTTTGTTAGTTTAATTGTTTTCGATGTAATAATGCTATTATTAATTTAGAAAAAATAGAATACAAAATAGTGTCAAAATTTACATTAAACAGTTTTTAAAACAAATATTATATTATTAATTGATATTCAATTTCTAAAAATCTCAGAATCATCCAAATGACTTATATAATTATAGGAGTATGATTATTGAACCACTTGGGGTTCTCTAGGAAGTATATAGTATGATTATTAACCATTTAAAATAGAAATACAAAGGGACGTGGTAACTGTCAAACTATTTAACTAAGAGATAAAAATAAAAGATAAATTTAATATAGTTATCCAAATCTATCTAAAAACTATTTGTTTAGTGTTTTTCTACCCATCCCCACATAATCCTTTAGATAATCAATTTTCTTATCCATTAGAAACCGAAAATGATTTTATTATAAAATAAATTTTCTAGCTTTTCATATGGTGCCCCTCACCCCTCTTATAAAACGACACGAAATATTCTCTTTAATTCACACCTTAAAAGAAATTTGGCTCGGCCAACCCTGGCCCAAATATCCTCTCAACTATCATCCCTTCATCTAATAGGCAATCCTTTTGTTAGAAAGACAACCTAATGAGCCCTTTTGAGCAAATCAGAAGAAAGAGCCCGAAGAAGAGGTAAATATCTCACCACCTCTTTCATGTTCCTTTCATCTTCAAATTCTACTTTCTTTGTTATTTCCAGTATAAAATAATAAATCCAGTATCATCTATAAACTGTGATATTATTATAAATATGGTACATCCATATTCATTATTCTATCCATCATTTGAATGACATGTCACCGTATGTGCGTACGTACGGATTACCGTCTCCACGTTGTGGTGTAATTGTTATTCAATACATTATTATTTGGATGGGTAAAATAATGATGTGTGATTCGTGTTAATAATAAATATAAAATGATAATGATTCTGTATATATGATATACCATCCAATTATATATTATTTTAAAATCAGGATAATGATATTGTCGCTCGTGCGTACGTACGGATTACCGTCTCCACGAACGCGATGAGATTCCTTCCTCATCATTTCCATTCAAACAAATTTAATTATATCATTAAAAATAATGTTTAAAGACTTGATGTCATTCTTGATATTAATAAGATACATACCATCCATAACAAATATTACTCAAATAACAATGAATATAAAGGAAAATGAATTCATTAACACCTAAAACGGCAATAATACTATGGTATTATTAACAAACAAATGTTAAAATATCATATATGATATCATATTAATGTATATGATTCGTGTATAATTTAATAACAACTATTTCACCATTATACTAGATGTGAACCTACCCTCGACCAGGGAAACATAAAGGTAAGGTTTAATTTCCCAATCTATTTATTATTTGAGGTTGTTTTAACATACGTATCTACTGTGACCTCTTTATCATTCACATCCATGTTTCATAGAAATGTATTTTAAAAAATTCTTAATATTTTATAGAATATGTATTAAAGTCATTTATAATAATTTATGACATTTTAGAATATGTTTATAAAGGAATCTTTCCTTCATCTTCCAAACGAGGCCCCTTTTAACCTTTTTGACAAAATTACGGTAAGAATGCATACTTTTAACTTATACGGTGGGTGCGGCTATTTTCCGCCATTATAAAATTTTCAAAGCTTCCCTTATGTTCTTATAAGAATATTTTCAAAATAAATGTTTAATTTTACAATTATGTGACTTTTAACTGATATCAAAAAAGAGAAATTTCTCACAAATAGTTTTGGTTTTATATATATCATCATCCTTTGATAGAATTTAATCTTATTTGATGTTGATTTATTATGATACAAAACTTACATATTCTATTGATGGTTTTGTGATATATTTGACTCTGGATGTGTTATTTTTATACCATTCATGGTTTATGGGTAAATTATTAACATTTCGTATGCTAGTGCTAATACGAATGTGTATGTTATGTTTAAACCTATTCATATGAGGAATGCATTGGACCTAGTAAGTGATGGGTGGAGCCCTCTATAGCTCCTCGATGAATCCGTAGGTCTCATGCGACAAACAAGTGTCTTGGAACAATGCCTTGAAAAAATATTATTTGTATTCTTGCCAAAATTCCTTAACTATGTGGTTATTAATGTTTGGTATTATGCATTCCATCATTATGAAAGTGGCCATTGATATTTCATGTGATTATTCGACTATTACAATATCCATTTGAATAAGTAAATGACATTTTTTCATTTCATTTTTTCCATATTATTCTGAAGTTCATGTTTAAATGGATTTTGTTTTAGTTATACATTGCCTTAAATGTTTATTTATGAACGTCTCCGCAATATAGTAATCCTTACTGAGCATCTATGCTCACACATTTCTATGTTTTATTTTTCCCAGAATGTGAAGAAGTATATTATGAATGACCGGCATGGACATTTTGAGGGGATATGAGTGTAGACTTTAGAAACTATGTTTTCATAGTTTTCCACTTTATCAGGTAATGTAAGACTTATGAATGTATATAATGTTTCCAAGGCTACAAAACTAATCAGTCATTAGAGACAAGATCATTTTTATCATGCCAATGTTATGTAATAATGCACTGAATCTGGGTTACTGGGGTCAAAGTGTTACAGTTGGTATCAGAGAATGATTAGTGTAAATCATGAAGCTATATTTAGATAAACTCAGATTAGATAATAGAGACCTAAGATAGACTATCAGGATTAGTATAGAAGAACTTCCTAGAATTTTGGCATTGTATAGATTTTTTGTGTTTTTCAAGAAATACATCCTTGTTAGGATACGATCAATTAGGGGAAGCTCTTGCACAGATGTACCTAGGGTTAATATCTGAAAACACCACATTAATCTAGACTCAAACGATAACTGGTGCATGACAATGGGGGTTGTTGTACTCTTGGTTATGACACTCCTGGGGGATATTCTTAGGATTATTCTCATTTTCTTTACAAACCATTATGAAGGGTTTATGAATATATACTTCCCCAAAGAAAACATTTTTTTATGATTATGGATTATATCCATAAACTATTAAATTTATGTTAAGTGTTTTAGATGATTTGAATTATTTATTAATATTCATAAACTAATATAGTTTATGCCATTTTTTAGAAATGGCGCCAAGTGGAAGGAATAAAAACTGTATCATTCCACACACTCCATGTAGTGATTTCCCTCCTGGTCAAGATAATTATAGTGGAGCTGGAGATACAACTGGTGTTGATCAGCTTATCACCATACTAGGACAACTCACCGAGGTTATGAATAATTACCTTACCCATATGGAGCACCCTGATCCACAGTGTGGAGGATCAATGTTATATCACTTCATTGGGAAACAACCACAAACATTCAATGGGAGTAAAAATCCATTAGTAGCTCAGCAATTGATAAATTCATTAGAGAAAATTTTCCAAGCCTTGGGGGAGTAGTGAAATGGAAAAAGTTATCATGGAATTTTACCAGCTCACTAGAGGTACTGATCAATGGTGGTCATTGATTCAATAAACAATGGAAGATGATGAAGTATCAAATATGGAATATAGGGAGTTTAAAGATCTTCTCTTGTAATAATACTTTCCTCGTGACCATCAAGCAGATATGGAAAGGTAATTTCTGAGTTTGAGGAAAAAGGAGGATGAGAATGTTGGAAAGTATGATGCTAACTTTACATGGTTAGAAAGGAATACTACAAATTATATACATAACCCATGAAGTAAGATTGATTGTTTCTTTTTTGGGATAAAACCATTTCTACATTGAGCATTAGTCTCAAAATCCTTCTCTTTGTACGAAGATATTGTCTTAAGTGCTATCAAGAAAGAAAAAGAATTCTCTAAGTCTTACAAATTTAATGCAAAGAATGAAAAGAAGAGATATGATGATCACAATGGAAATGGAAATAAAGGGAAGAATGGAAAAGTTTAATATCCATTCTGTAGTAAACATGGGATGAAACACCCTAGTACATTATTGAAGGGAATGGGAGTCTATTAAATGTGTGGTAAAAAAGGCCACCAAGGTAGTGATTGCAAGGGAAAGAAAGAAGCAACTCATGTTCAATGCTACAATTTCAGGGAGATGGGACATTATGAAAATGAATTTCCTATGAATCAGGGAAACATACCTTAGAAAAGACCATGGGATCACAGACATGCTTATATTATCGTTACTACTGAGGTAGATTCTCCGAAAGACGTGGTCCCATGTAATTTAATGGTTTCCTCAAGTTTAGAAAATGATTTATTTGATTCTGGGACATCGCATTGTTTCATAACTTCCCAGTTTCCTAGGAAAATTATATATTTCCCATTTGATTTAACATGGTAGTTGTCAGTTAAAAATCTTAAGGGAAGTATCATCGCAACAATTTATTGTGAATCTGTTCCCATTAGAGCATATAAATTTTCTTTATCTACTGATCTCATAGTCATACCCATGATTGAATTTGATATAATCCTATGTATGTATTTTCTTTCATACCACTATGTAAAGATTTATTGTAAGAAGAAGGATGTTACTATTTTTGATGACGATGATAAAGAACACATTATCTTAAGAGTAGAATCCTCACCACTTAATTCTTATCTAGATCCTCCCTCAGTAGCTTAACAAAATTAAATTATTGGGGAGGAAGAGAATGAAATGACTGTGTGTGAGGAAAGGAATGTTCAAATAGATGATGTACCTATTATGAGATAATATATTGATGTGTTCCCAAGATGAATTACCTGGACATCCTTTCGAACGAGAAATTGAGTTTTCCATTGATTGAATTCCTGGTTCAAGGCCCATATCGAAGCCCCCTTATAGAATGGCCATTATGGAATTAGTGTAAAAAAAGATACAACTAGAGCAACTGAGTAATTAGGGATTTATTCACCCTATTGTTTCTCCATGGGGAGCCCCTTTTATTTTTTTTATGAAGAAAGATGGATATATGAGGTGGTGCATTAATTATCAGGAGATCAATGATATAATAATAAACAACATGTATCCACTACCTCACATTGATGATTTTTTCCACCAACTTCAGGGAACACAAATGTTTTTCAAATATTGGCCTTCAATCTGGATATCATCAGTTGTGTGTGATGAAGGAAGACTGTCTGAAAACTACATTTCGAACCAGGTACGGTCATTACATGTTTACAGTAATGCCTTTTGGGATGAAAAATCCACCCTTTGTTTTCATGGATCTTATGAACAGTGTTTTAATGAAATATCTTGATGAATTTTTAGTGGTATTTTTTGATTATATCTTGGTATACTCTAAAAGCAATTAAGATTATGAAAATCACTTGCGCATTATCTTGAAGACTCCAAGAAGACATGAATTGTATGGGATGTTTAGAAAGTGTGAATTATGGCTTCAGTAGATTTCTTTTCTTGGCCATATTGTCTCTAAGGATAGAATCTATGTTGATCATTCTATGACAAGATAAATCCAAGAATGGCCAACACCAATGTGTTTCACTGAGGTGCTCAGTTTTATTGGTTTAACAAGTTATTATGGACGTTTCGTCCAGAATTTTTCCCGATTGGCTAACCCATTAATGAAGCTCACACATAAAGGGGTTAAAATTGTTTGGAAAAAATATTGTGAAGAATGTTTTGAAGAACTGAAGAGAAGATTAGTAGATGATCCAATATTTAATCCACCATCGAGGAATGATGGGTTTGTTATTTATAGTGATGCTTCAAAGAATTTACTTGGTTGATTCATTATGCAGAATGATACGGTTATTGTATATGCATCACGATAGCTAAAAATTCATGAGCAAAACTATCCTACTCGTGATCTTGAGTTAGCTTCTATAATCATACCTTTGAAAATATAGAGATATTATCTCTATGGTGAAAAATGTGAGATATATACCAATCACAAGAGTTAGAAGTATATTTTCTCTCAGAAAGAACTCAAATTGAAGAAAAAGTGATGGCTTGAACTACTCAAGGATTATCAATGCATGATACACTACCACCCGGGGAAGGAAAATAAGGTGGCAGATGATTTGAGAAGAAAGGATCATGGTGTTTTGAACAAGATGAAAGTTGAAAGGGATCCTATTTTTATGGATCTAGTAAAGATAGATATGGGAATAACCATGGAAGGGGAAACATCAATACTTTTTTCAAATGGTTTCCAAACCATCGTTACTAGAAAGAATAAATAGTTCATAGACCGATGATGAATAGTTTCAAAAGAAGATTAAAGATGTGTATGATGGGTGATTGAGTGACTTTTTGTATGAAGATGGAATTTTGAAATTTGCGAAGAGAGTTTGTGTTCCCATTATAAATGATCTAAAAAGAGGAATGTTGGATGATTCTTATAGTTCCAATTTATCTATACACCATGGGAGCACCAAAATTTATAGAGATTTTGAAGGAACATTTTTGGTGGGACAACATGAAGAGGGAGATTTCTGATTTTGTGTCAACATGTATGGTTTTTCAACAAGTGAAATCTGGAAGGCTACAACCTGGAGGATTCATGCAACCTCTTCCCATTCCGGAGTGGAAATTGGATAATATTATGATGGAAATTGTCATGGGACTACCAAAGACTCCTAGATAGAATGATGCAATAAAGGTCATTGTTGATCTTCTAAACAAGTCAACAAATTTTCATGCTATAATAGAAGATTTACCACTTGAACGTCTAGAAAGACTCTATATTAATGTTGTTGTAAGACTTCATTGAGCACCACTATCTATTTTTTCTGAATTTGATCAACATTTTACATCATGATTCTAGAAATGCCTTTAGAAACCCCTGGATACTGATCATCATTTGAGCACTGCCTTCCACCCTCAAACTAATGGACAATCAGAACAAGCTATTCAAACCTTAGATGAAATGTTTAGATCATGCTCACATGACTTTCAAGGTATATGGTATCAATATATACCACTGCTAGAATTTCACTATAACAATAGCTTCCATTCATGTATTTAGATGGCACCATTTAAAGCGTTATATAGAAAGAGATTTCACACACCATTTTGTTGGGATGATGTTGGTGAAAGAAAACTCTTAGGCATAGAACATGTGGAGGAAACGATGGAAAAGGTGAAGGTAATTCAAAACCACATCAAAGAAACTCAAAGTTGGCAGAAGAGTTATGCTGACAACTGAAGGAATGATTAGTAATTTCAGGTAAGAGATCATGTTTTATTGAAGGTATCTCCATGGAAGCGTGTTATACATTTTAGTAAGAAGGGAAAATTGTATCCTACATACATCGGAACATTCAAAATTCATGAACTAATTTGGGATGTAGCTCACCGTTTGACAACGCCTCAAAATCTCTACAATGTTCATGATGTGTTCTTCGTATCACTGTTGATAAAATACATGCCTAACCCAACACATGTACTCACATATGAGGAATTAGTACTGGAACCTGATCTGTCATTTTGCGAAGAGCCCATCAAAATTCATGATACCCGAGAACATGTGTTGAGAAACCGGACGACTCGCCTGGTAAAAGTTCTATGGAGAAAACGTAAGATGGAAGAGGAAACTTGGGAACCTGAGGAACTTATGATGAAGAAAATCCCAAGACATTTTATGTAGTAATATTATAGAAATTTCAAGGAAAAAATTATTTGAAGGAGTGGAGAATGTAACACCCCCAGATTTCATGGTACGCTTCACGTCGAATAATATATTAGAGTGTGTTGTATGCAACTTTGAATTCTAACACACCACAACAAATCAAACTAGCTGTTATGAATAGTAATACCCACTTTTTGAAAATTTATAAATTTTACCTTTAAAAATGGACTTCATTTTTGAATTCAGAATATCGAAATTAGCTTTTGGTGAATATTTTGTATTTTTCTGAAAACTTTCTATTTTTGATGAATAGTGAATAAAACTGAGTTATAGTTTAAAACTGAATTTTTATTTAAATAACTATTTATTTTATTGAAATTTATTTTATGTAAAAATATATAAATAAAACCTATATATGTTCAATGTAATTCATTGGAGACAGTTTATAATTATTTAAGATATATAAAAAAATTTATTGCACTTTTTACTGTCTTTTAACAACCACCTAAGAGAATTTTAAATTTCACATAAAAAATGTATTTTACCACATCTGTGAGTGTAATTTAAAAAATTATAGAGACACAATTAATATCAAAGAGTAAAATGTGGTTCAATAAGATAAAAATAATTTTTTGTGAGTAGTAACTTTTTACTTTACTTACCACGGTTTAAAGTAAATAGGGTAATTAAGGGTAAAAATGATATTATTATTACCGTAAAACATGTCCTAATTCTATTGGATAAGTATATTTCGACCCAAAAGAGCCTTAGGAATAAAATATTAACCTATTTGGTTCACTTTTATTAGATTAGGACATTTATTATAATTTAATTCAAAGAAATGTTAAAAGAGTAAAAATCCATGTTTAATAACTAAAACATTTTAATATATGGTAATACATAAGATCAATTCGATTAAAAATATTAATTAGAAAGATAAAATTATTTTTTACATAATGGTATTTTATTTATAATATTTAGACATTAAATAATTTAATTTATTTATGACACAATAGTGATGCAGTAATTACCTAATTAATGAAACATTAAAATAATTAATATTATAAATGCCCAAATAAATGTAATATGAGAGTTTTTATGATTTCAATTACTTTTCTAGGTCAATATGACATATTATGGTTGGTTAGATGAATTTTTTACGAAGTAATAAGTCTGTTATGATTTTAGAAAAAACAAAATACCAAATAGTGTCAAATTTCACATAATAGAGTTATTAAAACAAATATAACATATAAATTGATATTCTATTCCTAAATATATAATGGTCAGAAAAAGGACTTATATAATGATATTTTTATCATTAATGAACCAATTTATGTTCTCTTGAATGTATATAGTATGTTTATTTACAATATAATATAAAAATACCAAAAGACATGGCAAATGTCAAACTATTTAACTAAGAGTTAAAACTAAAAGTTAAAGTTAATATTACGACCCAACCCTATATAAAACCTATAAGTTGAGAGGTTTTCTACCCATACCCACCTTATACTTTAAATAATACATTTTTGTGCCATTAGAATCCAAGAATGAATTTATTAAAAAATAATATTTCTAGCTTTTCCTAAGGTGCCCCTCACCCCTCTTATAAAAGATAACTCCCCCTTCTTTCTAATTCACAGCTTCAAATCCATTTGGCTCGGCCAACCCCTACCAGAATAACCTATCAACTATCCTTATTTCATCCTATTGGCCTTAATGTTTTCAGAAATCCATCCTATGGAGCCCTTTTGATCAAATCAAAAGGAAGAACTCGAAGAAGAGGAAAATATCTCACCAACTCGTTCACATTCTTTTCTATTCCTCTTCTTCAATCATAGTTATTTCCATTATAAAATAATAAATCCAGTATCTTCTATATACTGTTATGTTATTATAAATATGGTACAACCTTATTCACTATTCTTTCCATCCTTTTAATGACATGTCACCATACGTGCGTACGTACGGATTACCATCTCTACGTCGTGGTGTAATTGTTATTCAATTCATTATTATTTGGATGGGTATAATAATGATGTGTAATTCATGTAAATAATAAATATAACATGATAATTATTCTTTATATATGATATACCGTCCAATTATATATTATTTTAATATCAAAAGAATCATATTTGTTCTCGTGCGTACGTACGGATTACCGTCTCCATGGACGTGATGAGATTCATTACCATCGTATCCATTCAAGAATAATTTTAATTATTTGATGAAAAATAATGTTTAAAGACTTGATATCATTATGCATAGTAATAATATACATCCCATCCATAACAAATATAAATCAAATGACAATGAATATAAATGATAATGAATATGTTAACACCTGAAACGACTATAATACAAAGATATTATTAGAAAAGCAATGTTAAAAGATAATATATGATATTATATTAATTTATATGATTATTTTATAATTTAATAACAATTATTTCAGAATTATACAGGAGTTTAACCAACCCTATACCAAGTAAAAGTACAAGGTAAGGGTTAATTTCACAATCACATTATTATCTGAGCTTGTTTTTACGTAAGAATATACTGGGACCTCTTTATTATCCACATCCATGTTTCTTAAAAATGTATTTTAAAACAATATTACTATTTTATTGAATATGTGTTAAACTCATTTATACCCTTGTATGACTTTTTATACTATGTTTATAATGGAATCATTCTATCATTTTCCAAACAAGGTCTTTTTTAACCATTTCAACAAAATTAAGGTAAGAGTTTCATTTTATAAATTATACGGCAGGTGCGGCTATTTTTTGCCGTTATAAATTTGTCGAAGGTTCCCTTACAAGATTATAATAATATTTTCAATTTAAATGTTTTATTTAATTATTATGTGACTATTAAATGATTTCAAACAAGTGATACTACTATCAAATAGTTTTTGTTTCATCTCTGTCAACATCCTTTGATGGATTTTAAGCTTATTTGAACTTGATTTATTATGATACAAGACTACCATATTGTATTGATTGTTTTGTGATATGTATGATTTTGGATGTGTCATTTTTATACCATTCGTGGTTTGTGGATAAAGTATTGACTATTAGTATGCTAGTTTTAATTTGAATGTTTATGTTATGTTTAAACCTATTCATATGGGGAATGCATTAGACTTAGTAAGTGACGGGTGGAACCCACTATAGCTCCTCGATGCATCGGTAGGTCTCATGAGACAAACTAGTGTATTGGCACAAGGCCATGGAAAAATATTATTTGTAGTCTTGGTACACGGCCTTGACTATGTTGTTATGATATTCTAACATTATGCATTCCATGATTATGAAAGTGGTTATTGATATTGCATGTGATTATTCGACTTGTAGAATATCCATGTGAATAAGTAAATGGAATTATCTCATTTCATTTTTTTCCATATTATTCTGAATTTCATGTTTAAAAGGCTTTTGTTTTAGTTATACATTTCCTTAAATGTTTATCTATGAAATTTTCCTCTATATTGTTGTCCTTACTGACCATTTGAGCTCACCCCTTTCTATGTTTTATTTTTCCGAATATGTGAAGCAGTATAATATGACTGACCTATAGGGATATGAGTCTCGACTATGGAGACTATGTTGTTTTATTTTTTTTCACTTTATCATGTAATGTAAGACTTATGAATTTATCTAGTGTTTCCAAGTCTATTAAATTAATGGGTCTTTCGATACATGATCTGTTTTGATCGTGCCAATGTTATGTAATAATGCTCTGAGCCTGTGTCCTCGACTTTGGTCGTATTTGGAAGGATCACAAACCACTAGTAGAGTTTTCCTACAACAACAGCTATCACTCCACCATCAGTATGGCACCTTTTGAGGCCTTTTATGGTCGACCTTGCAGATCACCACTATGCTGGATAGACCGAAGGGGGTCAGCACTAGTGGGACTAGAGATGGTACACACTAACACAAAGAAGTGGCAGATAATCCAGGAGTGGATGAAGACTGCACAGAGCAGACAATAGTTCTATACTGAGAGTAGACAGAGACCTATGGAATTTGAGGATGGCGAACACATATTTCTACGGGTCTCACCTCGAAGAGGTCTACAGAGACTTGGCCAAGGCGGAAAGTTATCTTCGAGATTCATTAGACCATTTTAGGTCCTCAGCAGTGTAGGCAGGGTGGCTTACTGCTTAGCTCTTCCACCTCAGTTGAACCTGGTGCACGACATCTTCCATGTGTCTTATTTGAGGAGATATGTGCATGACCCTTTCCACATCATATACCATGGAGAGCTAGACGTTGACAATGAGGTGACTTTCACAGAGGTTGCAGTGGTTATTGATGATCGATAGGAGCGGGTTTTACATGGAGAGTCGATACCTCTGGTACAAGTTCACTGGCATCACAGGAACCTCCAAGAGAGAACATGGGAGCGGGAGGCTCAGATGTGTGCTCAGTACCCCATTTGTTCCCTTAGTTCGAGTTGTATCTTATAGGGACATAAATCCTTGATATGGGGATAATGTAGAGCCCCAGAAATTATGTGGATTTTTTTTAAAATACATGGGATTTTTATGAGTCCACGAAAATTTACAGTGCTTGATTCCGAGACCCAGTGTGCCCGGAATCACTATCTGAAGTTATGTTTAGGAACATTCAGTAAATGTGCGACCAAGATTTTATAACTTTTGAACCATTGTTCAGAAATGAAATATGATGGCCTCATTGAACTCACAGCGTCAGTATTCGCATAAAAAGGCATTCACCTCGACGACAGTTGGTTGAGAATGAAAGTTAGTCTTAGAGATTTTAAGAATAAAATTCAAATAAAAAAGAAGAGTGCTGCTTATTTTTATATTGTGGTTAAACCTCCAAGAGAAGGTTAGAGGTGAGGGCCACAACACCATAACCTCCCATGAGAGGTTATGGGGGTGGGTCCCACCCGAGGTCTAAACACCTATTATCAGTTAAATAGGTGGGGACCACATGGGCTTTAAACCCCTTGAACACTCAATAAGTGAGGGATGGGGCCCCTTGAACTTCCCTCATAAATCTACCATTTCACTCAAATAAATTAATAGAACATTAATTTATTATTTTGAAATATTTTGAAAATTTTGGCCAACAATTAAATAATGGGATAACATAACCCTTTATTTTTGGTTGGCATATTCTTTTTGTGTAGCATTTGGGAGAGGGGCTGGAAGAGCTTGGAGGAACTCCTCTTCCGCCAACGAAGAATGTCTCTTCCGCCAATGAAGAACGCCTCTTCCTGCAACGAATAATGATATTCAACCAGGGAAAGAATGGAATGCGCTGTCCTTAAAGAACACCGAGGACGAAGTCCGTGACTTCTTATTCTTCTTTGTGACATCAACAGAACGATGCTCACCATTCCGCAACATCATCAACCAACAACTATACGAGGTTTGGAATTTCAGATTGATTTTGTTTTTGTTCTACACAATTCAATCATGGATGATAATTTTTCCAATTGATATCATCATAACGTGGAAGTCTCGGGCCGCACAAACACGGCCCGACCCTCCACCATCATTTCTCTTCATTTTTTGACAACGACTGCGGTGCAACGACGCCGCCGAAGAAGTGGACTGCAGTGGAGCAACGGTGGCCGGCGATGGGCCGACCATGAAGAAACTTGTGGCACAAGGACGACGGGTCACTGAAACGAAGCAGCACCACTGTACTGCACGGAGGAGAAGGGGGTGGAGGGAAGGTCGAGCCGCATCGGAAGGGTGAGGCGCCATTGCGCCATGTCGAGGAGGAGAGTCGTGGAAAGGGCGGGCCATGATGGAGGGGTGTGACACCATCGCTCTACGCGGAGAAGTAGAACCATGACCAGGGCGGGCCGCGGTAGAGGGGAAAAGGTGGTCGGTGTTGGGCCGGCTGCCGGCGGTGGAGAGCGGCTAGCCGCTCGACCACCAAGGGGAAGGGGGATCCCGCTGGGTCCCACGTGAGCTGGACCGATGACACCTGGCGCCGCTTTGGTCCCCACCTGAATGGTTCATCCGTTTGGGTATCCAGGGGGCGCGTGCCTCCCCCTTGAATGTTGTTAGGGTGGTCGCCGCCGGCCGCTTGCCAGCCAGGCCACACAGGCCGCCGGGTCTCCCCATCGGGTCGGGCCTCCCCCTCAGGTCGGGCCGTCCTTTCGGACCTGGTCGGACAGGCGGACCGGGTCAGACCCCAGTCCGAACCCGCTTGACCCGAATACACCTTTTCTCCAATAACATGGGATACAGGTGTCAAATTGACGAACCGACTACGGTGATAGAATGATTATAGCGAGATAGTTCTTTTGGAATACCCCTCTTGAGGTTTGGACACAGTTGGGGTATGATCGGGTTGGTTTGAACCTAAAATCAAACTAGGCCCCCTGGACGGAACTACCAATAACTCACAGACCATGCGTCTGATTTTCGCACTATCTGTTGTGTTGAGACCCCTATGACGAGGCGAACCTCTGAGATACATCTACATGGGACTTAGTGGCAATTGTTATATCGACTAGTAGCTCGTGGAGAAGATCGTTCTAGTAGCGAATGGACAGAGTATGGAGACCTAGTAGCTGGCGGAGAACTGATGATTGCTTGACCGATTTTACTCAGAGGGACTCGACAGGCCCAGTTGTGAACGCCTCTATGTGATGTGGTAGAAAAATGGTGGGGAGTGCCTCTATGTGAGGGTGGAAGACCCATGGTACTCGATAAGAGGAGTTCCACAGTAGGATACGGGGGGGGGGGAGTGCCTCTGTGTGAGTGTGTCTACCCCATGGTGGGGAGCACCTCTGTGTGATGTAGCAGACCCATGATACATGACCGGAGGCATACCTCAGTAGTCCAAGGATATCGGGATGCACCTCTATGTGATGCAGCAGGCCCACTATACTCGATAGAGGAGAGGTACACCATCAACTGAGGTTCTGACAATGTTACTAGGGTTGTTACTTGATACTAACCCCTAGAATAAAATCATTGTTTGAGAAAAAAGTCAATGAATTTTTTATCTTCCTCATGATTGAGATGGGTTACTAGATAAAATAGATATATATATATATGGGAATACACCTAATTAATGGTTATCATTTTATTTCATACTTTTTGGTTTGTCCTTGTTGGATTTAATGAGACCTTGAGGATATCAGGGTCCCTACTAAGTATCGTTATGCACACCGCTACATGGGCTATGCCCACACCTCATTGTGTTGGTTGCAGATGATAGACAGCGCTGACTGAGGCAGAGAGTAGCCAGACTGGAGGGTACCCGGAGGAGGACCACTCGGCGTGATGGTACAAGGAGCTGACGGATGGACGTAGAGTGTTGAGGAGGCCATTTGGACCTACCCTTTAGGTAGGAACCCCGTAGGATGATCCCTTAGCAGCTTTACTTTTTCAGTTGTACTTGCCTTTCTGTTGTATATGTACTTTCTTGTTGGTCTTGTATTTATGGACTCCTTTAATTTTCTGCACACTTTTTTAAACACCATTGTTTAGGTTTTTACTTCCAGCACCTACTCTATTGTGTGGGTTTCAGTTTATAAAGGCAATTCATTCCTTGTTTAGGGATTTCTTCCATTGGTTCTAGTGGCCATCCCCTGGACTACAGAAGGCGGGAATGGTGTAGTCACGATATTGGCCCCAGAGGACGGGTCGTGACAATGATAACATTAAATAATTTTAATATATTAATTTTACAATCGCACCTTCAGATATCATATGTGGAATTTTTAACATTTAAATAACATTATCCCATTTTCAGCCTACTAATTAAATGATTTTTATACTAATTTATGATAAACTATTAATCATGATCTAATGATTTTTATATCTATATTAAATTATAAGTTCTTAAAAGACACATATCCATATTTATTTTTGAAAATATTTCCACATGATTTCCTTCAATACATTAATTTAAATATATAATGTTTCTTTAGATATAAAGATAGTAGTTTTATGGGTTAGTCTATGCAATTATATCAGGCCATTATTAATTATAATGATGTAATGTATTACCCTCACCTTGATAGAAAAATCATTCCTTTTCTCATTTATCATGTTTTATCTTGTAATATCATTCCATTCCACTATAATAAAAATGATTTATATGTATACCATCCCAATATAACTCTACTTATGATTTTTATTGGTGGCTAGGTGATGAATCATTCATATGATTTGAATGTAATTATATTCTTCTTATTAAAAATTGATTTCTAAAAATATTTATATTACCTAAATAAATTATAATGGTAACAAAAATTAAATTAACATTTTCTTTTAATATTATTTTTTATATTTATTTTATCATTACCTTTACATTGTAATTATTCATTAGGAAACCACATTTTTATTAAAATTATATATTTCTATCCTTCAAAAATATAGTAATTTTTTCAGTAAAATTTTATGTAATTAAATTTATATACCAATTTTTCTATATTATTGAATTTCATTTGAATTAAATATATATCTTTAAATATTTTTCTGTAAAATTAATTTTTTATGATAGAAATAATATTTTTAACAGATAATTGCATTTTTAGTAATGTTTTAATTGTAGATCCATATATTATGATTTTATTTTTTAGGTTTGTATAAATATGAAATTTTATTTACATATTCCATTTTCTATATCCTACTCAGTTTATTTGGAATAAATAATTTTTAACACCACAAGATTCATAGTTCCTTATTTTTTAATAAACTGAAAAAATATAAAGGATATCCACTATATAGATTATAAGTATATTGAATTTTTATTTCAACCCCGAATATGGTATATTATTCCATGACAAGTCCAATGATCGATTTTTCATTATTATTCCTTTGGGTTCAATAATATTGTAATATTTCATTATTCAAAACCTATGGAATATTTAGGTACACTTTGATGTTATTCAATGATGATTTAATAGCTAAGGAATTAGATGGAATATTTTTTTATCTTTTATAGAATCGATCATCATTAGTTGTATTAGTATGATAATCAAGATAGTGAATTACTATGTTAATTGTTTTGATTAACCAGAATAAATATTATATTTTTCCACAATTTTTTTATAAAATTATTATGATTTTACGATACATGTGATGGATTTTTATTCCATGATTGGGTATTCCCCATCAACTACGATCAATATAAGATAGTGGTTTCTTGAATTTGGATTATTTACTCATTGTTTCATGTGATAGAGTTTTCCTATGACTTAACTAGGGGTGAATATTACATGAGATTAGTCTGATCATAAGTGTATCATAGTTTCCAAAACATGGTCTTCTTAGTAGTGGTTGAACATTGAAAATTCTATTTAGTTTTTTGGTTATGATTAGATATAAATTTAAATATAATTTTATTACATAAATATATGTATCTAATTATATGATCACATCATAATGTCTATGTGTTTTTTATATCATTTTATCTTTAATATCTATAATCATATTATTTATATGTTTATAGAAATAAAAAAAAATGTATAGATGATTCATTATATGTCATTATAGGAATCTAGTATCTACATATTATTCTAATAAATATATAGAAATCATTATTTATTATTAACATCAAACTCATGTTCCTATTCTCACTTCATTGGGGTTTAGGTTGAGTCCTTAGTGTATGAGAAACTATTATTCGGTGTCAATTTTTAATATAATTTGTGTTCAATATTTTTAATGTCCTGAAAACATGGTATTGTTTCTATACAAAGATATCATGAATGTATGGATATATATCACATTTTTTACCACACATATATGAGGTAAAAACTAATTTATCTTTCACCATTTATTTATAGGACATACATCATGGAATTTAGATATTGATGTTGCCATTATAAAAACATTTCATCAATAACATCACATGTATCACCCATATGTGAAGTCATTTCATCCCTATATTTATTCCCTAAATTATCCTGCAATAACATATTATATTCCACTATGACATAGGAATCATTATCCTGAATAAAAATGGAAAGGGGTCAAGAAATTTATATTAAATTAATGTTCTATATGACTTTCTCATTCAACCTTTGTGTTTTCCACAAAATTATTATCTACCTCTATCCATTGTGAATCCATCACACCATCACTCAATTTTATCAAGTCACATCCTGTCACATATTTTTAGTTTCCACCACAAACAATGATTTAATGGGAGAACCAAAACACTCATTGTTTGGTTCCATAAAGTCATAAAATATAAAATCCTCAAAAAAAATTCCCAGAAATTTTATTTTCCTATAGGATCGTCATATTTTTTTTGTCTCATGCATTATATCATGATCATTGGATCACATCAAAATAAATATGGATTCCTTTTTGTGTCATTATTCTTTTACATCCAATAAAACACCAAATTGGGTCTCAACTATCCTTATCGTTATTTTTGATAAATAATATATCAAATAACCATTAATTATCATTAATTAATTACATTTAATATCCATTAATCTAATTTTATACAATGAAATTTATATATAAAAACCAAATCATAATATTGAATGACATTATCTTTAATTATCCAACTTTTGGTGTAATGATAAATTCAATAATAACTATGTATCCATTGAGATGAACTCTTATTACCAACATTCCTTCTAAAATTTAGGAGGAAAAATACCTACCCTTATAAAAGTGTTTCATTTATGTGGGGTAAATATGTATATCCAAAATTTGATATATAATAATAGAGTAATGATCCGATTTATTAAGGGAAATGGAAAACAAAAATCATATCGATGTATATTGTTCAGTGTGAAATGATTTAGTAGTAATGGAATATTTTATTGCACTAATATATGTCCAATTATAAATATAGATGGAAGTAATCAATAGTACCACAATCCTAAATTTATGGTTTTTACATTCAATAATAATGTAAAAATATTTATGCATCAAGTGTCATGGTGATATTTAGATTATTTTTAGTCAGCTATTTTCATATTTTTATGATATTATTAATCTATAAATTCATTATGTTTTGTGATAATTTTATTTTATAAGAAAATATAATCCCAAATAATCAGTTCTAATTTTTTTAAAAAAATAACGAAATTATATAATAAATAATTTTTTTATGGTAAAATTTTATGTTATTTTCTATATTTTATTAATTAAAACACGTATTTTCATTATTATATTACTGTTTGACATTTTTTTATTGGATTTATTTCTGATATGATGTTGGGAATAATTATAACACAAAATATGATGATGAATATATTTTATATATTGATGCATTTATTATTAATAAAAATGAATGTATATAGGTTTTTAAATTTAAAAATGATTAGGAGTTGATAAAAAAATTAGTTCAAAGTTTTTATAGACATGTCATTGAAAAAAATAGTAGGAAAATGTTTATGATTTAGTACAGGTAATAATTTAATTGACATATTTAATAAATATTTTAATGGCATAACTATTGATAAATTGGTGGAATCATGTATAGAATAAATTCTAGATGCTTCTAAATTGGTAACTCTCTAAATTAAATGTAACTAATAAATATATTGGAATAAAAAAATTCCACAAGCTTCTTAATAAAGATTTAATTAATTTGATAACTTTACATTTGGGTGAACTAGATTTATTTTCATAATGAATGACTTTTATATGAGAATAGATTAATTATTGAGAGACACTAACATTTATATTAAGAAAATATCCTATTTTACTCATATTAAATACTTTATTTATCAACGCCAAGATTCTCATTACTTTTTTAGGATTTGATGAACATCAATATATAATAATATTGAGGATATCGAAAAATATATTCCAAAAAAATAAAATATTATATACACTATTATTTTATAGTTATTTATTTTCAATTCATGAATTAACAGTATTTATTTATTTATTTTAGTAAAATAGTATTCCAAAAATATTTAGTTAAATTTAAAATGGTATATTCATGTTCCACAATGTTAAATTAAAAATATTTACCACCACGAAAATATTTGAAAATTATTCTTCAATCATTTTGAGAAACAATTTTACGTTTATAATTTACTAACAATGTGTTTTGGTATTAATAATATTAATCACATGTGAACATATTCATTAAATATTATATAAAATAGATATTAAGAAAGTATTATTTTATGAATGGTTATAAAAAATTAATATTTCATAAATTTATTGATTTCATTGTTTTGTGGGTTATTACTAATGGGTTGTCGAAATCATATCTTGGTTAGTTATCCGTTTTACCAAGATAATTGAAAATAGAGGTAAATTCATTTAGAAAATGATAGGTGAAGAATCTTTTTAAAAATACAATATATAATTGGATAATCATAAAAAATTGCACACTAACATGAAATGTATAAATTATTGATTTTAATGAATCTCTAATGAGGGTTGTTGTTTCTATTTTATCTTGAAATAAATGTGTAACATAATATACATCATGAAAATAATATTTTATGAGAAAAATATTCTATCAGATCAACTTGATAATTTTTTTGGTAATTTATTCTATTAGATATTTTTTTCTAATAATTAATGTATTCAATATATTTCATATAAACTGTCTTAAATTATTTAATATTATATTAATCCAAAATAAATGTATCTTCAGTAATGGGGGTGGATGATCTCTAAAAATATAATGAAAATTTGAATCATTATCAACTAGGAAATAAGATAACGTGGAAGATGCTTTGATTTTAATGGAAAATGAAAAACTAAAAATATTATATTTATAATATTATTCCTTATTTAAGGATTTAATAAAATATTTCTATGAAATTTTGAACAAAGAAACCTTTTCATATTTTTCACTTGAAGTGACATATAAATCCTTAATGGATGAAATAATGTATTCTCAAAATGTAGATCATGGATTGAATGTAATTATTCTATTAAAAAAGAAATGAAAAAATATATGATTGAAATAATACCATAAGATATTTCATAATATATATAAATATGTTTTGCGTACTAAATTTTCTTCTGCTGAAAATTGAATTGTTGAATAGGTCTTAAACCATTGAACATTATATTTATCCACCATGTAAAAAATATGTATATATATATATATTTAATAAAACTTTTTGGGTAAGTTATAATCAATCGTATTACATATTTTAAAATAAAATGTTCTAAAATTTAGAAGGTTTAATTAGAAAAAATTTATATAAATTGAATAATTTAAAAAATTCCATATCATTAATTGATATGGGAACATATATCCCATGATTTTAATATGGGTTTTCAAAAAAATCATAATGTATAAATGTAATATGTGTTTTTATTGGTCCTTTAACAATATTAACTAATTTTCTTATCCTACATGATAATATTTCAAGCAATTTGATTTGTCGAGGGGTTTTTAATGACAGAGTATATATTATTGGAGGAATTATCTCTATATTTTATTTGATCATGACATATGGTTGATGTAAAAAATTTATATTCTACATTAATATCATATATACACATACTATTTCTTTATAATAACATTATATCCTCAGATATGGGGAAAATCATTATGTATTGTTCAGATTTTAGAGGATATGTTGTGAGGTTGTTTGAGGGGAAATTAAGAATATTGGAATCAACACTTACATTGCTTTTCCTATAAAATTTTTATTCAATGAACAATATAAATGTCACATCTAAATTAATTTTATACAATGTAGTGTCAATATTATGAATGATGGGAAGATATTGGGAAGGGAATATATTATTTGGATCTTTGTTACCAATATTTTTTTAATGTTACATTTTCTGAAAATTAATCATGTTGACAATTAATTATCCCTAGAAATTTTGGAATTGTTATACATACCTATTAACATGAAATATATTATATTTAATATTTTATTATTGATTTAGATTATATTACAGTTATAATAAAATTCATTATTGAATGGAATAAAGGATGTAGTAATCATAATGTAAAACATATTTATTATTTTTATTAATCATTTATTATTATCAATATATTAATTCTATTTGTTCTATTAGTAGAAACATTTTTTTTGGCAGAATCGTCAAGTTCTATATAAGTTAATATACAAGAAATCTACTAAATATAAACTTCTAACACATTCATTTAAATGTTTCGATATTTCGAAAAGTAAAATATATGACTCTTCCTTATATAAGAGAGCTTATTCATAGTCTATAAACTAGATCGCAGAAAAATATTTTTTATCAAAATCATTTTATTTTTGTTAAATTATATATTAGTTGATCCTTTAAATCAGTCATGTCAATTATGTTATGAATTATGAATTTTAAAAAGTGATTTATGCTAGACAGTTGGTAGAATATATATTTTTACATTGTTTGATATATCACATATCTAGTTTTCTAAATTATAATATATATCAAAACTTTTCTAACGAAACAATATTAATAATCTATTATAAACTTAAAAGACATTTTATGTATTATTTGAATGGATATAAATTCATTAATTTTTTTTGGCAATTATATATTATTAATTTATATTCTTTATATATTATTAATGAAATAAATTTTCATTTTTAGAATTGATAATAATTATTTTATTTTTCCACTTCATTCATGATTATTATTAAACATATACACCAAATGAATTTTTTTTAATGATATTAAAAATTTGGACATTAATATTTTAACTATCCTGTTTCATGATATTATTTCTATTATAATGGTGTATTATTATAGTGATTGTAATAACTCGTTATAATTTATATATTGATTAGAATATTGGATTGATCACATATGAAATTTATATTTATTTAAAAAAGAATTTATTGAAGTATTTATAGATAATAACTATTTTTTCAATAACAATGATTTATAATATATCAGCTTTCATTATTATTTTTTGTGTAAATTATCCGAAGTTTTTATTATGAATATATTCAAATAATTCTGAAATATTTGGAATAAAATGATAAATGAAGTATTCATAAATATATATGATATAGTGATCTATAAATATAGATTTTTTGAGGTTTGAAATAAACAAAATACATACATTTATTATATAAGAGCAGTATACATGAATTTGAATTATTCTACATTATTTTATGTTTCCAAAATAATTGAAATAGAATCATCATATTGATTCCATAATCAATGATATTTTAAGAAATAATAACTAGTACACTACTTCTTTTCACAATTGGTTATTGATTGTTTATTGAATTTATAAATATATTTCTGAAGTATTTAATTTTATTTTGGTTTTGGGTTTCAGAAAAACAGATGTTCTATTCCAGTTATATTTCAATAAACATTCATATTTTTAATTGGTAGTGAATCTATTTCAAATGAAACTTCTTTTTCTGTGGTTTTGTGTCCCCAATAAAAGGAAGGGTGTATATGGTTTTGTGACACCCCTTCAAAAGTTATATTATAATTATAGTATTCAATTCTAATAATGTTGAAAAGGGGTGTGACATGTATATGTAAGACCCATTTTAATTTAAATCTGTATAAAAATATTATTTATCTTATTTAAATAATAAAATATTATTTTTTGTTTTAATTATTTTATATTCAACACTCTATATTGTGAACTATCATACAACAGAGAATAAAAATTGGTATTAAAGTGTTTACCCTCAAGAGTTGTGATTTACTAAATATAAAATCATTGTTTTATTTTTTGAATATGATTATTGAAAATTTTATTATATATATATATATCTAGAATATTTTTTTCTAATATATAATAATCTAATGGAAATTTCCTTCAATGTTTGATGGTAAAGGATTTAATGATAAATTGAATCCTCAAAATCCACTATTTATGGATGATGGTGATAATTATTATTGGAATGTTAAAAGGGATGTTAGCTTCAAGTAGACAATAGTTGATCATTGTAAATATATGTTAAAAATATTAAAAATTTACTAAATAAGAAAAGATTCATTCATGGGTAATGATTAATGTACATATTTTATTAATTTTGAATACATTAAATATTATTTATTATGTTACTTTTGAAATATTCTAAGTCAAGTATCTATACGTAATGAACCATCCTAGGTATACTAGAAAAGACACCTTGAATTTTCCACCATATTGTGAGATATAGAAAAGAACCACAACTCACATGTAAAACTAATGAAACATAAAATTACCAAATGGATTAAAGGAATAAATTTCAATTATACATACAAAGTCAATCCAAAAAATCCATATCATAAAAATAAATAAACTGAACTAAAAAATTCTCCTTGTTACAAATTGTCACCCCCATACAATCTCACTATGATTTTAATGAACGATAAAAGAACCGAGATTGCTATATGAATACATTCAATTTACATGAGTCCTTCAGAACATGTTCTACAATTACCATGTGGAAAAATTAGTGTATGTGAAAACATACTAGTAGGAAACCACAAAATATTAAATATAAATTCTAATATCATGAATACACAAGATCTTGCATTAAAACTGAAGAACATATTTATAATTTATTTTCTTAAATAAAACTATTTTGAAAATATTCATCTATTTATCAAAACTTTTTACTGTATTCAAAAAATCATAGAATAATTAAAATATAAACTAATATGTGTAATAATATGAAGACAAAAAATGTATACACAAATATACTAAAATATGATAAAATATCCCTAAAACTATCATGATAAAAATATTAATAATGAATAATTCACCATTTCAGATCCATCTTATAAGAATAAAAACTAACCATTAAATAATGATTAACCAGGCACATATTGGTTCCATAAAATATTGATTCCAACCATAGTTTTTCAAAATCACAAGTCCCATAGTTGCATTACATGAATAATAGAGTGACATTCCCATTTCTCATTACAGTCTAGGTTCATAAAAAAACTATTTTCAAAAAACATTTCCAAATATAGGTCCACAATTAATTAAACAATTTCATATCAATGAAAATAAAATTATAAATCCAAATCATGTAAAAAATGTGAATCATTTTCAATAAGTATTTTCAAATTTCAAGATAATAATATTTATTCTGTAACCAAAATGAATTGACAAAAGAACAATGAAAATGAATAATTAAAGACACCCATATATATATACCAATATTCTTAATAATGGAAATGTGACAAAACTAGCCAGTTTACCCTCTTATAATGGTACCCAACCCAAATATTCACATACCAAAATGAATATCCCAATCCCCATATGTTTGAGAAAATAACTTGGGAATCAAGAAACAACTAGAGAGAACAATTTCACCAAAGATGAATAATAACATGTCATATATATAAAAATTTGAGAAAATTAATAAGAGATACCATATTCCATAACTGAAATATGGTAATAGAAATTGATACATCTAAAAAATAGTCATAACAACCCAATGTTAAAGTCAAACATCAGAGGATTACTAAATCAAAAAATTGACAAGCCCATGTGATAGAGATGGAATCCTCCCATCTTCTCACCATCTTCTACCCACTCCCACCTAAAATAAAATTGTACTCCTCATTTTGGTTCTTTTAATTTTACTATATCAAAGGATATACAATGGTCTACACACAACTAATGGTTTTAAAATAGTTTTAGATAACATGATCATTATGATCCCACCATGGTGTTCCATTACATTTCTCTAAAAAAATATGAAAAATTATAAACATTAATGATAAAAAAGATTGATACATAGATTATCATTTTTATATCAAAATCAAGAAATACTGTTTAATTACCCCTTTACCATATATCCAAAATAATCCAGGTATAGTTTTCAATGTATTTAATTTACATTAAGAATTCAAAAAAAGAGAGAGACATTTATCACATGCCATATCAAATCATATACAAATAATCTATAGGTAAATTCACCCAAAGGATCACTATAGTATATAATTTAAGACAGCTCATACCATAATTAAAGACTAGTTCCCTAATCACATCCTTAGAAAATATGATTAATGAGAATGAGAGCACACCCCGAGTGAACCTACTGACAATGTAAATTTCAATACCCTAGAATAATTTACCCAAAGAACATAATAACACCCCATGAGCGAGCCACCAATAATACATCGATGGTTACCCTAAGCTAAACCTCCATCCTAAGTAACTAATTCTTCCCATGAGATATATTTTCTAGACTATTTCATTAAAAACATGATTTGAAATTTATTTTTGAAAACCGCATCATAGTGCTTTGAAAATACCATATTAAATTACGAAAACATTTGAAATGAAAACTTTATAAAAAAATTCCACACAAAAAAATTAATCAACTATTCTATAAAATTTATAATTATTTTACCCCCAAATTATTAAATCTCATCCAATATAGTCTACAGATGGAACCACCTATCTAAAAAATGGGTTTCACATTAACCTATTGGGATCTAGAAACATGAATGTAGAAAATGAAAATGAAGGGACTTTAAAAAATAATGACTTCAAAGAATGGATTAGATAATAAATTTGAGATGGAAGATAGTAAATATAACTACATTCTTCAATGGAGCATGCATATAACAACACTACCAACACAACTATGATCCTATAGAGTAATATCACACAACATATATACAAAAGATCAAGAAAATTATCATCAATGATCAATATATCTAATATCATAAGACAAAGGTTATACCATGATCAATGATAATGATGAATCAAAAAGGTTACTCACTTGAATAAATTATCTATAACAATTATATTGATAAAACAATGAATAAAATGATACAATTGATGAAGAGGACCCCAAAATTTTCGGGGAGAACTCCAAGGGATATAGAGATGAAGATATATCAAAATAAATTATCCATTATGTTCACAAAAAACTATCATTATGAGGAATTCATTGGGAATAATACCATTAAATGTCAAGAAATTCATGAAACCCTAATGTGATAAAATCCTAGTTTCCTTGGGTTGAAATCCTTATTTTCATCATTACCAGATGTTTTAACATTTCACATCATGTTCAACATTCACTGCATATACCTGGTTCATTTAATATTCCCATTGAACAATATATTTCATGTTATGGGATTAAACAATGTGTAATCTACTTTAATAATATAGAATATCCAGTCTCTACACAAAAAGAACACAATCCAACTATAGCATTCTATAAACATGGGGAACCATGAAAATTCATCATCATATTCATACAAAAAATACATTAATTTAAACAATCATTGAACCCAAAACATTATGTAATTTTCTGGAAAAAATTATTTCTATGCTCGCTTGTCCCACAAAGAAACCAAATTAATTGGGAAATGAAAATTGAGATGAGAAATACTTGAATGTTGTTATCGTATGTTACAAAATCCACACCATAAGGCTTTCTTTCCCCAGTAAATCAGGTAGAAGAATAATTTTTGAAAATGAGGATAAGACACTTCCCACTCATCAATGACTCATTCAACCATGTCGTATGAGAATCACATTAATTTTTACATAATACTATGACAAACGGAATCATCATTCCATTAATGAATTCTACCAGAGAGTCAATGATCTCCAATACCATTTCGAGAAATGGATCTTCTTGATCCTACATAATCTATTTCCGTCTAAGAACATAATATAGATTATGTTGGTATTTTTTTGAGCAAAAATGTGGAAAATAAAAGGAATTCGAATCAACATAACTAAATTTTGTACCGATAAGAAACCTTCTCCAGATACCTAGTAACTATATATAGTCAAACATATCTCAGAGAAAACATTAAATGGTTTTTTCGGAAGATGGTGATTTAGTTGATGAGAATCCTTCATGAATACCTGAACCCCTTAAAAAAACTATAAAGGATGATATTGAATATTTATAAATGATTACTGTCAACTCTGACTTGTAAAAAGACACTGACATATATATTAAATCCTCGATTACGTGTCCTAAAAAACCCTCAGTCCCCCCATAGAGACATCACATAAATCGACCTAACAAGAGGTTTTCTTCATGGGAGACAATAAAAATCCTATAAAGGACCATTAAAATTTATGACTAATTACTTATGATATAAGAAAACTAAAAATGTCCCAAATGGTTATCCTATGATCCACCAAAATCCAAAAAGAAAGCATAAAGAATATCCTAATAGATATAAATAGAAATAACTATCTATTCATCTATCTATGGATGGTATGCTCTAATCAACCTGACTGGAATCCCCCTTACCACATAGGGACTCCTCCTGAACCATGAGATAACCATATGCTCTATATCTAAACAATGATCAATATAACCTCATAAACCATGATATATCATACACATAAAACATTCCCATCTGTTCAACTATAGTGGTGTACCTGGTCATAAAATAATGTTCTAATATCATCAACCAATCAATCACCACCTTGAGAGAATTCATCCCATGAGGAATCTTTGGTAATCCAGCAATTTTGTCTCGGGGAACCACCTCCCATTTTCAAAATGTCACCATAAGAGGCTTCAGTAATCTTGAGGGGGAAATGTTCTCCATCTCTCTATTGGATGGTGTAAAAGCATTAAACATATCCTAGAGTGTAATACTTCATACATAACCAACAGAATCACTATCTCAAGTAATAAAAAAACATCATAGTAACTATAAAAATGGTAAATTTATATCTATCAAAATGTTAAATTTATCTCCACATATATGATGGGATTTAAATCTATTCCCCAAATGGATATAAAATCATAAGAAAGAGTCCAACACGAAATAGTCTCCCCATGATATAGGTATTCTTAAATTCCCCTTAAATGAGAAGAATATACTCAAAGAGAGTTGATGATAACTAAACACTATATATAAAGATGCTTACAACATTCTCCTATGCAACCACGTACAAATAAGAGGGGAATTTCATAAGGATCAACTATTCATTCAATTCCAAAAATGTATGTATTGGTATATACTTTCAAAGAGAATCTATGATTGCATTCCCATTTATGGGGTGTAATCGACATCGATGTTAATAATATGATGTTATGCAACCCATTTCAACTATCTATGATTGCATCTATACTGTCAAATGATATAGCTCAGTCTCTCATGGGTAGAAAATAATATGAACTGCTCCAAAAAAAAATTGTTCTTCTAAAACATATGTAAAAACATAACTGTGGTAATTTATAAATCTTGAGTGGGGAAATTTTTTGTCATATAGTTTAATATGGTTAGAGCCAAAATCCACCACAGATCCATATTTAAAATAAAACAATCCAAACATGAAATAGAAGAATCATAGAAAACCACAAGCCCCTTACAAATAATTGGAATAATTAGAATATAATCCAATGTTAGATGTCCATTCATCTCTTACAAAAGAAAATAAAAATTAATCCCGTGTGAATTTGACCTATCTCCTAGTAAGATAATTCAAAGGTGATTCCATATTTTCAAAATCATTGACAAAATGTTGGTCTTATCTAGAAATACTAAGTATTCCTTTAATACAAATTATTTCACATGGATCATCCCATGACATTGAAACATTGACCTTATCAGGATCATCTTCTATTCCATGATAAAAAATTAGGTGCCCCATGAACAACACATTAATGATATAAAATATGAATTATAAAATAATTCCACACAAATAGTGACTTATCTGGATTTTCAAATGAAACCTCAATTTATTCTTGTGCTTATGATTGGATCACATATACATGAAAAATATCACCCACAAGAATAACTAAAATGGGTCGAGATATTGATGTAATATATGATTCCTCAAATAAGTAAAAAACTCATGGATCGTTCATAATATAAAATGACATCACATGATATTCACAATGGACATACGTTCTCCATCATGCCATCATTTATATAGTTGACTCTCAAACTCTGAGAATATGATTAGATGAAAAAATATATATCTTCAAAAAAAAAATTTTCCTTATTAAGTTATCGAAAAATCCATTCACATGAGTTAAAGGATTATTATTCTTATGAATTACCCAGTTCAACTTTTGATAGTCCACACACAATGAATTTAAACCATCTTCCTTCTTGGAAAATATCACATGTGCTGAAAATGGAAATATACAAGGGATAAAAACAAGCCTATTACAATGAATTGGGACCTTGGTAGGATATACCTCCCACAATAGAGGATGTCTGGAAAAATAGTTTTTGAAAACAAAAAAGATAGTATGATAAAATGATGTGAATATAAAAACATGATGAAACATGATCATGATAAACTAATACAGTTGAAATCAAACCACTAATCTCAAGTCAGTAATGTATTATATGAACAGGCCTCAAATCCATCACTCCATAAAACACCTAAGAGATCTTATTAGATGCGTGAAATGAAACTCATTGATGATAATAATCATCCATAGTATGATCGCCAACAAGGAAATATACCCCTATGGTGATTTCTAAAAAATCATGATAGAGAATGAGAGAATACTATAGAAATTTCACATCACTTTTTTATAGGGAATACGAAGGAAACTAAATCCCATACTCAATCCTCTTACCAAGAGGTTACACTAACTCCATAAAAAAGTTCATGATCTCTATTGGATATTTTCAAAAATAAAAAAAGGGAGATGATTTGAATGAGTGGGAAGAACTAATATCAAATAAATAAATTAGTACTAAAGATGAAATAAATATAGAACATCTTATTTTCATTGGACCTGCAAACACCTCTTCCATAAGCATATCTATTTTTGAAGGTGCTTCGCTCCTAGAGCATGTTCCCCAATCCATGTAGTCATTGAAGCCACTAAATTTGTAGTATTTTCCTTATAATTATATTATCACTAGAAATAACAATGCAAGGATATATCAAGAAAAAATTAGATAGATTCATATAATGTAAATGACATTTACATATCATCATAGGTTAAGGACAAGAATGTTGTGTGTGTCTAAATATGAAACCAAAATACAAATTAATGTATATGGTCTAACTAAATATGAATATGAGGTCTTCCACTTAGAACCACCTTTACCACACATTTAATGATCATTACTATTTCTCTTCTTCCATTCATGAATGGGAAGAATCCACTATGTGGAAGAAAATAGGAATCATAACCAACCATGCCAATCATATACATCTCATCTATTGTAGCTATGTCAACCATATTTGCATAGATTGAGAAATTTATAATAAATAACAAATATCTGATATTTGATTGGAGTCCCTAAAAGTTATTATGATATTACATATACTAATTCATTACTAAATATAGACAAAAAAACACCTTATAAAAATGATTTGTGTACCCCGACACAGAATTATCTTCCTTGTACAAATAGAGGAGCTCCAAATCTGATTCCATCAGTAGTGTCATTGAAAAAATATGATAGATGTATATAGTATTGAAAAACTTCTAGTCATATCCTAGGTTCATATCCATTGTTACCATGGAATCACACAATCACAGACTAGGTCCCTCAAATCTGAATGTTGAAAACATTACCTTCATATTCTCATGTGTATCCAATAATTAAAATATTTTGTAAATTTGTTCTGGATAGAATTAAACCACATTAGGTTCATTAATACCCATAATACATGGTATCTTATCATGCAATAGAACTCATGGTTGAACCCTTTCTCCTATAACTTCTAGATATACCATAACAACTCTTTTCTAATCTTAGGTTGCATTTTGATCTATATCACAAACTAATTGCATTGTATCCTTGATTAAATTATGATAAATACTTATATTCCCTTGAGTACCATCATATTCCACTTCCTATGGAACCCAAGACAGACATTTCTAATGTATACTACAACACATACAAACGTAAGAAATGAAAAAACAGAAAAAATCACATTAAAAGGGAGAAAACTATAAGAAATAATTTAGATTATGATCCAGAACTAAAAATATAGACATATAACTTAATATTACATGGTTAATTTATTCTCTTAATGATAAGAGTTATCATAGACTCTCTAGAACATAAATCTAATGCTCTGAAAATTCTACCTCATATTAACTAATTGTCCCTAGAAAAGGACTCTTGCGTAAGGAAAAACTCTAATACCAAACTATGACGAACCACAACCAAAGACCCTCCAAGACTAGTAGCCAAAAAAATTTCATAGTTCTAGAAGCACTTTCTGTTTCTCCATGAGCTTTCTACTATCACCCATGTATCAAAACAACAAGATAAAATGATATCTCCCAACCTATATCAATAATATGAAATATATATAAAAAATAGATAAAATAAATATAGGAAACCACATCCATTTTTTAAAGAAGACAATGGAATGTGATTCATGTCAAAAGTATTCAAAACATCCTTATGTAAAATTAAAACATCAATGGAAGACTTAAATTGATAAATTACTACTGCTTGTGATTCCATGGTAAAGGTGCCACCATCTGACCACCATCAACCTAGACATAGGTAATAAAAACCTCACTACCTCACCACATAAACTTACCTTTCCAATAATCCAAATACATACAATGGGTTATGTCATTCCAAAGGGTCGTACCGGTTGTGAGATAACTGATCAGTATTATCCACCCAG
Source organism: Viscum album (assembly GCA_963277665.1). NCBI lineage: Eukaryota > Viridiplantae > Streptophyta > Magnoliopsida > Santalales > Viscaceae > Viscum > Viscum album. The sequence goes on from OY728121.1 coordinate 245,488,846, forward strand.
GGTGATCCATATGAAGTCACAAAAAAAATATGAACAATGATCAACATTAATGAATAATTAAAATAAACATAGTTTAATTGTATTTATATCAAAATCATTGAAAATATTATTTTCCCTATTCCATCATTTCAAAATAATCATGTTAAAATAGTTCAAATAACTTTATATACATTTTCACTCAAAATAAATCAATACAAAGGAGAACAGTAAACCATTGACCTAATCATGGTTAATCAAAAATAAAAATAATTTCTCACCATGAAATCACATATGACATGTTGGTAGTAAATATAGAGTGATGTTGTTTTTAAAAGGTTTTAGAATCAAGTGTTCAAACTCATGACTTCCATATAACTAGTTAACTTGCGTGAACCATAGCCATATTGTAATTTACATTACCATAGTTATGGGTTTTCCAAAAATAATATATACATAAAGGTTCATCCACTCTATGTATTATATTTTCTCCTATTTTCTGGAATGGTATCTCAAAAAATGTCCCTAGACAATTACCAATCCACATCTGATGAGATTTTAATAGTTTTTATCATCAAGATTGAATTCATGAATCAAGATACTTCTATTATTTCCCACATCTATTTTTATATATTATTATACACATTAGATTCTCAATTTAATGGGGAAGAACTATTTTTATGTGGTATTAGAGTACTATTATATGAATATTTTTGTAGAGAAAATCATGCATGTCTTCTAACAGTTTTTATGGTGGATAATTTTTTGATCATTGACCATAGATTTTGAACACTTCCTCAATGATTTTTGAACTTCTAATCAAATAAGTGAGTCAATGGACTCTATTTATTTTATCAACCACGGGACTAGAATTAAATTTATTCCATTAGGGGGATTGTAATGTTAAATTAAATGGATAATGATCTAGAATAAAATTAAATTTTATGGAGAAGCTATTTATCACATATTGATTATATATATACTTTTATTTCTATTTTATCATCCCATGATAGTTTTTTTTATATGATGATGATATTTTTCTAATATGAAATGATTTATGATCAATAAAAATTGATTTATTATAATCACCTATTATAATTTTTTTTAAAAATATATATGTATAAAATATAGATTTGTATAAATATGGTTATGCGTAAAAATCCTCATTCTTATGTTGATTAAATATTATATTATTCCTATTTATAGATAATATTAATCAAGATTTTATTTATGAGATAGAAATATTTTTTTTCTTACTTGGGGTGTATTCTATGATTCCAAAGCTAAGGTGCATCTCATAGGTTTTATACGATTATTTTTTTGGAAATTTTTATGTTGAATCTAATTGGAAATGGGGGTGAAATTTAATGGATCTTCATAGGTTTTTGGCTACGAAAGGTGATTGATGGGATTCATTTATGATATTTTTAGATAAAATATTCATTATTGTTTCTTGAGATGTGATGTGTTCTGTGAAATTTGGATGAGTGGTTGTATAATTTTGAATTATTTTTAAATAACATTGTAGAAATTGAATGAACTTTTTTGTGATGATTTGAATGGGAATGAGATAGATAATAAATCAGAGTTGGATGAAATTCATATTTTTAATTGATTATTATGATAAAAATTGAAAAATGAAAGGAAAATATATTGGATAATTCACAATATGTTATAACATATTTTGGTTGAGAGATATTACAGATATTAGGGATAAAAACCTGAGAGGAAAACATGAATTTTTAGAGAAATCATGTCAATTACTCATGTCTCGTGACATAAGAATGGATAACTAGCTTGGACATATGTTTTTATGGTCCCTTATTATATGAAACGAAATACATAGGATTTTTTAAATGTATTAAGGGATGTGATGCTACCTTTAGTGCATATACATAAGAGAATTACATGAACCATTATTTTGTTACATGTAATTTATCATGGTGATGTTGGGAAATGGATATGAACTTCAATAAATTATTCTAAAAATATCTATGGAACCAATATTAGGTGTTTTATTGAAAATTCTTTTAGAATATGACTTACAGTGGAATCATATCTATAGAATATGGATTATATAACCATAAATATGATCTAGTTGATTTTCAATGGGTTGGTCGTACTGTAGAGGATGATTTTTGGGATAACTCACTATGTTATTTCTATCATCATATTATAGAAAAGTATGAGTGGAATGTTTTAAATCTCTAAATGGATAAAAAAAATGGAAGTGATATAGATCACCTTATGTTTGTCTTGGTCTCAAGATGAGTTAAAATTTTTCATAGAAGTAATAAAATATTAATGGTGGAACATTGTTGGTTGATGGTTTATCATTATGAATTTTTGGTGGAAGATGTTTCCTAGGATAATATAAAGATGTCACTCAACTAAATGTTTATACCATCAATGTTGTTTATGTTTAAGATGTAGGATATTTTCACCCATAACAATGGAGTCCTAAATATAATAGTATTGGGGATCACATCTAGGTACCTCCCCAATTTCACTGTTGTTTTTTTCTTGAGGATGATTCTATAGCACAATGTCTTGTACATGGTTTCTTCCCAACCCATAGATAAGTAGTCACCCAATTTTCATTTCTAATAAATTTTGATATGAATTTTTTTTGGAAGTGAATGAGTGGATTTATTACTTGGGTGATGTAAACTATGATGAGGGATTAGTAGTGCTTCTTGAGTGGAATATATACATGTAAGGGGTCAATTTTTTTAGGGTAGTAATGGTTCTTATATAGTGGGTGTATGTCATAGTGGCTTATTCCTCACTTTTCTAGTTCGATCACTTGTTTATTGTTTACTACGATCTCTCTAATATTTGTATTATTCTTTGAATCTTATAATCAACAATAATCTAAATTCCTAAAAACTCAGGGGGGCTAGTTTAGTATGGTAATGAAGGCTCCTTTCTAGTGCTAATTGTATATTCCCCTTATTCAGAATAGGTATTAGGGGTCACCAGTTATATTTTAAATTCTATGCTCGAAGTATTTTCCATTTATGATAGGATATGTAGCTTATAGAGGTTTATCCCAGGATAGTCCTCATTCTCAAGTATCCTAACCAGATTTTGATTTCAGAGGTCATTAAGAGTGAGTTAGTGGAGTTTAGTGTAGAAATATTCTAATTATGGACATTTTATCTCTATATAAGATAGTGTTTTTTCGTATTATGTATATTTTATCATCATCCTAAATTTATTCCATTTTTGAATCTGATCCATTTCACTTATTTGTTTCACCTTCTTAAGTATACATGTCAAAATAGGTAGTGGAAAGACATTTCATTCCAATGGTTTAATCTTTACTAGTTGGAGGTCATGATATGATATATGATACATTATAGAAGTATAGAATTAGGTTTGTCTAGTATCACCCAATGGGATATTTATTATTTTGTAGATTCAACCATATTATATCATCAATTTATATATAATTTATGTATTCTATATATGTGGCTATTTAATTCATCAAATGGTTTATTGGGTTTTATGATCTAGATGTCCATGAAGTGGAGTTTTTGGTGATTTTTTTTCTTGAAGGGTGGATGGAATGTGATACCTCAATTTTCAAAATTGGTGATGATTTTATTTTAAGAATTTCGATTAGATCTTACCACTAATTTCGATGAGTTATTAGATATCTTCTTGGATTAAGTTTTGAAACTACAACATCATTAGGATGTCGAGTTTGAGATAGTGTTTTATTTGGGAACCTCCCTATTCTGAGAAATTATTTATCTCATGGTACCCATAGTTTTTCATGAAATATGTACTTAGATCAAGGATTTATAGAAAAAGGGATTCATTCATTCTTGTGTATCTCTATTTCTTGTTCGACTTTTATTTTCCAGTGGTATATATTAGTCTATGTTTGTGTATGGGATATTATAGGTCGAACCATGCACAAGTTATGGTTTATTTCACGCATCTGATGATATATTTCATGTTTTAATTGTTAATTGGTATACTTAGTTTTAAAATATCGACTTGTGATCCATATATCATAATATAATGTTGAGGTGAGTGGGATATCCTATAGACTACAATTGAGTGTATTTATAGAAAAACTATGTTCATAGTCATATTATTTTCTTGTCATGAATGCACAATATATTTTCATGGGGATATTGAATTATATATTCTATGACATTCTAGACCAATTCATGCTCATGTTCACTCACTACATCTGTGTATACTCTATGTCAAAGTTCGATCATTTTGAGAACCAAATAATTATCATATAGATTTATTGATACCATTTAAACTATGTAAAACATTATATGTGACTATTTTGTATGTAAGATATATGATTAAATTGTATTTTAGTTTATCTAAAATACCATGATATGGACTTGTATAATAATGTGGTTGTTGTCTATCATTCACCACATAATAACAAGGTAGAGGACCACATTTTCGATAGACTCGGAGGCTATTAATGGTGGTTTGTATTTCAATTTTCTAAAATTTAATTCCTAATAAAAACTATAACAAAGAAAGAATTGGTGTTTATCATGAAATATAAGTGTAATTTATCTTTCGAAAACCTTTAAGAGAGTCTCATTAGTGCCCTATTTCAACTTTTACTGAATGAATGGGTAATACTATTTGTCTTTTGTGGTTCTTCCCATATAGGATTGGGATGTGTTATGATGTGGAAGAGGAATGTTATCTATTATGTTTCAAGTTTTTTATTTCCAAATTAGAATAACTATTACACCATGGACATGTGTTGGTGGTTGTGGTGTATTAACTAAGGCTTCAATGGTTATAAATATATTATATCAGAGGGTTACGAAATAATTTTTTAAAAAGACACATTATTTAATATTTATTATTTCATTTAATTTTGAAGATATATAATAAAATCATTATCACTTATTGTAAAAATTATTCATAAAATAATAAATGTGATTTATATATGTTTAAAATAGATTATAACATTATTAGGCATAAAAAACATTGTTATAACAACATTTTTCAAAACAAGCTGTTAAATTTTTTGGGACTAATGTTTAATTATTTTCAATTATGTTTCAATATATTTTTTGTGAGTTTTTATAGAGTGGAAATTATTTGAAAAAATTTATGGATTCACATTATGTAATTGGATGTGCTGATAAATAAAATTTTCCTGATAAATGTGATGAATTTATAAGCGATCATTATTGTTAAAGAAATGTTAAAATTTAATTTTTATGGGATGAAAAATGCATACAACAATGGACCCGCATTGAAATAATAATATTCATTAATTTACTAAGACATTTAAATATCTATCATTTCCTGAAGATGTGGATGTTAATAATTCCATTAAAAAACATTTAAATTTTTCAATAAAAATACATATTGAAAATTTCATTAAATTTTTTACTATTAGAATATGACAATTTATATTAAGATATATTATGTCCTTATTGAAAACATTCGGTTGACCCACTATCAATCCATATAAATAGCAAAACCATGGGAACATGTGGGAATCCAATGTAAACCACTCTCAAGGGGGATATTTATTGCTAGCCCATGGGTGGTAGAGGAGTGTGTTTAGGATGTGTTCCCACATGGTGCGGATGATCTCATGACTATAGCCCACAAATAGAACACCCATTACTCTCATAGGATGGTCCAGAAGCATAAAGTTAGTGAAGATGATATACTGGTGATAATCCCCTTAAACCAAAACAAAGCTATCATGGGAGAATTTTATTAACCAAACGTGTTCCACACATACAATAAAATAGATTTGGGATGGCTGAGAATGCACAATTGTTCAAAATCTATGTATTTGATGGATATAATGTTGTATATCTAATAAAATTAATCTATATCTTTGAATATTATATGATAAGAAGTATAAATGAGTAGTTTCATATTCTTCAACCAACAGTTCTCAATGGGTTCTTCAAATACTAGTTAAAGGCCAAACCATTGGTGATTAGATAGTGGTCTCCATATCTAATCATTGATAGATATTAATAGATGATAAGCCTTCAAATAATAATGCATCAAACATCCACTATTCATGCATGAGAATTTATCAATGATAGAGAATTACCACAATAAAAACCATAGTATAAGTTATTTTTTGGAGATAACAAATGTTTTTATGATTTAGTAATGGTGTGATAGATTTTCAGCATCACATTCTTCTGAGTGGTCATCGAAAACATCGGAAATATGAGGAACCTTACAATTTTCTGTATCATATTTGAGGTTAAATGAGATATATGGGTGATATAAAAGCTGGGAAAAAATATTTTTTGTGGAATCAGTACATGGTCATTTTCATAGAGATAAGGGTATTTGTAATTACCTATTACATGATAATCCAAAAGGCTATAAGAAGTTTCTAATCAGTATGATTGTAATATCATTTTCTGGAAAAAATTCCACTACATAGATCCATCATGTGAATTAAGTGGATCCACATTTCCCCTTATTAATCATAGATTTTAGGATGTCTATGAGCCTTCTACATGGGTTAAACACATTAGATGAATCCTCAAAAGACACAATTCTATGAATCCCTTCAAATTTGTATGAATTTCTAGTGATACCACATTTCACCTTTTCTGAGGAAGTCCAACAAAATATAATCATTGTCAGAAATTACAAGAATATGTCTTGAACGTGGAGTAAATGAAGTAAGATATCTCATACATGCACTAATTAATCTTGATAAATTTGAAGTGAACACATAATGTGTGACTTGAGTGAATAAAAAAAGTAAACATTTTCTATTCTTATATTATTTTGTTAAGTAGGAGTGTGTATGAGGCATAAGTTCACCCTGGACACAATTGGGGTTTCTGAGAGGAGGAGAAGTTCATGCATTATTTCATGCATAATATATGTACATGGAATCACATGCATATATTTATTAAACACATACACATACCAAGATAAATCCTGATACTAAATGAGAAACTCTTAAAATATAATCTGATACTAAATATATGTTTTAGGTTTTATATCATGAGAATCAAATGATATTTATTACACAAGAAAAATATTGATATTGTAAATGTTTATATTTCATAAAATAAAATATAATAAATTGTTTGAATAGTTTTTACACAAGATATGAGGATGGAACATCACTATAAAGATGAATAATTCAGATCATTGTCTCACTGAGGCAACTGATCAATACAGGCCATCAAATTTATTTGTGAAACACCAACTTACTTTTCATTACCCGTAGAAGATACTTTTATAGTATATGATAAAGATACATCTTAAAACATCATGTAGGAATATTAATTGATCAAACTATATTGGATAAATCTATGATTAATTAATGAATCCTATAAGATGTATCATGATTTATGAAGTATGTTTTGTGATTCAATAGAAAAAGTTTATAGTTCTGATTCTAGAGTTTGATAAAGTATATTCTATAAACAATATGGGATACATAATAAAGATCATATTATTTGTAATCATATGGGATATAGTGTGAATCTATATTCACTGTTGTAATTATTTATATGATTATGGATAATAATCATTATTTGGGATATTACATAATATGGAATAGATTTTTTATTTAATATATTACATTTTAATTATTAGGTGATGAACTCTATATTACTATATATTCATATGAAGTGATAATTTTATATATCACTGAGTGGATCATGAAACATAATAAGTTTAAGATGGTGAATTCAAAAGAAATAAATTTTAAAATATAAACCACACATTCTCTCCCACACTTTTAGTGGTCAATCTAGTCTAGTGTACTACTTGTTTTATTAGAGGATAAGTTCCCTCTATGTGTCCAAGAGTCTCATTATGAGATCAAGATTTATACAAATTAGTGAGTTACCTCAGATGGATATTTAATCCAATACTCAAAAGAAAAAAAGCTATATAATATTATACTAATAAATCCTACAGTGTTGGAAAATACAACACAAAATGAATGATTAAAATGGTAAATGATATAATAATTGTTTTGATTATTATTATTATTATGACTGATCAATCTATATTGATTATGGATCTCATATTGAATTTTATTTTTTATTAAAGTTATATATGATGAATATCTAAAAAGACATATTAAAACATATTTTTTAATGCATCGAGGTTCATAAGAAATAAAAACAACATTTTGAAGATGATGTTAATCATATGGAATATGAATTCGGTAAAAGGGGTGAAATATCTAATAGTATCACAAAAACATTGTATGAAAAGGTGAAAAATTTTCTATTTTCCATGAAATATTATGTTAAACTATTGAATAACTTAGAGGAAGTATTTTTTATAATTAATTCTATGAGATTCAAATAGTATATGTTTTCTTTACATTTAAAAATAAAAAAAAATTCTATATGAGTCAATGTCTGTCATTGGGAGGGAAAATATATCTTGTTAATGTATTTTTACAATTCCATATAATTATCTTGACTCATGCATGATGAAAAAATGAAGTATATGAAGGATGATTAGTAAGAAAATTTTATATAAGTTGACTATTAGAACATTCCTATCAATATAAATTGTTTAGAGATTGAGGTGAGATTGTAAAATTTATAAACTCAATAATATGGAACATCGAAAATATATATATTATTATATTCATCACTGAAACAATACTTTTAGGATAATAATTCACAATAAGTATTATATTATGATACAATCAATTTGAATCACCCTCTATGAAGAAGGTATATCAAAACCAAAAATCTATATTTTCTAATAGTATTGTTTCAAGTGTCGGTATAGGTTTAAAAAAATATTTGGAATGTATATATGGTGAAAAATAATGATAACCGGTAATGCGCCAACCCCAATTACCTAGAGTCGGTGAATTATTCCATAATATTGGCATGATCACAAGGGATCATGTCCTGAAACACCGGTCAATTTAGTATCCTTGGAAGAACAATATACATACATAAATTTTACATTACATTATAAAATAATAATGTAAATAAATATAGTGTCTCCTTTAAAACACTAATATCCCATAGCTTATCCCTCTAGGTCAAACATAATATACTTCATCGCATCTTGGGAAAAATAAAACATAAGAAAGGGGTGAGCTCAGATTCTCAGTAAGGTTTACAATATAGCAGAAACATTAATAAATAATAATAAACATTGAAGGAAATGTATATGATTAAAATGAAAACCATTCAAAATTGTACTTCAACATAATATTGCAATTGTAAATCATATAAATCAATTTAATTAGTCACATCGATATTCAACTAGTCAAATAATCACATGTAATATCAATAGATAAATTCATAATGATGGAATGTATAAGGTCGGACATCATAACCACATAGTCAAGTCCTCTTACCAAGAATACAAATAAGATTTCTTCCAGGACATATGCCAAGAAACTAGTTTTTCTAATGAGATTTACTGATGCATTGAGGAGCTATAGAGTTCTCCACCAATCACTTACTAAGTTCAATGCATTCCACATATGAAAAGTTTGAACCATAACATAAACATTTATATTAAAATTAGCATAAAAAATGTTAATACATTAACCATAATCCATGAGTGGTTTAAAAACAACACATCCATAGTTAAACATATCAAAAAACATTCAATACAATATTGATGATTGTATCATAATAAATCAACTTCAAACAACTGTAAAATCAATCAATGGATGTTGACATAGATGATTTATACACTATTTTAGGGAAGTGTCACTTTCTATTTTGAAATCATTTAAATGTGACATTATTATAGAAGAAAAAAATTATTTTTAAAATATTTTTATAAGCCTGTAAGGAATGATTTGAAGGTGTTATAATGGTGTAACATTGTTTCACCCTCTGTATAAGTTAAAATTATTCTTACCATAATTTTTCAAAATGGTCATTAAGTGCCTTGTTTGAAAAAAGGGAATGAATCCTTTAAATTTTTTTATAAAAAATCAAACAAGGCTATAAATTAAATTTACCCATATTCTAGGAAATATTAAAAATGTTTTGAAATACAGTTTTTAGAAACATGGATGTGGATGATAATGAAGTCCTAGTATATACTTATATAAAAACAACCTCCTATAATAAAGAGATTGTAAAATTAACCATTAACTCGTACATTTCCTTGGTCGAGGGTATGTTAAGCTCATGTATAATAGTTAAATCATTTTTATTAAATTATACAAGAACCCCAAACATAAATATGATATCATATATGATCTTCTAAAATTTCATTGTGAATAATCTTTCAGTTTTATCATTGTTTCGTGAGTTAACTAATTAGTTTTACATTATATGATTTGTTACATAAGTAATGTTTTTTGTTGATAGGATGTAATGGATTCATATACAGAAGGATATAATATTCTTAAAAATTATTTTTAATATTAAAATGAAAATTATAATTTAATGGTTATGATGGGAAAATGTATTTTATCGTGTTCAGGGAGACGATAATCTCTATGTACGCACGAGCGACAATACCATTCTATTGAAGGTGAAATCGTATTTAATTGGATGTTATATATTATATACGTAACCAGTAACATGTTATATTTATTATTTACATAACTTATACTCATTATTATAAGCATCCAAATAATGAAGTGTTGAATAACAAACTATACCAGACGTGGAGTTGGTAAGTCATACGTATGTACTTATGGTGAATTTTCCATTCATTGGATGGATAGAATAATGAATATTGTTATACCATATTTATAATAACATGAAAATATGTATAAGGTACAGGAGTTACTATTTTCATATGGAAACAACAATGAAAGAGGAAGTGGAAGAAGCAATGAACATTTAAAGAGGTGATGAAATTATTACCTCTTTTTCAGGTGCTTCATTTTGATTTCATAAAAAGGTCCTTATAGGATGGCTTTCTGATCAATGTAAGGACTATAGGTTGAAGTTAGGGTATTTGGGAGTATATTTGGGTAGGGCTTGCTGAGAAAAATGGATTTGGAGGTTTTATTTTTAGAGAAGGGGTAGTACCATTTTATAAGAGAGGTGATGGTCACTTTAGAGAAAGATTGAAATATTATTTTATTATAAAATCATATTCGGTTTATAATTTCTGCAAATGGATTTATTTAGAGGATAATGTAGGTATGGGTCTAAAACCTCTCAACCAATTGGTTTTCGAAATTTTTAGGTTACCATATTAACCATATCTTTTAGATTTAACTCTTCGTTAAATAGTTTAACATTTACCATGTATTATTGTATTATTATAGTAAATGGAAAATAAATATAAAATAAAAAGCCAATATAACATAAAGTGGCTATTTATTTACATATATATCGTTTTATAATCCCTTTGGATGAGCCATAGATTTTTACAAATATTATATAATTTCATATTAAAGTATATTTCTTTAAAACTCATTTATGTCAATTTTTATACTATTTGGTATATTGTTTTTGTGAAAGTCAGAAAAACATTATCACATTGAAAAAATTAAATAAATAAACCATAACATATCATATTAACCTATAAAAATATTCAAATTCATCAAATGTCTCAATTTACATTAAACTTTTTATTTATAATGTCAATTATTTTAATCATTAAATAATTATGTAATTACTACATCATCATTCTGTTATAAATAAATTTAATTATTTAATGTTAAAAAATTGATAATAATATACCAATATGTAGGAAATATTATTATCTTTATAATGAATATTTTAGTATAATTTATCTTACGTGTAACCCTATATAAAAAATGTTTCAATTTTGAAAAGTTTAATTTAAGACTTTAAACTCCTCTTTAAATAAAATAATAATAAATGTCTTAATGTAATCCATGTGGATCAAATAAGATAAAATCTTATTCTAAAGGCTTAATTTAGATAATATAAACTTATCCAATGTAATTAAGAAATGTGTTATGGTAATTATAATACAATTTATTTGATTAATTACCCTATTTACTTTTAACTGTGGAAAATAAAAAAAAATTAATATTCACCGAAAATTATTTTCATCTTATTGAACCAAATTTAATTTAATTTTATCAACGATGTCTCTTTGAATTTTGAAATTAAATTCACATAAGAAGTAAAATTACATTTTATGGAAATTTTCAAATGTACCTAGATGGTTGGTAAAAGATGTTAAAATGTTCAATAAAATTTTATAGATCTAATTTTATTAGAAAATGACTCCGCTAAATAAAATTGAAATTATATAGGTATTATGTATCTATTTTGACCTAAATTAAATTTAAATAAAATAACTAATTATTTAAATAAAAATTATTTTTTAAACAATAACTTAGTGATTTTCAATATTCTTAAAAAATTAAAAAAATTCAGAAAAATACCACGAAATCACCCTAAGATTATTTTGAAATTCAGAATCCAAAAATGAAGACCATTTTGAAAAATAAAGTTGTTAAAATTTCCAAAAGTGGGTATTACAATTCATAACAGTTATTTTGGATTTAAAAAATCAAAATTTTCTTTGAAAGAATTTGTGGTATTTTTCTGAAAACATTCAATTTTATAGGAATCGAGAAAAACACCGCATTATTATTTAATAAAAAACCTTATTTAAATATTTAATTATTTTATTTAAATTTATTTTTTGCCAAATAGTTACATAATACCTATACTATTTCAATGCAATTCACTACAGTCATTTTATAATTAAATTAGAATTATAAAATTTTATTTATCTTTTAAACATCATTTACCCACCTTCTAAACACGTTAGAAAATTTTAATTAATCGTAATTTTACTCATACCTTGAATTGAATTTCAAAAATACAAGGGAGACGATTTACATCTGTGCGTAAATTGTCGTTCAATAGGATTAAAATAACTTTGGGTGAATAATAACTTTTTTATTTAACTTACTATGGTGAAAATTAAATAGGGTAATTAAAGGTAAAAATGATAATATAATTAGCCTAAAAGATGTCCAAATTCTATTAGATAAGTTTATTTTGACCAAAATAATCCTTCGGAATAAAATATGATTCTTTTTGATACACTTGGATTGGATTAGGACATTTATTATATTTTATTTAATAAAGAGTTAAAAGTGTTAAATTGAAATTTTAATTACTAAAAGATTCTTAATATAAGTTTATACATATGATAAATTATACTATTAATATTATAAAAAAGTTAAAAATATTTTCTATATAATGGTATTTTATTTATAATTTTTAATAATTGAATAACTGTATTTATTTAGGACAGAATAATGATGTAGTAATTACCTTATTAATAAAGGATTAAAATAATTGATTTTATAAATTTAACAATAAATATAAATTGATACTTATGATGTATTAAAAGAATATTATAGGTGAATATACCATGTTATTATTCATTTAAAATATATTTTTCTATGTAATAAATTTTTTCACAAACTCCAAATGCTATATTTTGTCAAAATTGAAATAAATGAGTTTTTAAAACAAATAATATATTATTAAATGATATAATATTCCAAAAAATCTATTGATCTGTCAAAGTACATAGATAATGATATATTTGTAACTAATTAACCACTTGGGGTTATCTTGTAATTTTATCGTATGTTTATTAACCATGTAATATAAAAATACAAGGAGACATTGTAAAAGTTAAACTATTTAACTAAGAGTTAAATATAAAATATAAGGTTAATATGGTGACCTAAACCTGTAAAAAAAATATTGTTTGAAAGTCTATCAACCCATACATACCTTGGCCATGAAATAAATCCTTTTGGATCCATTGTAAACCGAATATGATTTTATAATATATTAATATTTCAAGCTTTTCCTAAAGTGAAACTCAACTCTCTTATAAAATGGAACTTCCCCTTCACTCAAAATCTCCTATCCAAATCCATTTGGATCTGCCAACCCCTAATAAAATATCTTCCAAACTACCCCAATTCTACATATAGGCCGTATATTGATAATAAAGTCAAACTAAGGAGAAATTTTAATCAAATCAAAACAAAGCACCTTAACAGGAGGTAATAATTTCATCACCACTTTCAAAGTTCTTTTCTTCTTCCACTTCATCTTTCATTGTTGTTTACATACCAAAATAGTAACTCTATTACCTTCTAAATTATATGAGGTTATTATAAATATGAAAAAATAGTGTTCATTATTCTATCCATCCTATGAATGAAAAAGCCACCACACATGCGTACGTACGGCTTACCTTCTCCACGACGTGATTTAGATTTTTATTCAACACAACTACATTTTGATGGGTATAATAATGAGTATAATTGATGTAAAAAATAAATATAACATGATAATGATTCTGTATATATTATATACCATCTAATTACATATTATTTCATTATCAATAGAATGGTATTGTCTCTAATGCATACGTACGGTTTACCATCTCCATGAACACGACGAGATTCATTCCCCATTGTAACCATTCAAAAATAATTATAATTTTATGATTAAAAATAATGTATAAAAAAATAATATCATTATGGATTTGAATAAAATAAATCATATCCATATCATACATGACTTACATAACTAAACATATTAAGGAATGTCAGTCAGATAAAACCAGAAACAATTATACAACTAAAATATTATTAATAAAGAAATATTATATGATCATATATGATATTATATTTATGAATGTTGTTCTTTTATAATTTAATAACAATGAATTATCTATTATTTCATAGGTTAATGTACCCTCGACCAAGTAATGGTACAAGTTAACTATTAATTTATCAATTTCTTTATTATCTGAGGTGGTTTATACCTCAGTATCTACTGGGAAATATTTATCATCCACATCGATGTTTCTTAAATTTTTTTTTCAAAATCTTTTTAAAATTTAATAGACTATGGGTTAAATTAATTTATTCACTGTTTTTCTTTTTATAAAATGGTTTGAGAGGAATCGTTTTGTTGCTTTCCAAGTAATTTTATTTATGTCATTTTCGATAAATTAAGGTAAGAATATGTTTTTAACATATACGGCGGGTGCATCAACTTTCCACTGTTACAACCCCTTCAATGCTTCCCTTATAAGATTATAATATTATTTAAAAAATAAATATTTTCATTTATAATTATGTGACTTTTAAACGTTTTCAAAATAGAAAGAGATATTTCTCATAAATAGTGTTGATTTCATCTATGTCAACATCTATTGGTGGTTTTTACACTTGATTGAAGTTGATCTATTATGATACAATCTTCTATTTTGTATCGATGGTTTTTTGATATTTTTGACTTTGGATGAGTTATTTTATAACATTCATGGTATGTGGTAAATGTATCAAAATTTAGTATGCTAGTTTTAATAATAAAGATTACGTTATTTTTCAACCATTTAATTTGATAAATGCATAGGACTTAGTAATTAAAGGGTGGAGCCTCCTATTGCTCTTCAATGAATCAGTTGGTCACATTAGAAAAAACTAGTTGCTTTGCACAAGGCCTCGAAAAAATCTTATTTTCAGTCTTGGCACAAGGCCTTGAATAGGTGATTATGATTTACAATAATAGGCATTCCATCATTATGAAATTGGATATTGATATTACATGTGATTATTCGACGAGTAGAATAACCATTTGAATAAGTATATTGCATTATATGATTTATCTATGCCATATAAAGCTGATTTTTATGTTTAAAAGGCTTCAGTTTTGTTATTATAAACTTCTATAAATGTTTATTCTTATTTATGAAAGTTTCTTCTATATTGTTATCCTAATAGAGCACATCATCTCACCCATTTCTATGTTTTATTTTTCCTCGGATAAGAGGAATCATATTATAACTAACCAATATAGATAGTATAAGGGAGAGGAATGTGTTTAAAAGATACACAATTTTATTGTTTTTTTATTTCATAATGTAATGTAAAAATTATGTTTGTATCTAATTCTTTCAAAGCTACTAAACTGATCGGCCCTTCAGAATTTGATCCCTTTTGATCATTCAAATGTCATGTAATAATGCTCTGACTCTAGGTAACTAGAGTGAGGGTGTTATATTTGGTATCCAAGGAATTTTATTACAACCCTTGGAAGATAGATTTTGAAATACTCTGATAGTGAACATTACCATACAATATACTTTGATGATTTGAATAGAAGAACATCCAAGAATTTTAGTAATGTATATATTTTTAGTTTTATCTATGGAATGAATCTCTCTCTGGATACAAGAAAGTAGAGGAGGCTCTTCCACAGATGTACCCAGGAGAGAAATCACTGACAAGATGTTTCAGGCTTGACCCGGGGTATCCTGGTATACAAAAATGGGCCATGCATCACTCTTGGTTATGACACTCTTGGGGGATATAATCGGAATAATTAACATTTTCTATACAATCAATAATTTATGAATTATGAGTAAATACTTCCTCACAGAATTTTTTTATGATTATGGATTATATGAATAAATTATTCAATTTATGTTAGGTATTTTACTAGTTTGGAATTATTTATTGTGATTCAAAAACTAATCTTTTGTATTTCATTGTTTATAAATGGAACTTAGTAGATGGAATGAATGTTGTATCAATACACGTAATCCATGTAGAGATTCCCCATATAATCAAGATAATTATAGTGGAGATGGTGATGCAACCAGTGTTGAACAACCTATTACCATACTGAGACAACTCACTCAGGTTATGAATAATAACCTTACCCGTATGGACCACCTTGATCCATAATGAGGAGGTTCAATGTTAGGATGATTAATGAGTAAACTCACCCAAAAATAAATGGGATGACAAATACATTTGTAGTTGAGCAATGGATAAGTACCTTAGAGAAAATATTTTATGCTTTAGGGAGTAGCGAAATAGAAAAAGTTGTCATGGTAGTTTATCACCTCACATGAGATTTAGATCAATAGTGGCCATTAATTCAAAACATAATGGAGGATGGAGATGTATCAAATATTTAATGGAGAGTGTTTACAGAAATTTTTATAGAGAAGTACATTCCTTGTTACCATCAAGCGGATATAGAAAGATAGTTTTCGAGACTAAGGAAAAAGGAGGATGAGAATTTCAGAAAGTATGAGGCTAACATTACACGGTTAACAAGGCATACAACATATTATATACATAACCCAATGAGTAATATTGATCTATTATTTGATGGGTTAAACCCATATTTCTATCAAGATTTAGTGTCAAAATCCTCCCCATCGTATGAAGATATTGTCTCATATGCTATCAAGACCGAAATTGAAATCTCTATGTATTACGGCTTGAAAATAACGAAATTGAAGAATAGATTTACGTAACACTCTAATAATGGAAATAAGATGATGAAAGGAAATGTTGAATTTCCATAATATAGTAAATGTGGGTTGAATCCCACAGTTAAATGAGTGAATGGAAATAGATTCTATTATAACTATGGTGAAAAAGTCCACCAAGCTCCTGATTTCATCTGAATAAAAGTGGATGTCAATGTTGAATGCTACAATTGTAGAGAAATGGGTCATTGTGAAAATTAATTTCCTATGATCCAAGGAAACACACCACAAAAAAACCATGAGAGGAAGGCCAAGATTATGTGATCACTACTACTAATAATAATGCTCTGAATGATGTGGTGGTGGGTAATTTTTTGGTTTCCTCAAGTTTAGACTATGATTTATTTGATTTGGGATCATCACATTGGTTCATATCGTCCCAGTTTTCAAAAAAAATTAGATATTTCAAATTTTATTTAACAAGGTGTTTATTAGTCAAAACTCTTAAGGTAAGAATCATTAAAACAATGTTTTTACAATATGTTCCTATTAGAACATAAAATCATGATTTATCTGCTAATCTCATCATTATAACCATGATTGAATTTGAAATAATCCTCTGTGTGGACTAGATTTTTGACCATGATGTGAAATTTTTTTGTAAAAAAAAGGATGATACAATTTTCAATGATGATAAATAGTACCTTATTATTAAGGCATAAACCCCACCATATGATTCTCATCTAGATCCACCCCCAATAGCTCTACTAAATTCAATTATTGGGGAAGAATATAGTGAAATGACTATTGGTGGGGAATGAAATGTTCAAATAGAGATCGTACCTATTATGCAAGAATATGTTTATTTGTTTCCAGAGGATTTTCCTATACATCCTCTTGAATTAGAAATTGAGTTTCCATTGATTTGTTTCCAGGTTCTATGCCCATATTGAAAACCCCTTATAAAATGGCCACTATGGAATTAGGGGAAACAAGGAAACTACTAGATGAATTTAGTAATAATGGGTTTATTCTCCCAAGTGTTTCCCCCTAGGGAGACCATGTTATTTTTGATAATAAGGAAGATGGATATATGTGGTTGTGCATTAACTATAGGTAGATCAATGCAATAACAACAATGAACATGTATCATCAACCTCACATTGATGATTTTTTCGATCAACATCATGGAGCTCAATATTTTTTAAAGATTGACCTTTGATCTAGATATCATTAGTTTTTTGTGAATATGGATGACATTCCAAATATAGAGTTTCGAACTAGGTATGCGCATTAAGATTTTATAGTAATTAATTTTGGAATTACTAATACACCCTCTGTTTTCATAGATCTAATTGATAGAGTTTTCAAAGATTATCTTGATTAATTTGTAGTGTTATTTATTGATGATATCATGGTATTATTAAAAATCATCATTTATCATGAAAATCACATGAGAAATATTCTGAAAACCATCATATCAAATGAATTATATGGGACGTTTAGCAAGTGTGAATTCTGGCTTCAGAAAATTTCGTTTCCTGATAATATTTTTTTAATCATA
This sequence comes from Viscum album, assembly GCA_963277665.1. Classification (NCBI taxonomy): domain Eukaryota; kingdom Viridiplantae; phylum Streptophyta; class Magnoliopsida; order Santalales; family Viscaceae; genus Viscum; species Viscum album. The sequence continues at coordinate 245,507,600 of OY728121.1, forward strand.
AAATATATATCTATACTTCAAAGACCAAGGAAATCCATCAATGGAAATCACTGACATGTATAACTGAGGTATCCATTTTTATTGGTTCAGTAGGTTATTATTAAAACTTCTTCCTTAATTTTCCCCGATTGGCTAACCCATTAACTGAGCTCACACGTAAAGGGGTAAAATTTGTTTATAGAAAAGTGTGTGAAGAATTTTTTCTATAAGTGAAAAAAATATTAGTCAATTCTTATAACTTAACTCTACCATCAGGGAATTATGGGTTTATTATTTATAGTGATGGTTCAAATAACGTACTAGGTTGTGTCCTTATGCGGAATGTCAGAGTTAATGCCTATGCATCATGACAGCTAAAAATTCATGAACAAAACATTACCACTCATGATCTTGAGTTAACAACTATAATCATTGCATTGAATATATAGATACACTATATATATGGTGAAAATTGTGAGATATATACTGATCACAAGGGTTTGAAGTATATTTTCTCACAGAAAGAACTCAATATGAGGAAATGATGATGGCTTCAACTGCTAACGGATTTTGATTGCACTATAAACAACCTCATGAGGATGAAAAATAATGTGGCAGATGCTTTGAGAAGAAAGGATCATTTAGTTTTTAATAACCTGAGATTTGAGAGGGATTATATGATAATAGATATAGTAAATATAGATATGGGAATAATCATGGAAGGTAATACATCAATACATTTTCAAATGGTTTCTAAACCATCTTTACAAGAAAGGATTATAATTTCTTAGATAGATGATGAGGAGTATAAAAATAAAAATAAAGTTATGAATGATGGGAGATTTATTTAATTCATATATGAAGATGTAATTTTTAAATTTGGTAATAGACATTGTGTTCCTGACATACTTGATCAATAAAAGGAATTTTTGGATGACGCTCATAGCTCCAATTTCTCTATATAACCTAGTACCACTAAGTTGTAAATATATTTGATGAAATATTATTGGTCATATAACATGAAAAGGAATATTTCCAATTATGTGTCAACATTTATGGTTTTTCAATAGGTGAAGGCTAGAAGAAAACATCCTAGAGGAGTCATGCAGTATCTTCCCATAACTGATTTGAAATGGGATGATATTATTCTGGAATTTTTCAGGGATTTCCAAATACTCCTAAAAGGAATGATTGAATTTGGGCCATTGTTGATCATCTACCCAAGTTAGAACATTTTATTTCTATAATAATTGATTTACCACATGAACGTTTATCATTAATATATATTAGTGATGTTAGTAGACTTCGTGGAGTACCCTTATATATTGTTTCTGATCGTGATACCTTTTTTACATCCTGATTCTTGAAATGTCATTAGAAGGCCCTAGATACTGAACTTTGTTAGAGCACTGCCTATAACCTTCATACTAACGTAAAATTAGAACAGACAATTCAAATGATAGATGAAATGGTGAGATCATTATCACATGACTTTCAATGTATGTGGGATCAATATTTACCTCTGGTTGAATTTTCCAATAACAATACCTTCCACTTAAGTATTTAGATGGAACTATATGAAGCATTATATGGAAAGTGATTTCACACACCAACTTGTTAAGATGATATTGGAGAAATAAAACTCGTAGGATAAGAACCTGTTGAAGAAACAATGGAAAATGTGAAGATTATCCAAACCCACATCAATGTAGCTCAAGGTATGAAAAAGAGATATACCGATAAATGAAGGAAGGATTTGTAATTTCAAGTAGGAGATCATGTTTTTTTGAATATATCTCCATGGAAGGGTGTTATACGATTCTGGTAGAAGGGTAAATTAAGTCCTAGGTATATCAGACCTTTCGAAATTCTATAATGAATTGATGTTGTATATTACCATTAGGAAATGCATCAAAGTCTCTACAATGTTCATGATGTGTTACACATATCATTTTTGAGAGAATACATGCCTGACCCAAATCATGTACACACCTATGATGAAATAGAACTGGAACCAGATCTATCTTATTGTGAAGAGCCTGTCAAGATTCCTAATACCAGATAATAAGTGTTGAGAAACTAGACGACATGTCCGGCAAAAGACCTATGGAGAAACAATAAAATGGAAGAGTAAACTGGGGAACTCACAGAACATATGATGATGAACGACTAGATAATTTTTATGGAGTAGTATTCTAGAAATTTCATTGAAGAAATTATTTGACAGGGGGAAGAATGTAACACCCCAATCATACACGTTATATTTCTCTACGAATAATAGAATAACTTACTTTGTATGAAACATTGAGTTATTCCACACCATGACTAATCAAATTAGCTGTTATGAATATTAATACCCAATTTTTGAAATTTTAGAAATTTTATTTTTCAAATTGGGCTTCAATTTTGGATTTTGAATATTAAAATTAGATAAGGGTGATTTTTTGGTATTTTTTCTAAAAACATTAAATTTTCTATGAATAGTGAAAAACATTGTGTTATTGTTTAAAACATAGTTTGTATTTAAATAATTATTTATTTTAAATATTTTTTTTAAAGTCCAGATACATTCATTATCACTATATTAGTTCAATGTAATTCATTGGAGTCATTTTATTTTTATATTAGATGTATAATATGTTATTGAACTTTTTAACTTCTTTTACCCACCTTCTAGTCACATTAAGAAATTTTCATAAAACATAAATTTACCGCATTTGTGAATTTAATTTCAAACTTTTGAGAGACATTGTTGAAATTTTTATGTAAAATGTGGATAAATAGGAAGAAAATAATTGTTGGTTAATAGTAACTGTTGACATTTAATTATCATGGTTAAAAGTAAATATGGTAATTAAATATAAAAATTATATTATAATTACACTAAGACAAGTCCTAATTCGATAAGATAATATTATTTTGAAAAAATTCATCCTTTGGAACAAAATATGATCCTTTTTTATCCTCTTTAATTAGATTATGACTTTTTTTAATTTTATATAAATAAGAGTTAGTAGTGATAAATTCAAATATTAATAATTAAAACCTTTTTATTATATGGTAATACATAAGCTAAATTAGAGAATAATTATAAATTATAAATTTAATAAGATTATCTACAAAATTTATTTTTATTTATAATTTTTAGAAATGATATAGTTAAATTTATTTATGACACAATGATGATGTAGTATTTACCCTATTAACGAATGATTAAAATTATTGATATTATAAATATAATAATAAATTTAATTTGAGACTTCTGATGCATTAATTTTGTTTTATACATTAATATGACATATTTAGATTGATTTAAAATATTGTTTTTCCATTTAATAATTTTTTTGGTCTATTAAAAAATCCATATACTAAATAGTGTATAAATTAAAATAAATGTCTTTTTAAAACAAATACAATATTACTAAATGATATAATATTTCTAAAAATCAATGGATCAGACAAATGACATAAGTAATGATATATATGTCATTAATGAACTACCTGGGGTTCTATTAGAATTTTATAGTATATTCATTAGCCATGTATTATAAAATACTAGAAGACATTGATAAATATACACTATTTATCTAAGAGTTAAATATAAAAGATAAGGATAATATGGTGACCTTAACCAATATAAAAGCTATTGGTTAAGAGGTTTTTTACCCAACCCCACATTACCTTAAACATTAATTCTTTTGGGGCCATTATAACCCGTATATGATTGTATACTAAATTAATATTTCATTATTTTCATAAATTGGATCTCACCACTCTTATAAATGGGTACTTCCCCTTCTCCCAAAATCACACATCCAGTGACATTTGGCTCAGCAAAACCCTACTAAAATATCTTTCCAACTACCCTCACTTCATCCTATATTATTTACTTTTATCTGAAATCCATCTTATGGAACCGTTTTTATCTAATCAGAAGGAATCACTTGAAGAGGACATAATAATGTAATCACCTCATCCAAAAAATGTTCATCTTCCACATCCTATTTCATTCAGGTTTCCACCAAAATAATAAATCTAGTACCTTCTAAATACTTTGATGTTATTATAAATATAATACTATGAAATTCATTATTCTATCCATTATATTAATAACAATGTCACCATATGTGTTTATGTACGGCTTACCATCTCCAGGTCGTGCTGTAGTTTGTTATCCAACACTTCATCATTTGGATGGGTATAATAATGTGTATAGATGATGTAAATAATAAATAAAACTTGTTAATAATCCATTATATATTATATACCATCTAATTACATATGATTTCACCATCAATAGAATGGTATTTTTGCTTATGCATACGTACGGATTACCGTCTCCACAAATGTGATGAGATTCATTCCCCATCATAACCATTAAAGAATAATTTTCATTTTATTATTAAAAATAATGTTTAATAACATAATGAAATTATAGACATGAATCGAATATGTCATATCCATATCATACATGTCTTACATAACTAAATATATAATGATTAATGAACTAGTTAAAACAGAAAACAATGATACTACAAAAATATTATTATCAATGAAATATTAGAAGATCATATATGATATAATATTTATGTATGTGGTTCTTGTATAATTTAATAAAAATTATTTAACAATTATACATGATGTTAATGTACCCTAGACCAAGGAAAAGTACAAGGTAATGGTAAATTTTACAATCTCTTTATTATCTGAGGTTGTTTATATATGAGTATCTATTGGGACCCCTTTATCCTCAATATATGTAATTCATAAAAATGTATTTTAAAACATTTTATCTATTTAAAAGACTTTGGGTTATATTAATTTATACTTTGTTTGACTTTTTATAAAATGATTTGAATGTAATATTTTTGTCGCTTTCCAAATAAGGTACTTGGTGACCTTTTTGACAAATTATGGTATGAATGTTTTTTAAACATACGTTGAGGCTGTAGTTATCTCCCACCATTATAACACCTTTGAATCTTCCCTTACAGGCTTATAAGAATGTTTTCAAAATAAAAATTTTCTTTTATAAATCAAAAACATAAAAAAAATTCCAAATTAGAATGATATATTTCTCCCAAATAGTTATGATTTTATCTATGTCAACATCATTTGATAGATATTATACTTGTTTGAAGTTGATTTATTATGATACAGTCTTCCATATTCGATTGATGGTTTTGTGATATGTATGACAATATATGTGATATTTTATATCATTCATTGTTTATGGTTACATTATTAACATTTCATATTCTATATTTAATACAAATGTTTATGTTATGTTTCATCCTTTTATATGGGGCATGCATTGGTCTTAGTAAGTGACGGGTGGAGCCCACTGTAGCTCCTCAATGGATCGGTATGTCTCCTGAGACAAACTAGTGTCTAGGAACAAGGCATTGACAAAATATTATTTGTTCTATTGGCATGAGACCTTGACTATTTGGTTATGATGTCCGACATTATGTATTCCATGGTTATGAAATTTTATATTGATATTACATGTGATTATTCTACTAGTAGAATATACATTGAATAAGTAAATTGCATTATTTGATTTATCATTGAATTTTATGCTGAATTTAATGTTTAACAGGATTGTGTAATAGTATTATATATTTCCATAAATGTTTATTCTTAATTATGAATGTTCACACTATATTGTTATACTTAGTAAGAACCTGAGCTCACCCCTTTCTTTGTCTTAATTTTTACCGGATGTGAAAATGTATATTGTGACTGACCAGAAGGGATATTCTAAGGGAGTTGAATGTCTTTAATGGAGACCCAATATTGTTATTTTTCATTTCATAATCCAATGTAAAACTTTTTTTTGTATCTAGTATATCCAAGGCTAATAAATAGATTAGTCTTTTGGGATTTAATCCATTTTTATCATGCCCATGTTATGTAATAATGAACAGACTCTTGGTAACTAGGCTCTGGGTGTTACAATGCAACATTATTTTCAAACGAATAATACATCTATTTTGATGGATCTATGGTTGTGAGTGCACACTAAAAAATTGAGAAGATGAAATCCTGAGATATGTTACTAATCATCATGAGAGTTCTCTAATTTTTTAAATAAAATAGTGTATCATTATTTCTCTGTCCAATTAATGGAATTGGATTCATGAATCCCATTATTGCATATAAAATATGAGAAGGCTCTAAGCCTTTGAACATTGTTTGGATATCTCAACCAAAACTCATTAATACCCAGTTCCGTGAATGCCTTTGTGTTTTTTAAAACATACTATGTTATTTTGCATCAACATGAATGAAGATGAACTAAATACACATGTTCTTGTTTGTACTTGAGTGAAGATATTACGAGAAATTTTAATATGATTTTAATGATCTTATAAATTTATTAAGGATTATTGACAATGAATAACTTCACAATGACTATGTAACATCTCTTAATACGTTATGTGATGAGTATATGTTATTGTTATGTTTCATAAAAGATGATCTTTAATGAGGAAGAAGTGAACCCTACACCAATTCAGGTTTTTTGGATGAAGAGGAAGTGCATTCATTCCTAAATGACCTAAAAATATACAATAAATCACATTACTTTTTAAATTAACCATATTAACATAGCTTGATAACATATGATATAAGATCATATGAACATGAACTAATAAATAAATATTAAACATATTTTCTATGGTCTATATCATTGGAATAAGGGAAAATACTTTTTACATGAGGAAGATTGGGACTGTGAATGTTATAATTTTAGATAATAGTCTAGAAGAATTTCTTTATATTACATACACACATGAACTATGGATGGAACTTCAGTTGAAGAAATAATTACACCGAGCGTTTCTCCACTAAGGAAACTATTCAATACAGGTAATTTGAATTTATTTAGGATGAACAATATGTTTGTCCAATGATATCCTTGATACATGAACATTAGATGAGGAACTCATAACCTATAAGATCATAGAATAATATAAATATATCATCCTATATTGGATAAATAATTGAATAAAGGTATATGAATCTCATTTGGAGATTAGATCGAAAATTATCTTTTTTGAATTATGAGTAGAAGTATCTAGTACAGATTCTTGAGAAGGACATGTTGGATTATGGTAACACTGTGGGATGAAGTATAAAAAAACCTTATGTGTATCAGGAAAGATAATGATTGACTATGTATTGAAAATTTCAATTGAATATATGATTATTTTGTATAATTTGTGTTGTAGAAATTATCTAAAATGAAAATGAATCAGTATTTGTAGTAATCAATGTAATTATAATCTAATGCGTTCTCCGATAGTAGATATGCATGTTCATTAATACTATGATATTTCACTAAGTGGATCGATAACCAAAAAAATCACATGGCTGAATTCAAAAGAATTTTTTTAAAAAAATTATATCATTGATTCACCACCCAACCAAAAGGTCAATCTAGCCTTGGAAACTACAAAAGGAATTATTAAAACCACAATATTAGGGGATATGTGATCAATTCAACCTATTAAGACCATTTTTTAATATCTCTAAATATATGTGGTGATATTTTTTCTTATTCTTCCTTATAATCACAAACAAAATTTTAGGATAGTTTCATCATCAGCAATGCCACCATCACCATCATTATCACCTTCTCATTCATTGTCATATTCTAAATCTATATAACTAATATATCTATTTTTTATTTTTATTTATTTTTAAAATTTTACAGTATTCTTATTTAATTTTATGATGCTTTTAAATACTTATTATTGTATAGAAATGTATATTATATCATTACCCTTTGATGTATCTTCATGATATAAATTTAATTTTGATTATTAAGACATCAAATATATTTTTATATTGATGAAAGTATTATTGGAGATTAATGATTTATTTTATTATTACTGTATAAATTTTTGTTAAAAATAATGTTAATCCATTCATTAATTTGTTTCTATGGTAAATTCATTACCAATATCCTGAATGGGTATTTTTAAGGTAAAATATATTTTGATGACGAAATATGTATTAAAAGTAATATATATCGGGATCATCATAATGATTGAATGATTTTATAGTGCTATAATTTATAACTAATACATAATTATGTCACTATTTCAAGATAGATTGCATAACCAAAATTCAAATAATGATTTAATTTCAATTAATTAAATTATTTATTAAACCCCCTTATATTGAATAGTTCTTATCTCATATAGAATGTTATATTTATTTTAATACATCATATGTGTGTATTTAATACATGATGAATACTTATTGATTACTATATTGAGTATTTTTAATTATTTTCATTATAATATAATATTACGCAATTGTATATATATTAATTATTCAAATTATATCAAATTATTTTGACATGATTTTAATTTTTTTATGGAATATGCTAATTTGTAATCCTAATGAGAATTTGTTTCTACTCACCCACACATGTAAATTTTGGTTTAACTATAACCATACATTTAAATTCCTTATCAGGTTTTGTAATCTCATTTTGTCTCACTCACTAATATTTTTCCTTTTATATTATGTTATTTCACTATTTAATTGGTGTTTTAAAATTATCTTATAAAAATAATGAATAATTGGTTTTTATTGGATTCCAACCTTTTGAAATCAATTTTAATATTTCAATTTTAATAATTTTTTGGAATTTTCTCTCAATTTAAAATATAAAAATATGCTCAAATTTATACTTTCATTAATGAATTTTTTTTCTTTTTTTAATTCTGTATTCTTTTATTTTTATTTATTATTTTTATTATATAAAAGTAATTCTGAAGATAAATATTATAAATTAGTAATATTATATTATATCATGAAACTTGTAATATATAGTAATGGTTAATTGATTTATTACAACAGTATGAGAAAGTGATGGATATAAAGAAGGTGTTGATGCTTTTTTAATTTTTTATTAATAAAATTCTCTATATGGTGATATGTTTTTCTAATCACTATTTCAATATTTAAATATTATAAAATTTAATATTATGAAGATCAGATATCATTTAATTTACCTGGTATTAATATGTGTTAATATCCTTATATTTTAAATGGTGAACTTCGGAATTCTTCATGATCTATTGATAGTGATGATTCTGAAGATGATATGTATAATCAAATTAAATAAATTACTCATTAAATTAATGTAGAGTCAATTTGGAAATAAAAAATAATTGAGTGTCGATATGGTAATAATGAATCCCCATTGTATCCATTATGTATCAAAATTATTTGTTTATTAATGGTGTTTATATTGATTATCAAAAACACCATAAATTTATGGGGTGACCAGAGTATTACAAAGTTTTGATTACATTTAAAAGTTATACATTTTAAAGAAAACAATATTCTATAATAAAATTATAATGTGATGAGAATTTAATGACCGATGGGGGTAGGGTACAAGAATATGCATATCTTCCCAAATGGCTATACTCAATACAAGAAATAATATGGTGTTATGTTTGGGTATCATTAATGGGGGACATTATGATATAAGGTAAAATAAAAATCATATATTTGTATAATATTTCTAATGATTACAGCCATGTAAGTTTGGTATCTTCCTATAATTCGTCATTTAATATTTTTTTTCAAATTTAAATGATGACAACATTATAATATCACATGAATATAGGAAAATATATTATGCAGTGTTAATTCATCTAGTTGATAGTACAATGTTAAGGAAAATTGATCTATTATTTCATATATTTATAAATGAATATCGAAATATCATACAGAGACTATCCAAAAAATTGAATGAATTCATATTGTACGATTAGTATCAAATATATTTTATATCATTTTTTATTGGAAAAATAAATCTTTTCTTATGAATTTTATATAAAAATGAAAAATATAATGTGGAGTTTGATGACATATGTACCAAAACATCCTTGAAATGATATTGGTGTTTTATTATAACCAAAATTTAATGATTTTATTCTCATATCAGAGGATGTTAATAGTGTATTGTTTTGAAAAAATTCATCATTCACAACTACTTGGAACAATTATTTTCTTTATAAATTACATTTCAACATATCGATTTTTTTCTTATACAATGTTTTGGGGAATAAATATTATAAAATATATGAAGTTTGAGATTCATATTATCAAGTAAAATATATGAAAATAGTAGTATAAATTGTTTTTTGATGGTTTTTGTCTATGGATTACTCTTATATAATATTAACTAAAGGTATTCCACATCTCCTAAGAATTTGATATTCCAGTAAACTATTTTTCAACGGTCATTATTTTAATATTCTAAAAGGAATTTATTTCATATTTATAAAGATAGAAGTATCTTACAATTAAATGAATTTGGAAGAAATATTCTATTTCATTTGAGATTATGTGATGGAGATACCATGATGTATAATAGAATATTTTTATCATCAATATGTAGAATAATATATTTTATTTTTCAGTTGGAAAATTCATATATATTTATGGAATGTATATAGATGGTTTGATTGAATGATTAGACTTACTATCAATTGAAATACATTTGGTGTTAGATCCCAATCCAAATTGATGATCATCATACCTTCCTAAGATATTCTAAAATATTTCAAATAGGAAAAAAATTATGATTTTTCAGCGCATCATTGATATCAATGATTAGATAGTTAATCGTCCAAGGTTTAAAATATTATGTTAATTAAACATTTTATGTTATAAAGAAGGAAATCTCTTGATTGTCACATCATGATAAAATAGCTCCTACTTGTTTAATTAAATGGGGTGATTCTCATCTATGTCAGATATCTATCACAAAGGAGTGATATTTTTTCAATAAAATTTCTATCAATGTGGTTGATCTTGATTAATTCTATATCTCATATAATTATGTGGTATTTATACTTTGTAAACATGTAATTTATTTTTCTATAAAAATTTTCTACCATAATTAATTTATTATTTAATTTCGTGTTATAATTAATGCATTGTAGGCCATTATATCTAAGAATGATAGGCACATTTAAAAGGAATGTTAATATATGTAATGGATATATCAATAATACATGTCTAGTATATGACTCAATTATTGAGAATTATATTTATATGGATGTTGCAGAGTTTTATACAAACTCTATATATTCCATAGAGCACGTTTTTTCACATAAATCCCACAGTGAAGTGTAAGGGGATACATGACGTTAACGTAAAATCATTGACATGTTATAGGATAAAGATAATAAAATTATAAATCATGGATGAAATAGATAATTCATTCCCAAATTTATCATTCCATGTTATTATGTTTAATAAAAGTTATCCCAAAATTCATGAAATTGTAATATTGAATGTTTATAACAATATATTTTTCAATGGATTAAATAGATTGTCTATGGTTCATAAGATGCATCAGAAATATTGAGATGGTTGTGTTGGATCTAATATGTTGATGTATATGTATATTAGATGGAACAATACAAGAGGGGGGGTGAATTTTAGGTTTAAAAACATTGTGTTTAAACACTTAAGAAATTAGATTAAATGAACTTAAACTAATACAATTAATAACAAGAACAAAAATCCACAATTGTATTGAATATAATGGTATGATATGGAGTAATAATATGTTTTTGTTTTAGTTGAACTTAAACTAATAAAATTCACAACAATAACAAACATCCACAATTGTATTGAATATAAAGGTATGATATGGTGTAATAATATAATAAAAGTAAAGCAATTGTGTTCAATATGAATACAATAATCAGAGTAATACAATGGTGAAGGATTATACCATAAAGAATATAGAATCAATCGATACAATATGTAACAATATGACTATAATTGAATCATTTAAAAATTAATATGGAATGAAGAAATTAAAACAATACAATTCCCTTTCCTAAAACAAACAGCAGTGGAAATGTAAAAGTAGTACAATTCTTTTGACCCAAACTGATGGGTTATCCTTTCACCGAGGATAAGAGGTCTGTATTACCACCACCTTGGTAAGCCCTCGATATGATGATCAGTATGTCTGTCTTGATATCCTCACAAGCCCTCGATACGATGATCAGTACGTCTGTCTTACTATCCCCGCAAGCCCTCGATTTTTCAGGTAATTGGCACCTCTGTCTTTCAATCACTTGAAAGCCCTCGATACGATAATCGGTAGCACTGTCTGCCTATCCCTGGGATCCCTTGAACATTATCACCAGATCAGACTCACAAAGAAAAACAAAGCACTTATAGAAATACAAAAACTAAGAACGATCCATTCACGTTTTTTAATCTCACGGATTTCGCACGAAGAAAGAGAGAAGTCATAGTGTCTCTATATAGAACTTGATATAAGCAAGCTCTCACACTGTTTTCTCAGCTTCAAATGACCTCCTATTTATAGGCCTCAGGTTCCAATGGTCACATTTCCTCCAACAGTCATATTTCTCCAGAAAACTCAGAGGGACTTGCACACCTGGAATTGTAATTGTCATATTGAAACAGAAAACACGACATCATTTTGATTAGTTTATTACTAAGTCCATGACATAATTTTTGTTAAAACAAAAGATATATAAAGATGATAAACATGAGTATGATTAATATGAAAAATGTGTTTTTTACTAAGGACCAAAACAAGCCAGTAATGAATGTAATGTATGAATACTATTAAGAGTCAATACAATTTCCAGAGTCTGTACGATTGATAGAGTCAGTAAGATTGACAGAGTCAGTACGATCAACATAGTCAATACGATCAACATGTTCAGTACGATCAGCATAGTCAGTACGATCATCATGGTCATTACGATTAGCATGGTCAGTATGATTAGCATGGTCAGTACGATCAGCATGGTTAATATGATTAGCATGGTCAGTATGATAAGCAAGATAAAAGAAATTTGTGATTTCCAAAACTAGATATAAATGTAAAAAATCAAATTTTGACTCAACAATCTCCCCCTTTTTAGAAAGCACAAACCACAATGTAAAAACAAAAAGAAATACTTATCTCCCCCTGAGTTATTGGAAACTCTACTAAATGTGAAATTGAATACAACTAACTCCACCATAGGTATGTACTTTCCTAAGGATTATATTCATAGATTTTCCTTTATTTAAAAATATTTTATTAAAACATTATCCATTTATAAAACATTATCCCCATTTATAAAACATTCTTCCCCTTTGTGATTTACAAAAATGATGGGGTAATCATGAGTGTCCTGAAAGATTTAGAGAAAAGAAATGTAGGACAATGGAAAGAGTAACATAAATATAATTACTATAACAAAATTTTATAGAGTTCATGAAAAGAAGACAATTACTAAAATTATTTGTTTTCTCTTTCCTTTTCCTTATTTATCAATTCATGAAGAATGAATTTCATCTTTTTGATTTCCTTCTCGTCTTCAGATATTGAATCACCCTGAGATCTGAGAAGCTCTTGTTGGTCTGCAAAAAGCTGATCCTAATTCTTAATGGTCTCCTCCTTGACTCTGATTTCTTCTTCAAGAGTATCTATTCTATTTTTTAAATTCTTGTTATCCTTTGATAACATAGAATTTTTTTTATTCAACAAGACTAATTCATATTTGAAATATGAAAGCTTCGAAAACTCACAGTGAAAAGCATTTATTCTCTCTTGAAATTCATTCACTGAAGGAGTATCAGCTCCATGGGTATTTGACAAAAGATTCTTCATTTCAACAGTTTCTTTATCAAGATTGTTGAAAGAAATGGAAAGATAATTATAAAGCCTTCTTAAGTCATCAATTGACACTTCATGATCATTGATTGAGCTCTCTGTTTTGTATAGACACTTAGTCATTCTATTGCAATCCTTCTTATGGGTTGAAGAACTTTCAGATAGAAATTTCAAATTGGCTTCGACTAACAAAACCTCTTTCTCAGTTCTCTTATAAAACCAAACTTCTTTTTTTGATTGTCAGAGATGAAATCAATTTTTCCCTCAAGCCTGGGAAAGTAAGAAATATTCTTCTCAATTATTCTTAAAACATGAACAATGTAATCACTTCTCTTAAGAGAAATTGTCTGTTCTGAATTGGTATCCTCATCGTACGAATCTAGTTCATTTGATCGGATTAAGTCTACAACTGGTTGTTTTCCTTTTGATTTTTCAATCCCCTTTCTCTCTTCTACAACTTTATCACTGATATTGATTATATGAGAAGATTGAGGATTTTGGATCCCTTGAGAAGGAATTCATACTGGAGTTTCAAAAGATTCAGCCGGTGCTTGATCAGTATGAGGAGCTTGTTGAATCCCATCACTTTTTCTTTGCAACGAATCTTCTCTACTCATCATTGAGCACTGAACGAATTCCAGAAGGAAATATCCTTCCTATTATTCAACTTCCTGAATTTCTTCCAGAATTTTTTCCCTTTCTCTTTCTCTGGAAGTCTCTGTAAGATGGGTTATTTATATACTTCATCGGTTACTTGAGCACTAGCATCTTCAACCATTTTCAAGAGTTTTGAAACATAAAATTCTTTTGCTTTTCATTTCAAAAGAATCTTCTTTTTCTTTTCAGATTGAAGGGTATCCTCAACCCTTAATCTCTCAGCAAAAGATTTATCTAGGTCAAGATCAAACTTTGGATCACCTTCCATTCTCTGTTCACTTTATTTTCAGAAACTTTCCACAACCTCCTTACTATAATTAGGTTTTTTCTTTGGATTTGAACTGGTTTGTGGATCTGAATTTTGAGGAGCACCAACAGATGGATTGTCTTTGAATGGCATAGGTGCCGATTGATTTTGTGCCAATTCGGCTTCTAAATCCTTATCAATGTGCTTTGAATTATGATGAAAACACTCATTCAACTTCTTCAATGTACTCTTACGTATCCCGGAAGGCTTCAGTTCTTTTAAATTTCCATTCAAGGGGATATTACAAAACTTCATGCTATCAAGAATGATCTTTGTAAGAATAGATGGATATGTGATCAAATGGGACTTAATGGCTCCTAAGATAACATTCTTGATTGTTTCAAAAACGTATCCGATGAGATTTACTTTTGTCATGATGACAAGATAGTCAAGCATAAAGATATCAGAAACATTCTGAGATTCTCTATCCCCTTTATTTGGGATAAGAAAATCCTGAATCCAAAGAAAAAAAATCTATTATCTGGAGAAAGATGATCCACTTTCCTCTTTTCTTCATTTATAAGAAACAAAGACTTTTCTCCACTTTCTTTGTTAAACGTACCAAATTCCTCTAGTAGTTTATGATATGGACAAAAATAATCACCTTCTGTTGACATTTAGAAAGTGGGAAGCTTGTTTCATAGACATTGATATCTTTCTATCATACACATCAGAGTTGATAGTCATGTTTTTGTCGAAAGACACAATTTTGTAGAACTGACTGACTTCATCAAAAAGGACCAGATCTTGAGACACTGGTTTTTCAATACACAAATGCTCCTAGCCTGGAAACAAAATAATTCTTTTGATTGTAGAATAGTATGAATCAAAGATGTCCCGAGAAACTGTACTTTCTCTGAAAAACTCTTGGAGGACATCTCATCAGGAGTGTTAGAAGAGGACTGAGACATATAGGTAAAGCCGATGGAAGATCGTACGGAGTCTTAAAACAGGTCGGTCGAGCTTCGCCACAAAATCTGAAAAACAGGTGTGGGTTTGGGGAGGGGGTCTATTTATAGGTGGCAAAATAATGACCGTTGGTCTTCTACGGTTGATATTAGAAGGAAATAAATCAACGGATAGGATTAAAATGGAAAAAAATTGTATTTTTTAAAAAATATAAACCTGACGGAGATCTTAAGGTAATTATTGGTTTAAATAGTATTAATAGTAAAATAAAACACAAATGTATGAAGAGAAAGAACACGATCAATTGTCATGCCGATGGAAAACAAAGTTTTTACCATGAACTGTCTTTTCGATGGAAAACAAAGTCAATACCATGAACGGTCATGCCGATGGAAAACAAAGTTATTACAATGAACTGTCATGCCGATGGAAAAAAAATTCGTTACAATGAACTGACATGCTATTGGAAAACAAATTCGTTACCATGAACTGTCTTGCCGATGGAAATCAAAGTCGTTACCATGAAATGTCATGCCGATGGAAAACAAATTCATTACCATAAACATTCATGCAGATGGAAAACAAAGTTGTTACCATGAATAGTCATGCTGATGGAAAACAAAGTCTTTTACATGAACTGTTTTACTGATGGAAAACAAAGTTGTTACCATGAACTGTCATGCCGATGGAAAAAAAAGTCGTTACCATGAACTGTCATGCTGATGGAAAACAAAGTCGTTACCATGAACTGTCATGCTGATGGAAAACAAAGTCGTTACCATGAACTGTCATGTAGATGGAAAACAAAGTCGTTACCATGAACTGTGATGCTGATAAAAAATAAACATGTTTACATTAACTGACGTGCCGATAGAAAAAAATGTTGTTACCATGAAATGATGTGCCGATCGAAAAAAGATTACCATGAACTGACGTGCTAATGGAAGACAAACTTGTTACCATGAACTGACGTGCCAATAGAAAACTAACTTGTTACCATGAACTGACGTACAGAATGCAAACAGAAGATAAACTGTAACTAGTCAAACAATATGTTAAATAAAGTAAATAAAGATATGTAAATAGTCAATATGATAAATAGAAACACAAAAAAAATGATAAGTAAACAGTCAATATGATAAACAGAAACACAAAAAAAAAAGTTAAGTAAATAGTCAATACAATAAACAGAAATACAAATAAACAAACCAGGAGAATAAACAGATAAAAAAATGTTCTCTCCCATTTTAAGAGGAGTTTTTTAATGTAAGGAGAGGTGGAAAACTAGAAGTAGACATGAATGATTACTTTTATTTTATCATTCCTAACTTCTGTTTTGTAAACTCAAATCTATCAGAAGATAGTGGTTTTGTAAAAATGTCAGCAAGTTGTTCTTGCATTCCGATGAATTGTAAAATAATATTGCTTTTTTTGTGTGTGGTCTCTACGAAAATGATGCCTAATATCTATGTGTTTTTCATGGGAGTGATGTGTTGGGTTTCTACTAAGAGCAATGGCACTAGTATTATCACACAGAATTTGAGTTTTGGAAAAACTCAAACCATAGACAGTGAGTGTGTGTTGCATCCACAACACTTGATCATAATAACTTCTAGCTGCTATATATTCAGCTTCTGCAGTGGAAAGTGATACCGAGTGTTGTTTCTTGCATGACCATGAGACCATAGAATCTCTTAAGAAATGACATGTTCCAGATTTACTCTTTCTATCCATTCTACAACAACCAACGACGACATCTGAAAAACTTTTTAAAACAAAATCATTTCCAGAAGATTAAAATTGTCCTAAATCCAGAGTTCCTTTTAAATACTGAAAAATTCTTTTCACAGATTTTAAATGAGAATCTTTTGTATTAGATTTGTATCTTCCACATAAGAATAAAGAAATCATTATGTTTGGTCGACTGGCTGTCAAGTATAACAAACTACCTATCATGCCTCTAAACATTATTTGATCTACTGGTTTCCCCGTTTCATCAAGTTCACGTGTATTTGAGGTACCGATTGGAGTGTTAATACTTTCAGTTTTTTCATATTCATACTTTTTGAGGAAATATTTTATATAATTATGTTGATATATATATGTTCCTTCTAGTTTTTGTGGAATTTGAAATCCTAAGAAGAATGATAACTCACCCATCATACTCATTTCGAACTCAAATTTCATTAAGTTGTCAAATTAATCGGTTAAAGATTCCTGAGTTGATCCAAATATGATGTCATAAACATAAATTTGAACAATCAAAACATTTTTATTTTCCATTTTTATAAAAAGGGTTGGATCCGCTATACCATTTGCATAATTTTATTGTAAAAGAAATCTTGTAAGTCTATCACGCCATGCTCTAGGGCTTGTTTAAGGCCATATAGAGCCTCAGTATGTTTAAAAACATGATTAGGATATTTTGAGTTATTAATCCTAGGAGTTTGTTCGAAAAAAAAATCATCTTGAACAAAACCATTTAGAAAAGCACATTTAACATCCATTTGAAATAGTTTGAAATTAATGTATCCTACAAAGGCTAATAGAATACGAATAGATTCAAGTCTAGCTACCAGAGCATATGTTTTTTCGTAGTCTATTCCCTCTTGTTGATTATAGCCCTTAGTAACAAGTATTGCTTTATTTTATACAATGATTCCATTTTCATCACATTTGTTTCTGAAGACCCATTTTACACCAATTACAATTGTTTCTTTAGGTCTATCAACTAAATTACAGAACTGATTCCTTTCAAATTCATTTATTTCATCTTGCATTGCTTTAATCCAATATTCATCACCTAAGGCCTCACTTGGAATTTTAGGTTAGAATTGAGAATGAAATGAAAGGTGTTCTATTTCATTTCTTAAGGAATTTCTGGTCCTTACATGTTGATTTATATCACCAATGATGTTATCACTGTGATGATTCCTATGAAAAAATTGATTTGGGTTTTGTAAAACATGTTCATCAAAATTTTGTAGAATGTCTTATGGGGTAAAAGTTTTAAGAACACATTCATGGACATTTTCCTTATCAAGAAGGATCTTCTAATAGGGGTTGATAAACATTTTTAGAAAACACATCCGGTAATGTAGGTTGGGTTTGGTTTAAAAAAAAGGATTGGTTTCATCAAATTTAACATGTACAATTTCTTCAACAGTATAATTGTTTTTATTGAAAACTCTATATGCCTTATATGTTGTAGAATAGCCTAGAATGATTCCTTTATCGGATTTTGTTGCGAATTTGTGTATATTATTTTTATTATTAAGAATGAATACTTTTTACCCAAAAACATTGAAGTATGAAATTGTAGTTTTTCGGCCAGTCCATAATTCATAAGGTGTTTTATTAATAAAGGGTCTAGATAAAACACGATTTATTGTATAACAAGCAGTAATGACAGATTCAACCCAAAAGTGCTTATCAATTGAGTATTCACTCAACATGGTTCTTGTCATTTCCTGATGAATACGATTTCTTCTCTCAACAGCACCATTTTGCTGAGGTGTTCTTAAAGGTGAGAAGTTGTGAGTAATACCTTTCTTACTACAAAAAGTTTCTAAATATGAATTTTGAAATTTACCACCATGATCACTATGAATAGTTATCAATGGTAGGTTTTTCACATTTTTATCATTGGCTCTATAAATTTTGAAATAGGAAAAAGAATCTTATTTCATTGTTAGAAAATAAAAGAATGAAAATCTAGTAAAGTCATCAACTAAACCAAATACATTGTATTTTCCTCCAATGCTTCTAGTTTGTGATGTACCAAAAAGATCCATATGCACTAGATGTAATGCATTATATGTTGACACTTTATTAATTGATTTAAATCTAGTATTATGTTTCTTAACAAATTGACAAGGATCACAGACTTTTGAAGAATCATATCTACGATCCGGTAGTCCATTCACAAGTCTTTTCTTTGAAAGTTTACAAAGGTTTCTTAGGTTTCAGTGTCCTAGTCTTCTATTCCATAGGCATGAAAGGTCATCTATTGTACTTAGACATGGTAAATTTTTACTCCTATGGTCTTCTTAAGTTAATGGTGTATACATTCTCTTGCCTATGGGAAGATAGAATGAATTCATCCTTGGGAATGTGAACTAGACATTTATTATTTCTAAAATTCACAAGGTAACCATAATTGTTATTAACAAACATAACAATATTACCCAGAGCATTATCAAAAATTCTTTTTGGTACAAAAACAATATTACCTATTCCAAAAAAAAAATTCTTTAGCATTATCTTCGACGGTAACCATACCACCTTTTCTTTTGATGATATTTTCAAAGAAACCTTTGTTTCCGATCATCTGATGAAAACATCCGCTATCCATGTCCCAAATATTCTTGTTGGTACACTTCTTATTTTCCTGAAAAAAAAAATTTGTTTTTCTGAATCCTAACCTATTTGGATCCAGAATGGTTAGATTAAATAATTTTAGGAATCCACATTTTTTTTTCAAAATGAGCTCTATGAAATCCTAAAGACTGCGTTCTATTAAGAGAAAAATCTCTTTTCCAGTGTCCACCACTATGACATTTAGAACAAAATGGGGTATTTTGAGGAATAGAATAGTTATTACTAAACACCGGTTTAGAATGATTATAACCAAGTCTAGAATGATTCCTCAAAGGTCTAATTTGAGAATACATTTTATCAATGTTTTCCTTTCCATAAGTAAATTTTGACAAACACTTTTTAAAGGAAAAAAATTCTGATTTTAGTTTTAAAACTAAGTATTTATCCTCTGAAACATTTGATTTTAAACTTGAGTTATGCTCGAAAACATTTTTCTTAGAAATTACATTTTTTATATCCTTAGAAAGTTTATCCTTATTAGAATTGACTTTCTCAAGGGTTTTTAAAATACATTCAAAATCAGAAGTTTTCATATCAATATCATTAGAATGATCTGATACTTCTTTGGTTAAAATTGAAATTCTAGTATTTTCTTTGTTATGATTTTTCTTGAGTTTAGATTTTTCATTCTCAAGTATTTTAGAAAACCTAGATACATCTTCTAAAGAATGTAATGTATTATCTTCTGATGATGAAGTCTCATCATTTTAAGATTCATAATATGTATTATCAGTATAATTCTCATTCAAAGAAACATTTGTAATAGCTTTAACATAGTGTACCTTAGCCATGAAACAATGATCTTCAATTGGTAGTCTGGCTATAAGTCTAATATTCCTTTGTCCTGAGGATTCATATTCTGAAAAATTATCTGATGAATCGCTATCACTTTCACTCCAAGTATCACTTTTCTTCAAGACTTTCTTTGTCTTTGTCTTGAAATAATTTTTCTTCTTTCTCTCAGAATGTTTCTCCTTTAGGTCTTTTCTCTTCAGTAAAGGAAAATAAAGCCTTATATGTCCTAAATTCTTTCATTCATAACATGTTACCTCTAAATCTTTCTTATCCTTCATATATTTCTTTTTGAATCTGTATTGGACGTCTTTATTTCCCACAATCGTTTTCATCCTACGAGCAAGATTGCCTAACTCATTATCTAAATGATCACAATCACTTGAATCTGACCAAACATATTTCTTGGCATTGGATCTTGTTATCCGTTCAAGGGTTTTAGCTTTAGATGTAGTAGTAAAAGATAAACATACATTCCCATTTTTCTTCTTGTTGAAATCAACATCTCTATTCATTCTTGTCTCATGCTGTAGAAGAGTTCCAAAGAGTTCATCAAGAGTAATCTGAGAAACATTTCTATTTTCATCAATATCTATCCTTTTTGACTCCCATTCGTTTGTCATTATATCAGTAATTTTGTCAACAAGAGCTTCATCATCAAGACCTTTTTCTCCCATATATTTCAAACTATTGAAAATTGTCATAAATTTTTGATACACTTTACATACTGGCTCTTCATATGGAAAAAGAAATCCATGATACTCTGCTCGAAGCATTTCTCTTATTGTTTCTATAACCTTGGATGTACCAAAATGTGTGAATTCCAATTCCTTCCAAATACAGTTGGCTGGTTCACAAGAAGATATCTAACTGTATATATTCTTGGTCATAGAACATAGTAAAGTATTGTGTACCTTGTAATTTAGTTGATATTATTTCTTTTCTTGATTAGTGAATGTACTGACTTCTTTTTCAGGAATTTTGTAACCTCCAGTAAGCATAATAGAATTGTCTACACCAGTATTGATAACGAATGTCTTCATTAGATTTGTCCAGTACTCATAATCATTCTCGTCAAAGATCGGTGGCCTAGAAGGATTTAGATTTTCAATTGACCTAATATTCATTCCTGCCATCTTAAATTTTTCTCCACTCCACACATTAGTGTAGTTGATTGTTGAAACATAAATATGAATGAAATAGAACTAGTAATACAAATCAGTGGAAACCTCCTCTGATACAAATTGTTTTATCGAATATGTAGATATATATGTATATTAGATAGAACAATACAATAGTGGGGTGAATTGTAGGTTTAAAAACATTGTGTTTAAAACCTTTAGAAATTAGTTTAAATGAACTTAAACTAATACAATTCACAAAAATAACAAACAACCACAATTTTATTGAATATATAGGTATGAAATGTTGTAATACTATGTATTTGCTTTAGTTGAACTTAAACTAATACAATTCACAACAAGAACAAACAACCACAATTATAGAGAATATAAAGTTATGATATGGTGTAATACTATAATAAATGTAAAGTAACTGTATTCAATATGAATACAATAATCAGAGTAATAATATAGTTAAGGATA